>CM054059.1:486855358-487493395 GCA_028641055.1 Alopecurus myosuroides | reverse complement strand
CCTAGGTGGAAGGGAACAATGTTCTGGACCGAAAGTGCCCGGAAACGGCTACGACATAAGATTGGTAGGCAACTTGAGAATGGAAGCGGCTTTTTGAGATCCCACACGTGCAATGTTGCTGAAATGAAGCGAGGTTCTTGGAATGCATCATGATTTTGACTTTGGGCATGGGAAACAACAAGTTGGCCAAGGAAATCCCTGTTTTCGGCCGTTCCTTCCGCTTTCGAAGGCAATATAAAACCAGATCACGCATCGCCCACTCATGGGCAGGGGTAACAAGGTGCAGTGTTGCATGTGGACTGAGTTGCTTGGAGTGGGTTGTAAGGATGCCCCAGGTGTCGAGGCTGGCATGCAAGAGCGAGAAGCGGCAAGAATCGTCCGGGTTAACGTCCGGTGCTTTGACGCCACCCAGCGCAACGACGGCACCATACAAGTCCTGCAATGGGGTTCAAGCATTTTGTGTGGGCCCACATTGCCAAGTGTGGCTTACATTCTCTTCTCTGGTGTATTCCAGGCATCCTAGGTGGAAGGGAACAATGTTCTGGACCGAAAGTGCCCGGAAACGGCTACGACATAAGATTGGTAGGCAACTTGAGAATGGAATCGGCTTTTTGAGATCCCACACGTGCAATGTTGCTGAAATGAAGCGAGGTTCTTGGAATGCATCATGATTTCGACTTTGGGCATGGGAAACAACAAGTTGGCCAAGGAAATCCCCGTTTTCGGCCGTTCCTTCCGCTTTCGAAGGCAATATAAAACCAGATCACGCATCGCCCACTCATGGGCAGGGGTAAAAAGGTGAAGTGTTGCATGTGGAGTGAGTTGCTTGGAGTGGGTTGTAAGGATGCCCCAGGTGTCGAGGCTGGCATGCAAGAGCGAGAAGCGGCGAGAATCGTCCGGGTTAACGTCCGGTGCTTCGACGCCACCCAGCGCAACGGCGGCACCATACAAGTCCTGCAATGGGGTTCAAGCATTTTGTGTGGGCCCACATTGCCAAGTGTGGCTTACATTCTCATCTCTGCTGTATTCCAGGCATCCTAGGTGGAAGGGAACAATGTTCTGGACCGAAAGTGCCCGGAAACGGCTACGACATAAGATTGGTAGGCAACTTGAGAATGGAAGCGGCTTTTTGAGATCCCACACGTGCAATGTTGCTGAAATGAAGTGCGGTTCTTGGAATGCATCATGATTTCGACTTTGGGCATGGGAAACAACAAGTTGGCCAAGGAAATCCCCGTTTTCGGCCGTTCCTTCCGCTTTCGAAGGCAATATAAAACCAGATCACGCATCGCCCACTCATGGGCAGGGGTAAAAGGTGCAGTGTTGCATGTGGAGTGAGTTGCTTGGAGTGGGTTGTAAGGATGCCCCAGGTGTCGAGGCTGGCATGCAAGAGCGAGAAGCGGCGAGAATCGTCCGGGTTAACGTCCGGTGCTTCGACGCCACCCATCGCAACGGCGGCACCATACAAGTCCTGCAATGGGGTTCAAGCATTTTGTGTGGGCCCACATTGCCAAGTGTGGCTTACATTCTCATCTCTGCTGTATTCCAGGCATCCTAGGTGGAAGGGAACAATGTTCTGGACCGAAAGTGCCCGAAAACGGCTACGACATAAGATTGGTAGGCAACTTGAGAATGGAAGCGGCTTTTTGAGATCCCACACGTGCAATGTTGCTGAAATGAAGCGAGGTTCTTGGAATGCATCATGATTTCGACTTTGGGCATGGGAAACAACAAGTTGGCCAAGGAAATCCCCGTTTTCGGCCGTTCCTTCCGCTTTCGAAGGCAATATAAAACCAGATCACGCATCGCCCACTCATGGGCAGGGGTAACAAGGTGCAGTGTTGCATGTGGAGTGAGTTGCTTGGAGTGGGTTGTAAGGATGCCCCAGGTGTCGAGGCTGGCATGCAAGAGCGAGAAGCGGCGAGAATCGTCCGGGTTAACGTCCGGTGCTTCGACGCCACCCAGCGCAACGGCGGCACCATACAAGTCCTGCAATGGGGTTCAAGCATTTTGTGTGGGCCCACATTGCCAAGTGTGGCTTACATTCTCATCTCTGCTGTATTCCAGGCATCCTAGGTGGAAGGGAACAATGTTCTGGACCGAAAGTGCCCGGAAACGGCTACGACATAAGATTGGTAGGCAACTTGAGAATGGAAGCGGCTTTTTGAGATCCCACACGTGCAATGTTGCTGAAATGAAGCGAGGTTCTTGGAATGCATCATGATTTCGACTTTGGGCATGGGAAACAACAAGTTGGCCAAGGAAATCCCCGTTTTCGGCCGTTCCTTCCGCTTTCGAAGGCAATATAAAACCAGATCACGCATCGCCCACTCATGGGCAGGGGTAACAAGGTGCAGTGTTGCATGTGGAGTGAGTTGCTTGGAGTGGGTTGTAAGGATGCCCCAGGTGTCGAGGCTGGCATGCATCATGCCGTCTAGCTTTCTGTAAAACTATCGTCGAATCTATGAATTTGAGCATATTTCAACGAGTTCGCGTTTTTTAATTAATTTTGAGTATTTCTGAACGCAATCACGAGCCAGAATGTAGATTAAAAGCGAAAAGAATGTTTGAATAATGTTGTATGATGCATGTTGAACTAAGTCATTCCAAAATTTTGGGCAAATGTGCTTCAAATGAGGTCATAAGCTAGGGCAAATCACATATAACAGCATTGTGCGTTGGATTCATGTCAATTTGATATAGTTTTTTTAATTATTAAAGCTCATTTGAAACCATCGCTCTATTCTCAAGAGAAATGTGCTCTAAATGAGGTCTGAAGCTAGGGTAGACACCCCCGTTTGAAATTTCATGAAAAAATCGACTATATCACATATAACAACATTGTGCGTTGGATTCATGTCATTTTGAATTTTTTTGAATTATTTATGCTCATTTGCAACCATCGCTCAATTCTCGTGAGAAATGTGCTTCAAATGAGGTCCGAAGCTAGGGTAAATACCCCCATTTGTGCTTCAACATTTTTTGGCATATTTTCTAAATCAACCAAATGAATTTCCTAGACATCTATTCTACATGTATAGTGTAAATCTGAAGTTTCATTATGTTTTGAATAATTCTTCTATTTTTTATTTAAATAACATGGTTTAATAGAAAAATCATATGTAAAACTGATAAAAATCATCGCTGTAGTAAATCTGAAGTTTCATTATATTTTTTATTTAAATAACATGGTTTATAATACTTAACAGCAAAGAAATCATATGTAGAACCATCGATCCCTGTGGCCAACGTACCAACCAATCAGAGCGCAGAACGAACGTCTAGCGGATCGCTGTGGCTGCGAGCGCATCCGTCCGATGCAGAAGAAGAAAATAGTTAACGTCGCGTCGCATTTGCAGCAGCCCTGCACGCCTTGTTTCAGAAATACGAGTCGCGTCGCATTTGCAGCGACGCAGCCCTCCACGCCTGGTTTCATTAACAAGTACGAGTCGCGTCGCATTTGCAGCGACGCAGCCCTCCACGCCTAGTTTTCACAAGATACGCATCAATGCATATGCAGCTAGCGAGGAGACTTTGGACTTTCTTCTCTTCTTTAATACAAGCATGCAACGTCGAATCACATCGACTGACGAATGCACACGCGCTCGTACTCCGTGTCACTAGCTGTCCGGCCTACGCCTACGCCTATGCCTGTTCTACACCGCTTTGACCATGCACGACTCTTCTACACTTCATTATCCAATGTGTTCACACAGTTTGCTTCATCTACCCAAATAAATTCACGCGTCTAATCGTGTCTTTAAATAGTCCTTCACTCGTCCTCCATATTCTCATCCCTCTCCAGCCCTTTGCCTCTCTCTCCCTTCAAGCCCTAACAATGTCTTCGTACTCACTCCCTTCAAGCCCGGAGTCGGTCTCCGACGAGGACAACCACCCCAAGGCTCGGCCTTGGTACGAGGCCGAGTGGCAGCCGGAGGACGTCCTGCCCATCGTGCTTCCCGTCGACGACTCTCCCCAACGGGAGCGATCGCCGACGCCGCCCTTCGTCCACCGCCCCGTCCCTTCCCTCACCACCAAGACGTCGGACATCTCCCCCAGGACGAACCTCCGCCTCAAGAGACTGGAGCGGCTGGAGGCGAAGGAGTTGAAGGCGCAGGAGAAGAAGGAGGCGAAGGAGGAGGCGAAGGCCCTCCGGGCCAGGATCAAGCGGTCCCGTGAGAGGCAGGAGGAGAGGATGCGGGCGGAGAACCACCGCGCCCGCGTCAACAAAGAGATGGAGATCCGGGCGGCGGAGTGGCCGCGGAAGTAGGGCGGCGCCGGAGGGCGGGAAGGGCTCCCGCATGCAGAGCGGGAGCAGTTAGGGCTAGCATTTTTTTTTTAGTTAAATGTAATGTTTCTCGGGCCCCACTGAATATATGTAAAGTGGGGCCAGTTATCCTCTCTTAAGTATGTTTAATTATATACAAGCACTATATATAAAGTTATGTTCTTATATTTGTCCAAATGTACCCACTGTTTAAAAGTTTTTTCCTTTCTAATCATCGCTTTAAAATCTGCACATTGTAAACAAAATTTATATATAAGAGATGTGTTGCATTATGTTTTCTAAGATAACATAAAAATTTGAGTTGAGCACAGTATATATTTTATATTATTAATACGAATAATTTGATGGTTTAATAAATGGATAATGCGTAGTCTGCATGTAGTGATTAATAAATATAAATGGATAATGTCTACATGTTGACATTGGGCCTCATGTGACATTCGGCCGCAAGGAACGGTCAACAGGTGGGGCCCACATGCAGCGCCAACCGTCAACAGGTGGGGCCCACATGCAGCGCCAAGGCTCAACAGCTGGGGCCCATAGGCCGCGCCAACGGTTCTATGATGGGTCCCACAGGTCAGGATCCTAACGGGGGCCGAAAGTAACGGTGGGAGCAGCGAAAGGAGTCCTTGCGCACTGACTAGGGGCAAAACTGAGGTCGATTCGGCGCTAGGGGTAAAACTGAGGTCGTGGTGCCAACTAGGGCTGGAATTAAAACTCAAAACTCGCGAGTTAAACGAGTAGCTCGCAACTCGACTCGGCTCGGCTCGAACTCGTTGTCCAACGAGCCGAGTCGAGTTTTCATTTTCGATAGTAAACGAGTTCAAGCTAAACGAGCCGAGTTTACGAGTACTCGTTTAGCTCGTTTAACTCGGTAAAAAGAGTTTCTAATGATATTTTTATATATGTGAATTTTTTTTTACTGATTATTGTAGTTTATTTACTACAAATTATTTTATGGTGACATATTTTCATCGATCATTGTGATGATTTTATTATACATGCCCCAAATAATAAAAATAATTATATATATAATATATAATGTCGACTTTTATAATTTTACTAAATAAAAAAAAAGTTAAACGAGTAGCTCGCGAGCTACTCGCGAGTTCACCGAGCCAAGCCGAGTTTTGATTTTGGACTCGTTTGTTGAACGAGTCGATCCGAGCTCGACTCGTCACTTGACCGAGCTTGAGCGAGTCGAGCCGAGCTGACTCGGCTCGGCTCGAATTTCAGCCCTAGTGCCAACTGAGGGCACCTTGTTAATTATCCCTTTCGACTTTGGGCATGGGAAACAACAAGTTGGCCAAGGAAATCCCCGTTTTCGGCCGTTCCTTCCGCTTTCGAAGGCAATATAAAACCGGATCACGCATCACCCACTCATGGGCAGGGGTAACAAGGTGCAGTGTTGCATGTGGAGTGAGTTGCTTGGAGTGGGTTGTAAGGATGCCCCAGGTGTCGAGGCTGGCATGCAAGAGCGAGAAGCGGCGAGAATCGTCCGGGTTAACGTCCGGTGCTTCGACGCCACCCAGCGCAACGGCGGCACCATACAAGTCCTGCAATGGGGTTCAAGCATTTTGTGTGGGCCCAGATTGCCAAGTGTGGCTTACATTCTCATCTCTGCTGTATTCCAGGCATCCTAGGTGGAAGGGAACAATGTTCTGGACCGAAAGTGCCCGGAAACGGCTTCGACATAAGATTGGTAGGCAACTTGAGAATGGAAGCGGCTTTTTGAGATCCCACACGTGCAATGTTGCTGAAATGAAGCGAGGTTCTTGGCATGCATCATGATTTCGACTTTGGGCATGGGAAACAACAAGTTGGCCAAGGAAATCCCCGTTTTCGGCCGTTCCTTCCGCTTTCGAAGGCAATATAAAACCAGATCACGCATCGCCCACTCATGGGCAGGGGTAAAAAGGTGCAGTGTTGCATGTGGAGTGAGTTGCTTGGAGTGGGTTGTAAGGATGCCCCAGGTGTCGAGGCTGGCATGCAAGAGCGAGAAGCGGCGAGAATCGTCCGGGTTAACGTCCGGTGCTTCGACGCCACCCAGCGCAACGGCGGCACCATACAAGTCCTGCAATGGGGTTCAAGCATTTTGTGTGGGCCCACATTGCCAAGTGTGGCTTACATTCTCATCTCTGTTGTATTCCAGGCATCCTAGGTGGAAGGGAACAATGTTCTGGACCGAAAGTGCCCGGAAACGGCTACGACATAAGATTGGTAGGCAACTTGAGAATGGAAGCGGCTTTTTGAGATCCCACGTGCAATGTTGCTGAAATGAAGCGAGGTTCTTGGCATGCATCATGATTTCGACTTTGGGCATGGGAAACAACAAGTTGGCCAAGGAAATCCCCGTTTTCGGCCGTTCCTTCCGCTTTCGAAGGCAATATAAAACCAGATCACGCATCGCCCACTCATGGGCAGGGGTTACAAGGTGCAGTGTTGCATGTGGAGTGAGTTGCTTGGAGTGGGTTGTAAGGATGCCCCAGGTGTCGAGGCTGGCATGCAAGAGCGAGAAGCGGCGAGAATCGTCCGGGTTAACGTCCGCTGCTTCGACGCCACCCAGCGCAACGGCGGCACCATACAAGTCCTGCAATGGGGTTCAAGCATTTTGTGTGGGCCCACATTGCCAAGTGTGGCTTACATTCTCATCTCTGCTGTATTCGAGGCATCCTAGGTGGAAGGGAACAATGTTCTGGACCGAAAGTGCCCGGAAACGGCTTCGACATAAGATTGGTAGGCAACTTGAGAATGGAAGCGGCTTTTTGAGATCCCACACGTGCAATGTTGCTGAAATGAAGCGAGGTTCTTGGAATGCATCATGCTTTCGACTTTGGGCATGGGAAACAACAAGTTGGCCAAGGAAAAACCCGTTTTCGGCCGTTCCTTCCGCTTTCGAAGGCAATATAAAACCAGATCACGCATCGCCCACTCATGGGCAGGGGTAACAAGGTGCAGTGTTGCATGTGGAGTGAGTTGCTTGGAGTGGGTTGTAAGGATGCCCCAGGTGTCGAGGCTGGCATGCAAGAGCGAGAAGCGGCGATAATCGTCCGGGTTAACGTCCGGTGCTTCGACGCCACCCAGCGCAACGGCGGCACCATACAAGTCCTGCAATGGGGTTCAAGCATTTTGTGTGGGCCCACATTGCCAAGTGTGGCTTACATTCTCATCTCTGCTGTATTCCAGGCATCCTAGGTGGAAGGGAACAATGTTCTGGACCGAAAGTGCCCGGAAACGGCTTCGACATAAGATTGGTAGGCAACTTGAGAATGGAAGCGGCTTTTTGAGATCCCACACGTGCAATGTTGCTGAAATGAAGCGAGGTTCTTGGAATGCATCATGATTTCGACTTTGGGCATGGGAAACAACAAGTTGGCCAAGGAAAAACCCGTTTTCGGCCGTTCCTTCCGCTTTCGAAGGCAATATAAAATCAGATCACGCATCGCCCACTCATGGGCAGGGGTAACAAGGTGCAGTGTTGCATGTGGAGTGAGTTGCTTCGAGTGGGTTGTAAGGATGCCCCAGGTGTCGAGGCTGGCATGCAAGAGCGAGAAGCGGCGAGAATCGTCCCGGTTAACGTCCGGTGCTTCGACGCCACCCAGCGCAACGACGGCACCATACAAGTCCTGCAATGGGGTTCAAGCATTTTGTGTGGGCCCACATTGCCAAGTGTGGCTTACATTCTCATCTCTTCTGTATTCCAGGCATCCTAGGTGGAAGGGAACAATGTTCTGGACCGAAAGTGCCCGGAAACGGCTACGACATAAGATTGGTAGGCAACTTGAGAATGGAAGCGGCTTTTTGAGATCCCACACGTGCAATGTTGCTGAAATGAAGCGAGGTTCTTGGAATGCATCATGATTTCGACTTTGGGCATGGGAAACAACAAGTTGGCCAAGGAAATCCCCGTTTTCGGCCGTTCCTTCCGCTTTCGAAGGCAATATAAAACCAGATCACGCATCGCCCACTCATGGGCATGGGTTACAAGGTGCAGTGTTGCATGTGGAGTGAGTTGCTTGGAGTGGGTTGTAAGGATGCCCCAGGTGTCGAGGCTGGCATGCAAGAGCGAGAAGCGGCGAGAATCGTCCGGGTTAACGTCCGGTGCTTCGACGCCACCCAGCGCAACGGCGGCACCATACAAGTCCTGCAATGGGGTTCAAGCATTTTGTGTGGGCCCACATTGCCAAGTGTGGCTTACATTCTCATCTCTGCTGTATTCCAGGCATCGTAGGTGGAAGGGAACAATGTTCTGGACCGAAAGTCCCCGGAAACGGCTACGACATAAGATTGGTAGGCAACTTGAGAATGGAAGCGGCTTTTTGAGATCCCACACGTGCAATGTTGCTGAAATGAAGCGAGGGGAGGGGAGACGCTCGGTGGCACTTCAGATAGGAACCATAAAAATGGCAACTGCCCCGCGGAAATGTACCCACCATTTGTGGTAACAGACTTACAGGTGGGCCCAAGTATCATCTTCCTCTCGTATTGTCACGTCAAGTTCGCACTCCTCCTCTTTGTGTACCTACAGTTATTTGCTCCGAGAAAACCCTTATTCCGCAGTTCACCGACACCGTCGCCGCCGCCGCCGCCATCCATCTCTCGACCTCGCCGCCCCTCGATCAGCATCCCTCTCTGGGCCGCCGCATTCTCGCGACCGCCGTCGTCGCCAGTCTCTTCATCGCGCTGTAGATTGACCCATGGCGCGTCGATTCACCACTGATCCATCGCGGGCGACACTCAGGTTAGAACTTCACCTCTTGTGGATGCATTGCAGAACGATTTAAGTTCAAACACTCATTTTCTATAAGGTAACTAGTGTCCTACTTGTCTAGACAGGAAAGAAATGTGAAATCTTGTGCTACATATAGATGGTAGCACGTATTTATGTTCGATGTCATTCATGATTGATTTGTCTTTTACACGTTTATGACTAAAGTAAATGGTACTTACATGCATCTGATTGAGATGTTGCACTATACCTTCATGTTAATTTTGATAGTTCCAGGTGCCCAATTGATGTTGGTAGCTGTTGTTGTGTGTGTGCCTTTTTCTAGGTAGGTAATTAGTGATGTTGAAAGTAAGACCTCTGGTACTCACACTGGCATATCTAGGACCAGTACCTACTTTTAGTAATTTCCCTTTTTACTATTCACAAGTACAGTTGACTTTACCCCTTTTTAGGTTCACTAGCTATTTTTAGTAATTTCCATTTTTAATCTTCAGCAGGACAATAGATGTGAGCCATTTTTTAGGACCAGTAGCTATTTCAATTAATTTGCTAAAGCAGTACAATTGATTGTCGGCACACCATTTCCTTGACATACTAGTAGATTTTCTTTTCTGAAGTTCCGTACTTCCATGAAATTCTTGAATGCATGTCAAATTTAAATTGCACCTGTGTATGAATGTCTCTGAACCATGATGCTGCTAGACTGCATTTACTCCTAAATTTGTAGTGAACCTTCATGTTTCTTAACCTCTGCTGTTTTGGCACATCTGCTAAATGTAACTGAAGTCATACTTTTTAGTACGATCTACAGGCGGGTTTGCATACAATGGACTACGAGTTCCTCGCTTACGTAGATGATGCTTCATCGGACAAACAGGTATTGTACTCATTTTACTTGTCATTTTAGTCAGATAGGTGGAATGATGTTCATGGTTTGCTCTATCCTCTGCTGCAGTCACTGCCTAAGAAGTTCGCAGAGTTGCTAGGGGACCGTAAACCCCGTGCACTGAAGCTGCTTGAGGTCGGCCATCGGCGTAGCACCACGTGGGACGTCGATGTGTGGTTCGACAGCACTGGCCGCATGTTCCTCAAGCGCGGCTGGGAGTGTTTCGCCCGGACCTACAAACTGCAGAGAGGCTTTATTCTGATCTGCAATTACGACGGCCGCAATGTCATCACAGTAAAGATGTTCGACCTAAGCAGTTGCCGCTTGCAATACAACGCGGCATTCAGTACGTGGACTGTATCACCAAAATGTTAATTCCCGATTATATATGTAGCCGGAAATTGATTTGCATTTCTATTATATGATGAACAGAGGGATCTGTTAAGATGGAGTTGGCACACTTTGAGTTCTACTCCCTCGTAGTAGACGCTACATCGGACAAACTGGTACGCTTCATCGACCATCACCACCACTTCAGTTATTTAGTCTGACATAGTGTCTGAGCTATGATCCTGTAGCTAGTTAAATTTGTGAATCAAATTAAGGTCTAGTAGATGGGTTGTAGTAGCTCAATTGCTCTACGTGAATATGTTCACTCGATATGGTACATTTCAGCTCCCACTGAAAGTTCATCTTTTTGAATTAATGTGGCAAACACCCTCATTGCTCAACTAAGATTTAGTATAACTGATTACTAGGTACTACTTGTTTACATTTTTATAGTACTCATCCATCATCAAACAGTAAATTTATTTCTAGTAAGCACTCTTTTCTATCCATTTAACTTTCATATTGCTGCAGG
Source organism: Alopecurus myosuroides (assembly GCA_028641055.1). NCBI lineage: Eukaryota > Viridiplantae > Streptophyta > Magnoliopsida > Poales > Poaceae > Alopecurus > Alopecurus myosuroides. The sequence goes on along the minus strand of CM054059.1, from coordinate 487,482,630 downwards.
TGCTGCCTAAGAAGTTTGTGGAGTTGCTGAAGGGCCGTGAACCACGTGAACTTAAGCTGCGTGAGGCGGACGATCCGAGTAGCAAGAACTGGGACATGGATGTGCTTTTCGATGAAGCTGGCCGCATTTTCCTCGGGCACGGCTGGGACAAGTTCGCCCAATATTACTTCCTGCAGCGCGGCATGTTCCTCCTCTTCAGTTACGACGGCGACGCCTTGCTCACCGTCAAGGTGTTCAAGTTCGACATGTGCCGCAGGCACTACTTGTACGACCACGACGCTACTACAAGCAATGAAACTGACCCAGATCCCAGGACTGTTGAGGAGTCCACGGATGAGGAGTCCACGGATCAGCAGTCCATGGATGAGGATGACCCATTCGACTCTTCCATCATCTTCTCCCAGAGAGCTGATCTTGATGACGATGAGAAGGACCACGTTCGTGAGCTTCTACCCACAATAGATGAATACATTGGAGTGCCATACGTGACTCGTTTGACGTGGACAAATGTGGCCAGATATGAGATGGTACGTAAGGTGCCAATGCTATTTATGTTTTTCAACACAATTTATGCTTACAACGTGTGCCTTACTATGACCTACTTCTTTTTGTATGTCATCCACACGCTCGAAATCCAGAAACTACCTCAGTCCATAGCGGACAGTGCTGGCATTCCGTCTTCAGGCCATGCTGGGCTATGCCTCGGATCATCAGAGGCGTTCACCACCGTTCCATACAACACGGACAGGGACGGCCGCATTATGTTTGGCAGGAATGCATGGCGGGAATTCCTTGAAGGCAAGCATTTATATGAAAAGCAAGCTATTCTCATTACACTTAGGAGCACCCGTAACCGCCACTTGGACGTGAAGATCGTGATGCGGGCGGTGTCGCCCTGGTTGTAGTACGTAGTCTGCCAACTTGGACATTCTCATCGGATCATGAACGTATGGATGTATGTAGTTATCGTACTGCCATCAGCGATGTGCTTCAGTGGTTTGATCACCCAAACCTTCATCTGTAGTGAAGATTACTTGTCCTGTTTATATTTTCAGTGGCAATTTCAAGTTTGCAGAAATAAACAAGGCGGCGGCAGCTAATAAGTTGCATGAAATAATTGTTCAGTGACATTACATGACTCATGCGAGACTTCCACATGTTTTCAATCCTACGTTGTAAGCGCTAGGGAATAAATCCGATTAGTTTTCCCTCGATAGTTAAGAGCCTGACGCCTTGAAACTCAATGCAAAATATGCCTTCTAGGCAGCCTGCGATTGCATGCATTGTTTAACTGCTCTATTAGCGCCTATATTGTCGACAAGGCGTTGTGGTTGCTCGAATACGATGTCCCACCAAAAAAAAATTAAATCCTCCCGCTAAAACGCCAAGTGTAGCGAAATTTTGTGTTCCCACCAAAAAATAAAAGCAGTCACTTTAAATTTCCCGCTAAAGTGTATGTAGAAGTGCACGATGCCCCCTCCTGTTTCGCCATAGCATAATCTGCGGGCCACCTCTTTCGCCATTGCAGATTAGATCTCATCTCGCCCTCATCACGTTCAGAGCTCTACACATGTCGATGTCGCGATCGGACTCCATGGAACGCGAATCCTCTCAGGTTTTCCTGTCTAATCTGCTTCTCTCGTCCATCTCCGTGATCTCGCCGTCTCTTATATGGTCTCGATATTGGTTGTTATTCTCTGTTCTTCCTCTGGTTGAAGCGTTAATCCGTGTATGAACACCTAGTCGATCATATGTGTATCTGGTTTTCTATGTGAATAATGCCATGTAACTATTTTTTTTATTTCAGATCTGCTAACTCACTGCATATTTGGGTTCTCATTTTTTCCTTCTATCTAATTGTAGACGACCGAACCCATTTGGAAAGTTATACTTTTCTATGAGGAAGCTGATAAAAACAAAAAAGTTGTGGAAGCAGCCATGGAACCGGAGGAAATCTGCTATATGGAGTTCATCAATTTGATTGAAAACGTTGGCTTCAGTGGCGCGCGTGATTACCTGTACTGCAGGCTTAATAATGGCCCTGGCAAAGGAAAACTTGTTCCAATAGACCATGGTAGTGATTTTGAGCAATTGAAACGCATACACTCTAATGATAAGAAGATCTCCCTGTGTGTGTTTAGGGAGAAGGCCAGGGCGGTTGATATTGCAACAATAGAGTCTCTGCTTGATGATTCAACTGGATCCACCAGAAAAAAGCGACAGATCACTCTCACAGGTTATACTTTCATGCCAAATCTCCAACTCGCAACTCCTTCAATACAGACTTTAATAAATATTTTCCCCGGTAACTATTTTATGCATTCCTTACCTAATCCACAATTTTGATAAACATGCAGTTAGGGATGCAACCGAAGAGGAACAAGCTTCAAACGAAGAAGAAGATACAGATTACTCCTTTGGGAATGGTACACAAGTTCATTAATTCTTAATCAGCTTTCTGAATTATGCACAATGCAAATGCTTTGTCCATTTATTGTTAACATTTTCAGTAATAAAGAAAGGATCTGTCTGCATGACAAGGGTTGAAAGTATACTACAATATAAAAAAAGTCAGGGAAAACGTAGACGTGGTAATTTATTTTTGACATTTAAGCTCTGTCTAATATTTGTTTTAATGGATAAAATCTACGATTGCTGATTCAGTACAAATGTTAACCCTGAAACAGGAACTGAACCTAACACTGATGTGTCTGAAACTGACATGTGTTCCGTTGATGATTGGCCTTCCCATGCACGCTGCTATCGCCCGAAGCTACAACTACAAGAAGGTACTAGCTATTTTTTTTACCGTTGTGTCCTAATTTCTTTCAATCAACTACAAAATAAATTGTTTCTTTGTGTGTGTTTTGGGATGTAGGTGATGACATACCGAAGAAGAAAGGGCGAGGTGTTGTGAAAGGTTTGAAAGCCAATAAGAAGCGTCATGCCAATGGAGCTGGAAAGCTAGGTGTTGATTTCTCTGAAACATTGGGGTCCAGTAGGAATGAACAACCGTTCATTCAAGGATGACTTGGTAACCACAATGAAAAGAAGGTTACCAATTATTGGAGTGAGGAGGTGGACAGACATTCACCCTAACATCCATCGCATGATCGTCACAGATATGTTGGTGCGTACAACCTTTCTCACATGTGTTGTCTGCTTTTTTCGTCCATAATTAATGTACAAAACTGCAGCAAAAGAACTACTACTAAACTAAGTCTATCTGTTTGTTCTACGCATTACAGGACAGATATGATATGCCAGATACAGACGAAACACACGAAAAAATTCTTAAAATTGCAAAAGAACGCTACAGAGGCTGGCGAGGAAACCTAAGCAGCACTTACAAGGCATACAGAACAGATGATGCCAAAAAGGGCAGTTGTCCCAGAAGATTTACAAAAAGAAGAGTAGGAATGGTTGATCGAGTACTTTGGCACTGATCCGAAATTCCTGGTTATTTCTATACTACCTGTTTGTGAATTTTGTACTATCATCAAATGGCTTGTCTGACAAGTTTTTTTTTTGTAATTGAATGAGCAGGAACTCAGCCAAAAGAACAAGGATAACCGTTCGCAGATGAAGACAAAACACAGAGTAAGATCAAAATCCTACTCTCAACTCAGTTTTGAGAATGTATGGGCCTACTCACTATGCATGCGTCGGTGTTCACTTTGCTTTAATGTTTATAGTATCTAATTGTTGCACTACTTGCAGAGGGATTCGGAAACTGGAGAAGAGCCAGACTGTGTTGCTCTCTGGAGACTGACCCACACAAAGAATGGAACATGGACTACATAAGAGTCCAAGGATGTTTACGTGAGTTAACTGACTTAGAAGCTACTCTAAACATATTTACTGTTCTCCATCTTGGATGTTTCTTCATCTGATTTGAGATTTTTTTTCGTAATCAGGAAACAGCATGTAAAGAGATTGAAAACAGATTAGAGGAAACTGGTGTTCCATTGTCAGCTGAACAAAGAATCAATATTTTCCAGAAAGCATATAAATCTAAAGTTCAATGCAAGTCATCGCAGCCTCGTGGGTTCGGATACATGGCCCAGGTGCAAACTAGTTCTCAGCGGTCTAAGTTGCTGTTAGAGGAGCAAGCTCGGGCTACGGCAGAGACCCAAAAAGTTAACTCCCAGCTCACCACGAAGGTCACTACTTTAGAACAGAAGTTACTAGATGAACATGCAAGCATGGAAGAGAAGATTAATGTAGAGCGGGCTGAGAGAGAAAATCTTGAGAAGAGATTAATGGAAGAGCTTGCTCAAAGGGAAAAACTGATGGAGGCGGAGAGAAACTCAAGAAAAGAATTTGAAAATAACTTGGTTGCACAGTTTAAGTCACAGTTCCAGGCAAAGTTTGACGAGCTCTCCGCACAGATGGAAAAGCAGAAGACGACTACACCTCAGGTGATGATAGTCATACAATTGCAAACTAGTAAGATTTAGTTGTTTACTTGCGTTGCTAACAGTGCACTTTGTTTTTGCAGACGTCTAAGAAGTCGAACCAGCAACCATCACTTACCAACAGTCCTGCTAAGAAAATAGTTCCTCCGCACAGCACGATACAGAAAAGTCGAATGTTTAAGTCATATGTAAGTCACAATCTTGTACAATTCGGTAGTAGTACATTCTGTTTTTGCTTCACCCACACTATAGCGTTGCTGCACCCACCCTATACTTGCTGCAGTTTATGTTTCAATATGGGTTGTGGCTTCGTTGAGAAACAACAACTGTTTTTGCTTCATCCATACACTATAGTCTGCTGGTTCTTATGTTTCAGCATGTGCTATTGCTGACTAGACTCACACCTTTTTTTTTACAATTGATTGCAGGACCTCAATCAAACTTCTGATGGAAACAAATAGCTGCACTGGATATTTCAGTTTGATTTTATCTTGATTTGATCCATGTTGTACGAGAATTTCATTTGTATATATTAAAAATATCTATGAGAACTATTATTTTGTGTAAATAAACATATTTTACGTACCCTTTTGAACATTTTAATTCAATGCCCGTATTTTTTGTTTCCTTATTTTTTTTTCTATAACGTGGCAATAGGTAGTTTACCACGATAATTATAGTGTTGCGTGAAGCCTCAGTCGCCACAACAAAGTGTTTTGTTGAAATAGACTCTCACCACCATGAGGGAGACATCGTCGCAATATGTTTTCTCCACCAAACTAACTTTGTTGCGATATTTCATTCACGCCACCAAACTATGTTCGTTGCAATACAGAATTCTCATACTTCTCGCCACGAAACTAAATTTTGTAGAAATAGAAAGGCGCAACGAATAGTTGAAGTTGTCGCAGTTGTTTCTAGCTACTAAAATTTGTACGTTGCGAATAGTACATGTCGCCACGAAAATACAATTTGTCGAAATACAATGGCGCCACGACAAGTTGTTATTGTCGCTGTTGTTTCTAGCAACATAAAATGTGGATGTTGCGAATACTACATCTCGCCACGAAACTAAAATTTGTAGAAATAGAAAGGCGCAACGAATAGTTGAAGTTGTCGCAGTTGTTTCTAGCTACTAAAATTTGTACGTTGCGAATTGTATATGTCGCCACGAAAATAAAAATTTTCGAAATACAATGGCGCCACGAAAAGTTGTTATTGTCGCAGTTGCTTCTAGCAACATAAAATGTGGATGTTGCGAATACTACATCTCGCCATGAAAATAAAAATTTTCGAAATACAATGGCGCCACGAAAAGTTGTTATTGTCGCAGTTGCTTGTAGCAACATAAAATGTGGATGTTGCGAATACTACATCTCGCCACGAAACTAAAATTTGTAGAAATTGAATGGTGCCACGAATAGTTGAAATTGTCGCGATTGCTTATGGCTACTAATATGAAGGCCGTAGCGATTACTATTTCAAAATCATCTTACCACGATTGATTGTGTGTGGCAAAACGTTGTTCCCACGCGTATAATATTTGTTGCCATAGTTTTTTGCCACACAATTGGACGTGGCAAATAAACTCGACTTTTGCAACGAAAGAACAAGCGCAACGGAACACTCGCCGTTACCACATTGGTCACTCGCCACGTTTGGGTATTTGTTGCACTAGAGGTGTACCAACGAAATACGTACGTTGCGTTATGTGCGAGACGCGACGGAAAAGTGCGTGGCAATTGGCCTAGGAAATGGTTGCAACTGGATTCTTTTTTAGCGACGAATCTAAGTGCGCGGAGACAGGCTTCTACCACGGAGGTTTTCGCGACGCCTCCCAACGAAACCGTTTTCGGTGCAACAAAACCCTATTGCGACGATAAGTCACTTTTTACAACGACTATTTTTGTTGCAATAGACCGATTCCGTTGTAGTGCTGGGACGTCGCCTTATGTTGCGGCCTCTTAGGCCTTTTTGGTTCTTGTTGATTAGCAACATAATTTTCCTTCCGTTGTCTGATGTAATGTTGGGTCGTGTGACCTCTGCTTGTAAGCTATACTCTAGTAACACCTGTTTAATAAAGCTTCATGTCTAGAGTACTGTTTTGATCGGTTGTTGGTTTCGAGCTCATTGTTATACAGTTTTGGCTATGCCTGCATAGTTGTCGCAGCCGAGGGGTTGTGGAGCCGATGATCCATTTCCGAGCACGCCTGCCGATGTGATTCGGCCTGGGACGAGGTAACCCCAGTAACCCTCGATTGTTGTTGCACTTTCTGGACACATAGCAGCTCCGTATAACTTTGGTCCCGTTCCTTCAGTTTCATCCGACTCGTGGACGCTTGGGTATACATATCTGGTTATGACTAGCATGGACACAATTAGTAGTAGACTGGGGATCCGGACTACGTGCCGATGAATCCGGTCTGCCTGCCGCTGTTTGTTGCGGCCGGGGCTGGTAACCCTGAAGCTCTTGTGGGTCCATTGCTAGGAGCACATGACAGTTTGTATATCTCTGGGTCCAGGGTCTGACAGTTTGCCTACATGTTTGATGCTTTATATTATTATCTGCAGTGCCCGCGTTATTATTATTATTACATGACCCTTGTTATCAATGCAACGCCCGTCCATTCATTCCCTCTATGCCTACGGTACTTTCCATACTATTGTTTTCCGCGATTGTCATTGTTGTTACTATTTTACTACTGCTGTTATTTTATTCTACTGCTGCTATAAATATGTTACCACTGATAAATTGTTGCGAGGAAGTCTACTTTCAGGTGTAGCTGAATTGACAACTTAGTTGTTAAGGCTAATAAATATTCTTTGACTCCCCTTGTGTCGAATCAATAAATTTAGGTTTTATTTTCCTCGAAGACTGTTGCAATCCCCTATACTTGTGGGTCACCAGCCACGTCGTGGCTAACGACCCCGAGTGTCGTGATAGCAGACTCGCAGGAGAACACCGATAGTGACCAGGAAAGCCGCTAGCCAGTTCTCTGAAGGGCCCGTCGTGGTTTTTCGATGGAGCACGGGATGCCCCCTACATAGCCTGAGACGGTGGCAGGACCAACAGAGTCTTCCGGGTCTAACACGTTCCCGGTGGCTACGTGGCAAGGAGAGCCGGAGGAGTAACCCACGCCACTAAGAAGCTCCATGTGGTCTAGCTACATTGGCCTCACGCGCGACGAGTAGTTGCGGCGATGGCCACCCGCCTAGTTAGCTCTATCTAGCTAGGGTTACTTAGTTTTACTAAACGTAAGTGTATTTAACTTTTCAATCAATGTAAGGGCTTGTGAAGTGAAACATATCTATATATGTGTTCCTAGATTATATGACTATTTAGTTTATTTGAGGTCAAAATGATACATTTTTATTAAATCAGAAAAATTCGGAAATGCTATTTTTAATTCTATTTACGGGCTTGTATTACACACAGACGGCGTAGCACATGCCACAACTAATAAACGCTCGTGGCGAGCTAGGCCACACGCCACTTGTATAACACTTACATCATCGTATGATTGGACACACCCGCCGGTATATGTTACCAGTAACGCATATTCAGTGGCGTGTCTAACACGTCACTAAGCGCTGTTTTTGCACACTACTATAAGGATTTTACTACTAGTGTGAAAAAGTTCTCCTTTCCTAAAACCAAAATTCACAAAATATTCTTCTTCTTTTTTTAACGTGGAGAGCCCCCGAAGGGGCTCGAACCTTCATGAATTACAGCGCTGGAGGTACAAGTTGTTACAAAGGAACCCATTAAAAATAAAAACGACACATAGGTCCGTAGATTTTGTCAGGAAAACCCCAACAACAAATGGAAAAAAGCAATCGAGTCCACCTTGTTCTCCAACGTGGAGCAGAGAGAGACGGCCGCTGCAGCCATGGACAGCAACGGGGACGAAACCACTTGCCACTGCCCCGGCAAAGTCCTCAACGGCAAGCCTCTCATAGGGCCTCCCACAGGAGGTAGACATAACACCGGACAATCTCGCCGGCTTCACAGGCCACTTCATGGCCATGGATATCAGCAGAACCCAGCAGGTCGCTGATGAGTAGCTCCATAGACATGTTCTAGAACTCCGATACCACTCCAAACCAGCAGCAGCCAACCAATCGCCTCCATCTTGAACCACCACCATGGCGCTCGAGGAGAAGGCAGCAGGAGCAGACCGATGATAATCCGAAGCAGTAGAAGCCCGTTGACATCGCAACAAAGAAATCAACTCGCCATCAAACCCACAGGTCCTGCCACGGACCAGGGGAGGCAAGCGGAGAAGATCACGATGACAACAGACCTGAGAGGCGGGATTGTTGAGGCAGCGGCCGATCTCCGCTGTCCCATCCTCCTCCATGGAGCATAGGGAGAGGCAGACCTCCACCACGCCGACGAAGACCCCGCACATTCGCCGGTGTAGCTGCCATCACGAGCCTTATTTATGGAGATGCCCGCAAGTTCGTCCGCCACTTGCATCGCTGGATGCCACACCAACTCTGCAGCAGCGAATCAAAAATCCGGGGAACCCTGGCCATGGCCGCCAAGAACCAAGGTGCTACTCCACTTCGTCACAGAGGACCAAACTAGAAGGAGAGAAAATCTAAACCTACCCCTAATATATACAGACCGCCAAGTGTCTCTCCCTACTCCTCTTCGGCCGGCCACGCCATGGGAGGAGGTCCGGAACGGCCCGGGTACTGGAGGAGCTCTCCGACTCTTAACGAACTCTCAGGAAGAGATAAGGTCTATCAAGGAACACCCACAAAATATTCTTCAAACAGCATAAGTCAAAAAAGAGTAAACTAAAAACATACAAGACCAGAACAATGTGTGATGTGCGATACCGCGGTGAAAATTTTGGAAGACGGGTTGACGAATTTAATAGCCACCATGACGGATTGACACTACATTTTCACAAAATGATGACCAATCTGCTATATTTTGTATGTAATTGACCGATATGCTCGTGCATGGAAACATCATGGACCGCGGGCGCATTTTACTCTTCTTAGACAAGGAACTCCACCATCAATCGGGAATGTTTTGGTTCTCATTGTCACTTACCATGTACTACATTAGACGACAATGTTTTTTGTGTGAAAAGCCACCAATCTATTGATCATCAACAACGATACACATAATTTCAAAAGTAATAAAAATTACAAATAGTTTTTCGAACCATGTAGCGACGACTATAAACACTAAAATGAGCTGAAGGCGGGCTGACGTCCTCACCCCTCCCCCATTGAGCTGGGTAAACCTTTTCATAGTAGAACTTATTGTAGTAGACAGACGGGAAACGGTAGTGCTAAGACCCCAAAGGACCAGCACACAAGAGCAGTAACGGTCACCAATGATAGCAACCGTAGATCGAAAGAGGAAAACCTGCAACCACACAGACAAACACACAAACATGCCGGATCCCACAAGATCTGCCGGACACAATCCTCCATGTACCCTCCGCCGGCACTAGGCGTACCATCGGGGCGAGGATAGGACATGGAGGATATTATTCTAACTTTAAGATGTAGTTGCCGCCTTACCATATTGAAGAAGACACTAGTCAAAAAGCTAAACAAAAAAGGTAACCCTCCGGTTGTCGAGAGGTTGTGATCCGCCATTGCCTCCAAGGCCCTAAGGCCACCCAAGCCGGAGCGGACCAACAGCGTCGCCGGCAGGGCGCCTGAAAAGGAACTTCTGATCCCCGAATCAGGGTTCGGGGTGGCAGCGCTGCTCTGTTGTATTTCTGTGGAATATGACGAACCCCCTCGTTAGGGTTGAAGGCAATATGTAGTCGAAAGGGGAGTCCGAGGGGGTGTGGGAGTGGCACACACCACCAAATGGCGCGGCCTAGGGGGTGCCAGGGGGTGGTGTGGCCCCCCTCTAGCCCCTCTCCTGGCTCCCTTCTGGCTCCCGGGGTCTTCCGGTGTTTTAAGACCAATGGGGTCTTTTCTGGGCAATTTCCCGAAATTTGATTTTTCTGCACAAAAACGAGACACCAAGGTAATTCTGCTGAAAACAGCGTTAGTCCGTGTTAGTGGTATCCAAAACTCACAAGTTTAGAGGAAAACAATAAGAAAAGTGTTCGGAGAAGGAGATACGTTTTTGACGTATCAACTCCCCCCAAGGTTAGCTTATTGCTTGTCCTCAAGCAATGCAGTGACAACTGAGTGCGATAAAAGAATTTTACGAACATATTTGTTTCATATGATGTAAATATACTCACTACATAAACAAGTGCTGAGGCAATTCGTAATAAAATGTATGGAAAATAAAAGTGACCCAACAGTTATGCAAACCATGAAGAGATGCCAACAAATTAATAATAGACAACATGAAGTATTTCAATATATAAGATTGCAATTCTCATAATAGGGTATGATAAAGTGTACTCGCTTGCCCTTAATAGTGGAGCAAAACATAAATGCCAGGGCACCTCTGAAGTTCAAATGAAGACTAGAAATATAGATATCAAAGATACAAGCATCAAAGTTATACCACTATCATCCGTGTTTTGGGACAAGCACATTATACTAAGAATAACAGCCATGCTCTTAAGAAGGTGCATAAAATGAGAAGGTGAAGACTCAACATAAAAGTAAAAGAAAGGCCCTTCGTAGAGGGAAGCAGGGATTAACTCATGTGTTAGAGCTTTTTATTTTATTAAACAGAGGTATTGAAAACATTTTTGAGAGAGGTGTATGTTTATTTCAACGAATGGTAAACAGACAATATAGTATGTCACAAGCCAACTAGACTTCACAAGAGCGGCTCCCATAGAAGGACGCATCTGGGTAGAAGGTCATCCCTCTTTCTCTTTTATTTACACAATTATGCTTTGACTGATAAATCAGGGGCAAAAAGAGTGAAGAGAATTTGTTGTATTAATTTGGGGCTAGGTACCCCGCTGCCGGCTCTTCTATCATTGGATAAGCGGATGAAGCCACTAGTCCAGGGTGTGAAATCCAATCAACAAGTGAGATAAAGATTCTCTATTTACGTCCTGATGAGCTAAAACAGGGGCACAAAACAGGAATAATTTTTAGCAGGTTTTAAAGGTAGCATATGAGAAATTTACTTGGAGTGGCATTTAAATACCATATACATAGGTAGGTATGGTGGACATATTTGGAAAAAATTGGTTTTTGGGAGTTGGATGCACGATTAGAGCTCATACTCAGTACAGGTGGATGCTAGCAATAGACGGGGAGCGACAATCCAGAGAGCAAGAACTGTCATAATCATGCTTGTGACAAAACAAAATTAACAGGGGCATAAAAATGATACAAATACTCTGAGACAAAATAAATCATCGAGGCTTAAGTGACTTTTCGTTTTCAGTCATAGCATGCGTGAGCATGTGCCAAGTCAATTCGGGTGAAACAATCAAAGGGAGATACCACAATGTCATACCCTTCTATGAATAAAACAATGCAAGCAAACATTCATACGACATGCTATCTTATATTAATAAGTTGGAACTAACACGTGGGAGCACGAACTACCAAGCATCAATTAAATAATATACACCTTACATGAACGGACTAAGCATGTTCACACAACGAGTATATGTACAAAAATAAAACAAATAGAGTTCATATCAGCCTCTCACCACAGCTCGGATTGTCGTAAATCATCATTACCGCTCTTCATTTGTGGATTGAATAATATAGAATGATAATGAAGCTCCAATGGAGACACGGAAGTCCGGTGAATTCTGCAACAAACTTTACAAAACCAAAGAAGAACAACAAATATTTTTGGGTTTTTGATTTAAAACAAGAACAGAAAGAAGCAAGCAAATAAAGCAAAATATTTTTGGATTTTTGAATGCTAAAGCGAAACGAGAAAAGAAAGCAAACCAAATAAAGAAACTAAAGAAGCAAACAAAGAGAAACAACAGAAATATTTTTGGAAAACAAGAACAAAACAATAAAACAAAGAGAAACGAAAGAAGCGAAAGAAAACGAATACAAACGAAAGAAACGAAAACATGGATATACAAAGAACCGACCAAACATGATATATAAATGAGTGTGATGTCGGTATACCTCCCCCCAAGCTTAGACTTATGGCCTAAGTGGAGATAAATCGCCAAGGGGACCATGAGGTGGCGCCCCCGTAGTATGCTGAGGAGGAACCCTCCTCCTGATATGTGCTCGAGGATGCGCCTGTGTACTGCGTATTGTGGTCCTCTGGAGGCGCGTCTCGCCTCTTTTGCTGTTTATGAAACTTCGTGGTGCTCAGATGCTCGTCTACCTCCTCCTTAGAGAGCGACCATGGTGACCTGTCAATCTTAAACAAAACAGGCTGCGGCAACGTAACTTTTCGCTCCTTTCTATCTATATATAAAACTCTATATACTAAACGTCCAACAGTAGAGTTAGCAGTAACAAAGTGATAGGACTTCATGGCAGCGAGATTAAGCCTACATGGAGAAATTATTTCATCATTAGGGACAATGGAAACATTTAAAGCAGTTGCTTACGTGTAGCAATAATGCCCCCAAAAATAGGCCCAGTAGCAGCGAGGCGGCGTGCAACAAGTGCACCAAGACTATACTTCGTGATAAGGTTCAGCGCGGCATCAATAAAAGCACGATGATAACTAGAAATATTACTAGTGTTTCCCCTACCAAGGATACTAGTAGAAAGATAGTAAGTAAGGATACTAGTAGAAAGATAGTAAGTAAAATATCTAAGAGCAGGAAGTTGAATGTTCCTTATCTTCCCACGCCGGGATGAACGACCGTCATCGTTGGTGATTTCTTGGTAGAGCCCCTGGAGGTCTGCTGGTTATCCTGAATCCTGCTCGCTCTCCTGGAAGCGTTGATACCTATAATAGCACAAAAATCTACCACGAACAAAGAAACAGGACTACTATATAACTTGAAGGCAACAGTTGGACCAAAATGTGTGTTATGAAATTTAATACTCTCAACAAAAGTTTTTGTGAGAGTGACATACTGAGGGATTTCATCCTCCATAAAGTTGGTTAAACGAACTCTTTCAATAAGCATACGGAAGTCATCTAATAAACCTGCACTTCTTAGAAATGTAATTCAAGGAAAAACTAGATGGGTTAACGATACCATCACCTCCCAAATCATCAATAATCGGTGCAATAACGTCTTCATTATACGATGGCCTCACTGAAGTGGATGAGCGTGAGGGCCTTGTCCTTCTAGGAGCATCACTCCTAAATATCTCTCCAAAATTATAATTATCCATCTCTGAAATTTTTCAACAATCATCACAAAAATTAATTTCAAGCAACTATAAGGTGGAAACTACCATAGGGACTTATATGAGAGCTAAACATACATCAAAACTACATTAGTTCTAATCAAATCAAGAATGCAAACTCACATAAGCTTTCACCTACTGTACCAAAATACTCAAGAAATATTTCACCAAATAAAATTCTACTTGGATCATCGGAGGAGTCACATACCGGAGAGAAAATGCACCAGATTTCAGCACAAAAGATGGGCTGAGCAAAGAGATCGAAAAATTTCAAGGAAGAACAGCAAGAACTCGGGTTCCAGGAAATGTGTTGAGGTTGGTGGGTGAGAGAGAAGACTTTGGTAGTGGAGAGAGTAAGTGGGAGGGCCGGGGGGCCCACACCATGTGCTGGCGCCACCAGGGGCAGGCCGCGCCACCCCATGGTGTGCCTGACTGGTGGGTCCCCCTGGGGCCTCCCAGGTGGCTCTCTGCCTCATTTTTTACGTAATTTTTTTTTATAGTTTTTCTGGAATTTTTCGAGAAACTTTATTTTTGTGGTATTTCCAGAATTTTAATAATTAATAAAAACAGAAAAAACGTAGTTGAAAAGGTGGAAAACCAAACCAAAACCAGCACTACAGAGGTTCTATGACACTCTAATGGAAGAATATCCAAAGAAAACAAAGGTGGTAGTGGTGAAAACAAAACTATGGGTGGTGAAAACATGCATAACCACAGTAATCAGGGTAAAAACATTAGGAAAACATGCATAAGTACGGTGGAAAACATGACTGTACTCAAGTAGCAATGAGATAACAGAAGTAAACAAGGTGAAAACATAATGGGGAAGGTGAAAACATAGTGAAAACATCGTCCTCTTCATTCAAAATCATTTTTTTAACAAGGGTGATCAAGTCTTGTTACCAGAACAATATTCGTAAGAAGCAAAACTTTGCTAATCACTAAATAATTATGTTACCTCAACCTTGATAGACATAGTCCCAATCATAATGATTTCATATTCTTTTGGTGGTACTGGAATTGGGACAATAAAATTCTCCAATCTTGATGGTCTCAATATTTTCAATTGAATTTAAACCATATAACCTCTATCGATCTTCTTTGGAAAATAAACATTATGCTCTTTATCATTAACATTAAAAGTTACTTTTCCTTGATTGCAGTCAATAACATACCCTGCGGTATTAAGAAAGGGCCTCCCAAGAATAATAGACATATTATCATCTTCAGACATTTCTAACACAACAAAGTCAGTTAATATCAAACAATTAGTAGCGACTTGCACAGGAACATTCTCAAATATACCAACAGGAGTAGTAGTGGACTTATCAGCCATTTGCAAAGATTTATCAGTGTGTATAAATTTTTCAAGAGAGAGTCTCTTATAAAGAGAGAAAGGCATAACACTAACTCCAGCTCCCAAGTCACATAAAGTAGTTCTAACATAATTATTTTGAATAGAACAAGGGATAGTAGGAATACCAGGATCTCCAAGCTTCTTTGAAACCTTGCCATTGAAAGAATAATTAGCAAGCGTAGTAGAAATTTCCTCATTAGGAATTTTCCTTTTGTTGGAGAAAATATCTTTCATATATTTAGAATAAGGAGGCAGTTTAATAGCATCAGTCAAAGGAATTTGCAAAAAACATAGGTTTCATCCACTCACAAAACTAGTTATAATGTTCTTCTTCCTTAGATTTGTGTTTCTTATTTGGAAAAGGCATTGCTTTTTGCACCCCAGGATCTCTTTTTTACCATGTTTATTAGCAATGAAATCCTCCTTAGTATACTTTGCAGTTTTAGTTTGCTTTTCAGGCTCAGCTACAGGTTCTTCTTTATCAGAAGCATCACTTTTATCATTACCACTTTCAGTTTCAGCATCAGAAATAGATATACTATTAGGATCTTTAGCAGGTTCAGGAGATTCTACAACATTTTTATGTCTCTTCTTCTTTTTCTCACAAGGAGAACTATTGTTTTTAGGTTGCTGGGAATCTTGTTCAATTCTTTTAGGATGTCCTTCAGGATACAAGGGGTCCTGAGTAGAAACACCACTTCTAGTAATTATTTCACAAACATGTTTATCTCTAGAAGCATTAGCTAGAATGTCTTTTTGCACTTTAGTAAGTTGACCAATTTGAGTTTGAACCATTTGAAAATGTTTAACAAGCATTTGAACACCATTAGAGGTTCTCTCAATAATACCATGCAAATTATCAATAGCTCTAGAGTTTTCCATAAGATGATTTTGCACTCTCCTATTAAAGTTATCTTGCTTAACTACATAATTATCGAATTCATCTAAGCATTGATCAGGAGGTTTAGAATAAGGAATATCCCTATTGTCAAAGTATTGGAGAGAGTGTACCTCAACAGTTGATGGATGAGGAATAGGCTTACATAATTCTTCTATAGGAGGTAAATTCTTCACATTTTCATATTTAATACCCCTCTCTTTAAGAGATTTATTGGCTTCCTTCATCACTTCATCATTTAATTCAATCATCCCTCTCTTCTTGGGTGTTGGTATTGGTGTTGGCTCTGGTTTAGGTGTAGGATCAGGTATATTCCAATCATCATTATTTTTGGCTATTTTAGCCATTAATTCCTCATCTTCTTCTGGAGTTCTTTTCCTGAAAACACAAACAGCACAAGTATCCAGGTATGTCCTAGATTCAATAGTTAGTCTATTATAAAATATATCTAGGAGCTCATTTTTAGGTAATGGGTATCCATGGCTAGCTCTTATCAAAGAGCAAAACCTTGTCCAAGATTCACGCAATTTTTCTCTTTCAATTTGCTTAAAGTTAAAGATGTCCTGCACAGCTGCATGTTGGACACTAGAAGGAAAATATTTGTGACATAAAGCATTAACCAAATCCATAGGATAAGTAATACACCTAGGTGACAAATTGTTAAACCAAATTTTAGCTTCATCATTCAATAAGAAAGGGAAAATCTTGGTAAGAAAATAAGTACGCAACTTAGTATCATCAGAAAATAAACTACTCAAAGATGAAAACTCATTCATGTGTTCCATATCACTTTTACTTCCAATTCCACAAAAAGGTTCCTTCTCAACAATATATATAAGATAAATCTAAAGAGTAATCATAATCCTTGTGTATAATGTCTATGGGAGATGTGGCAAACTTAGCATCAAGAGAAGATTTATATTTCACAGCATGTCTTGCAAGAACACTCTTAAGAGCACTTGCACCAGTAGTAGCACGAGCTTCTTCAATAAAATCATCACTCAGTTGAATATAGGTTTCATCAAGATCATCAATAAGCTCAGTTGAATTAACAGGTGTACCAATATTTTCAACAGAAATTTCAGCATTTTTCAGTTGTTTTTTTTTTTGTAAAGGGATTTTATTACTTAAAAGGTTTAAGCATTACGCCCGGCCTCTGCATTCTAATAATGCACACAGCCGAAATCCAAAACTGAAAGGAAAAAAGATGACAAGTCTAAACAAATCATGTAGATGTAGACTGTCGATGCTATGGAGCTGCTTTCCGAAGATCAAGCGGCCATCCATGTGGGATAAAAAATATCCTTCGCCACCTGCTCCAGTCGTGCACATGCCTCCGTAAAAAGGCCTCGAAAATCCCCCCCGCCCCGCCCCGTTATAATGTGGACCACGAACGGAGAATACCTGTGCATCGGAATAGAACCTGCAAACGAGAAAAAAATTATCGTTGAAAATCTTGTCATTTCTGTATAGCGAGAGCGACCAAATAACGGCAACCGTAATTGTCTTGAATCGTTTATCTACCCCACTTAACCAATTACCAAATATATTCGCAACGGATGTGGGTTGATAAAGGTTCGAAGCCATTTGGATAGCGGACCATATAGAACGCGCAATGTGCAATCGAAGAATAAGTGCTTAATCGTCTCATCATGAGAACAAGAAACACACTTTGAACTCCCATGCCAATTACGTTTGACAAGATTATTATTTGTAAGTATGACCCCTTTACGAAGATACCACGCAAAGATCTTAATCTTTAGCGGTACCTTCATACGCCATACATTTCTAAAAATATCGACTGACATGTCTGATTGGATCATAGCCCTATACATGGAATCCACCGAGAACATTCCGTTCTTAGTGATTTTCCAACGAAACTCATCAGTGCCTGGTGTTAGGGTAACCGTAGTTAACCTATTAAACATGGCCTGCCAAGAAGTAAGTTGTGACCCGATTAAATCTCGTCTAAACGTCACATTAGGAGGTGATGTTTGCATGACCGTAGCCAGCGTATCATCCTTATGTCGCGCTGTAGTGTATAATGTCGGATACTGTTCTCTGAGTGTGGTATTACCTAACCACTTGTTCTCCCAGAACGGTATTTGCGATCCATCCTTAATCTTAAATATCCCATAGCAAAAAAACAAATTTTCGTTCGCCATAAGTCCAACCCGAAAGTGTGAATCACCAGGTTTCCACATAACATATGAGACTGCTTTTGAACCTATGTATTTTCGTTTAAGAAAGGTTTGCCAAACACCATCTTTGGTTAATAGTTTGAACAACCATTTACCAAGTAGGGCTGAATTCTTGACTTGTAAGTCATAAATACCTAGCCCCCCGGTCTCTTGGGCGACAAACTACATCCCATCTGGCTAGCCGATATTTCTTTTTCTCGTTGTCACCCTGGCAAAAAAATATTGATCGGAAATAATCCAGATTTTTTAAGACTCCTTTAGGTAACTGAAAGAATGATATCATATACAGTACCATATTAGATAGTACTGAGTGTATGAGTACCGGCCTTCCACCAAGTGACACCAATTTCCCTTTCCAGCTAGCAAACCTTTTCAGCAAAAGCTCTTCAACGTGACCCCATTCTGCATTAGTCGACCTCCTGTAATGTATTGGTATCCCCAAATACTTAATAGGAAATTGACCTTGTGCGCTTCCGAATAACTCGGCACACTGGGCAACAACATCCTGGGCCTCGCCAAAACAGAACAATTCACTTTTATGAAAATTGATCTTTAATCCGGAAAGTTGCTCGAACACCGAAAGGATTAATTTCAGGTTCGCCGCTTTCTCCAAATCATGTTCCATAAAGATAATCGTATCATCTGCATATTGAAGGATAGACAACCCCCCATCAACAAGATGTGGAATTACTCCCTCAATTTGGCCGCTATCCTTGGCTCTTTCAATCATGATCGCTAACATGCCAGCCACAATATTAAATAATCTGGGCGAAAGTGGATCACCTTGTCTTAATCTTTTCTTGGTTTGGAAGTAGCGGCCAACATCATCAACAATATTAGCATCTAGGATAGGACCTAGATAACTAGTATCATCAAGCACATTAGAAGCATCATCAAAAGTATCAGAAGCATTCTCAGACTCCGTAGAAGTAACAATAAGTGTAACATGTGGTGGAGTAAGAAGCTTACTTATAACAGACGGTGAATCAAGAGCAACCGAGGTATTCAGAGTTGTACCTCTTCTTGTAGTGGATGGTAATATAGGAACTTTTCCATCACGGGTCTTGCCCATGATGAATGGCTTGCAGCAATCAATATCACGATCAAGTGAGCAAATAAATAAAGCTATGCTCCCCGGCAACGGCGCCAGAAAATAGTCTTGATGACCCACAAGTATAGGGGATCGCAACAGTCTTCGAGGCAAGTAAAACCCAAATTTATTGATTCGACACAAGGGGAGCCAAAGAATATTTATTAGCCTTAACAACTGAGTTGTCAATTCAGCTGCACCTGAAAGTATACTTATGCACAACAATTTATCAGTGGTAACAGTTTTATAGCAGCAGTAGAAATAAAATAACAACAGTAGTAAAATAGTAACAACAGTAGCTATCACGGAAAACAACAGTATGGAAAGTACCGTATGCATAGAGGGAATAGATGGACGAGTGTTGCATGGATAACAAGGGTCATGTAATAATAATAACGTGGCCATTGCAGATAATAATATAAAGCATCAAACATGTAGGCAAACCATAGGCACGTGTTCCAATATAATCATGCGTGCTCACAATGAGAAAATCACACAACATCTTTTGTCCTACCAGCCAGCCCGTGGCAGCGGGGCCTTTAGGGAAACTACCGGTAATTAAGGTTCTCCTTTTAATAAAGCATCGGAGCAAAGCATTAACACTCCATGAACACATGTGATCCTCACATCACAGTCATCCCCTCCGGTTGTCCCAATTTCTGTCACTTTCGGGTCTCGGGTTCCGGACAACAATGTGTGTAAAACAACTTGCAGGTACGATGATGAAAAAATAACATGTTTAGATCTGAAATCATGGCATTCGGTCCCTAGTGACAAGCATTAAGCATAACAAGCTGTAACAACGGTAGAAAAAACTAACAATGCATACTAGGCACTATGCCCTAACAATCTGGCATTATTACATGATCAATCTCATCCAATCCCTTCCATCCCTCTTAGTCTACAGCGGTGTTTACTCACACATGGACGTGGGAAACATGGATGGTTGATGGAGAAGGAGTGGCGGTGTCGATGGAGATCATCTTCTTCGAATCCCGGTCCCGGCAGGGCACCAGAACAGGAACTTATGATCCCCGAATCGAGGTTCAGGGTGGCGGCGGCGCTCTGTTGTTTTTATGTGGAATATGACGAACCCCCTCGCGTTTTAGGGTTGAAGGCAATATGTAGTCGAAAGGGGAGTCCGAGGGGGTGTGGGAGTGGCCCACACCACCAGGTGGCGCGGCCTAGGGGGCGCAAGGGGGTGGTGTGGCCCCCCACTGGCCCCTCTCCTGGCCCTCTTCTAGCTCCCGGGGTCTTCCGGTGTTTTAAGACCAATGGGGTGTTTTCTGGGAAATTTCCCCGAAAGTTGATTTTTCTGCACAAAAATGAGACACCAAGGTAATTCTGCTAAAAATAGCGTTAGTCCGTGTTAATGGTATCCAAAACTCACAAGTTTAGAGGAAAACAATAAGAAAAGTGTTCGGAAAAGGAGACACGTTTTCGACAAATCAGTGGCCAACTCGGATCTTGTCCGACCCGATAGTCCGCAAGGACTATCTCGAGTGTGCGCCCCTCCAACAAAACACATCTTTCTTCGTGGTTCATAGCGCCCCAAGGATGACCTTAGCCACCGTCCTGCTTGATCTGCTCCTCTTGCTCAGGCGCAAAGATGTCCGACCACCACGGGTTGTATGGCGCGTAATCCGCATCGGATTTGATGGCGTAAGGTAGACAATTACACAAGTAGATGATGCAATCGTCCATCTCCTCGGTGCCGACGTCGGGGAGGGGGAAGACGACCCACCCGTCCTCTCTTATGTCTGAGTCGACGGGAAGTTGACAGCCAGGCAGGACCATGAGCCCGTGAATGACAAGCTCTTAGGTGATGTCCACTCCTACGGAACGCGGCCACATCAGGTCGGGTGGTACCGATCCGTTGTACATTGAGGGAGGAGGGTACTAATTTCTAGGTGGAGAGGCCATTGAGGGAAGAGGGTAGTGGTTGCTAGGTGCAGTGGCCATCCGGAAGAAAAGAGCCCATAATATAGGAATGGGTAGTGGGAGCAGAGGGGATAGAGATAATCCCAGCATGTGGTAGTCGCCAATATTTGGTCGAGGCGTCTTGTCAAAGTACCGTGCGGTCTTAAAGCCTAGCCGCTTGACCGGGATGGTGAGAGGCTGGCAGGTGGGCCACTGAATTGCCGATCCGTCCTCTCGTCAAGCGAACTGGAAGCTTTTTGAAGATGCATCGTTTTTGGGTGACGTGCGGTGGATGCACACGCCACCATACGTAAGATATCAGTGGCACGCATTATTGCATGCCATTGATACAGAGCGGCCAGTGGCGTGCAAAAAATACGCCACGCCAAACATATGTTTTTGGCCCGAGGGGCACAGGGTCACACGTAAGAGTGGCGCACAAAAACTGTCCACACGCCACTAGTGCACGATTAGCAGTTGCAGCCGATAATTACACGTCGCTGGTATCAACAGTCGCATGTTTTAATCAAACCCCAGAGTGATACTTGGTTTCCTATAAAAGTATTTCCTACTAGCGTGAGCTTCTTGTCTTCTTAGCGTCATGGCCTTGTGGTGCAGAGCTGCTGGCCCAAAATTTTCCCACCCAACAACTGCATTGCCACCAGGACTGTGTCAATGCAAGTCTCTTAACGCGGTTTCATAGATATTTTTCTTATGTGGCACTATATTTAATTAAGAGAGATAGTGATGTTGTATTTTAGCTAGCATACAACCTTGGCACGTGGTCAAAAATGAGATGCTAACCCAATCACATGCATGCATGAGCCACAAATCATTAAATTTAGATACAATGCATTGTAATAGTTGTTTCTTATGTTTTTATTACGCATATGACTATGTGCGAAAAACGATGCATTGTCACGGGCCTAAAGTGGAGCTCCTGTTTGACATTTAATATGTCAACTAGTGGCGAACGCCATAAGCGTACCACTTGGCAGGCTGGCACCATTATGATTTTTTTTCCTAGGTCCTACATGAAAAAACTGGGTGACTCACCTATCTAAAAACGTATAATCAAGAAAGGGATCATTCCCCATAGGCAACATTTTTTTTGTTTTTTTTTTCTTTCTTAGCTGTGATATTTTTTCTATTTATTCTTTTCCATACTCCGGTGCTGGTTTTCTTTAATTACGTTCTTATGTCCCATTTTGGTTTTTATCTTTCTATTATTTTTTTTGTTACAAATTATATTTTGACAGTTAATACAAAATATTCATGAGTTCAAAAAAGAAATTAGTTCACAAATATAGTTCACAAGTTTGAAAACAAAGTTTCATAACAGATAGAAAAATGTTCGCATGGTCAAAATACTTACTTTAAGATTAATAAAATATTCACATGGTTATATTATTATTCACATTTAAAAAATGGTCAAGAGATTAAAAATGACCTATCATACAATTAAAAAAATATATGTATGACTTTTAAGAAAAAATAAATAAATAAAACAAGATATAAAATAGAAAACCAAAAAAGGGAACATAAAAATAAAGTTAAAATAAGAAGGAAAAAACAAAAAGGAGAAGAAAAATAAAAATAAAATATAAAAAATATTAGAAAAATGCAATAAAATTCTAATAAACAAGATAAAATCCAATTGGAACCTTCCCAATACTGGTGCTAGAGGACCTACGTGGACATGCCTAACCATGGAACTAACTTTGCTCTGGGAGAGGCAGGGGCGGAGCTCCCCTTAGGGCAAGGTAGCCGCCCTACCTTGATTTTTGCACAAAATTGCGTATATATAGGTATTTCTCATACTATATACTCACTCCGTTACTAAATATAAGATGTTGTAGCTATTGTTCATGTTGTCTAGATGCGGACTAATATGAATGGAACATATACACTAAAAGTTGTCTAGATACATATAGACATGTATAAATGTGGAAAACAACTATAATATCTTACATATAGAAAAGAAGGGAGTACAATTTTCTATAAATTATATTCTTTTTCAGAAGAATAATGATATCAAAAGGAGCTAATGGGCCACACTTGGAGAGGTTCGTCTGAACTGGGCCTGCTGCCATGCGAGACCGCGCGCAGAGGAGATGGCATGAGCACGACCAGCCGACCACGAAACGGAAGTATACCGACCTGTGCGTGGCCGGTGCCCTCCCCTATTGCCGTGACAGGCTGACTAATACATCAATCTTTTTTCCATTATAAGCTCCAAAATGCAGGCGATGTGCGAGTGTGGTGGTATAGCCCTTTATTATTGAAAAGTTTGAAAAATTCAAATCTCAAGCTTCAAAAAAATGCAAATAAAAATATCCAGTGATGTAGTTAATACTTTGTTCCACCTAAACCGTAAAATCTTTAAACGAAAAACTATGTATTGTAACCTCACAAAAAATGACACAACTTTAGATATAGAGCGTGAACAATGCAAATATTGAATCTTTCAAAAGTTCGCCTTTTCTTTTTTGCTAAGCCCAAATACGAGGTATTTCATGTCAAAAATTTGCATGCTAGTAGTGTGCATAGTTTGCTACACCCATTTATTTTATCTCAAGTTTCTTGAAACAATTAAAATAAATCAAAACATGCTATATGTAACCATGATCAACAATTCGCACAATATGCATCCAAAATTTTATATATACGAGCTCAAAATTTGATTTTTTTTTTAATCAATCTTTTTTGTTGCTTTAGAGTTCTCCCGACCTCAGAAAAATTTCGTCCTCCGCCACGGGGGAGAGGTATGGGTGTTAGGAAAATACTTTTGTCGCTTATTACGAGCCGTAAGGCTAGCACGCCGCGTCCTCGTGTTTTTGGGGCAGGTCCATTTATTCCGAGGGGTCATGTTTCCTTCATTTATGTATGAGTTGATCTAGCTCCTATTTCCCACCAAAATGAAAAGGAGGTCCTCTGTTGCAGCATTTTTTCCATATTTCCTTTTTCCATGTTTAAGTATGTTTCTTTTTTATTTTTTTTATTTTTCTTCACTTTTTATGTTATTTTTTGTTTCTATTTTTTGCTCTCTTTTTTTTACTTTCTCCCTTTGTGAGTTTATTTTTGTTTTACTTTTCATTTTTTTTATGGATAAGGATATTTTCTGAGATATGTTAATATATAAATAATGTTTTCTAAGTCTCCGTAAATATGTTTATATGTTACGGAATAATTTTCCACGGTTCAAACAAATGATTTAGGGGTTAAAAAAAGTACGTTCACTGACACAAAAAATGTTCACAAGATACAAAAAAAATATCCAAAAGTCAAAAACTGCTCACAGTTGAATGAAAAAGCTCACAGGTACCAAAAGTAGTACTCCCTCCGATCCATATTAATAGGTGCTGAAGTGGATATATTTAGACATGTTTTATTGCTAGATACATCCACTTCAGCACCTATTAATATGGATCGGAGGGAGTACGTTGACGGATTAAAATGTTCTCGGTGGTTCAAAAATCCCAATGAATATAAAATGAACTCCTACAAAGAGCAGGAGGCATGTGTTTCGTTTTGATCCACTTAGAAAAATTGCGAGAAAAATGCCTCGATTTAGTGTGGGCCAAGATCGATGTGTGATTACGCCAAAGCCACAAAATATGGACAAAGCAAGTGAAAACATATTGTACTTTCTATCTTGGTGCCACATCCCAATGAGCTATCTGGCACGTCCTGGGAGAATAGGACAATATTTATCTCGGGTTTCGCCACAAGAGCCGTATCTAGAGATTTCCCACGTCATCATATCAGACGCTTCATTTGCATTTGTAGTGTCCACATTTTGGTTGATTTGGATGAGAGAGATGCGATGTATAGTACTCGTCTGATCCGGAATAAGTTTCGCAAAACGATACGTATCCTGTGCTACGGCTGTACATCCTTCCCGACAATCGGCTCGGGGGGAGTACAATACTCTCTCCGTTTCAAAATAATTGTCTGAAAGTTGAATGTATGTTACACTTTTGTCCAACTTTGAGACTAGAGAGTAGTGTAGTAATATGTATATATCTTGTAGTAATCCTTCATGCCTTTGCACGAGAATCCGATAGTTACAAATACGCACGTGGGCGCTGGTATGAATTAACTGGTATTGGTCACCGGTTATGTGCCCTTATTCATCGACATGTACTAGTGCTGGCGAGTGCTCGACCGCACGTTAATCACGAGTTCACCTTGGAGCAGCTGAGCCTGATCTGCCCCTGCGTCCCGGTGAGCGGCGAGATGTTGCCCATCTTGACCATGGCCGTCGCGAAGGCGCTGGTGAAGGCCGCCGGACTGGACGCGAAGTTCCTGACCGTGTTGTCGGTGCTGCCGTTGTTGAACAGCACCTGGTCCGAGTGCAGGAGCCCCTTCTGGGACAGGAGGTTGGTGTAGTAGGCGTTGTCGAACTTGGTGGGGGACGTCGTGTCCAGCGGCGCCAGGTTGCTGTTGCCGCCGGACTGGGGGCAGTTGGCCTGGAGCGACGTCGCGAAGGCGGCGTTGATGTTTGTGTCGCCGCCGTAAATCCGCGACCGGAAGCTCGGGCACCGCGCCTGCCCGATGGTGTGCGCGCCGGAGAGCGCCACCATGTCGGCCGTGTTGAGGTTCTTCTTGAGGAACGCGGCCTGGAGCTGTGCCAGGCTGGACCCGGGGCCTGGGAGGTCGGAGGTCGCCGCCGCGCTTGCGCGCGTGGAGTCCCGCCTCCCGAGAGGAACAGTCCATGACGGACCTCCGAGCTGCACGTAAAAACAAGAACTAACGTGTTAGGTAGACCGTAGACATGATGGCCGTAGGGTTGTGCACGCATGATATGTTTGGTGCTTACGGCGACGACGGAGTCACGGGCGGCGACGGTGAGGATGTCGGCGCAGGAGACGGTCTGCTTGCAGATGGCCTCCACCTGGGTCTTGATGCTGTCGATGACGCCGAAGCCCCTCAGCGAGCCCGCGTTCGGAGCCGCGTTCTGCTCGTTGCCCGACAGAAGAACGGACGCGTCACAGCCCTGCATTTAGAACGGTACAAAACTGGTCAGTCAATCCGGGCCGTTTTTAATCAAGCAAGTTTGTTATCGAAACAAGTATCAAGTATGCCGTTTATGGTGAAACATGCATGCTGACGTACGTTGACAAAGCAGTCGTGGAAGTGCAGCCTGAGCAGCGACGCGCCCATGCGGGGGTCGCTGCTCACGGCGGCCGCCACGCCGCTCTTGATGGTGGCCAGAGCCTTGGGGCACGACGTATCGTAGAACGTCGCAGACAGCTGCGCCGACGCCGTCGTGGCTGCCAGAGCCACCAGCAGAAGCAAGGAAATGCAAGAGGAGGATGCCATGGCTAGCTACCCGTGCCTGCTTTGCTGCCTGAACTTCTAATCTTGCTGTGGCTTGTGGAAGAGAACGCACAATTGCATGCATATTTATATAGGCCAAGATTCAGCTCCCGCATCGCTCACGGCTCACTGTCTCCCACTAGGGATAATGCATCCAAATTATATGTCCGATTAGTCCACCGTCGGGGATAAAGCATCCAAAATCCATGGCCGATTAGTCCAGGCCTCCAGGGTAAGTCGCTGACATCCGAGGATAGACGCCGACGTACCCGGCATCCACGTACGATCCGTTCCTTCCAGTGCCGTCGTGCGGCCAGCTAGAGGTTCGATCGGGGATACGAGTACTGACAAATTCGCCGTTTTTTTGGAAGAGTCACGCGTGCATCCAAGGAGCGCAAACCTCCAGCTTAAATCGCTAATGGCCAACGCAAACCCTGAATTTTCTTGGAAGAGGCCCAACCGGACGATATACATATATCTCCTCGTTTGGCATTACCATGTATCCACGCGTGCTCGTTGAAAAATCTGCCAATGAATGGCGGCACAGACGAAACAACACATTTTTATTTATCGCTAGCTTAATGCCCGTGCGTGGCTACGGTCCCTATTCTTTTGGCAACACATGTGTTAATATAATGCATTTAAGTATTCACATTATAAAAAACTCATAAAATATGCAAGAAATATTAAGATTCCATCTCATGCAAAGTGTATTTTAATAAAATAAAAAGTATAATTTGGCAATGTTTGAATTAAAAAAGTGTCCAAATAATTATCTTTGTTAACTAATATCTACTCACAAGTGTTCTTTAGATATTCTCATACAATTTCAGGGATGTTGCCTTTTTCTTCATTCTCATGGTACTTGAAATGCATTAGAAGTTCTACAGCTCATAATCATCGATTACGATCAATGTTAAAAAGTGCAAGGTAGAATACCGACGACGGGGGCATAAGTATTCTAATGGTTCCGCACTAATTGTGTCAAACATGTAATTTTAGAATACTTGTGCATATCAAGCAAAATTATTAAGTCTTGATCAAAACATAGTTTTATTTCATAGCGTGTTTTATCACAAAAAATAAATAAGTAAGAAAATAAATAAGATCAAATGTTTATTTATAAAATGGATTCATATGTTTATTTAGTAAGATCAAACGGAATACACTGTACGTCAAGCTATCAATCATTGGAGTACACCGGAACAAGCATCAAACACGCACGATTCATCGGTTCAGGTGCAGGCTGCAGTTGCGTGGAAGTCCATACATGGATGCTAGCAGAAGGCGGCGGTAACAGCCTGGAACTACGCACGAATGATACGTGGCCAATCAAACCGTTTGGCCACTAGTCGTATGGAGTCAGCGTATGTCCAAGGCAAATCAGCCTCGCTTTGACCGCTGCACAGTCGTTTTGCAACCATTCGCCGTCAGCCAAGTCAAGAAAATTCAGCAGATGTGACGCTGAGAATTGTTTTTTAAGGGAAGATGCGATGCTCAGATGATAGCCTGGTTTGATTTCTCTTGTACTAGTGCATCTCGGTTCTTGAGCCCGTTTTGGACTCCTACGGGACTGCCTACTTCGTGCGGACAGACACGATTTTGAGCCCCCAGGCCGAAAAGGCTCCTACGGTGCTCGTGATCTCGCGGCCGCGTCATTTTTGGTCCGGGCCTGCTCAAATCCGGCCCAAATTTGGTCGGGATTTGAGCGGTCGCGGACTCTGCGCGGACGCACTCTCGCCCGGGCGCGCGCGACGGGGTGGCCCGCCCGTTAGTGGCACACCGTCGGTTCGCCTGCCCCTCCCGGCCTAATAAAAGGCCACGCGTCCTCCCATCCCCGCACAGCCACCCCCACTCGCCCACTCACTGCGTCCCCACTCTTCCCGCCGGTGACAGAACCCTAGTTCCCCCCGCCGTTCTCTCCACCGTCGCGATGCCCCGCTGGTGGCTAGGCCGGAAGAACAACCACGAGGCCGGCTCTCGCGCCGCCGCACCCCAGCCGGCGCGTCCTCCACCCCGTGGCTCATCCACCTCCCCCTCCTCCCCCTTCCTTCCAAATAGCGTCGCCGGCCGCCGCTGCTAAGGATGAGGACCGCCGCATGCGGTGACGTCCCTACCTCAACGCGAACAAGTGGCAATGGTACTGGGACAATCGATCGCGGTGCCATGGACGGACGTCCACCTTGCGGATGGGTGGCATCTGAATCCCGAGAGGATTCCGGTGCCGCCGGTCCCCAAGGACGGGCTCGATCGGGAGAATGAAATCCTCCGCCACCGCGAGCAGTGGCGGAGGACGGAAAAAATAGGAGGTAGGGAGAACTCTAAAAAATGGTGCAAAGATCAAAATAGTCTGAGACATTAAAACATCATACAATTATAACTTACTCCATCGGTTAGCAAATATAAGATGATTTCGTTTTTCTCCATTTTCACAAATTCGGGTTTATAGTTTCAGTTTGTAGGTTCAGTCGTTTCGGTTTGTATGTACTCCACACGGAAATATCTAAACCATCTTATATGATGAAACATAGGGAGTAGACATTTATAACACAATAAAATAGAAACATATTCAAGTATAAGTGGCACAAAAAATATACTAGTAATGAAGTTTGAATGACTATAAAAATTCTAGGTAATGGAAAAGCTCTAACACTTTCTACAAATATTTCATAATTAAGTC
The DNA here is from genome assembly GCA_028641055.1 of Alopecurus myosuroides. Taxonomy (NCBI): domain Eukaryota; kingdom Viridiplantae; phylum Streptophyta; class Magnoliopsida; order Poales; family Poaceae; genus Alopecurus; species Alopecurus myosuroides. Next base: position 487,453,495 of record CM054059.1, on the reverse strand, counting down.
GATCAAGTCTTTTCAATATCCTAGCTCTCGATGTAGCACATCATCAAGCTAACAAGAAGCCATCGTGAACATCATGTGTTGCGCAACTCGATCTAAGCCAAGAGGGTCTACCATTATTTCTTCAATTAAGTAAACATGCCTCACATTGGTAACCAAAGAAATTGAATGAACTAACAAGATCAAAATTTTAGATCAATCAAATATGCAAGACAAATTAGAAACATAAAAAAATCAATCGGATACTTAGAAATGGTTTTGGTCACCCCATAAGCTGGCCAAAATATGCTCAAATCCTCGTTAAAAACCCCATCTAGGACATTGTTTTGAGTTGGATTTTGTTAGATAAAGAGTTAGGTATTGAAAAAACAAAGAGTTATATTACGAGTAAACACGACCTAGTCTGAGTTTTTGGTTCAGAATTGGTTTTGTGCAGTTTTCACGAAAACAAGCATAACTTTCTCATACAAATTCCGTCTTCGATCTACGACCACTCTCATTGATCAGAAAAAACATATGAATACAAATATTTTCACAATAAAATCAAGGTAGGGCGGCTTCCCTACCTTGCCCTACTTAGAGCTCCACCCCTGGCCATGAGGAGCTCCCGGAGGACCTCTGGATGCACCCGATGTTCGTCCTGGACTCACCCCACTGGGACAGTTGGTTCTAGGACGAGCACGACATCCGGCGGCGAGCCTTCTTTGGGGCTCGTGCCGCTCGAGGCCCCCCCAGTACCCGCCGGCGAATCTCCCGCGGCGCCACAGCCGCCGTGCTGCCTCCGGGACTCTGCGCATCGGCAGTCTCGTGCGCCTCCTAGTGAAGGAGGAGGAGGAGGAGGAGGACGTCCACGACGAGGTCGCCCAGTGGGAGGGCCTCTCCACGGCCCTCCACAACTCTTCCATGGAGGCCAAGGAGCTCCAAGAGGAGGAGGAGCGCGAAGACACAGCTGCACTGGAGGCCATGGCCGCGGCAGTAGCGGAGGCACACCTGACTCGGGCGGCCAGCATGCGGGATCCCAGGCAGGCCCGGCAGGCGGCGTTGGAAGAGGAGGAGGCCAGGCAAGCGACCTAGTAGGAGGAGGAGGGACAGGCGGAGGCGCTGCGCCGTTGCCCAAGGTGGTTCCGGCCACTGGTCGGTATGACCTGGGAGTGGCACGGTCCGCTGCCAGAGCTGCCGGAGGCGCCACCGGCCCCCGTCCAGCCGGACACGCCGCCGCTCCCCTCAGGCCTGCCGGGCCACCTCTTCCCAAGAGTCCGACTACATCATCCTCGTTGACGAGGACGAGTAGCTCCTTCCCCGAAAAGCTAGTTTGGTTAGGATTTTTTTAACATGTAAAATTTGGCCGTTTGTGGCCCCCTTCCCTGAAGTAAGCAACCCCGTAGGGCACTTCCTCTTTGTCCATTGTTTGAGCAGCCACGTAGGAGATGACCTAAGAGCATCTCCACTCGCACGCTCCAATTGTTGTCCGGATGCAACACAATTTTGATAATTTGGAGTGTATCCAGACCAAAGAAATGATTTGGGGGTGTCGCTCTCCTAGTCGCTCTTCGAGTCGCATCCCCCGTTTTTTTTCATTTTACTAGCTCAGAATTTCCATGAACAGCCTTCGGGCGCGCCGAGATCGACGTCGGATGCCGAATCCTCGCCACCCTGCCCGCCCTAGGGGGCGAGCTTGCAGCGGACCGGGGCTTGCAGAGAACCAGGCAAGTGCTCGTGGTGAGCTAGGCGTGACCGAAGAGCAACACGGACGAGGCGGGTCGTGATAATGAGCCAGTCCAGTGTCGGTGCACCACCCGTTCGTGGCCGTGCCGGCATTGTCGGAGCAGCAAGGACCAGGAGCGGGCACGAGCGCTACTCGCCCGATACCATTCATCGTGGGCGCCGACTAGGAGGCCAGCCTCGGGTGGCCGGGAAGCTTGAGGCCACCAGCAGGCGACAGAATGCTTCCCAGCGAGGAGGTGCGTGTCAGCTTCACGGAAGCAGTAGGTCTCCGACACTCATGATTCAACCCGTGTGTGCCCATGCCGGTGCCATCAGAGCGGAAGCTGCGGCAGCAAGACCAGGCGCGGGCGCTGCTCATGGGTGCTGCCGAGGAAGCCAGCCTCAGGTGGCCGGGAAGCTTCAGGCCTCAAGCATGTGGCGAAGTGCTTCCCAACAGTGAGACTCTCCACCGAGCTCCTACTTGGGTAGCAGCGGCAGCAGCGTGGTGGAGCAAGCCGTCGTGCCCTAGCTGTGGTCGCTGCGGCGGCGCTCATCGCTGGTCGGCGTGGTTGACCAGGAGTAGATCGTGGGTGCGGATGCGGTAGGTGGGGAGCGAGGTGAAAGTCCACGTGGAGACATATGGATGGTTGGTTTGGCAGGAAATCTTGTCCGGGCCTCCCAAAGGAACCCTACGCGACGGGGTTTGCTTGTGTTTTTCGACACGTATTGGGACATGTCCGGACGTGAGAAGCATTTGGGGGCAGCGAGTGGACGCAATTGGGGTTAGTCCGGACCCAAAAAGTTCTTTGAGGAGCCCTTTAGAAGCGTGAGTGGAGATGGTCTAAGTCATGGCCCTACGCAGCCCGCAACGCATAGCCTGTGTCCATTAGCCATGGGAGCTTCTATTTACCACCGGCAGGCGGCACTGTGCTGCCGATGCTTGCAGGGCCGCACAGGTGGGACGGCCCACTTAAGTTTCCTCCCCCCCCCCCCCCTTTTCGCTAAAAAAAAATCTGAACAAAAAAAGTTGGAACAAAAATAAATTTAAACAAAAAAAAACTTGAAAAAAAAACGCGAACAGATAATTTTGTGCACAAATTTTCGTTTAAACAAAAACAAATTTGAAAAAAAAATTGAACAGAAAAACGAAAAAGAAACAAATAATGGACCAGCCGCCGGAAATGGGGCGGCCCATCGGACGCCCCCGCAGGCGGCGTGGCCAAAATGCGTAGCCAACGGGCGGTAAATAGGAAATACCATCAGCCGTCACGGTGGGGAAATCCATTATAACGCCCGTTTGGGTCCTTTAGGACCAGAGCTTCCCAACAGGGGTAAGCAGGCCCATGGGGAGCGCCTATTTGCCACCTTTAGCAGGAGCGAACATTCTCTCTGCATACCCTTGTTGGTTGCTGGGCTTGGCCTGTGAGAAGTGCATAGTTGTTCTGGCTGCTTTGTATGTTTCTTTCTTCCTTTAGGAATGTTTCAGTTAAGCTCATGTACGTCGTTCTAAAAAAAAGTAAGCTCATGTCTGTATCGATCTTCAAGAAAAAAAAACTCATGTTTATGTTATGCATGTTCTGGGGTTGATCATCCGGAGAACGAGTGACATGTGCTATCGTGATGGTAACGACGTCTCCTGATGTTCTTTGTTTTTACCGTTTGTTCAACCTGGTTTAAAAGTGTTAGCATTGTTAAGCCTAGTGCAAAAAATATTACAGATCTAGGGTTGTAAACGGCAGAAGTTTAGATATTCGAGAACTAAAAAATGTATTTCTTGGCGTAGTGTAATAATCATGATTTATCTAGAATAACAGAAAAGGCAGCGACAAAAATTTCTCCAAAAAAGCAAACCAAACAGGTTCATCATTTTGCCGGCTCTTTGATATCTGTCTTAGCTTAAACAAGTCATGTAATAGCTCAAAATAGAAGAAGTAGAAGGAAATTGTACCTTCAATTCTTCTATTTCTCCTCCACAATAATTTCGTGAAAACGTAATAGTAAGTAATGTTTGTATGCATATGAATTGATGATGTTTGATGGATACCGCCATAGAAGAAATTTAAAAAATATTCAACATTTACAAGATTTTAAAAATTGGATTAAAACATGGACAGTTAAACATAAGCATGTTTGAACGACTGATACGTCATAAACGCATCCTTACTTTCTGATGTTCCATGTTGTTTTTATGTTATTTCCTACATATTTGCTATATACTTTATGTCATTTTAATCAATTTTTGGGATCAACCTATTGACAAGATGCCACAGAGCCAGTTTCCCGTTTTCTGCTGTTTTTAGTTTCAGAAAAGTTGTTCTTGAAATATGTAACATCCAAGTATGAAAACATTCCCTTAGTGGTTCAATTTCTTGTTTACTTTCAAGCAATGCATCATGTCATCATATCATTGCATTTGTTTTACTTATGTTTGCATTGTTTTCATAATGAATCAAACCTTGTTTTCACACTTGTCTGTTACAATCTTTCAAACAAAGAATTGCAAAACAAAACCTTTCATTGTTTTCCAAATAATTCATTGATGTTCAACTATTAAATTGTTGCCTCAAATCATTCCTTTAATTCCACCAATTAAATTCAAATCATTTCCAAATTCTCAAATCAGTACCTTTTGGAAACCATAAAACTCACCAAACATTTCTTCCCCCTCTAAATCATTCTAAAACCCTAGGGGTAACCCTATTCTTACACATGTTTTTATTAAGGTGTTATTAAACTCAAATCCCTCTATTTTGGATTCAAACACAAACTATAATTTTAAATTTCAATTTTTGAAATCCAAGCTTGCAGGGTGGTTTCTAATTACCTAGAAGGCTTAACCAAATTTTTTCAAATTTTTCTATAAGCAAAACCCTACCTTTTTCTTCCAAAAGCAAACTGCAAAAAAAAAAAAAAAACAGAAAGAATAAAAAGCAGGCAAACCTTCTGCGCGCGCGACAGCTATCTTGGCCCAAGCCCACCTAAGCCCCTAGCGCGCGCAGCCCAGCCCTTCTCTCCGCAGGATAACGCTTCAAAATTCGCGCTCGCTTAGAGCCATCGGAGAGCTCCACGGCGACCCCGCGGCGACCACGGCGGCCACCACTGCGCCTCCACCCTATAAAAGCCTGCCCTAGGGCTCCTGGACCTGCCCTAGCCCTAGGTCCTCCCTTTCCCCCTCGCCCGCCGCCGATCGTTTCCTCCCCGACGCTTTTTCCTCCTCTGAACCTTTCGCCGGCGACAGTCCTCTGAAGAAATCCATGGCGCCACCGCACCTCGCTCCCACCTAGCCACCTATCAACTGCAATCGCTTCGCCACTTCTCCTTCTCCCTCTTGGACACCAGAAACAGGCAAGGTAACCCTCAGATCTTCGCCGCCATCTTCTTCTGCTCCGGCCACCGCGCGCCGTGTTCTGAATCTTCGCTTCGCGCCGCCGTTGCAGGGCTCCGCAGCACCTCTCGTTTCCGGGAATCGGTAGCTCTCTCCTTCCTCTACGCAACGGACACCGGAGTTCGCACGGAGGAGCACTACCTCGACGGCGCCATCATCGACCTCGCCGCAGAACCTGTCGTCAGCCAACGTCACCGTCCGCCGCCGCGTCCAATTACTCCGGTGGTGAGCAACCCTTTCGCTCCTCCTCCCTTCTCTGCATCCGTGCGCATCCTCTGCATCCACTCACACTCACGCAACGAGCACATCAGCGTGGATCCACTCCGGCGAGCTCTGTCTGACGGCGAGCAAGCGTTTGTTCGTCAGAAAAGTTCAGAGTTTTAACTGAACCTTAACCTGCAACATCCCCCTCTACTGTTAAACACCGCAGCGCAGCGCAACTGGTTGCGTTCCTTTCTGAAATCGAGCAGGGCGCGGGTTCGAGCCGCAAAACCCCCACCTTTTTTGTGGATTTTCGTCCACAGCGAGGAGGCCCGCTGTCAGCGACCTTCTGGCCACGCAAGCGCGCAGCGCGCCACGCTGGCCGCTGGCCCACGCGGCAGTGGCAGCGTGTAAGTCCAGCACGGTAACAAAAGCATTAAAACAAATCCGTTTTAATTTCTGTTTTTCTTTTAAATGGCAGAATAGACACCAAACTTCAAAAATCAATATCTTTTAAAATATGAACCCAATAAATACAAACTTTATATCTATTCTGATCCAAATTTTATAATCTTTCCAAATATCCAACTTGTGTTCTGTTTTGAATTTTCAAAATACTTTTAAATTTCAAATTTGAATAATTCAAATGCAAATTGGAATAATTCATAACTAATTCATACTGTTTTCAAATAATTCAAACAAAATATGTTTTTCACACCTTTTTGAATACTCTATTCAAATATAAATTTTGTTTTCTGGTTTGAATAATTTAAATTGCCTAAACTATTTAAACCTTGTTTAATTCAATTAAATTTGATAAAATCATAACTTGCTTAATATAAAATATTTTTGAACATGCAAATTATGTTTTCAAACCACTAAAGTGTGAACTTTTCAAATGTGGATTTGAATTTATGGTTTGAACAAATAGAATTCAATTAATATTTAAGCTTGTTTTAAATTCAATTAAAACTTGTTTAATATTGTTTAATTCATAACTAAATAATCTAAAGTCCAATTTCAAAATGTGAAACATGTATTCCAACTAAGATTTGATAACCTTTTCAAATATCAATTTTGTTATTTGTTTTGCACCCCTTAACTTGATGAAAACAACAATTACTTGTTCAACACCATTAAGTAACAATATTTTCCCAAACTTATTAATGTTTTCTAAAATTGTTAACTATCATTCCAATTGCATTTAATTTTGTTATCTTATTGTTCCTCATCATGCATGCATCATACTAAGTCACTTACACATGATGCTTAGTGATAGAACAATTAATTCAACTCTAAAACATGGGCTTCCATATGCAACCTTTGCATATGGAATCCATTTAAACTTGTGTCTCATATCAACTAGTTTAGTTTGGTGCATCTATTAAACGTGACATGCATCATCCAATGTTTGTGCACCTATGCCATGTATTGATTGCCCGTCTTCCTTCGTTGTTGTTTTTGCTTCTTCTCGATTAGACGACGACGTTGGTACCGACGAGCCTTACGACACCACTACTCAGGACCTAGCCCAGTACGAGACTGAGCTGCCAGGCAAGTTATCACTCACATGAATCATCGAGTTCCTTTCCACACTTGTTGTTGATACTATCCTTTTGTCTACTACTGCTAGCCCTATGTATCGTTGCTTGTTCTCCGAACCTATCACATGATACCCTGAACCAATGATACTGCCTCACCTCCATACCTACAGCCTTTGTTTGTGCCTTAGTATTATCTAGCATGCTTAGGGTTGCTTTTACTCGAGTCTGTTGTCGGTTACTACTGTTACTATCTTATTATTTGTACCGGGGGCTCGATGTTAATCAATCAATCATGTTAATTGCTAATGGTAATAATAATTTGATGATAAGGCACCGGCAGGAGGCCCATGAGTGGTTTTGGAGCCTGCTAGTGTCGACCCTAATAGGAAAAGGGTCTTGTCTACTGATCCATGATGAGCGCACTACCCGCATTTGGGAAGCGAGTATGGGCGCCCCCCTCAACTTGACCTGATTCGCATCTCGTCCAAATCATCTCATTTAGTTCGTGCTTTCTATTTGCCGCATGCATGTTTTTGCGAGCCCAGCGCAGGGTGGAACTTTTGTAGTCGGCATATAGGGGGACACGTTCTTAGAGTGCTATGAGGGTCCATTTTCTTCTGGGCTCGATTAGCCGTGCGCCCAAGGTGCTTTGGGCTTGATGCGAAGAATGGTTGGTTGTGTTGAGTGCCCCGCTTGGTGGGAGGCATCCCATCTGGCGGGATATTCATGAGTGTACGGCCAAATTGGTGCAACCCTGCAGGGATAATCTTCTCGAGAAGCCGTGTTTTCCGCGGTTATGGATTACTTGGTGAAAGTACTGGCTAACAAGTACTCAGGACAACTTCAACATAATGATCAATCATGTTTCACCCAATGATTAATAATTTGACTAGTAATAGGTTATTCACAAAATTACTTGATTCATCTTAATCCAACTGTGTGAGTTATCCTCGGATTGCTTCTTTGGATAAGGGGCGAGATCCAGGATGGGTTTGATTGAAGTTATCTTTCATGTTGGTTACAATCCTCGATCTTATCTTTTCTGTTAGCCGGAACTTGTAGTTATCTTCTGTAGTTGGTTAGAGCAGCCAGCAGCAACTTGTATTTCACCCCTTCCTTCCGTTGATCCCAAGCATCTATGCTTGTGTTGACGGGTAACTCTTTGATGAACTGTGAGTCTTGCTTGCCAGTACTTGGATGTACTGACCCCGTTGGGGCTGTGGTTTACGCAGAGTACGACTACGACTACGATGCTTCCCAGGATGGCTACTTTGTGGAGTTCGACGAGTCTGCAGACGAGTAGTTAGCTGGACCAGGGCAGGATCCAGGACCTACGTGGATGGGCTTCGTCTTATTTATTATCTCCGGCTTCTTAAGCCATGGATTTGTCTGTACTCAGACCCCTTTGATTGCTTCCGCTGTTGTAATGGATGATATGTTGGGACATGTGTCCTCTGGATGACTGTATTCGATATTTCTGCCTTAGTGAAGGCCAGTTGCACTTATTTCATTCTTTTGTGTCTTAGAGACAGTTTGTGTTATCATTTCGTTCAAAGCTGTTGACGTACCGTGCGTGTTTGAATATGAAGTACGTCGACAGTAGTGCCTTAGGTTCCTAGCGGATAGTTTACTTCGACGGTGGAAGCAGGGCTTGTGTTGTCGCGCATAAGCGCAGGCCTACCAGGAAGCTGGGACGTGGGAGCAGTTATGCCCCATAATCCAAGCACCTGACTTCCAGTTCGTGCGATGAGTATCCTCTAGAAACCTTGGGTGCGACAAATGGTATCAGAGCCTGTCTGCCTGTAGGATCCCTTTTTACTGGTCGCAGTTGAGTCTAGAAACTATTTTGTAGCTATATAGGAAAAATGAAACGTGAGAGTAGGAATTCTGCCATTTTTCTTCTTTCCCCACCCACCCACCCTTTTCTGGTAAGGAAGTGCAACGTTGTTTTTCTGTTCTCACCTAAACTTTCAAGTTAGGATTTCACGTGTTTTGGGTTATCTGTAGTACCTCAGGACTTTTGGTCTCGTTTTCCCGATGTTGCTTCAATATCATGTTCTTTTCAACATCCTTTTCGTCCATTGAACCTTGTTGTTGTTTTCCACATCCTTTTTCTTCTACCGGAGTCTAATCAAAACCTTCCAAATCATCTGCAGATGGGTCTCAGCTACTACCCGCAGGTGGTTCGCATGACTCGCTGTGAGAGCACCGCCGGTTTTCCGGAGTTGCTGAGAGACATGGTTACCTATCTGGGGTTCCGTTGGGCACCAGAGTACCAGGTCTACGAGCACCAGCGAGAGTTTGACCAGACTTGCTACCGGGCTATCGTCTACATTCTGTCGGATGATGGCAGGAGCATTGCACACCAGTACGAGGCAGTAGGGTCCACAGTGGATATGGCAGTGCAGCAGGCAGCGTATGTGAGTCTCACCGTTCTCCGTGCTGACTACTGGGGGTTTGATAAGTCCAGTTTTCGTCACATTCCCCGTGGTTACATCACGGCGGCGGGAGTTCACTTCACTGTCCACCGCGACCTGGATACCTACGAGACTGATAGCTCCAGGCTCCAGACCACTGCCCAGTTCGCTAGTCACAGTGATGCCGTTGCTTCCGCACTTTCTCAGGAGTTAGCCTCAGTCAGGGAGCAGCTCCACCTTGCTCTCACTCGTCTGGCGACGTACACCACAGACTTTGTTGGAGACGAGCGCTTCGCACGTGTCGTTCAGCCAGCTGGTCTTCCGTTGCCACATGCTGGAGGTTACGAGCCGATCAGAGGCCCACTTCTCGACCTCGGAGCTGGTTACACAGGGATTCCCCGCTATGGAGCACAGGGAGAGGACGCTTTCTACTTCACCACACCGAGAGTTGCTCTCAGAGCAGTTCCTATTTACATGGATCGTCGTGATACCTACTTCCGTGGGGTTCCTCCTCACCGTATCTCTCGTCGTACTACTCACCGCCGTCCTGCGTGATGAGCATGGGAGTACCGTTGTATCCATTACTAGCTGTGTCTAGTTTATCCTTTCGTTTTCGAACCATGTATTGGTCTGTTGGATATTCTGATGTATTTGAACATGTGATGATGTACCTGTTGGTTATCTATTCATGCGTCAGAATAATCTATCTTTCGGTTACCAAGTCTATCCTTTTCTGTTGTTGTGCTAAAATGAATTTCTGTTCAGGATGCCTCCAACCAGGAACAACCCGCCTCCGCCACCACCAATGGGGGAACTGTTGGCTCAGATGACCCAAGTGGTGACACAGATGGCCCAGATCCAGGCTAACCAGCAACACAACCAGAATGCTCCAAGGGTCACCATCAAGGACTTCCTCAGCTTGGGCCCAAAAGCTTTCGTGGCAACACGTGAGCCCCTGGATGCTGATGACTGGATCCGTGACGTAGCAAGAGCTCTGGAGATTGCTCATGTTGCAGAAGAGGATAAGGTCAAGTACGCCACCTACCTACTGAAGGGTCAGGCAGCTACTTGGTGGGAGAACTACCAGACCATGAGAGCTGGCTATCCTATCACCTGGGGATGTTTCAGGGAGGCCTTCCTGAAGCACCACATCCCGGATGGTCTCATGGAAAGGATGCGTGAGGAATTCTGCTCTCTCAGACAGGGCAAGCTGGACGTTCTCGGCTACCAGAACGAGTTCAATCGTCTCGCTCGGTACGCTGGTGACGAAGTGTCCACCGAAGCCAAGAAGATGGCAAGGTTCCGCCGAGGTTTTAACCCGGAACTGAAGTACGCTCTCACCAACATCAAGTGCAAGGACTTCGTGGAGCTCGTGAACACCGCGCTCAACGAGGAGAATGGGCGCAAGGTGTTCGAAGAGTCCTGCAAGCACTCGCGTGAGGGTGGTTCCTCCTCCAACATGACCACCCCTCCGCAGAAGCGCCGCATCTGGGTGCCAAATGGTGCTGTCACTCGGGCTCCAAATGCCCAAGCTTCTCCAGGCTTTGGTCCCCGCCCACCCAACCCATCTCAGATGCAGGGTCAGAGGTTTCCGATGGGGCAGCCAAGGCCGGGTCCTTCTCGTGTCGTCACTTGCTACAAGTGCAAGGATACTGGACATTATGCAGATAAGTGCACTCAGAAGCAGCTACCCCTACCTCCTCGCCCCAACACCAACCAGGCTATGGTTCGTGCTCCTCCGGCTAAAGCCTTCAACTCCAACAACAGGCCTGTCGGGAGGAACGCGAGGGTGAACCATATCAAGGCCGACAAAGCTGAGGAGGCTGCTGACGTCGTTCTCGGTATATTACCCGTAAACTCTATTCCAGCTAAAGTGTTGTTTGATACTGGAGCATCGCATTCATTTGTGTCAAAGATTTTTGCAAAAGCATACAACCTAGTTCTGGTTCCGCTAAGCAATCAAATGACTGTTCACTCTCCGGGACCGCAAATGTTGACTTCCAAGATAAGCATGGACAATGAGATCCTAATTGGAGGTCGTGTATTCCTTGCTTCACTCATGTTGCTGGGAAATTCTGACATTGATGTCATTCTGGGTATGGATTGGTTGAAGACCCACAAAGCTAAAATTGACTGTGCTCAAAAGTCAATAACTCTCTCCCACACTTCAGGCCAGATAGTCTATTCTCCATATGGATCAAGTTCTGTTCAGCTGTTCAACCTCGATGCCAAACCCCTTCCTGCAATTGAAAATGTTCCGGTGGTTTGTGAATTCCCTGACGTCTTTCCAGAAGAGTTGCCAGGGATGCCCCCGGACAGAGCAGTTGAGTTCGTGATCGAGCTTGAGCCAGGTACTGCTCCAATCTCTAAGCATCCATATAAGATAGCTCCTCCTGAACTGAAATTGTTGAAGGAGCAAATCGATATGTATATGGACAAAGGTTTCATTCAGCCTAGTTCCTCCGCTTGGGGTTGCCCAACTCTGTTTGTTGCCAAGAAGGATCAAACAAAAAGACTCGTGGTTGACTATCGTCCTCTCAACGAGAAAACAATCAAGAACAAGTATCCACTTCCTCGTATCGATGATCTTTTTGATCAACTTGCTGGAGCCTCAATATTCTCAAAGTTGGACTTGAGGATGGGTTACCATCAGATAAAGATCAGAAAGGAAGATATTCCTAAGACGGCTTTCACCACTCGGTACGGTCTATATGAATACACCGTCATGTCCTTTGGTCTCACCAATGCACCGGCAACGTTCTCAAGACTCATGAATTCTGTCTTCCATGAATACCTCGACAAGTTCGTTGTGGTATATCTTGATGACATTCTAGTCTACTCAAAATCCGAGGAAGAGCATGGAGAACACCTTCGTCTCACTCTCATGAAACTTCGCGAGCATCGTCTGTATGCCAAGTTTTCCAAATGTGAGTTCTGGATTCCAGAAGTTGCATATCTTGGTCATATCATCTCTGCCAAAGGCATTGCCATTGATCCTGAAAAGGTTAAGGCAATTGTTGACTGGAAACCCCCTAAGACGGTGAAACAAGTTAGAAGCTTTCTTGGCTTGGCTAGCTATTGCCGTCGTTTCGTCCAAAACTTTTCCAAGATTGCTAAACCTCTCACTGATCTCACAAAGAAGGACAAAAAGTTCGTTTGGACTCCACAATGTGATGAGAGTTTCAACCTCCTGAAGACTAAACTCACTTCCACACATGTTCTAGTTGGCCCCGACACTACCAAACCTTTCCAGATATTCTGTGATGCATCTCTCCAAGGCCTAGGAGCAATTCTTATGCAAGAACGTCAAGTTGTCGCTTATGCTTCACGTCAGTTGAACCCACATGAGCAAAACTATCCCACTCATGATCTTGAACTTGCAGCAGTTGTGTTTGCCCTCAAGAAATGGAGACAATACTTGTTGGGTAACAAAACTGAAATCTTTTCCGATCATAAGAGTCTGAAATACATCTTCACTCAGCCAGATCTAAACCTCAGGCAAACGAGATGGATTGAGAAGATTAAAGACTTTGATCTCACCATTTCTTACACTCCAGGCAAGGCTAATGTTATGGCCGATGCTCTCAGTCGCAAATCCTATTGCAATAATCTCATGATCATGGAAAGCCAACCTCCACTTCATGAAGAATTCCAGAAGCTGAACCTTGGTCTTGTCCCTGAAGGATACCTTGCTAGCTTGACAGCCAGCCCAACTCTCGAGGACAAGATTCGTTCTGAACAACTTCGTGATAATGAAATCAAGAAGATTGTGGATCACATCAAGGAAGGCAATGATAAATTCAAGTCCTTCTCAATTGATGATAAGGGAACTGTGTTCTTCGAAGGACGCATTGCAGTCCCTCAGATTCAAAGTCTCAAGGATATCATTCTCAAGGAGGCTCATGAAACTCCTCTATCCATTCACCCTGGAAGTACAAAGATGTACCAGGATCTCAAGACTCTGTATTGGTGGCCTGGCATGAAACGTGAAATTGCTCAATACGTTTCTGAATGCGACGTTTGTCAACGTGTTAAGGCAGTCCATCAGAAGACAGCAGGTCTACTCCAACCTCTGAAAATTCCTGAGTGGAAGTGGGACATGATTGAAATGGACTTCGTTACTGGGTTTCCAAAGTCCAAAAAGGGCAACGATGCAATCTTCGTTTTTATTGATCGTCTCACTAAGGTTGCTCACTTCTATGCTGTAAAGGAAACTATCTCAGCTAGCCAGTTAGCAGAGCTCTACACAGCAAAGGTTGTTCCCCTTCATGGTGTTCCATTGGAAATAAGCTCAGACCGTGGAAGTATCTTCACTTCTCATTTCTGGAAAAGCTTTCAAGAAGCACTGGGCACCAAACTTCTGTTCAGCACAGCTTACCACCCTCAGTCTCAGGGGCAAGTCGAAAGAGTCAATCAGATTCTCGAGGATATGCTCAGAGCATGTGGTCTCTCCTTTGGCATGAAATGGGAGGATTGCCTTCCATATGCTGAATTCTCCTACAACAACAGCTACCAGGCAAGCCTAGGCATGGCACCATTTGAGGCACTGTATGGTCGCAGATGCAGGAGTCCAATCAATTGGTCTGGAGCTGGTGAACGTTCACTTTTAGGCCCTGACATTGTTAAGGAAGCCGAGGAGAAAGTTCGTATCATTCGTGACAATCTCAGGATTGCTCAGTCTCGTCAGAAGAGCTATTATGATAGCAAGCACAGGGATATGTTCTATGCACCTGGTGATAAGGCATATCTCCGTGTAACTCCCCTCAGAGGCACTCATCGTTTCGGTGTAAAAGGAAAGCTTGCACCAAGATACATTGGCCCTTTCAACATCCTCTCAAGACGTGCAGAGAATGCTTATCGTCTTGAACTTCCAGAAAAACTTTCCAAAGTGCACGATGTGTTCCACGTGTCACAACTCAAGAAGTGTTTCAAAGATCCAGATCGTGCAGTTGATCATGATTCCATTGAGCTGCAAGATGATCTATCTTATGAGGAGCACCCTATTCGTATTCTCGATGAGACCGAGCGTAAGACTCGCAACAAGAGCACCAAGTTCTTCAAAGTCCAATGGTCGCATCATTCTGATAAAGAGGCAACGTGGGAGACCGAAGAGGATCTTTGCAAGAAGTATCCGGACCTGTTCATTTCTCAGTAGGGAATCTCGGGGCGCGATTCCTTCAAGGGGGGGCGTTTTGTAACATCCAAGTATGAAAACATTCCCTTAGTGGTTCAATTTCTTGTTTACTTTCAAGCAATGCATCATGTCATCATATCATTGCATTTGTTTTACTTATGTTTGCATTGTTTTCATAATGAATCAAACCTTGTTTTCACACTTGTCTGTTACAATCTTTCAAACAAAGAATTGCAAAACAAAACCTTTCATTGTTTTCCAAATAATTCATTGATGTTCAACTATTAAATTGTTGCCTCAAATCATTCCTTTAATTCCACCAATTAAATTCAAATCATTTCCAAATTCTCAAATCAGTACCTTTTGGAAACCATAAAACTCACCAAACATTTCTTCCCCCTCTAAATCATTCTAAAACCCTAGGGGTAACCCTATTCTTACACATGTTTTTATTAAGGTGTTATTAAACTCAAATCCCTCTATTTTGGATTCAAACACAAACTATAATTTTAAATTTCAATTTTTGAAATCCAAGCTTGCAGGGTGGTTTCTAATTACCTAGAAGGCTTAACCAAATTTTTTCAAATTTTTCTATAAGCAAAACCCTACCTTTTTCTTCCAAAAGCAAACTGCAAAAAAAAAAAAAACAGAAAGAATAAAAAGCAGGCAAACCTTCTGCGCGCGCGACAGCTATCTTGGCCCAAGCCCACCTAAGCCCCTAGCGCGCGCAGCCCAGCCCTTCTCTCCGCAGGATAACGCTTCAAAATTCGCGCTCGCTTATGATTCTGTACGGCGAGCCATCGGAGAGCTCCACGGCGACCCCGCGGCGACCACGGCGGCCACCACTGCGCCTCCACCCTATAAAAGCCTGCCCTAGGGCTCCTGGACCTGCCCTAGCCCTAGGTCCTCCCTTTCCCCCTCGCCCGCCGCCGATCGTTTCCTCCCCGACGCTTTTTCCTCCTCTGAACCTTTCGCCGGCGACAGTCCTCTGAAGAAATCCATGGCGCCACCGCACCTCGCTCCCACCTAGCCACCTATCAACTGCAATCGCTTCGCCACTTCTCCTTCTCCCTCTTGGACACCAGAAACAGGCAAGGTAACCCTCAGATCTTCGCCGCCATCTTCTTCTGCTCCGGCCACCGCGCGCCGTGTTCTGAATCTTCGCTTCGCGCCGCCGTTGCAGGGCTCCGCAGCACCTCTCGTTTCCGGGAATCGGTAGCTCTCTCCTTCCTCTACGCAACGGACACCGGAGTTCGCACGGAGGAGCACTACCTCGACGGCGCCATCATCGACCTCGCCGCAGAACCTGTCGTCAGCCAACGTCACCGTCCGCCGCCGCGTCCAATTACTCCGGTGGTGAGCAACCCTTTCGCTCCTCCTCCCTTCTCTGCATCCGTGCGCATCCTCTGCATCCACTCACACTCACGCAACGAGCACATCAGCGTGGATCCACTCCGGCGAGCTCTGTCTGACGGCGAGCAAGCGTTTGTTCGTCAGAAAAGTTCAGAGTTTTAACTGAACCTTAACCTGCAACATCCCCCTCTACTGTTAAACACCGCAGCGCAGCGCAACTGGTTGCGTTCCTTTCTGAAATCGAGCAGGGCGCGGGTTCGAGCCGCAAAACCCCCACCTTTTTTGTGGATTTTCGTCCACAGCGAGGAGGCCCGCTGTCAGCGACCTTCTGGCCACGCAAGCGCGCAGCGCGCCACGCTGGCCGCTGGCCCACGCGGCAGTGGCAGCGTGTAAGTCCAGCACGGTAACAAAAGCATTAAAACAAATCCGTTTTAATTTCTGTTTTTCTTTTAAATGGCAGAATAGACACCAAACTTCAAAAATCAATATCTTTTAAAATATGAACCCAATAAATACAAACTTTATATCTATTCTGATCCAAATTTTATAATCTTTCCAAATATCCAACTTGTGTTCTGTTTTGAATTTTCAAAATACTTTTAAATTTCAAATTTGAATAATTCAAATGCAAATTGGAATAATTCATAACTAATTCATACTGTTTTCAAATAATTCAAATAAAATATGTTTTTCACACCTTTTTGAATACTCTATTCAAATATAAATTTTGTTTTCTGGTTTGAATAATTTAAATTGCCTAAACTATTTAAACCTTGTTTAATTCAATTAAATTTGATAAAATCATAACTTGCTTAATATAAAATATTTTTGAACATGCAAATTATGTTTTCAAACCACTAAAGTGTGAACTTTTCAAATGTGGATTTGAATTTATGGTTTGAACAAATAGAATTCAATTAATATTTAAGCTTGTTTTAAATTCAATTAAAACTTGTTTAATATTGTTTAATTCATAACTAAATAATCTAAAGTCCAATTTCAAAATGTGAAACATGTATTCCAACTAAGATTTGATAACCTTTTCAAATATCAATTTTGTTATTTGTTTTGCACCCCTTAACTTGATGAAAACAACAATTACTTGTTCAACACCATTAAGTAACAATATTTTCCCAAACTTATTAATGTTTTCTAAAATTGTTAACTATCATTCCAATTGCATTTAATTTTGTTATCTTATTGTTCCTCATCATGCATGCATCATACTAAGTCACTTACACATGATGCTTAGTGATAGAACAATTAATTCAACTCTAAAACATGGGCTTCCATATGCAACCTTTGCATATGGAATCCATTTAAACTTGTGTCTCATATCAACTAGTTTAGTTTGGTGCATCTATTAAACGTGACATGCATCATCCAATGTTTGTGCACCTATGCCATGTATTGATTGCCCGTCTTCCTTCGTTGTTGTTTTTGCTTCTTCTCGATTAGACGACGACGTTGGTACCGACGAGCCTTACGACACCACTACTCAGGACCTAGCCCAGTACGAGACTGAGCTGCCAGGCAAGTTATCACTCACATGAATCATCGAGTTCCTTTCCACACTTGTTGTTGATACTATCCTTTTGTCTACTACTGCTAGCCCTATGTATCGTTGCTTGTTCTCCGAACCTATCACATGATACCCTGAACCAATGATACTGCCTCACCTCCATACCTACAGCCTTTGTTTGTGCCTTAGTATTATCTAGCATGCTTAGGGTTGCTTTTACTCGAGTCTGTTGTCGGTTACTACTGTTACTATCTTATTATTTGTACCGGGGGCTCGATGTTAATCAATCAATCATGTTAATTGCTAATGGTAATAATAATTTGATGATAAGGCACCGGCAGGAGGCCCATGAGTGGTTTTGGAGCCTGCTAGTGTCGACCCTAATAGGAAAAGGGTCTTGTCTACTGATCCATGATGAGCGCACTACCCGCATTTGGGAAGCGAGTATGGGCGCCCCCCTCAACTTGACCTGATTCGCATCTCGTCCAAATCATCTCATTTAGTTCGTGCTTTCTATTTGCCGCATGCATGTTTTTGCGAGCCCAGCGCAGGGTGGAACTTTTGTAGTCGGCATATAGGGGGACACGTTCTTAGAGTGCTATGAGGGTCCATTTTCTTCTGGGCTCGATTAGCTGTGCGCCCAAGGTGCTTTGGGCTTGATGCGAAGAATGGTTGGTTGTGTTGAGTGCCCCGCTTGGTGGGAGGCATCCCATCTGGCGGGATATTCATGAGTGTACGGCCAAATTGGTGCAACCCTGCAGGGATAATCTTCTCGAGAAGCCGTGTTTTCCGCGGTTATGGATTACTTGGTGAAAGTACTGGCTAACAAGTACTCAGGACAACTTCAACATAATGATCAATCATGTTTCACCCAATGATTAATAATTTGACTAGTAATAGGTTATTCACACAAATAACTTGATTCATCTTAATCCAACTGTGTGAGTTATCCTCGGATTGCTTCTTTGGATAAGGGGCGAGATCCAGGATGGGTTTGATTGAAGTTATCTTTCATGTTGGTTACAATCCTCGATCTTATCTTTTCTGTTAGCCGGAACTTGTAGTTATCTTCTGTAGTTGGTTAGAGCAGCCAGCAGCAACTTGTATTTCACCCCTTCCTTCCGTTGATCCCAAGCATCTATGCTTGTGTTGACGGGTAACTCTTTGATGAACTGTGAGTCTTGCTTGCCAGTACTTGGATGTACTGACCCCGTTGGGGCTGTGGTTTACGCAGAGTACGACTACGACTACGATGCTTCCCAGGATGGCTACTTTGTGGAGTTCGACGAGTCTGCAGACGAGTAGTTAGCTGGACCAGGGCAGGATCCAGGACCTACGTGGATGGGCTTCGTCTTATTTATTATCTCCGGCTTCTTAAGCCATGGATTTGTCTGTACTCAGACCCCTTTGATTGCTTCCGCTGTTGTAATGGATGATATGTTGGGACATGTGTCCTCTGGATGACTGTATTCGATATTTCTGCCTTAGTGAAGGCCAGTTGCACTTCTTTCATTCTTTTGTGTCTTAGAGACAGTTTGTGTTATCATTTCGTTCAAAGCTGTTGACGTACCGTGCGTGTTTGAATATGAAGTACGTCGACAGTAGTGCCTTAGGTTCCTAGCGGATAGTTTACTTCGACGGTGGAAGCAGGGCTTGTGTTGTCGCGCATAAGCGCAGGCCTACCAGGAAGCTGGGACGTGGGAGCAGTTATGCCCCATAATCCAAGCACCTGACTTCCAGTTCGTGCGATGAGTATCCTCTAGAAACCTTGGGTGCGACAAAATATTCTCGAAATTGGAAAATTCGAAGCCCGGAAGTCTTAGAATTCCCGAAGGTTCCACGGAGTTTCAAAGAGGCCTGGAGAGGGGCCACACCATTGGGTGAGGCGCCCCCTGGCCACGCCTGGGGGTGGTGTGGGCCCCTCGGGCGCCCATCGCCATCGCCCTTTCGACTATTTATTCCCCCCGACATATCAACCCTAGACAATATACCATTTTTTCCCGAGAAACACCTGAGACCGCCTTCATCGTCATCCCGAGATTGGAAGAGTTCTGAAACTCTCCCCGGCACCCTGTCGGGAGGGAAATTCATCACCGGAGGGGTCTACATCACCATGACCTCCTCCTAAGTGATGCGTGAGTAGTTCATCCCTGGACTACGTGTCCATAGCAGTAGCTAGATGGATGTCTCCTCCACTTTATGCCTCATGTTTAGATCTTGTGAGCTGCCTCACATTATCGAGATCATCTTTATGTAATGCTACATGTTGTGTTTGCTGAGATCCGATGAATGTTGAATGCTATGTCTTCTGATTATCAATCTATCATGTTATCTTCATGCATATGTTATTTATGATCTTGCATGCTCTCCGTTATTAGTAGAGGCTCTGGCCAACTAGATGCTAGTAGCTCCAAGAGGGAGTATTTATGCTCGATAGTGGGTTCGTGCCTCCTTTGCATCTGTGCTCGAGTGACAGAAACGTGACAGATGGAGGATGTGTTGTTTCCATTGGAGAGAAAACAACGGTGTTTACTTCGTTTACATTGTTTACATTACACACTTTGCTTACTGCGATTATCTGTTGCTTGCAACTTCATACCCTACGGTTGTTCGGATGATATTCGGAGGGTGTATTATTAGTCATAGATGCAGTTGGATGACGGTCTATGTATCTAGTTGTAATGCCCGCATGAATCACATAGTAATCTTTATGTCTTGCATATGCACTACGGTGCATCCTTCATTTTTGTCAATTGTCTAGCTGTAATTTGTTCACTACACATGTTATTTATCTTTCACGGAGAGACACCACTAGTGAACTATGGACCCCCATCCATTTTTTCATACTAATAATACGCACACTTTTTTCACTGTTTTCACAATGCTGCTACTGATTTAGTATTGTTCTCATATTGTTTTCCGCACCATACGTTTAACCTTTTTGTGTTCAGCAAAACCGGTGAGATTGACAACCTCACTGCTTCGTTGGGCAAAGTGATTTGATTGTGTTGTGTAGGTTTCACGTTGCTGCTGAACCGGTAGTGCGCCCTGCCATTTCAGCTGCATCAACCTTCTGAAGTTACTCCTTCCTCCTACTGGTCGATTCAATCTTGGTTTCTTTCTGAGGGAAACTTGCTATTGTGCTCTTCATACCTTCCTCTTGAGGCATCCCAACGAACGTGTGTTACACGCGTATCAACGACTCTAAAAAGAGGTTGAAAATATATACGGTGAGCAGAAACTATATTTGAACTATTTGTAATCAAGTTACAAAATTTGAACAGAAAAGTTCGGTGAACATAAACTATATTTGAGACATTTCAGTCAACGAGACCCTAAAAATGAAAGTGTGAACACAAACTATGTTTAAACGATTCCAACCTGATACAAGAAATTCAAAAATATTTTAGCTGAAAAAAAACTATATTTTAAGGACTTAGAAAACCAGGTTAAAATATTGAACCAAAAAGGATAGGTGAACATAAAATGTGTTTGAACAATCCAAAAATAAGGTTACAAAATATATACGATGAACATAAACTAAATTCAAACGATTGGAAAATAGGTTACAAAATTTGAGCATAAATAATAGGTGAACATAATTTATGTTTAAACGGTTTCAGTCTAGAGGGCAATAAATTTATTATGAAAGAAGTGCCTGTTTGTTTGTTGACATTGTAAGGACCACGATTGCTCTTTTATGTTAATTTTTTTTCTAATATACTTGATTACCGTTTTAGAACCATAACCTTTAAAAATCTAAAAACATTTTATAAAGGAGGAATTTTTAATTCTCAATTTTATATTAATATTTTTGTTCATGTGCATGTACCCGGTAAGAACATTTACCTTATTTGAATAGGTTTTAGAAAATAACAGCATTTCTTTTGTTTGAATTTTTAGTTACAACATTTATATTATTTGAACGATATTTCAATACGAACATTTATTCATTCAAACGGTTTTCAAAATAAGAACATTTATGTATTGAACAATTTTTCATCTAAACATTTATGCTATCTAAACGATTTTTATTAACTGGGAATATTTTTTGAAATTGTGAACACACTGTCTTTGAACCCTATAACATTTTTTTTGAACTCGTGAACATTCTATGAAAATTACATGATTATTATTGTTTAAAATTGTGAAAGTGTTCTTGGTGTCCTGAGAATTTTTCTAACCACGTTAACATTTTAGAATCCCATGAAAATTTTAGAACCCCATGGATAATCTTTTGAATCAGTGAATGCAACTTTTTGAACCCGCATACACTTTTTTTTAACTTTTGAACCATTTTCCAAACTCTCGTGAATATTTTGTTTTAGAGGGCGAACATTAATTTTAAAAACATGAATGTTTGTTCAATCTTTTTCCATAAAAACAAAAAACAAAACAAAAAAAAGAAAAGAAAGAAGAAAAGAGCCAAAAGGAAAATAGGGGATATAAATGAAAAACATAACCAAATATTAAACTAGTGACAAGGAAAACAGAAGCACATGAAACATACTCCCTCCGTTCCATAATATAAGATGTTTTAGGTATTATACATGTTGTCTAGATTCAAACTCAAATGAATGGACATATACACTAAAACATGTCTAGATACATGTGTGTATGTATGAATGTAGAAAATGTCTAAAACATCTTATATTATGGAACGGAGGGAGTAAATCGGGAAGAAACAGAGCCATGAAGGGAAATACAATAAAAGAGAGAGAAAAACAACACACATAAAGTAAAACAAGAAAAACGGAGCTATCTTGCGCTGGCTATGCAAAACAACATATGCTTCCAAAGTTAAATGGGCTAGGCCCAAAAGCGACTAGGGGCATGCAGGAGATAAACTTTGCCGGACCCATTTATGTACTCCAGCATAAGCTTCCAACTATAGTTCATAATCAAATCCAGTTTAAGTATCATTATTTCCAGTTTTCCTACTCATTTTTGCTAGTTTACTTTTACATTTTTTTTGTTTCTTTCTCTCCTTATCTTCTTGTTTTGCATTTAATTTTTTATGTTTCCTTTTTAATTTTTTCTATTTTTCAGGTTTTCTTTTAATTATTTTTCTTTTTCTTCTTAGTTCATTTATAATTATTTTTGTTATGGAAAATCATATGAATGTTGTTTTATCATATGATAAGTCATTATTTTCGATCTAGTGAACTTTTTGAACTCATGAATAAAAATATAACCGGATGAACTTCTTTTACTCCCGCACAAAGTATTTTGACAACGTGAACTTTTTTTTGGAATTGTAGGAACATTTTTTCCGTTGTTGCAGACATGTTTTCAAACTTGCGAACAATGTTTTTTGCACTATATGATATTTTTTAAACTCCATGAGTATTTACTTTAACTTCATGAATTATACTTTGTAACAAAAAAATGTTCATACAGAGAGATGATGTTCATACTATTTGAAAGAATTGGTCACAGTTTAAAAATTGTTCATTCATTACATGGATATAAATATTAGTGTGGTTTAAAAATAAAATTTAAAAATAGAAAGAGTGAAAACTAAAATGCGAAATAAGAACGAAATGAAAAAATGGAAACATGATAAGCAACAATAAACTAAAAAGAAAAATGAAAAACAACTAAAATGAAAAAAATATCGTAAGTGGTCAAACCTACCCAGTGGTACACTTAAGGCGTCAGCCTCAAGTTAACGACTTAACTGTTAAATAGGAGCTGCCCCTCGATGGAGATGTCGTTGTTGGGTGCCTGGATTTTGGGCCAGCAGCTCTGCACCGCACGATGGTGATGCTGAGAAGACGCGAATTAAGCTCAAAAGATTTTCCTTCTCTGAAAACAAAAACTCGCAACATATATATTCTTCAAAAGACCTAACCCGAAAAAGGATGCAAAAACAAATAAGACTAGAACAGCGTGTGATGTGCGATACCGCAGTGGGAATTTCGGAAGAGGGATTGACGAATTTAACAGCCTACATTTCCATAACTAGATGACCAGTTTGTTAGATTTGCAAGTAGGTGACCCGTGACCACACTATACTCATGCGAAGCAACATCATAGACCTTGGTTGCGTTTAATCCTTCTTAGAAAAGAAAAGGAACTCTACTAGTATCCATAGAGAGTGTTTTGGTTCTCTGTACCCCCTTACCGTTGAGGCGTTGACTACATCAGACAGCAAAATTGACTCCACGTACGTCAAGTGAAGTAGATATAGTATAGCATCTCGATTCAGGAAGTATGATTGAGGTAAAGGGAAGCAGTTGACCATCCATTGCTTTGCTTTGCACGAGGATTCGATACACATTACACAGGTAGACGTAGGGACGCACGCGTGCATGCATGCACAGTTACAACACAACCACCACTACACATTCACACGCGCTACGTGCGTACTGGTGCTCGCACTGGCCACCGATGGAGACCTTATTTAGTTCATGCGTAGGGTAGCACCAGATGGAGATGAGCGCCCAAATCAGGCGTTCACCTTGGAGCAGATGAGCCTGATCTGCCCCTGGGTCCCCGTCTTGGGCGCGATGTTGCCCATGTTCACCATGGCTGTGGCGAAGGCGCTCCCAAATGCCGCCGGGCTTGACGCGAAACTCATGACCGTGTTGTCGGTGCTGCCGCCGTTGAACAGCGCCTGGTCCGAGTGAAGGAGCCCCTTCTGGGTCAGGAGGTTGGTGTAGTAGGCGTTGTCGAAGGCGTTGGGCGTTGTCCTGTCCAGCGGCGCGAGGCTGCTGTCGCCGGAGCCGGTCGCCTGCGGGCAGTTGGCCTTAAGCGACGTCGCGAACGCCGTGTTGATGTTGGTGTCGTTGTAGATCCTGGCCCGGAAGTTTTTGCACTGCGACTGTCCGATCGTGTGGGCGCCTGAAGTGCATGCATGCGTGTTAGGAAGTCCATGCATGGAACGACCATGTATATATGTTAAGCTGAGAGAAAATAGTGTACCTGAGAGAGCGACCATGTCTGTTACGCTGAGGCCCTTGTTGCTGAACTTGGTGGTGAGGCCTTGGAGATCAGAGGTAGGAGGAGGCAGGTCGTTTTCTGCATTTGTCTTGCTTGCGGTGGTGGAGTCCCTCCTCCCCAGAGGAACAGCCCAAAACGGCCCTCCAAGCTGCATGGCATGGACAGAAAATTAGTTCCAAACCTCACACGCAGGAATACTGAAACATGAGTATCACGTAAGCGATCCATCACATACATGCGACCCGTAATGACTGAACGTACGAGCTTACCGCGAAAACAGAGTCACGGGCGGCGACGGCGAGGATGTCGGCGCAGGAAACGGTCTGCGGGCACATGGCCTCCACCTGCGTCTTGATGTTGTCGATGACGTTCATGCCTCGAATGGAACCGGCGTTCGGAGCTGCCCCCTGCTCGCCCACGAAGCTCCCCGTGTCCGCCAACAGAACCGACCCGTCACATCCCTGAAACAAAAGTGCAGATATCCCGATCATGGACCCGGCCGTACGTGTGCATATATGTACAAACTGTTCTGGCACAGTGTAATTGTAAACAGAGTAAAGGTTACGCGAGACTTGCATCGACAAAGCAGTCGTGGAAGTGCAGCCGGACCAGCGACGCCCCCATGCGAGGCTCGCTGCTCACCGCGGCCGCCACGCCGCTCCTGATGGTCTCCAGCGCGCCGGGGCACGACGTGTGGTAGAACGTCGGCGACAGCTGCGCCGACGCCGCCGAGACCATTGCCACGAGCACCAGTAAGCTAACAGAAGATACAGAAGCCATGGCTAACTAAGCGCAGGATTGTGTTTCTGCCGCACTCTTTTTTGGGCTGGTCGTGTCTTGATGAAGAACACTACATCGCATTGGACATATATATAGGCAGAGGTTTTGGCGCCACGGGTGCCCGGGGCTAAAACCTCCAAATTTTGTTGCCTAACTAGTACATGCATGGATATGTTGGCGAACATTATCGTCGATCAAGGACACCCCACAAACCAATACTATATGAAGGTTTCGCGAGAAAATATTTCGCATTGATTTGATTACCAGTTCAATACTGCGTATTCTAACATGCGGCCAATACCAACTCTGCATGTTGGCTCCAAAATTAGCTGCATTATTGCATATGGTTAGCTCGATCGGGCCTTATCATATTGCTTAGCCGCAAACATGCACACCAGCGGCATATAATATCTGCACCATTAGTTAGCGGGATACACAAAGCACGTGTGGTTTGTCTCTCAGCTGGTAATTGACTCATGTGTGTTTTTGTATCCATTGGCATCCGATTTTATTTTGTAATGAAGCTTAACTTAGGGGTACAATTTATTTACAAGTTAAGTTCAGAGACACAGGACAACTCGGTAGTTAGTACACACTGAATTGAGATGAGCAAAAAAAGCAGCCAAAAATTTGTGGCAAGAAGTACAAAAAGAAGCATGCTTTGGGGGATCGAAACAGCCAAGGTTCCTGGTATTCCATAGGACCAAGAACATAGCAGCTAGAAATATCTTAACTTCTACTTTCTCATAGCCCAAAAAGTTATGCATCCAATCCCCCAAAGCATCAACCGGACATGGTTGAGTTAGGATGCACATTGGAAAACAACCCACACAAATCTGGCAACAGGGCATGTAAAGAAGACATGATCTATGCTCTCATCAGTGCACATAACAAACAGTGATTTCTTCATCCCACCCTCTCCATTTCAAGTTATACTCAGTCAAAGTTCTTCTCCACATTACCAGAATTTTTTTAAACTTAGCTAGAAGTTTCATATTCCGAAATTGTTTGAAGCTTTTGGAGGGATTTCTAGTTTGAAGGGCGTTATATAAGGATTTGGCGGCTCTTATGTCCAAAAGACCTTATCGTATGGCCCCAGAAGAGTTGGCTGAATTGAAACGCCAAATAGAGGAGTCCATCTTCTTGAAATTGTCCTAGTACATCTTCTTGAAGTTGTCCTACCATCTTTGTCAAGAAGCGGGATACAAATTGTTACGCGTTGTGGACTATCGGCCATTGAATGCAGTGAACATCAAAAAAAGATCCTCTTCCAAGAATCAATGATCTGTTTGATCAGTTAGCTGGTGCAACTGTCTTTTCTAGGATGGACCTACGATAAGGATAACATCAGATAAAGATCAGAAAGGAGGACAACCCTAAAAAGGCGTTCACTACTCGTTATGGTCTTAATGAGTACACCGCCAATGTCCTTTAGTCTTACCAATGCTCCAACTACATTCATGCTACTTGTGAACTCAGTATTCAGGGAGTATCTTGAAAAATTCATCATGGTCTAAAACGACGATATTCTGATATATTCCAAAACCGAAGATGAATATGCCGAACATTTGCGTTTGGTGTTGTCCAAACTTTGTGAGCACAAGTTGTATGCCAAGTTCTCCAAATGTGAGTTTTAGTTGAAAGAGCTCATTTATCTCGGACACATGGTGTCTGCTGAAGGTGTTGTCGTCATTCCAGACAAGGTCCAAACCATTCTGGATTGGGAAGCACCTCAATCAGTCAAGGATGTTCGCAGTTTTCTCGGAATGGCAGGTTATTACCGTCGTTTCATCGAGAACTTCTCTAAGATTGCTAAACCTATGGCTGAACTTCTGAATAAAGGCAAAAAGTTTGAGTGGTCAGAAAAGGCAGAGGAAAGTTTCCAAACCTTGAAAACCAAACTGACTACCGCTCCTGTGCTTGTAGTTCCTAATACGAGCAAGGATTTTGTTATCTTCTGTGATGCCTCACAACAAGGCCCTAGTTGTGTGCTAATGCAAGAAGGTCATGTGGCGGCTTATGGTTCTCGTCAGTTGAAACCACATGAGCGAAACTATCCAACCCATGAGCTTGAACTAGTAGTTGTGGTCCATGCTCTTAAGCAATGGCGTCACTTTCTTCTTGGTAACCGATGTGAGTTATACTCTAATCATCAGTCTGAAATACCTTTTCACCAAACTGGGTCTGAATCTCAGACAGAAAAGGTGGTTGGAAGTAATCAAAGATTTTGATTTGGGTCTCAACTATTAACCTGGCAAAACATCGTGGCTGACGCGCTAAGTCGGAAGTCTTATTGTAACAACATGATGATACATCAAGCTTAACCTTCTATTCATGTGGAGTTCTCCAAGCTCAACCTTGAAGTTGTTCCTTCCGGATATCTGGTTAATCTGGAAATAAAATCTTCTCTTGAGGATCAAATAAAAGATGCCCAGTGCAGCTTAGGCATTGCCAAGATCAAGAAGAACATTACTAGCAGAGTTGCTAAGTGTTTCTCTGTTGATGGTCAAGGCATTGTTTATTTCAATAACCGTTTGGTTGTGCCTAAGAACCGAAATCTGAGAAAGCAAATACTCCAAGAGGCTCATGAAATGCCTCTTTCTATTCATCCTGGTAGCACCAAAATATATCAGGATCTTCGTCCAAAGTTCTGGTGGACTCGAATGAAGCGATAAATCGCTCAGTATGTTGATGAATGCGATGTGTGTCGTCGTGTTAAAGCTGAACATCAAAGACCAGATGGTGTTCTTCAACCCCTACCTATTCCTTTATGGAAATGGGATGAAATCGGTGTGGACTTCATTACCGGTCTTCCTGAAACCAAAATGGGACATGATGCTATTTGGGTAGTGGTTGACCGTCTATCCAAGGTTACTCACTTCATTCCTGTTCTGGGACCATTCGTGCTAGAAAGTTGGCAGAGCTATATATCTCACGAATAGTCAGACTTCATGGAGTTCCTAAAAGGATTGTCTCACATTGTGGGAGTTTTTTCATCTCCAAGTTCTGGGAAGTCTTCAAGAATCTATGGGAACCCATCTCTCTTTCAACAGTACTTTCCATCCAGAAACCGGTGGTGAAACAGAAAGAATGAATCAAGATCTCAAGGACAAGCTCCGAGCTTGTGTTGTATCCTTCGGTAAGGATTGTGAGAAGTTCCTTCCATTTTCCGAGTTCACTTATAACAACAGTTATCAATCTAGCTTGGGAAAGACTCCTTTTGAAGTTCCATATAGCCGTAAATGTCGAACTCCGTTGAATTGGTCTGAAATCGGTGAAAGATCATTCTTTCGGCCAGATACAATCAAGGAAGCAGAAGAAATCGTTTGCATCATTCGTGAACGCTTGAAAATAGCTCAATCTCGTCAGAAGAGTTATTATGATCTTCATCATCAAGATGTTCATTATGAAATTAGCGAGAAAGCTTATCTTCGAGTCACATCTCTGAAAGGTGGCAAACGTTTCGAAATCAAAGGCAAACTCGTTCCTCGTTATATTGGTCCATTTTTCATCATCAGTTGCCATTGCCTCCAGGATTTCCGGATGCCCATGATGTTTTCCATGTCTCTCAACTCAAACGTTGCTTCAAGATCCCATTCGTGGTGTAGACCACGAGACTCTTAATATCAAGGATGATCTCTCTTATAAAGAGGTTCCTGTCTGTATTCTTGATCAGGCCGAACGAAGAACCCGACACCAGACCATCAATTTCCTCAAGGTTCAATGGTCACATCATTCCAAGAACGAAGCAACCTGGAAACGAGAAGATTTTTTATGATCTAAGTACCTAGACTTATTTTCTAAAACATAGAAATCTCGGGATGAGATTCTTGTAAGGGGGGTAGACTTGCAACATCCCTTTTGAATAGAATAGTGTTATGTGTTGTGTACATGGAATTCATGCATGAAATCCTTGGTTTAAAAATTGAATTTGAATTTAATGAATGAAATGGATAAAAATCACTTCAAATGATCAATTAAAAAATGTTCCAAAATGTTTTCCAAACTTAACATATCAAGTTATGGAAATGATGCAAATTTTACGAGCTTTCCAAAGATTATTATTGTGGAATTTTAATATTCTAAAAAGGCCCTCGATCTTTCTAATTATTTTATGTTTTTAAAAGCAGAAGGGCTTCTTTGCAATTCTTAGAAACCTTAGGGGGTTATGGGAAAAATCCTTTTCCCCCTTCCTTCTTCCTCCTGCCAGAAGGATGAAGCAAGTCGACTCTGCGCTGCCACCTCCTGCTCGCCGTCCTCGCTGTGGATAAGTGCCGAAAAGACGTCCGGGTCGAGCTCTCCTCCTCCTAGAACCCCCATCTCCTCAGTTCCTATGTCTCTGCCGCGGAGGAGAAACAAAACCCGAAACCCTAGACCTTTCCCAAGCTCGTCGCCGTCTCCCGAGCCGCTCCGGAGCCCCGCCGTCCACGCCATCATCGTTGTCGTCCTCTCCTCTCTCTGCAGGACGGAGGAATCAAGCGGAGATGTAGTAGAACACCGACATTTCACCGTCTTCCTCGCCTCTGTCGGAGAACCGCCGTGGGACACTGCCATCGTCCACGACCTCGCCTCGCCCCGCGTCCTCTCCCCTGCAAACGCGGTGAGCTTAGCTCCCTCCTGGTGCCATCCCATCTCTTTTTGTGCCGGAGACACTGTCGCACTAGAAACCGCAGCCACCGCCGCCGCATCTGTATGCCGGCTCGCCGCCGGTGACCTACATGGGGCGGCGCCGCCACCCCTAGGTCTCTCGCGCGAAGGCACATCAATTGAGCCATGTCGCGCGCGCCAATTCTGCCGAGGTCGCCGCCGGTGACCACGGCTGTTCCCAACCGGCCAGAGCCGACGTCAGTGTGACGTCGCTGCGGGCCGAGCCGGCCAGGTTTTTATTAATTTTAAAAAATAATTTAAAAAAAACTTTGATAGGTGGGACCCTCTTTAAATATAATTCCAGAAATTAATTAAAATTTATAATTTGAATATCCTTTAATTTGTAATTCCACAAATTATGAAAATATACACCAAAATGTTTGGAAAAATGAAACCTGTCTATTTATGATATTTTCAGATAAGTGAATAAGTTCAAATTTGAATTTAATTTAAAAAAATTAAATATATAACTAATTCAAATAAAATCCGAAAAATATAACCCACATATCAAAATAATCATTGAAGTAAGAGCTAATCACTAAAAAATGTATCCATTCATGTTTGAGCAACTTCATTTTGCCACACTTTTAGAATACCCAAAATACCCTTCCTTTTAGAGAAATGAATTGGTTTCACTTAATCGTTCTTTTGCATACTAAAACTCTAGCAACATGTTAAACATGCTCAACGCTCTTTCTCAATGCATTAAATTGTCATGCATACATATTGTGCATTGCATCGACGCCTTGTATTGAATTGTTGTTTTCCATTCGATGTTTGCTCGTTATCGATGGACAGTGACCTGGAGGTTGATCCAGCCTACTACGACGATCTTAGCTCTACCTTCGACGAGCAAGGCAGGAACAAACTCATGGCAACACCCATGTTTTGAGTGTTCTCAACTTCTTACTCATGCATGCGATTCAACTAAGTTTTGGGAGTTAGTTAGAGTTATCATATCCAATGCATGTTCCCCTTTTTGTCGCCTTCATAATCGTTTCCCTCCTAGTATGACTAGAGTTGTTTGAGTATCACGAGAGCCTTGTGTGTTATATGCTTATCCATACCTAGTGTTATGATCTGTTTCATCCGGTTGATGAGTTGGATCAATGCGTTAATCTTTTAAGCTGATTTGGTGATAAGAGGTGAGCATGTGAATTTGACTAAAGGCTTGGACGGGAGGCCACTTGGAAAGGTGTTGTTTGTCCTGTACTTGCCGACCCTAGGAATGGGGGTCTCGCCACAGAATCCAAGAATGAGCGTGCAACCACACACATGGCCTAACTGACCGCGTTCGACCAACTAACTTGTTTGGCCACATCCATGGGTCATATAGTTTGGAATTTCCATTGCGTGTGAGTTAAAAAAAGTGTTTTGGAGAAAACTTAGAGCGTGACCGGGACAAGTGATTGACGTACACGGATCTTGATCCCGACTCACAGAACAGGTGCTATCAGGAGGTGGCCAACTCCCTGTTAACGGGGTGACCCTGTTTGGGTTGACTCATGGATAGGGTTGAGCAAGGTAAATGTCGTGGACAACCACCCGATGTCGCCCTTTTAGGAAGAGCGTTACCGCGTGGCATTAAGAGCCGGTTGGTACGTGCGGGTAAAGTGTACATCCTTGCAGGGCAATATTTTCGAGAAGTTGTGTCCACTTTTAAGGACGTCTTTGTGAAAGATATGTGATCTTAAATAAATTGAACAAGAGTATAAAATTTGTTGACAACGAATGAAGTGTGCCTCCCCGACTAAGTCGAGAGGGATGATCCTTGTAGCATGAGATTTTCTAGGAATAATAAAGAATTGGTGGAACAAAAGAAAATGTTGATTTCAGTAGTTGAGTAGCTTTGTCCTCTGTTTTGAAAATGCTCCACTGCACATGCTTCTACTTCCTCAATTTGGAAAATGAAAGTTCCTTTACGAAAAATAACCTAGAAGCCAAGTCTTGCGGAGCACCTTTTGTACTCAATATTGCTTCATTGTTGTTTTTGTTACAGACTCAGGTGCTTCAGCTGAAGAAGGTTTCTACCTCGATGTCGATGAGTAGTTCGGGGTTCCTAGGTGGCAGCCTGGTGTCTCTAGTATGGGTTTTACTATGTTTCTTATGTTTGAACTCTTAGTCCTTTTGCAGTCTTATTGTATTGCAACATAATTTGCTTTCGCTGTTTGGTGTAACATTGGGTTACTTGACCTATGTTGGTCGTATCCTCTGCATGTAATATTATACTATAGTAAGTTTTGTATAATACACTTTCATGTCTATAATACTGCTTTAATCGGTTGTTGGTGTCGAGCCCTTGGTTAAACGATTTGGCTATGCCTGCGTTGACTGTCGCAGTCGAGGGGTTGTGTGCCGATGATCCATTTTCGAGCACGCCTGCCAATGTTTACTCTGTCTCGGATTGGTAAACCCAGTAACTCTCGGCATGTCTAGCACTTCATGTGACACATAGCATTTCTATTTAGCCTTGGTCTCGTTCCTTCAGTTTCAGACGACTAATGGATGCTTTGATATGCATATTTGGTTATGACTACCATGGACATAAGGAATAGTGGTACCGATGTGTTGCCGGCTTGCGCACCGATGATTCCGGACTATCTTTCGTTGTCTGTTATGGTCGGGGCTGGTAACCCCTAAGCCCCTTTGGGTCCATGACTAGGAGCACATAACATTTGTGTATAACTCTTGGTCCGGGGTCCGACAGGATGAACCTGGAGAGGATGAAACTGCGGCGGATGAAGGAGTCGTGGATGTTATGACGGTTGAAGCTGGGGAGCCACCGACTGCGTCAAAGAAACTTCTTTCACGGGGGTGGTCGCTGGACAAAGACGACGCCGAGCACATTGTCGCCCCAGGGTGAGAGTGACCATGGTGTGCCGGATGGCTTCTAGTTTAAATAATCTAAGAGTGTTGTTTCGATGTTTAGATAATTTTATGGTTCGTAATGAACTAAATGTGTGTTTCTTTTCTGTATGTCACTCTGATACTCGTGCTTTTCATCCGAGTAATATTGAAATTTACATTTCGTATTTCCAGTAGAAGAGTCTATTTAGGCCTATCGGTTTTTCGAAATAATGTGCCTAATTCTCGTTCCACTAGGAATTCACTGATGCAAGTCTAGATCATGGTTAATTTTGCAGCTAGTGTTGCTTCCGGGAAGCAGAAAGTCCAAGGTTATCAGGATCGTCCAACTAGATCGGAAAAAGCCTAAAATATAATGCGGGAGAGGCCATGTTCAAACCCATATCAAATCTCGACGTTTGTAAAACAAAACCGTCTCTAAAATTGTGCCCCCCCCCCCACCCCACACACACACACACACACACAAGTCTGGTGTTTTTTGGTCCGACGCACAAAGTTTCTGAGGCCGGCCGTCGTATAGACCGGCTCCAATGATACATCATGTCGAGCCGGCTATATTTCGTAGCAGCCTCAAGAATTTTCGGAAGTACGATTTATTTTGACCCGTCATGGATAACGTTTTATTTAAGTCGGTTTTTTTCTTTAGAGGGGGTTTATCTATACAAACTGGCTGAAGGGTCATGCTTCCGAGCATGTTCTTTTCTTCACGTATAAAACCGCCTCTGGTAACGGTCTCTAATACTTAGTTTTCTATTAGTTGATATTTTCGGCAACTAGATAGGGTGGGGCTTAGGTTTAAACGAGTTATTAGGGTGAGAGCGCTTGCCGTGATTTGGTCAATATGACTGTGTAGAAACGATAAGATTTATGATAAAATTCTATGCAGATTATCTACAGGCTACTCTTCGTTTATGGTCACAAATTGCAACGTGCGGAGCACTGTGACCTATTTATGTAGGTGTGTATAAGGTTGAAGTATACGGTGAGGGAATTTAATCCCAGTATGGATGGCAGTATAATTTACGTCTTGCCCTCCACTTTTTAGACGTTCTTAACAATTTCCCATCATTATATGTATTTGCCCCTTTTTATTTTTATGCTCTACCGGACCGATGCTGGTTGTGTGCATCTCAGTTGCTCCGGTGTAATGCTTCAAAAGAAATATAAAAACTATGTGTTCAACCGTCGTAAAAAGTATAAAAACGTGTTCGACACAGCCCGATTCCACCAACTGGTATGATCAAACATGTCTCAGCTCCAAGAATAATTTAAATATACATGGCCAAACCGTGACAAAAATCAAGAAAGTACATGCAAACAGAGCACTCTCCAAAAGAAACGCTGCGACCCTTTCATGGCAGCTCGATCCTGCCACCGATCCGAGCACGCGCGCTCCACCGGCAGTAACTACCCTTGGTTCACGACCCGGCAGTCCTCCCTGACCTCGCCGTCGTCGCCGGTGAGCGGGCTCAGAGCGCCCATCTTCAGCATCGCCTCTCCGAAGTCCTCCCAGAACTTGTCCTGGTTCTCGGCATAGTACCGCACGAGGCCGTCGCTGTCGCCGCCGTCGCCCTGGTAGAGCTGGTGGTCCGTGTGCAGCAGCGCGCGGCCCTGCATGAGGCCCTGGTAGTAGTCCGTGTCCATGGTGGTCGGCGTGTCGTCGAGCGACGCCAGCGGCTCGTCCTCGCCGGCGGGCGGGCACCGCTCATCGAGCGGCGCGGCGAAGGACGGGTCCAGGGTGTCGGTCTCGTTGTAGAGGCGGCCGCGGTAGAAGACGCAGCGGGAGTAGCCCAGCGTGTGGGCGCCCGAGAGCACGACGAGGTCCCGGAGGGTGAGGCCCTGGGCCTTGAAGTTGTCCACCAGCTCCGGGAGGTCCATGAACGGGTTCGGGATGCTGTCGTCCGCGTCGTCGAGGCTCGCCGTCGTCGCGTCCCGCCGGCCGAGCTGCACGTCGTAGGAGCTTCCTCCGAGCTGCACAAACGACGTACTAACCAATATGAGCGTGTGACGATCGCCATTTTTGGCCGGACAAAGTCAAGGCTGATATGCATGCGTCGATTTCTTCGGATAAAAAGTGGTGCTGCAAGTTGTGAGTGAAAGACAACGAAAGCTGAACTGACATGGCAGACTAAGTGCAGTTAGGTTGGAAAAAAATGCTGCTCGTAGTCGTAAAGCTGCTTTAAACATTTTCTTATCTTACGGTTAGTGCTCGCGTTTTGCTACCTTAAATTGACAGTTCCTGTGACGAGGGCATGTTAACTTTTACAGAGAAAAACTAAGCACTGATGTTACTGAACTTACTGCAACGATGGAGTCGCGAGCAGCAACTGCGAGGATGTCAGCGCAGGAGACGACATTCCCCAGGCAGGCCGTGTTCACGGCGGACTTGATCGCGTCGATCACGCCAAACCCTCGCACCGACATGTTGTTTGCCTTGGCCGTCTTCTCCCCGATCATGTCGTCTGTGTCGTCCAGCAGAACGGAGCCGTCGCAGCCCTGAAAAGATTCGACACAAAACGGATCGTTACATCTGAACGCCTGTAACTGTAACGACCTGCGGTCGATCGACGTGCGTGGAAGTAAACTGATTGATCGAGCTCACGTTGACGAAGCAGTCGTGGAAGTGCAGGCGCACCAGCGACGCGCCCATCCGGGGCTCCTTCACGATGGCCGCGCCGACGGCGAGCTTGATGGCCGCCAGCGCCTGTGGGCACGACTCGGCGTAGTAGTCCGCGGTGAGCTCCTGCCCGGAGGCGCCGGCGAAAGCCGCTGCGGCCATCACGGCGAAGCAGACAAGAATCGCTGCCATGATCTGAAGAATCAAGCTCTCTTCGACGCTAATTAACAGTCTGCACCAGTGACGAGCTAGCTAGTGAAATCAGAAGTGACCGATTTGGGTGTGTGATGTAGCCAGCTGATAGGATTGGAGCCGTGCGTTTATTTATAGCAGCTCAGTGAGATTGACTGGACCTGTCACGATTAATTTGCCACGTTACCAACCGGTGCTTGTTTAGTGTTAATTTCCTAGACCCTGGTTTATCCAGGGTGTGAGGCTTGTGTACCAAGAGACCAGTTGATTATCCCTCTTATCGATGATTACTCATTGACAGACAGGATTGTGCTTTTTTCGATGATGGAAAGTGATACACTATGTACTTGCGTGTAATGCCGACATGTTTACAGATTTACCTAAACCGCGTTAATCTAGTTAGTGCTGCATCCAATTGCGCACAGCATTTTAGTTAATTCATTCTCGTCATCTTTCTGAACTTTTAACAGAGAAACTTACCATCAAAGAAGCAAGTTGGTGCCCGCGGTCCGGCAGAATCCTCTCAATACTTAGCTTTCTCACGACTAACGGACGGGTCTTTTAGTTAAACAAGAAAAGAAACCACCTGAATGTTACAGTTTAGGCTCCAGCAAGGTATAGAAAAACCATAATAGTGGCAAGCAGCTGTCCGATTGGTTTTGCATGTTTACAAGTTTTCCTAACCTTTAAGCAGGGACATGCATATGCATGCGTGGTATGTGTCGGTAGAAAGAGATGCCTGAGCTAATTTTGAGTAAAATTCAGTTACGGGTCACTAAACGCCTCCAACGCGGGAAAATTAGTCACTAAACTCAGAAACTCTAATTTTTGTGTTGATTAAGTTGCTCCGTCTGCGCACAGATGGTTTACTAACGAAGTTTTCGGACTATTTCAGCCAGGTGGCGTCCTCTGTGACTGTCTCGCAGCATAGAGCCACGTCACCGTATGAGGGACCGTGGGAGTGAAATGCAGCGGATGCAAGAGGTTCTCTGTGAAATTATCTGGAGGGCCATCTATGGCAACGCTTTAATTAATATACACCTGACACGGAAAGAACAGTACATGTGTTAACCGAACTGCATAAGTACTATCCTAAACTGCGCGAGATCCTAATTCCCTCAGAAACATGAACCTTTGTTGCTACCTACTATCATGCCAAACCCTTTGCTTCATATAA
Source organism: Alopecurus myosuroides (assembly GCA_028641055.1). Lineage (NCBI taxonomy): Eukaryota > Viridiplantae > Streptophyta > Magnoliopsida > Poales > Poaceae > Alopecurus > Alopecurus myosuroides. Next base: position 487,417,015 of record CM054059.1, on the reverse strand, counting down.
CACCCATGTGTGAGGCCACATGCATGATTCTAAGGATCTCGATGGAAACTTGTCCCATGTCCGGCCGCTCCCCAGGAGATGTTATGGAGCAAGAGAGGCCTACTTTAACAAGTGGAATGACACAGTTCATCATCACTTCGGTCACACCGTTACCGTCTTGCAGCATTGTTGGATCAACAACCTCGTGAATGTTATTCGGAACCGCTCTATCAACAAAGTCATGAAGGTTTCCACCATCATTGTTGCATTTACCATCAGTTGGACTACACCCTGTCATCATTTGTAATAGAAGCACTCCAAAACTGTAAACGTCGCCCTTGGTTGATATATCTCCGCTCATGCCATATTCTGCATTTACATTTCTGACACAAATTAGATAATCTGGAATGTTTTTACAAGTTCATAAAAAATCATGATTAACATAATACTAATATGCTTAATCTCACCTGGTGGGATGTATCCGATTGATCCTTTTAGGTGGGACAATCTTGTTGAACTATCTTGATGTGCGCCTGATGCATTGAATATAAACCTTGATAGGCCAAAGTCGGTGACATATGCAACCATGTCAAGATCTAAAAGAATATTGCCTGGCTTCAAGTCGCAGTGTATTAATGGAGATGCACACTGATTGTGGAGATAATCCAAAGCAAATGATACATCCAAACAAATTTTGATCCTTTGGCTTAAGGTCAAAATATGTCTTTCACCAAGTTCAGGGGCTTTTGGTTGTAGCCACGTTTCTAGGTTCCCATTCGGCATGTATTGGAACACTAGAGCCTTGAAATCTTCCCCTGTAGAATCCACAGAAGAACAGGAAGTGATGATTTTTACAATGTTTCGATGACGGACATTTTGTAGGGCTTCACACTCTGCAATAAAGCTCCTATCTGCTCCAGGAATCTGAAGGTTAAAAACCTTGATGGCAACTTGATCTTCCTGACACTTTAAGCATCCCTTATAAACAGCTCCAAATGATCCCGACCCGATTATGTTTGCTGAAGAGAGCATATCTGTTGCCCTCACAATGTCTTTGTATGATATGTTCTTTTTGTCCTCATTGATTGCTTGCAAATGTGTTATTACTTGCATTCGCTTCTTCCAATAAATTATTGTAACACATAACAAGATTAATATAACAAGAACAACAGTTGGCATCACTATCCGTAGGACCAGAGCCAGTGAATTGTGTTTCTCTTCCCTGCCAACTGGTGTGGAACAAAAAGGTATACCTTTTATTGGAATGCTAGTAGTGCACAAATCATCATTTCCTTCAATTGATATTGCACTAGTATTTTCAAAAATACCACCTCTCGGAACTGCTCCATAAAAATTGTTGAAGGATAAATTGACACCTTGCAGGGTAGTCAATGATGTGAATAACTCTGGAATTTTTCCGGACAAGCCGTTCTGAGAAATATCAATCCTTTTTATGCTGACTAAATTGGAAAAAGTTTGTGGAATGCTTCCGACAATGAAGTTACTTTGCATCTCAAGATACTCCAGAACCACACACTGGCCAAGACTGGATGGGATGTTACCATACAACTTGTTATTTGATATGCTGATTTTTTTCAGATTAATGAGACTACCTACTTCCACCGGTACTCCTCCAGACAAGTAATTGTGTGACAAGTCCAACTCTTCAGAAAGCGAAGAAATTTGAAAGATTTCACTTGGTATACTACCAGCTAGTGAGTTTTGAGCGAGGATCAGTACTTTCAGTGCCTTGCAATGCCCTATACTTGGAGGTATACTGCCACTAATATTGTTCCCATGCAAATTCAGATAATTTAGCTGGACTAGATTACCAATAATATCTGGGATTTGCCCTGAAAGCCTGTTTTGACCCAAGGATAGAAAGACCATGTTGTGCAAATTCCCAATTGTTGGTGGTATATTACCAGTGATAAGATTGTGATCCATGTATAGACTTCTTAGGCTCTTAAGATTTCCAATTTCCAGTGGTATATGCCCAGAAATTTTGTTCTCCCCTAGCCATAACCATTCAAGACTATCAGAAAGTTCTCCGATAGAACTTGGCAGTTTCCCTTCGAGATTATTCACAGACAGTATGAGTTTAGTCAACCTAGTACAATTTGTGAGTGAAGAGATAAAGCCCCAGTTTCCTGCGTCTAGCTTGTTGTATGCCAAAAAGAGTTTCTCCAAGTTTGGCAATGAACCAAAGAAGGGTATGGGCCCAGTTAGACTATTGTCATAAAGGTAAAGCATACGAAGGTTGTATGCTTTGGGAAGAGAAGCCGGGATTGGGCCATCAAACTTGTTTGCTGAGAGAATTAATTCCTGAATATTTGGGAGTGTGTAACCAATGTTGGAGGGTATGCTTCCAACAAGAGAGTTGTTTCCTAGGCCAAGAAATGTTAGTGATGACATGTTGAAGAGAGATGTTGGAACCGTCCCAGATAAGTTGTTTACACTCATGGACAATATCTGCAGTGTTGGGATATGGCCTAAGCTGTCTGGTATGCTCCCAAATAAACCATTCTCAGTAAGTCGAAGATCAACAAGGGAGGAAAGGTTCCCCAGCGAGCAAGTTATTTCCCCTGAAAGAAGGTTATTGCTTAAGTCAAGGTATTGAATAGGGGAAGAGGTGGCAGTAACAGAAGGTAAAGCACCAACAAGGTTGTTCTGTTGGAGGGAAATGTCAAGAAGAGATGATGTGTTGAAGAGAGCCTTTGGTAGCTCTCCAATAAGATTATTGCTCATGAGCCAAAGTACTTGTAGGGATGAACTGTTTGCTAGGAACTCGGGGATGACGCCTGTGAGAGCATTCATCCCGAGGTAGACATATGTGAGAGAACGGCTGCTACCCAAAGATGATGGTATGTTTCCTGTAAGCATGTTACTAGCAAGAACTAGTGTGCGCAGCTTAGGGAGATCTCCAAAAGATGAAGGAATGCTCCCTTGTATCTTGTTGTTGCTAAGATTAATCCGTTTAAGGTTCTTGCATTGACCTAGGTTATGGGGGATCTCTCCGTGGAGGAAATTGCTTCCCAAATCAAGGATCTGAAGCTGCGAACATGCATAGAGTTCAGATGGGATGTTACCTTCCAAAATGTTCATGCTGAGGTTGAGGTTGCTGAGTTGGCTCAACATGCTGAGCTCGGAAGGTATTTCACCATGGAAGCTATTATTTGAGACTTGCAACCTTGTAAGAGAGGTGAGATTGGCAATGCAAGGTGGTATGGAGCCAGATATACCTTCTGATTCAAGGTCCAGTGCAATCACGCGGCGAGGAGACAGTGCGCTGCAGGTGATGCCATGCCAGCTGCAAACGTCTGAGGAAGTGTTGCTCCATGAAGCTAAAACTTCTGCTTCACCTGAGAGCCCGGACTTGAAGCAAAGTAGAGCTTGTCTATCATTTTCAGTTTCGTTGCAGATGGCTACTGGTAGGCTGCAAAAGAAGCTAAAGATGTAGAGAGAGAAAACAAGACCTGGAAACAAGGCACCAAAATGTGTCATTGTTGTCGTTTACAGCTATGGAGGAGTATGGAGACGAGAGATCTCGTCTGCAAGAGCATGTTTAAGTTCTCGAGCGTGGAGTCTGTAACAGTAGGTAAACCGCTCTACATAGTAATGAGACTTGCCGTTCAAGAATCAATATGGTGGGAAGTGGGAACATGGAAGATGTATGAACGCATGCTTAGGACTACCAGATTAATCGCTAGTGTTCACTAAATTACCATTTTCTGACCACGCATAAATTAGTTGTAACTTGCAAGTAGTGGTTGAAGCAAACACTTGTATATAAGTGTTGTGAACATGCATGTCAATGCTAAGAAATTTGACTTTATTTTTCAGGCCCAGACGGTGGTAGTAAGATCTACGCTGCAACCAATATCTAAAAGGCATTGACCCGGCCAGGCACCAACAAACAGCAAGAGGGTACTTACCTGGGGAGGTTCATCTTGAAGAACAATGAATAGCTGAACACCCGGTACTTGAAGGCTAAGATTCATCTTAGGGAATAAGTATGAACCCATGACTCGCCATAGGATGCACACCCTCTAAATTGACTATGAAAATAGCGTTGCCTCAAGCTCCTTTTATAAACTTCTTAAATTATTTCCTGGTCTTCAAAGTTCAAACACGACTTGAGACCATTCTTCCCGTGATAGTGACAGGTCAGTTACTTGCATTCCACTCCAATGTCGTCAGCGAAGGTTAGGCTAGCTGGGCCATAGATCGTAGCGCAGTGGCATGTATCTAAACATATAAATAGGTACACAAGCCTGGAGCCAGGAGGCAGCCATCTCATCACCGATCAACTTGTCTTCTTCCTGTAGCTAGCTTAGCTTAGGGGAGGATGTCACTTCCTCCATGCTCGTCTCTGCGCTCCCCGGCCGCTTCTGCCGTTCAGCCTCCAACCGCTACAGGTAGGTGCTCAAACGCACCTCTTTTTCTGGTACCTGATTTCCGCTAACAGTTATCCGCCATTGCATTGCAGCTCTGCCAGACTGCTCAAGTCACTTGTCTCCTGATCATGAAGAGTTAGTTCTGTACACCATCGATGAAAATCCTAAACACCCAATTCCTGATAATGGTTCCTATAGCAGCACACCTGAAACTGCACCACCTAGCCTCGAAGTCCCTGTTCCACCACCTAGGACACCCCCAACCCCAACACTCAGACCAGATGGAAATATTGCCATCGACGAAGATCATAAAAACTCAATTCCTGATAATGGTTCATACAGCAGCACACCTGAACGTGGACCTCGCCTCGAAGTCCCTGTTCCACCACCTAGGACACCCCCAACCCCAACACTCAGACCAGACGGAAATATTGCCATCGACGAAGATCCAAAACACCCAATTCCTGATAATGGTTCATATAGCAGCACACCTGAACGTGGACCTCGCCTCGAAGTCCCTGTTCCACAACCTAGGACACCCCCAATCCCAACACTCAGACCAGAAGAAAATATTCCAGTCCCACTTCCTGATGCACCACCTAAGCCATGCCAAACTTAGCTGTAATCGTCGAGCCTTCACTGTGCACTCTGGAGCACACAGAACACCAAGTTCCAACAGTTCCCGTCACAAGGCGCTCCTCTTCCGGATGAATACTGTGCCGCTTACGCGAAAACTGGGCAGTTTTTCCTGTGTTGTATAGTACAATATATTAGTATTGTAGGTTTCTTAATGTTGTTGTGGAGATGTTGTGATGAACCAGAGGAATGGCAGGTTTTCCTGCGCCCGAAGATTCAATGGTATTATATTTGAACTGATCTTGTCAAAATTATGAGGATACATTCCAAATTGCACTAAAATAAAATGAAGGGCATGCGACGCTCTTCACCGAGCTAACCATTGTATATTAAAGAGCTTCGAGTGGATGAGAGGAACAACTCAAGTAGTAAACCCTTTTGCATGATTCCTTCAGAACTTGGTTCAGTTTCACACTCTCTTCCATGTAGACCTCAAAGCTATCCCTTCATGTGAAGCTTGAGTGTGTCTTCAAGCTAGGACAGGCAGTGGACACATACTGTTTGAACAGTTCACCCTCCATCATTCTACAATCCAGCTCATAGTGATTATTGTGTAGGCAATAGCTTTACATATAGCCACCTGGTCAAATTCAAAGTAGATAGTGTGCTTATTCCAGTACCATCACCAATCGGCTTCAAATTTAACTTTGCTTTTGTTTTATCATCGCAATCATGGTTGATATGATTTTTATTACAAGTCCACAGATGGCATACCAAAGAAGAGGTTCGTTTCTTGAAGTATCACAGACAAGACTGCCTTTTGAGCTCCATTCTAATAAAATGATCATCAAAGAAGAATTACCATGCAACAGACTTTGGTCGCATTAGATTCCAGACCCGCTCGGTAGAAACACTTGTCACTGGCTCTGAACCTCCAATAGTTGTAACCAGAGTAGCAGGTGCAGCTTCAGTACTTTACCTAAGCCCTAACACCTGAAAATCATACATAATAAACTCAGAAGAACATACATGACTATTTCTGGTTCAATCAAACCAGCATATAGATTGATCTTGTATAGTTGCAATCACATTAGTGCTGTGTGAATTTCTAAGATCAAGTGCCTAATAAAAATAGGTTGAATAGCTCACCTTTCCCGTGCTATTTTTCTTTATTTCTAATCCGCACATTAAATCTAAATTGGATTAGTGCATTTATATTTAGGTCACAAAAACAATCACTAAGTGTGCTACTGGTGAGTACGAAATAATGATCAGGGGTATATGAATATGCCTTATCATATATTAGTCTAAAGCCGTTTAAATTCGGTTTTCCGATATACAGTAGAAGCCAGAAGACATTTATAGGTGACTAATTTTCCTGAGGTTGCTAACTTTCTAACTTGTAACAGATAGATTACAGCTCACATATTCTGGAGGGTATCTAGAGTATGGATCAGGTTCCCAAATAACTGCAAAGAGACAAATTGTACTTACAATACAAGGAAATAGTTAACGCTACAAAACTTCTCATCAAATAGTGAAGTTATAAGAATACACTTTCCCAATCAAAATGGTCATGACATGTTCGGTTTCAGGCTCTTACGTCCTTATATATAAATAAGTATGAAATCTCACAACCATTACACGGACATATAGTTTACACCCGATATATAGTTGGTATGACTAATATTAGAAGAAGGTTTCACTTGAACATCACCACTTATTGACAACTTCCTATTAGAAAGAGGCAAAATCTCTGGTCTGAAAGCATTATCATCCTACATCTGCATATACATAAATGATGGATTTAGGCAACAGGACACTCAGTTAAGTTCATAGGACATCAGAACAACCTTTGTATTTGTTCTTATCAGATTATAGTCAGGAAATTTGAATTTTTTCTAACCAGATTATATTCAGGAAATAGATATGGTGCCTTCAAGTTAAACCATCACTGAGTCAAGGTTACGGAAGTGTGGAATTATTTTCCTATAAGAAAAGATGAGTTGACATTTCAGTAAAAGAATGAAATAAAACTAATGGTAAAGTCTAGGGCACAAATGGGTTGTAATGGCTAGCAATAAAAATATTGTTTTGCAAAAACTTGTAAATGATAGAGCATATACATCACACATTCACACCTCTGTCTATACATCAGACTCGTTGCACAGGTAGATATATATACATATATGTATAGTTGGTAATAAGCCATGCATATAGCCCACTAGGTACAGTTTTATGCCCGCTGGTTATGTGTATTTAAGTAAATGATTAGTTTTCTTCTAATCATGTTAAGAGTACACATTTTTGCAGAATCCTCAACTACAATCCCCACATTGAAACATATGTTAGTACCCAAAATTTAGCCAAGGAAAGTTATGTTAGATCATGGACGACATCCACATGCCTTAGAGTAGGCTGCTACCAGATGGACTTTTCTTCATCATTTAGAACAGGCATCATGCAAGAAGAATTTTGTGTCGGCACAACATTCCTCAGAGTTTTCATAAACAGAGAAAAGAGTTTGCCTAATTCCATTATATTTAACATAGAACGGGCCTCGGGATAGTAAGTACAAGTGTCCCAAGAGAAGAATTTTACCCGCCGGCACAGCTGGCATCAGAATATGCTGTTACCAAATGGCACCGACGCTCAGAAATTTCGATGTACCTATAAAATAGAACCTACATCTGATCAATGGAGTTCTTTCGAACTCGTAGATTAAGTTACCGAATGGCAAATTTGAGAGCATAGAACAAATGTAATCAAGGGATGTAAATGGCTTTAGAATGTCACTGACTCCCAAATATGAAAACCTATTCCAATATCATTTTTCTTAATGGCAAATACACTTCACCTCAGAAAGAAAATCTCCTGTTCTAAGAACTTTATACACAATTGCATCTTAATCATTCTTGACTTCTGCCAATCGATTCGGTAATTTTCCACGCCTCTGAAACAGTGAGAAAAATCCCCAATTCCGGAGCTAATCCCCACCCCACCACAACGCTTCTCGCTCTTATTCATCGCAGTAGCGCACCAATCCTAAAACCGATCTGTTTCCAGGAACTGGAACCACGCTGGTGCAAAGGATTAGCATACGAAAGAGAGAAACCCCACCCATACCCAGCTGCTTCCGGGAAGGGACACGAAAGCGGCTTACCGGGAGAAGGAGAGGGAGCGGCGAGGCTGGGGTGAACGGGAGGGAGCGCATGCGGAGGGAGTTATATCCCCTGGCCGGTCCGATTACCGACGTTGAGATTCGGTAGGGGAACTTTATCTTCGAGGAGAAGAAGAACAGAGTGAGATGAACGAAAGGGACGTCACATTCAGAGTGATTTTTTTTTTTTTTTTGCCCCCGGGTGTTCTCTTTATTTAGAAATTTTAAAAATCATATTTATAAGTTTTCAAAATATGAATAAAATCCTTCATTTTTTCAATAATTATCTCACAAACATGTAAAATCTTAATTTGAAATATTTATATTTTGAGCTACACAAAAATGAGAGTGGTCGAGTATACACAGTTTTAAATCTCCAAAATATACAAGATTTTATCATTTTTTATAGTCCATAATATAAAATTTTCACATAATGGTTGTACATGTTGTAGGATACATCAATGGCTACATCCAGATTTTTGTTTTAGATTTTTGAAAATTACATACCCCTGAGTAGGTATAAGGCAGGTGGTAAAACAGGGGTCAGAGTCGGGTAGGTGGCTACCCGGGTATCTGTATCCGGTAAGCGCTACTCGGTGATAAGTACTGAAGGCTAGGAGAAGATAAGGAGGAAGATTGGAATCATCCGAGTAGAGGTCTGGTGGTCCGAGTAGATGGGCATCAATCCTACTCGGGCACAAAGTCAATGGAGCCGTTCTGACGAGATCCCGCGTATCCCGTGCGGTTCAACTTACAAGGCGCATGATTGTCTGCGCTACGGCGTGGGTACAGTGGGGGTGGGCGCATGTCATGTCTTGTCACTGACAGGGGGACAGGACATGTCAGGAGCCTACTCTATGAGGCTGAGAGGGTGGACAAGTCCTGTCAGCCGGACGACGCGGCGACTTCTCGCCATGGCGTCAGCGGGAACACGGAGGCGTGCTCCGTGTCACAGTAGAGGTGTCCCGTCATGTACCGTTTATCATTATTTACTCAGCTGGGTACCAGTATATAAGGTGCCCAGCCCCCTCCTGCGCAAGGGACGTGACCCCAAAGAGCATTTATTGCACGAGCAAGAGCTAGAGATAGAGAGCAGAGAGTGGCTACTCGGCTGAGAGCCTGATTTGTACTGTGGCTACTCGGACATCACATATACAGAGAGATAGGCAGGAGTAGGGGTGTTACCTCCACACGAGAGCCCCGAACCTGGGTAGATCGAGGTGTTTGCAGTGCTTCTCGTGCGCGTCTACTCGACGTGCGATCCCTCCCCGAATACCTACAGTGTCCATCGGCCCCAACACTTTAGCCATCACATGGCATCTGTCTTCACCACTCTACGACAGTTGGCGCCCACTTTGGGGAAAGCAGCGGCGCTGGCTGAGATTCATATTCGGATGGGGCTCGTTTCTGCATCGGGGGAGCGCGTAGTCTGTGGCCTTGTCCACAGATTCGGCTCCTTCGACTTCGTCACCGACAACGACGGCGATTTCGGTGGCAGGCCCGTGCCTGCTAGCGGCTCGGTCCTCTCCTTCGGCGCGCACCTGGTGTACGTCGCCACCACCGTCATCCGCGAGTTCCCGGAGGAGGTGCTCGTTGCGGATGACCCTCCTGCTGTACTCGCTGCCCGCGGGAAGCCGGCTGGCTGCTCTGCGGACAGCATGGAGGTGATGATAACGGGAAAGGCGCGGCCACTGCGGCTGAGGTCATCGAGGAACCGGCTGATGCAAGGGTCCACAAACCCTACGACATTCCCCGGAACATTCCGGGTTACGTGGCTCCTTCCACGTCAACGGCTATGCCGGCTGCTCGCGTTGGCTCCACCGTGCAGCTGGGCATGCCGCCTCCCACCGACGCGGATCTCATCGCGTTGAAGGCGCAACTCGAGCAGTAGCGTCAAGCGCTACTCGTGGAGGCCCAGGAGCTGGAGAAGGTTAGGCTTGAGCTTAACCTAGATCAAAATAAGTACAATAGGGCGCACGACTTTACTCCTGTCTCTAGGCTGCCTAGCAAGATAGGTGTTATTCGTCGCAACTTGGGCGCTGAGCTAGCTAGAGATGGTAGGGTAGTTAGTCTATCTGCTAGTCTGAACATTACTAGTAGGCCGAAATACAGTTTCCCTGCCAAAACACTTAGGGCTGCAGAGGCAGTCGCTGATGAGTTGCCGCATCTCACCGGCGATGCTCGCGCTAGGCAGCAGGATAGCCTCAATGAGCTAGTGCTAGAAGTTGGCAGGCAGAACGAGGCGTTCCGGAAAGCCAATCCGGGTGCTGGTGCTTCCCATGTTGTTCACTCGCATGGGGGTAGGTCGGTGGATCAGGACTCATCGCCGCTTCCCGGCACTGAGAGGGCCCAGAGTGTGAACTCTGGGAGAAACAAACAGATGCAGGTGTATGACCCGGCTGTCGCCGGAAAACAACACGCTGTAGAGCGGCAACCCAGCCAAAAACACAACTTTGCAGGAGCAGGCTATCAAGCCACTAAAGCTCGCAGCAAGGGGCAAGGAGGAAACCGAGATGGACCATCTCGTCGTCAGGCTGCCAACCCGGTTCCGCAAGCTGTGCAGCCGCAAGCATTTGTGCCAGCGGCCAACCCGGTTGCTCAACCCGGTCCTGTGCAGCAAGACCGTTATGATGATGGTTACTCGGCCATGGAGTAAGCCGGGTACGCTGATCCAAGAGATGTCACTGGTCGCCTTGGTGATCGGATGCTGGAGCCCAATGATGCAAGGTACAAGCTGGACCGGATTCATCGGTATGAGCAGATAGAGACAAAGGGGCCACCCGGCCCAAGCTATTTTGGCCAACGGATCATGGGAGAGCCTTTCGTGAACAAGTTCCAGCTTGCCAGAGGGACCAAGTGCTATGATGGGAGCACCAAGCCGGATGACTGGTTGAATAACTATGTCACCGTCGTGCATATTGCAGGCGGCAACCGGAGATGGGCTGTGAGATACGTCCCACAGATGTTGGAGGGCCCTGCCCGGATCTAGCTCAATAACTTGCCCAAGGACAGTATCAACTGCTGGCTGGACTTCTCAGAGGCCTTCATCAGCAACTTCACCAGCACGTACAAGAGGCCGAATAGGCCGTAGCAACTGTCAGCTTGCAAACAGCGAGAAGAGGAGACGGACCGAGAGTACCTTACTCGGCGGAGCACATTGAGAAACACCTGTGAATGTGTGAATGAGTCACATGCGATCGCCTGGTTTGCTCAAGGCTGTAGGCATGGCAGTATGCTGTGGCAGAAGCTGCAGAGAGAGATGCCGAGTACGCTCGCCGAGACGATCAAGATAGCTGACATGTATGCACTCGGCGACCCTACTCAGCCTCTGCTCGATTCCTTCGAGCCGATAAGGAGGAACCAAAATGACAACAGGCGCCAAGACCGGCAAGACTTCCGCAACAAGCGCCGAGATGACCGACCGGATACTCGGTACGGTTCTGAGCAAGTGAATGTTGTGAACCAGGACACTACGGCTGCTGGGAGTAGCCAAAGGCAAACAGCTGCTGGAGCCCAATACGGGCAGAACCAGAATCAGGGACAGGGCTTCAAGAAGCAATACAATGCCCCCAGCAAGGCAACAACAACCCGGATGAGGAGATGCTCAGAGATTTATCTTTGAGAACATGAAGGATGGGTCGTGTAGCTTCCATACTCGACATCCGAGTAGGCCAGCCAACCACACTACCCGGCAGTGCAGCTGGTGGGACCGCATCAAGAGTGAAGGCTTTGGTCAGCTGCCCCCTCCTCCTCCTTTGCCGCTTGCGGGTGCCAATGTGCAGCCTATTCGAGCAGCTCCTCCCAGGCCGGCTGTGAATCCGAGAAGGGAGAATGTGAATCAAGTGGCTCAGGGAGCCAACCGCAACAACAACCGCAACTTCTACACCCGCAACAACAACAGGAACAACAACACCAACAACAACAATGGCAACAACAACAACGGCAACGATGATGGTGGAGACCGGAACCTGTACCAAGAGCACCATGAGAGCTATACGGTGTTCACCACCGAGCCGGATGACAAGCAATCGCAGCGTAGGCGCGCGATGGAGGTGAACGCAGTGATCCCGGCCGTGCCGCACTATCTGCATTGGTGCGACTAAGAGGTTACCTGGTCCAAGGATGATCACCCCCAAGGTGATGCCCAGTCCGGGTACGTATGCACTGGTGGTGGATCCCACCTTCCTGGGGACCAAGAAGAATGTCAAGTTCAGCAAGGTACTGATCGACAACGGCAGCAGCATCAACTTCATGTACCGAGATACTCTAGAGAAGCTTGGCCTCGCCGAGAACATGCTGCTACCCAGCAGGACTACCTTCCATGGTATTGTGCCGGGAGTGTCTTGCACTCCTATGAGCCGCATCTGGATAGATGTGCTATTTGGCACCAGGGAGAACTGCCGCACCGAGTGCCTGCAGTTCGAAGTGGTTGATCTTCAGAGCCCCTATCATGCTCTACTCGGTAGGCCTGCGCTCACCAAGTTCATGGCCTCAACCCATGCAGCCTACCTGAAGATGAAGCTACCTGGTCCCAATGGTGTTATCACCATCTCGGGTGACTACAAGCGCTCCATGGATTGCGCGTCTGCTGGATCTCTGCTGGCAGAATCTTTGGTCATTGCTGCTGAAAAGAAAAAGATACACGAGGTGGTGGCTATGGCTCAAGCAGCTCAAGTCGGCATGCCAGGCATGCCAAGCTCGCAGTATGGAGCCACCTTCCAGGCCTCCCAAGAGACCAAGAAAGTCCAGGTTGACCCTGAGTTCCCAGACCGTGTTGCCATCATTGGCGCCGGGTTGGGCGAGAAATAGGAAAGCGAGCTCATCCACTTCCTCCGTGAGAATCGGGATGTCTTTGCATGGTCCAATGAGGACTTGCCGGGGGTCCCGAGGGAGTTGGTTGAGCACTCGCTGCATGTGCACCCAGACGCCAAGCCGATTAAGCAGGCAATGCGCCGCTTTGCGGCAGAGAGAAGGAAGGCTATCGGTGATCAGAACCAAGTTGCTGATAAGTGGATTCATCATGGAGGTGCTGCATCCGGATTGGCTGGCCAATCCGGTTATGGTTGAGAAGAAGAAGGAGGACCCCAAGGCCGAGACTGCATGGCGCATGTGCATGGACTACACCGACTTGAACAAGGCCTGCCCCAAGGACCCGTTTCCGCTACCCCGCATAGATCAGGTGATCGATTCTAGTGCCGGGTGTGAGCTTTTGCCTTTCATTGATGCCTACTCTGGTTTCCATCAGATACCTCTTAACCCGACTGATCAAATAAAGACTGCTTTTATTACCCCGTACGGGGCTTATTGCTATCGTGTTATGTGTTTTGGGTTGAGGAATCCTGGAGCTACCTATCAAAGATGCATGCAGAAGTGTTTGCATGACCAAATCAGCAAGAATGTGCAGGTGTACGTAGATGACATTGTCATCAAAACGAATAAAACACATACTCTGCTTAGTGACATTGAGGAAACCTTTGCCAACTTGCGCAAGTATAGGATGAAACTGAATCCGACTAAATGCACCTTTGGCGTTCTGGCTGGCAAGTTACTCGGTTTCTTGGTATCCATCCAGGGAATTGAGGCCAATTCTTCAAAGATAAAAGCTATAGAGAGCATGTCTTTGCCGAGATCACTGAAGGATGTGCAGAAATTCACCGGATGCTTGGCTTCCCTTAGCCGCTTCCTGGGAAGAATGGGCGAGAAGGCTCTGCCTCTCTATCAGCTCATGAAGAAAAGTGACAGGTTCGTCTGGACGCTGCAAGCTGATGTGGCGTTCAAAGAACTCAAGACCATGCTGGGTAGCGCTCCCATTCTGGCAAGCCCTCTACCCAAAGCGCCAATGCTACTCTATATCGTGGCTACCAAACGGGTAGTCAGTGTGGTGATAGTGGTGGAGAGAGAAGAGGAAGGCAAGACTGTGCAGCCGCCAGTATATTATCTCAGCGAGGTGCTATCCAGCTCCAAGCAAAACTACCCGCACTACCAGAAGATGACATATGGCATGTACCTGGGTGTCAAGAAGCTCAAGCATTATTTCCAAGAGCATCCCATCACGGGGGTGAGCACCGCACCCATCTCGGAGATCATGGGCAACAAGGATGCAAGCGGCAGAGTAGCCAAGTGGGCAATTGAGCTAGCCGCGTACACTCCCCTGTACACGAGAAGAGAAGCAATCAAGTCACAAACTCTGGCAGATTTCCTGGTGGATTGGGCCGAGATGCAGTATGAGCCTCCCTTGTCGGAAACCAACTTCTGGAAGATGCATTTTGATGGCTCCAAAGTAAAGGAAGGGTTTGGTGCCGGCGTGGTGCTCACATCACCCAAGCGTGATCAACTCAAGTATGTGCTGCAGATACACTTCAAGGCATCAAATAATGTGGCCGAGTATGAAGCATTGGTGCATGGCCTCAGGGTAGCCAAGGAGATTGGAGTGAAGCTATCGTCTGTTATGGCGACTCGAACTTGGTGGTGCAGCAAGTTTCTGGCAACTGGGATGCTTTGGATGCCAACATGGCGTCCTACCGGTTTCTGGTGCAAACTACGACGGGGTTCTTTGATGGCTGTGAATTTCATCACATACACCGAGCTGAGAATGATGCAGCTGATGCTCTGTCCAAATTGGGGTCTTCTCGGCAGTTTATCCCGCCTGGGATTGCCTTGGAGCATTTGAGAAAACCATCTATCAAGCCATATCCCAACTCGGAATCCATCTTCATTCCATCACTGCCAGGATCAGAAGCTGTTCCCATGGAGATTGATTGGGAGGCTGCGAAAGAGAACCCGGGGACTGCCGTCTCCAACCCGGGGACTAGCACCTGCAATCCGGGACTGCCCCTCCTAACTCAGGGACTGTCGTGTTCATCGAGGGGGTCATTTCCGAGTACTCAGGGACTCGTCCTCAACCCAGAGCAAGTAATGGTGGAGGATCCAATGGAGATAGATGAATCTGTGTTCCCTGTCCGGCCCACGCCGGGTTGGGCTGTGCTCGTCTTCTCTTTCCTGATGGATGGCACTCTGCCAAGTGACGAGGTCACAGGCTGGCAAATACAGAGAAGATCCAAGGGCTACAACATCTTCAACAAGGAGTTGCACAGAAGGAGCCCTACTGGCGTGCTGCAACGCTGCGTTGAGCCTGAAGAAGGAGAAGAGATTCTCAGAGAGATACACCAAGGAGAATGCAGGCATCATGCCTCTTCTCGGGCTCTGGTCAACAAGGCTTTTCGGCATGGATTCTTTTGGCTCACTGCTTTGCGACAAGCTGAAGATATAGTGAGAAAGTGCAATGGATGCCAAAGGTTTGCAAGCAAGATTCATATGCCAGCATCCGAGTTGAAGACCATTCCCATTACTTGGCCATTTGTTGTCTGGTGTTTGGACATGGTAGGTCCTTTCAAGCCGGCTAGAGGCAAGATGACTCACATCTTGGTCATGGTTGATAAATTCACCAAGTGGATTGAGGTCAAGCCTATTCGGAAGTGTGATGGAGTTACAACTGTGAGTTTTCTGAAGGATATCATTTTGAGATACGGCTACCCGCACATCATCATCAATGACAACGGCACAAACTTTGCTGAGGGAGCCTTTGCAAGATTCTGCAAGGAGAAGTGAATCCGACTAGATGTTGCATCAGTTGCGCATCCAGCCTCAAATGGGCAAGTTGAAAGAGCAAATGGCATGGTCCTATCTGGGATAAAGCCAAGGCTAATTGAGCCATAACAGCAAACCCCTGGTTGTTGGCTGGACGAGTTGCCGGCGGTGTTGTGGAGTCTCAGGACTACCCCTAATCGATCAACCGGATACACACCATTCTTCCTGGTATATGGAGCAGAGGCCGTGTTGCCCACTGACCTAGAGCATGACTCGCCCAGAGTAACACTCTACACTGAAAAAGAGGCGAGAGAAGCTCGAGAAAATGACATTGACCTGCTAGAAGAAGCAAGAGAGTTAACTCTGTCACGTTCAGCCATATATCAGCAAAGCCTGAGGCGTTATCATAGCCGGAAAGTAAACCCAAGCGTTTTCCAAGAAGGATACATGGTCCTTAGGCTCGTGCAGCGCACGGCCGGGATGCATAAGCTATCCCCTTCGTGGGAAGGGCCTTTCATTGTGAGTAAGGCTCTGCACAATGATGCCTACTATCTAGTTGACGCACAGGCACCGCAGAAGAACCGGCCGGATAGAGCCGGAGAGGAATCCAAGCGCCCTTGGAATGTAGCTCTACTCCGCCGTTTTCATTCGTGAGCAAGCATTGTATGTATTTCCTCAACCGAGTTAAAATTCTAGTCGGCACTCCGAATTCAAACTCGGGGACTGCCCTTGTCCAAATTTGCTCTGTGTCATTTTACTCTGCTTTACTTTGTCTACTCG
This sequence comes from Alopecurus myosuroides, assembly GCA_028641055.1. NCBI lineage: Eukaryota > Viridiplantae > Streptophyta > Magnoliopsida > Poales > Poaceae > Alopecurus > Alopecurus myosuroides. The sequence continues at coordinate 487,400,536 of CM054059.1, read as the reverse complement.
GTTGGTCTACTTAGAATTTCATGTGCATATCTAGTACTGTGTTTAAACCCAAGGGCCAACTCTTCGATTCTGCTGCTGTCCGCAACCCAGCTTCATGGCAAGCAAGAGAACCAGCCAAAGGCCAATAAACACACGAAAAATTGTTAAGGAAAAGAGAAGTGCAGTAACCGAGTAGAGTGTTCTTTACTTTTCTGTTTCTCTTTTCGGCTAAGTGGTGGGCAGCGTTAGCATGCAAATCTCTAAGTGGTTAAGTATCTGAAACTTGGTTTTCGAAATCTTGTGACTCGACTGCCAAAAAGCCACAAGTGGCAGGTAAGATCAAAGACTAAAAGACTAAGTGCTTGAGAAATGCAACTCGGGGACTTGCATTATAACGCAATCTGGCATTAAGCCAGAATTGCTAAGAGAGAATCAAATAAAACTGAGTAGCGTAAAGGAGCATAAATGTAGTCATTACATCTGCACCCGGTATCTCGGGGATCTGATAAATTGTTCAAAGATGAGAGTGTAGGACTTAGACAGCAGTCGATGCAGAGTTGTCTGTCGTGGTGCTGGTAGGAGCCACTGGATCAGGTGTAGGAGTTGTAGAAGCAGCTTCCGGCGTGGACGAGGTTGGAGTAGCGGATCCCGGCTCAGAGGCAGTAGTGTTGTCTTGAACAGCGGAGGAACCAGGAAGCGGGTAGGCGCCGGAGGCGGCGTTCTCAGTAGAGGCTTCGCTCGAGCTCAATTCGGGAGCAGGTTCTTCAATCATCATTTCGATGGTGACAACCTCCTCCTGAGCTGCGGACTGTGACCCTACTCGGGCCTCCGAGTTAGACTACAACCCGGGCTCCTCTGAGTTGGCACGCTGCTCGGTCTCTGTGTCATCCGCTGCCCCGTGCTCAGATTCTTCCTGATCTTCATCTTCTGCATCTTCAACGGCTTCTTTCTCGAACTCGGCTTCTCCGGTCTCCTCCTCTTCCTCGACATCGGTATCCGGCTCGGTGGGGCCGTCGATGTATTGGTTGGTCTCTGCCCAGGAACCGATCTCGTAGGCGATCTCTTTCCGGCGCAGAACGCAATCCGGATTCATGGTCCACTTTGAGCCATTTCGGCGAGTGCGGGTCCTATCAAGGTTGAGGTTCTCATACCAGGAGAGGATGAAGTGGAGTGTTTCGTCAGCTCCTGCCTGCGGAAGCGCGCCATTTCTTCAACTCCTCCTTGGCGTGGTCCAGGTTGGCCGCCACGTCGGAGATGGTGTCCGGAATCTGACGCTCTGGCCAGAACAGCTTGTGCAGGTTGATTGCCGTGGACACCATGGTGGTGCCCAGGCCCTTGAGAGATTGCACCCTGGTCTTGATGTTGACGAGATGATCTTCTATGCTGGAAGTTTCATCAACATTTAGACCAGCTCCTGCCCTGACCCTCCTCGCCTTCTCCACGACAGTCTCAGCAGCAGCACTGAGATCCGGGAAGATATCTGGATCGGGAAACGTTGGTTCAAATCAGAGAAGGAAGCCAAGGAAAAAGAGAAACTGAGTAGAAAAAGACAGAAGAATAACGGCTAGGTAGAGTGAAGAGTAGCGGTAACTCACAGGCTAGCTCCAGCACAACGGCGCCCAACTTAGTCCTCTAGCCTTCCGCTTCTCGGAGATTCTTGTCTTGAATGCGGCGTGAGTCGTTCACAATGCCCTCCAGAGTTGCGTTCCTATCTCGGAGAGATTGGATCTCCCTCAAGAGTTCCTGCTTCTCGGCGGATGCCCTGTTCTCTATGTCATTTTTGGCATTGACAGCTTCAATGGCAGCCTTGAGGGCTTCCCTGAGCTCAACTTGCAGTTTCTCGAACTCCGCCTTCTCGGCCTCATGCTCCTTCTCCAGTTTAGCTTCTCAGACTTGCACTTGCTAGTGTGCTTCAGCTAGAGTGAGGCATTGCAGATGTTGCTCCCGGAAATTCTTGTATTCTTCTGCGGATAGAACAACACTATTAGCAGAGTAGCCAAATGAAAGAAAGCAAAAGATAGAAAGGAGAAAAGATAGCTCACCTTCCAGAGAATAGATTTTACTCTGCGCCGAGGCAGACATAACTTCGCAGTCTTGGTGTTTTTCAACCAGTGCCTTGAGCTCGCCTGCAGAGAAGACATCAGTTAAGCAAAAAGCAAAAAAAACGGGCGTAAGTAAAAAACGCACAAACCGAAATGCTGGAGGCTTACTTTCGATAGCGGATAGCTTGATGGTGTTATCCAGGGCGTCCTTCTCGCTCTTCTCAAATTCCAGAGCCCGGTTCCGGTCTCTGACTTGGCGATGTGACCAGAGAAGCTGGCGAAAGATTTTGGTCCGCTCCTGGGTGCTATCCTGCAGAGAAGAAGAAATTTCTGTAAGTTTTGGAAGATTTGGCCCGAGTAGATGGAAACTTAGCTGAGTTTCACCTACTCGGCCCGAATCTCGGGGACTGGGGTAGTGGCTAAAAGAGAAGTGTCGTGGTGGTGTCACGGCAGATGCCATAGGATGGCTAAAGATGTGGGGACGATGGACGCTGGAGGCGCCCGGGGAGGGATCACGCAGCGAGTAGCCGCGTGAGGATGAATCTAGCACAGCAAACAACAAGATCTACCCAGGTTCAGGGCCCTCGTGTGGAGGTAAAACCACTACTCCTGCCTTTCTCTCTTTGTATTCGTGTCTCACCGAGTAGCCACAGTACAAGTTTTTCTTACAACCGAGTAGCCACCCTTCTCTCTAAGCAACTGTAGCCCTTAGTCGTGTCGTCCCTCGCGCAGGAGGAGGCAGGGCACCTTATATACTGGTGCCCAGCCGAATACAGCCAAGATGTCGACATAGTGTGCACACTGCACACTTCTAGCTTCACGCTGACAGCTTTGGCTTCCTAGTTTGTCTCCGTGTGGAAAGTCGTTGTGCAAAACCAAGAAACTGATCTGTTATCACTGACACTGTCACGAGGTAGGCCCCCCTAACCTGCGACGCCCTGCTGACACCCTGGCGCGGATAAGCACGCGCTCTGCAGATGAACAGTGCCCCAGTACGGACCCAGGATACGCGGGATCCTGTGTCAGAACGGCTCCTTTGACTTCTGGCCCGAGTAGGAGACCGCCATTTCTACTCGGACCACTTCCTCTACTCGGAGGAGAATAACTTCCTTGATTCTTCCTCCTGGCCATCAGTGTGTACGGCCGAATAGCAGTTTTCCGGGTAGCGAGTACCAGGTAGCCAGCTACTCTGCCGAACGTCTCTTCTGATCTTACCCTTAGCACTTGCCTTTACCCTACTCGGGGGTAACCCCCCGACATTAGTCCCCGAAGCTGGTAGAGTCCTGTGAACTCGTTCACTGGGCTCTGCTAGCTTAAAACCAATCTTGCCTTTGAACCTTAGGTTGCTGAGTAGAACCTCCGAGTAGCCCCCAATTCTGGCTCGAGTCTCTTCTCTTCCAAATAGAACTATTTCTCTTCTCTTCCGCCGAGTAGAATGACTTCGCGGAATTTCTGGAGAGAATCTCGGCGTGGCAGACCAAATCCACCTTTCCGCACTGCAACTGGGCACGTGTCACGTTCTCGTACCCCCGACGCCTCGGTGCCCGGATATGGCAGGCCACGCGCCCATCACTGCGGCCTGGGCCCATCGGCCCGTTAGGTCACATCAAGTGCAGTTATCACCCACGATCTCGAGGTGGGATCAATTGCGGCCGTTACGCGCGTGATATGCGTTGTGTGCGTTTCTAACCGGCCCGCACCCCACGTCGCACGATCTCTGCGCACAACTGATCCCACTAACTCCATCAGTAACGGCTACCCGAGGGGAGGGATAAATACCCCCTCGGTAACTTCTTCTTCCCCTTCCGGATCTCATTCGCTTCTTGTCTCTTTGCATCTCTGCCACCACCGAGCACTCCGCCTCCGCGCATCTCACCGTGCCGCTGCCCCCTGCGACGCCGGAAGGCTAGCGATTTCCACCAAATCTTTCACGAATCCACCGAATCTCCTCTTCTCGATGGCCCGCGACGACGACTCCCGCGCCGGATGGGCTGGATCCGAGGTCACGGCAGACGATTGCCAGTGGCTGGTGAATACCCGCCGGGTTCCCGCCGGCGTGCGCTGCAGGCCCTCGAACGGCGAGCTCGTCCCCACTCCGGAGGCGGACGAGTTCGTCGTGTTCCTCCCTCACTTCAAGCGAGGATTCGGGCTTGCCGTCTCCGATTTCTTCCGACAATTCCTCAATCACTTCGGCCTTCAACCGCATCATCTGCCTCCGAACGCCGTCGTGATACTCGCATACCACGCCGTGGTGTGCGAGGCGTTCTTGGGTGTGCGCCCCACGGTGCACACCTGGGCGCGCTACTTCTTCTTCAGGAAGCAGAGCGTGCCCAAGCCGGGTAGCACGGAGAGCACCCGCAACATGACCAAGACCGGCAGCGCCATGATGCTGCAACGCGGCGGGACCAACCACCCGCGCAGCAAGGGCCTCGACTCCATGCGCAAGTGGCAGAAATCCTTCTTCTACGTGAAGAATGTCTCTGTTGAGGAAGGAGTGCCCCCCGTTGATCAGATCAACCTCCCCAAGTGGACCAACACGGCCCCCACTCAGCAGAATTGGGGACACAAGCCTGCACTGGAAGGCGACATCAAGCAGATCAACCAGCGCCTCGCCCGGCTGAAGGATCTAGGGCTGAAGAGCGACGATCCGATCGCGTGCTGGATCTCCAGGCGAGTGCTCCCGCTGCAGCGCCGTGCGCACCTCATGTGCTACATGGGGGGCAACAGAGACTGCACACGGACGACCACGTTCGAGTTGAGCAACGCGGATGTGGCCGTCTGGGCGCGCTCGATCATGAGCACTGGCCTCACTAGGTTGGTACTTTTATGCTTTATCTTTGCATCATGATGCCGAGTAGATGGCTTTCTAGCTTATGATGCTTAGTATTTGCATGCTGTACCGAGTAGAACACCTATTAGTGTCTCCTAGGCTTTATGTGCTTTGAGCTTGCACGCCATGTTGAGTAGAGAATACTTGCTAGTATCCGCTTAGGCCCTACGTGCTCTGTGTTTGCACGCCATACCGAGTAGGGCACTTTCTAGTATCTGCTAGGCTTTATGTGCTTTGTGTTTGCACGCCATACCGAGTAGGGCACTTTTCTAGTATCTGTTAGGCTTTATGTGCTTTGTGTTTGCACGCCATACCGAGTACTGGATCTTAGCCTAACACGCCTTGCACCCGTATCTTGTACCGAGTAGGATTCCCTTGCGTTGCTCAACTGATTCGTACTGCCTGCTTGTATTTTCAGCACCTTGACCGCCAGCTCGCTGAAAACCAGGAGCGCCTTGAGGCCAACTGGGACCCAGACCGGACGGAGGATGACGAGACCGCCTACGACACACAGGACACCCTTTGTGTCCCTCATGCCGAACAACATGGTAAGCACCACGTCGATGCTTCCACTTGGGATTGGTCTGAGGACGATGAAGAAGGTGACTGAGCTCGCCTCTGCAGCTACGGGTACCGCTATTTCTCCTTCCTTTCCGCTTCTCACCTGCTTCCTCTCTTCTACTCTGCAGACGACGCCGACGCGGACGAGGAAGACGAGGACGTCTTCGACGTCGATCCGCTTGCGGTGGCCGCTCCCACCACTCGGAAGAGGGCGGGTAGCGGTGCTCAAGAGCCCCCCGCCAAGAAGCCGAAAGCCGAGAAGAAGAAGAAGCGGGTTTTAGGCCGAAGGCTACCCCCTTCCCGCAAAGGGTAAGCAGTTCCCCTCTGGTTTATATCTTGTCAATGCTTCCTGGTGTTCTTCTTTTCCTCCCCTTTTCTGAACTTCTTTTTCTCTTCAGCGCTCCCTTGGACGTTGATGCTGCTGCTGCCCCCGCCAAGTCCAAGAAGAAAACACCCGTCGACCCCGAGTCGCTCATCAATCTTGATGAGGACGAGGTGGAGCCAGCCGCACGGGATAGGACGCGTGAGTCCTCTCCCGCGAAGGAAGAAGAAGAAGGCACCAATGCCCAGGACACGGGCGCTGGTGTTCAAGACATGGACACGGAGCAGCAGGCCCGCGCAGAACCAGATGCGCAGGGTGCTGCTCAAGACGAGACCCCGCCTTCTCCCCCAGCTGCCGCAGCTGGGGAGAATATCGAACAAGACGCCGAGAATCAAAACCGTGCCGCCCTTGAGCGGCAGGAAAAGAACCAGGAGCAGCCGGATGCTGAGGCTGCTGCCCAAGATGATCCCGCGGCCCACCCGCGGGTAGAAGTAACAGGAGATGCACGACCGGATCCCGCTGCCGAGCAGCGGGTTGAGACGGCTGCGGTGGAGCCGAACCCGCAGAGCCAAGCGCAGCCGGACGCTGCGCCGGGTAGCCAGCCCCCTGTGCCGCCTACCCAGCGGGCTGCTCCACCCACTGCACCAAGCTCTTCGCCAGCTAAGAAGGCCAAGACCACAGCCAGCCCTCCAGCCAAGCAGAACACCAAGGAAACTGCTTCCGATGCTGCCGACAAGAAGGATGGTGCCGAGAAGAAAACTATCCATCCTGACGCCCCCGTGCGCAAGAATCCATCGCGCACCGCTGCACAAGATTTGGCCAGGATGCCGCCGCCAAAACTACCCGTGAAGCCTGCCGCGAAAGCTGGGCAGCTCACCATCGGCGCTGCCGGCAGCTCTGCAGGCGCGGCCTCGGGATCAAGCGGTCAAGAACCACCTGGCTACCTGCCCTACATGGTGCAGACGAGCAAGCAGCATGGCATCAGTCTGAGCAAGACCGAGCAGCGGCTCGCTATTACGAGGGGCAAGCAAGCCACAACGGTGGACTCCAAGTTGCCAGCAAAGCACAAGCCCCTTTCAATCTACTCGCGCGAGGTCCAAGAGACTGAGGTGGTGTCCCAGGGACTCGAGCAGATTATCGACCGGGTAGGCTTCATCGACACGGAGTGGAATAGCGAGGTCCTTGGCAACAAGACCTGGCATGGCCTGGCCTTGGGCCCGCTGGACCACTGGCGCACGGATTGGAACAAGACGGACATGGGCTACAACCCCATGACTATTTCGTCCACCACCAGCATGCTGGCCGCGAAGATGTATGTCCACCGCAAGGCCGCTGAAGACCTCGAACAGACCTATGCTGTAAGTTTTGTTTGCTTTTTCCGAGTTGCAGTTTCTTGTTCCGAGTTGCAAGTTTCCTTCTTCTTCTACTCTCCTCTTTCTCCTTATCCATCATCCAGTCCCCGAGATTCGGGCTGAGTAGACGGGTACTCAACCGAGTTGTCGTCTTCTCGGGCCAAATCTTCAAAACAATGTCTAACTTCTTTTCTTTCTCCTTCTCAGAATAGCCTCTTGAAGAGGACTACCCTTTACCGGCGGCTGCTCTGGAACCACTCCATCGCCAAGCGGCGCCTTGAGGCCCTGGAAGTGGAGCGCAAGACCGATGCTGAAACGGAGAAAGCAGCCCTGGATCGTGCCCTCCAAATTTCAGCACTCGAGAGTAAGCTTCTAGCTATTCGGTTAATGCGTTTTTTGTTTACGCCCATATGTGCTCTTTGCTCTAACTCCTTCTACTCTGTAGGCAAACTTGAGACGCTGACAGAGGAACACAAACACTGCCATGTCTTCGTTGAGTCTGCTGAAAGCAAGATTAAGGAACTTGAAGGTGGGTTGCCGTCTTCTTGGTTATTTTACTCCTTTCTCTTGGCTACCCTGCTTACTGGGCCGCTTCTGTCCGCAGAAGAGTACAAGAAGTTCCGTGAGGAGCATCTTGACTGTCTGAAGCCCGCCGAGTTGAAGCAGCAGATTGCGGACCTGGAGGTAGAGTTCAGGAATAGATACCTCACCGAGATGGAACCGCTGCAAATCCAACTGAAGACTGCCCTCCAGGACGCTGTAGACCTGACTGCCGAGAAGGACAAGATGGAGGCAGCCTTCAAGGCCAAGCAGCAGGCCCTCGAGTTGGAGAACGAGGTGCTAAAGAAAAGCAATGTGGACCTCATGAGCCAGCTGGCCGAGTTCCGCAAGGTTGAAGAGAAGCACATTGCGGATGAGGAGGCCTGGAGGAAGAAGCTGGAATCGCTACTCTGTGAGCTCAACAGTAAGTTCTCGCTTCTCGGCACCTGCTTGTTTCCGTCTTCTTCCGTTTGGCTTGTCTTGCCTCTCTTCTCTGCCTCTGTTTCTAATCTTTTTCTGATAGCAATTGTAGAAACCTTCCCTCACCTCTACTCGACTTGCACGCTTGCCTTGGCCAAGGCGCAAAAGATTCGAACAGAGAAGGGTCTGCCCACGGACACCAAGTCTTCAATTGAAGATAATCTTTCGAGCATGCATACCCAGCTCCAGCAACTTAGGGGCTTAGGCACTGACTTGGTGCGCACCGCCTTCAACCTGCACTCTCTGTTCTGGCCACAAGATGTTGCGCCAGCAACCATCCGCGCGCTCGCCGAGAAACTTAACGGTGCCAAGGCCGAGTTGAAGAAGTGGCGGGCATCCGGAGCTCGGGCAGGCGCCGACATGCTTCTCCTCTTCATCTGCAGCTGGTATGAGAATCTCAATCTCAATACCATCCTTGAGATGCGCCGGGACTCGAAGTGGGAGAAAGATCCCGAGTGCGTGACTCGCCGTCAGGCAGTCGCGTACGAGATCGCCTCTTACGCCGACACCGCGCGCTTCATCGAAGGCCTCACTGAGCCTGACACGGAGGCGGAAAGCGAGGGCGATGAAGTTTACGACGAGGAAACCGAGTCAGAAGACTTGGGCTGCTTTGAAGAGACAAGCGCCGAGAAGGGGAAGGGCAAAGCCGCCGCGGGTAGCGATGAGGAGATCGAGAGCCAGGACGCCTCCGAGGGTGCCGCTCCCGAGATGGGCTCATCTTCCGGTACGACACTTGGCGATGCGGTGCTACCCCGCACTCAGTCCGATCCCATCTCGGTGGCCACTGCCACCTCAGATCAAGCTGTTGTCCACCCTGAAGCGGACGCCGCCACCGCCAACTTGGAGAACACCGCTACCTCAAGCTAGCTCTTTCCTGAAACACTTATGCTTTGAAACATTCATCAAATCCCCGGGATGCCGGGTGCATATGTATCAAACAATTTATATTTCCCGTTGCTACTCAGTTTTTATTCCACTTGAAGTTTTATACTTAGCAATTTGAGCAGCTTTGGCTTGATGCCGGGTTGCGTTATCATGCGAGTCCCCGAGTTGCATTTCTCGTTCACTCCTCCTTTTTATCTCAGCTCTTTTTTTGGTATTCGAGTCACAAGAGTTCAAAATTGGAGTTTCAAATACTTAGCCACTTGGAAACAGTCATAGTAACGCTACCCACCACATAGCCGAAAAAAGTTAACAAAAACAGTAAAAAACACTCTATTCGGTTGCCACACGCGTCCTTCCCTTTGCAATTTTTCACGTGTTCATTGACTCTTTGGCTTGTTCTCTGGCTTGCCATGAAGCCGGGTTACAGACAGCAGCAGAGTCGCAGAGTGTCCGGTGAGTGTAAACACACTACTTTGTATGCTTTTGAAATTCTAAGCGTAGCAACCGAATATACAAAGGTAGAGCAGGATAGAAACACTTAGAACAAATTTGGACGAGGGCAGTCCCCGAGTTCAATTTCAGATTGCAGAGTAGGAGTTTAACTCGGATAAGAAAGTACATACACACTTTTGCTCATGAATGAAAGCGACGGAGTAGAGCTACATTCCAGGGGCGCTTGGATTCCTCCCCCGCTTTATCCGGCCTGTTCTTCTGCGATGGTTGCGCATCTACAAGGTAGTACGCGTCATTGTGTAGATCCTTGCTCACAATGAAGGGCCCTTCCCATGGAGGGGTTAGCTTGTGCATCCCGGCTGTGTGCTGCACGAGCCTAAGGACCATGTCTCCTTCTCGGAAAACCCTTGGGTTCACCTTTCGTCTGTGATAACGCCTCAGGTTTTGCTGGTAAACAGCTGAACGTGACAGAGTAAGCTCTCTTGCTTCTTCTAGCAGGTCAACGTCATCTTCTCGAGCTTCTCTCGCCTCCGCCTCAGTGTAGAGGGTTACTCGGGGGGAGTCATGCTCTAGGTCGATTAGCAACACGGCCTCAGTCCCGTAAACCAAGAAGAATGGCGTGTAGCCGGTTGACCGGTTAGGGGTAGTCCTTAGACTCCACAACACCGCTGGCAACTCGTCTAACCAACACCCTGGTGTTTTCAGCAGCGGCTCAATCAGCCTAGGCTTTATGCCTGCAAGCACCATGCCATTTGCTCTTTCCACCTGCCCATTGGAGGCGGGATGCGCGACAGACGCGACATCTAGCCGGATATGCTTATCTCTGCAGAATCTCACCATGGCACCCTCAGCAAAATTCGTGCCGTTATCCGTGATGATGCTGTGCGGGTAGCCGTATCTCAGGATCACATCCTTCAGGAAACTCACTGCCGTAGCTCCATCACACTTCCGAATAGGCTTCACTTCAATCCACTTGGTGAATTTATCAACCATGACCAAGATGTGTGTCATGTTGCCTCTAGCCGGTTTGAAGGGACCAACCATATCCAGACACCAAACAGCAAATGGCCAAGTGATGGGAATTGTTTTCAACTCGGAAGCAGGCATGTGGATCTTACTTGCGAATCTCTGGCAGCCGTTGCACTTCCTCACGAAATCTCCAGCTTGCTTCAAAGCAGTGAGCCAGAAAAAACCATGTCGAAAAGCCTTCTTGACTAGAGCCCGAGAAGAGGCGTGATGCCCGCATTCCCCTTGATGTATTTCCACCAGAATCTCTTCTCCTTCTTCTGGTTCCACACAACGTTGTAGCACGCCAGTAGGACTTCTTTTATGCAGCACTTCTCTGAAGATGGTGTAGCCCTTGGATCTTCTCTGAATCTGCCTTGCGGTAACCTCATCATCTGGGAGGGTGCCGTCCTTAAGAAAGGATAATATGGGCATAGCCCAACTCGGCGTCTCCCGTGCAGGAAACACTGGTTCGTCCACTTCCATCGGAACAGCCACCGCCGCGTCTCTTTCTGAGTTGGGATTGACTCTCTGCAGCCCCGAACGGTTTGCAAGGACTTCTTCAAGGAATGCGACAGTCCCCGAGCTGAGAGGGGCAGTCCCCGAGTAAGGAGGAGCAGTCCCCGAGTAGGGAGGGGCAGTCCCCGGGTTGCAGGCGCCAGTCCCCGGGATGGAGACTGCAGTCCCCGGGTCCTCTTTTGCACCTTCCCAGTCAATCTCCATTGGAACTGCTTCTTCATCAGGCAGAGAAGGAACGAAGATGGACTCCGAGTTGGGGGACGGCTTGATGGATGGCTTTCTCAAATGCTCCAAGGCAATCCCAGCCGGGATGTACTGCCGAGAAGACCCCAACTTGGACAGCTCATTAGTTGCCTCGTTCTCTGCTCGGTGTATGTGTTGGAACTCGCAACCTTCAAAGAATCATGTCATGGTTTGGACCAGGAAGCGGTATGACGCCATGTTGGCATCCAGAGCATCCCAAGTGCCAGAAACTTGCTGCACAACTAGATCCGAGTCACCATAGCATATGATGCGCTGCACCCCAACTTCCTTTGCTACTTTCAAGCCATGTACCACAGCCTCATACTCTGCAACATTGTTGGATGCTTTGAAGTGGATTTGCAGCACGTACTTGAGTTGGTCTCGCTTCGGTGACGTAAGCACCACGCCAGCACCAAGGCCTTCCTTCATTTTGGAGCCATCAAAGTGCATCTTCCAGTAGTTGGATACCGGAGTAGGAGGCTCATACTGCACCTCAGCCCAATCCACAAGAAATTCTGCCAGAATCTGAGACTTGATGGCTTCTCTTCTCGCATACGCGGGAGCGTAGGCAGCCAGCTCGATTGCCCACTTGGCTACTCTTCCACTTGCTTCCTTGTTGGCCATGATATCCGAGATGGGAGCTGAGCTCACCACTGTGATGGGATGTTCTTGGAAATAATGCTTCAGCTTCTTGGCGCCCAGGTACACGCCGTAAGTCATCTTCTGGTAGTGCGGGTAGTTCTGCTTGGAGCTGGATAATACTTCACTGAGATAGTACACCGGCCGCTGCACACTTTTGCCTTCCTCTTCTTGCTCCACCACAATCACCACGCTGACTACCCGGTTGGTAGCGGCAATATATAGCAGCATTGGCTCCTTGGGTAGCGGGCTAGCCAAGATGGGAGCGCTACCCAGCATTGCTTTTAGCTCTTTGAATGCCACATCCGCTTGTGGTGTCCAGACGAACTTGTCGCTTTTCTTCATCAATTGATACAGAGGCAGGGCCTTCTCGCCCATTCTGCCCAAGAAACGACTCAGAGATGCCAAGCAACCAGTGAATTTCTGCACATCCTTCAGGGATCTCGGTAAAGACATGCTCTCAATAGCTTTTATCTTTGAAGGATTGGCCTCAATGCCCCGACTGAATACCAAGAAGCCGAGTAGCTTACCAGCCGGGACGCCAAAGGTGCATTTACTCGGGTTCAGCTTCATCTTATACTTGCGCAAGTTAGCAAAGGTTTCCTCAAGGTCACTAAGCAGAGTATGTGTTTTATTCGTTTTGATGACAATGTCATCTACGTACACCTGCACATTTTTGCCGAGCTGGTCATGCAAGCATTTCTGCATGCATCTCTGATAAGTAGCACCTGCATTCCGCAACCCGAAACACATGACACGATAGCAATAAGCCCCGTAAGGGGTAATGAAGGCAGTCTTTATTTGATCAGCAGGGTTGAGAGATATCTGATGAAAACCAGAGTAGGCATCTATGAAAGACAATAGCTCACAACCAGCAGTGGAATCGATCACCTGATCGATGCGAGGTAGCAGAAATGGATCCTTGGGGCATGCCTTGTTCAAGTCGGTGTAGTCGACACACATGCGCCATGCGGTAGCGGCTTTGGGGTCCTCCTTCTTCTTCTCAACCATGACCGGGTTGGCTAGCCAATCCGGATGCAGCACCTCCATGATGAAATTTCTTATCAGCAACTTGGTGATCTGATCACCGATGGCCTTCCTTCTCTCATCTCCGAAACGGTGCATAGCCTGCTTCACTGGTTTGGCGTCAGGACGCACATGTAGCGAGTGCTCAACAAACTCCCTCGGGACACCTAGTAGATCCTCATTGGACCAGGCGAACACGTCCCGATTCTCACGGAGGAAGTGGATGAGCTCGCTTTCCTATTTCTCTCCCAACCCGGAACCAATGATGGCAACGCGGTCGGGGAACTCAGGGTCGACCTGGATCTTCTTCGTCTCCTGGGATGCCTGGAATGCCGTCCCGTGCTGGGAACTCGGCATGCCGGGCGCACCATCTTGCGCGGATTGCGCCATAGTGTAACACCTGGGGTGTTACCTGTTTGTTTTGCTTGCATCATATGCATCACATTGCATTGCACCATGTTTGCATCACAACTGAAAATTCAAAAAAATTTAAACTTTCACCCTTGCTCAAAATTTCCAATTTCAAACTTGCAAACTAAACCACTCATTTGTTTTTCAATAGTTTGAAATTGTTTTAATCAAATTGCCTGTTAATAAAATTTCCCCCTTTTGTTAAAAAAAACCCTAATGGCAATTCAAAAATTTAAAGCAACTCACTCCTACTTATCATATTTTCCATGTGGGTTTAAAGATTAAAATTTGGCAAACAAATTAACTTCAATATTGTTGGTATGATTGCTTGAGCTTATTAAATAGCACTTGATTATTTCCAAAATTCCCAAATCAAACATTATTTGAAATTCCACTAACCACTTAAACATCAAACTAATATTTCCAATTTTGAAATCATTAACTAACCTTTGCTTTGCTTATTGTTTTGCAATTTAATAGAAATTATTTATCAAATAAAAAAAAACCCAAACTCTATTTGAAAGATTCAACTAACTATTTTAAACCAAATTAAAACTTTCAAACTTGTGAAACATAATGCTAACCCTTTTCTCTTATTTTCTGTTTTGAAAACTAACACAAATAAATTCATGAAAGAAAACCCTAAACCCCCCCTCCAAATTCTATTCCTTCTCCCTCTTTTATCCTTTCCAAAAAAAGTTGTTCATAATGAAAAAACAAACAGCAAAAAAAAATAGAAGAGAGGGGTGAGCTGAGAGAAAAGGGCAGCCCACCCCATCCTCCTATTCTCCCTAGCCCATTATCTCATTTCTGGCCCAGTACCCCCCTTTTTCTTTTCTGTCTTCTTCCTCCACCCCTACGTCATCGCTGTACGATCATCGTCAGAACCCTTCGATCAACCTCCTCCCCCTTCAGATCACTGCCGTACCAGGCCTCTCCCCCCCTTAAAGCATCCATCCCTCTGCCCTCCCTCTCTGCAACCCTAGTCCCATCCGCCCCGCCGCCATCTTCCATCTCTACGACCTCCCTCCCTCTCTCTGAACCTCTTCTCCGTTGCTGAACCTCAACAGAGCCCGAACACCACCCCGTGAGCACCATTGCCGCCACCATCCCCTCGCCGTGATCACCTCGAGGAGCCACCGTTCCCGGGAATGGAACCAGCGTTCCCCCAGCTCCAAGATCGCTGAAGGCGCGGAGGCGGGAGGAGGCCCGAGGCGGCGACGCCGTCAAGCTCTTCCTCCGCCGCCTGTCCCTGTCGCCTTGCTGCTCTCGACATCGAACAGCAGGTGAGCGCCTCCTTTTACCTCTCCCCTCCCGCTCCGATCTGCCGCCTCCACGCACGTGCACGCACCACCGACTCCACCCCGCAAGCCCACGCACACGGCGCGGCATCGAGCAGCAGCACCGCCGGCGAGCGCTGCTCTGTTTCCCGTCAGGGTTCAGAGAACCGCAGTTGAACATGTTCAGTTAACCCCGTGCACTACCTTTTCTTCTGTCAGTTTATGTTGTATCACAAAAGTTCAGAGTACCGCACTGGTTTCGTTCCCTTCCGCGCAGCCTAGCGACCCGGGTTCGAGACCCCGCGGGCGCAAACCCCCTTTTTCTCGTTTTTCTTCCGCGCGCGGGGGTTGGGTCCACCCGTCAGGGACCGCCACTGCCACCTCACCGTGCACCCGCCTCGTTGGCACGCCAGCAGGGCTTGGCCCGCAGGTCAGTGGCACGGGCTGGCCTGCAGCGCAGTAACAAACGTTTCCTGCACGTTTTTATTTAATCAAGGTCCCTTAAAAATGACAGATTGGTCCCCTATTTTAATCTGTTAATAACTTTTAAAATATGACTCCAAATAAAAAACTCTAAATATGTTTATTGTTCAAAATTAAATTGTCTATCCAACTATGCCAATTGTTTCCTGTTTTGAATTTTCAAAATGCAATTCAAATTTGAATTCATATAATTCAATTGTAATTTGCAACAATTCATAAATAATTCATACTAATTCCAAATAAGGCAAATAAAATATGTTTTCCATACCATTTTGAATAACCTTTTCAAATATAAATTTTGTTTCATGGTTTGAATAATTTAAATTTCCTAAATAATTTAATACTTGTTTAATTCATTTAAATTTGATAAAATCATAACTTGCTCAAAATAAAACAATTTTGAACATGCAAAATATGTTTTCAAACCATCAAAGTGTGAACTTTTCAAATGTGAGTTTGAATTTATGTTTTGAACAAATAAAACTTCAATTAAATTCCAACTTGTTTCAAATCCATTTAAAACTTGTTTAATATTGTTTAATTCATAATTAAATTATCCTAATTCCAATTTCAATATTTGAAACATGTAATCCAACTAAAAATTGATGTTCTTTTCAAATATAAGTTTTGTTATTTGTTTTGAACATTTTAACCTGATGAAAACAACCAAATGCTTGTGTGACACCTTTAAGTAACCAAAATTCCAAAACTTAATAAGTGAATTTCATAATGGCTAAACCTTATTTCCAATTGGTTCTATTGTTGTTATTTTGTTGTTTTCCTCATCCATGAATCATGCTAATCCACCTTCACCTGTTGATTAGTTGGAAAACAATTGTTTCAACCATAATTCATGGGCTTTTCATATGCAACTCCAATTGCATATGGGTCCATTTAAATTTGTTTATCTTGTCAACTAGTTTACCTTGATGCATCTTTAAACCTGTCCTGCATCCATATCTTGATCATGCTGGATCTTTTGCCGTAGTAGTAATTGTTGCATCCGGTGTTTGTTCGAGGTTCGTTGCTTCTTCTCGGATAGGACGTTGAGATGATGTGAGCAACGACAAGTTCTGCTACCTTGCGGGATCTCAGGCAAGTATACTCACTTGCTGCCAAATGGCTGCCTTTCATCACTTGTTACCGATACTTTCCGTTGTTCTTTTCTGCTAGCCTTAGTAGTAGTTGTTTCTGTTACGAACCTATCACATGAATCCTTTAACCCTGATATTGCCTCACCTCCACACCTATAACCATTGCTTGTGCCCGTGTCTTACTAGCATGCTTAGGTTGTTTTGCTCGAGTATGTTACCCGTTACTTTCTGTTATTACTTCATTATGTTCTGGGGGCTCGATGTTAATCAATCAGTCCTGTTAATGCTAATGGTAATAATAATTTGATGATAAGGCACCGGCAGGAGGCCCTTTGTGGTTTTGAGGCCTGCTAGTGTCGACCCTAATAGGAAAAGGGTCTTGTCTACTGATCCATGATGAGCGCACTACCCGCATGTGGGAAGCGAGTATGGGCGCCCCCCTCAATTTGACTCGATTCGCATCTCGTCCAAATCGCCTCATTTAGTTCGGGTTTTCCATTTGCTGCATGCATGATCTTGCGAGCCCTTGGTACCCGGGTGGAACTTTCGTAGTCGGCATATAGGGGGACACGTTCTTAGAGTGCTATGAGGGTCCATTTTCTTCTGGGCTCGATTAGCCGTGCGCCCAAGGTGCTTTGGGCTTGATGCGAAGAAGGGTTGGATTGTGTAGAGTACCTCGCTTGGTGGGGTGATCTCCCATCTGGCGGGTTATTCTTGCGTGTACGGCTAAATTGGTGCAACCCTGCAGGGATAATCTTCTCGAGAAGCCGTGTTTTCCGCGGGTATGGATTACTTGGTGAAAGTACTGGCTAACAAGTACTCAGGACAACTTAAACCTAATGATTAACAATCTTACACCCAATGATTAACAACTTGACTAGTAATAGGCTTATTGACACAATAATCTGAACCATCATTAATTCAACTGTGTGAGTTATCCTCGGATTGCTTCTTTGGATAAAGGGGCGAGATCCAGGATGGGTTGTTTGGAGTTACTTTCAGTTGGTTACAATACTCGATCTTATCTTCTTTCTGTTAGCCGGAAGTTGTGGTATCTCTCTGTAGTTGGTTAGTGCAGCCTGCTGTCGCTTATTTGCAATAACCCTTCCTTTCCGTTGATCCCAAAGTATTTGTATCTTGTGATGACTGGCTATGCCGGTATCTTGTGAGTATGGTTTATCCACTTGCCAGTACTTAACCGTACTGACCCACGAATCTCTTTCGTGGCTGCATATTCAACATTGCAGTCAACAGGTTTGAAGTCTGACGACGTTAGCTTGGGAATCCCTCCGGCTTGGCCTGGGCAGGGATTGGACGCTCTCGGTTATCTTCAGGACTCTTAGTCCAATTTGTATCTTGTCCGTAGACGGACGATATGTTGTTTCTTCCGTTGTTATTTGGATCTTTGCATTGTATCAGTTGTATCCCTGACTCGTTTGAGTCATCTTGTAAATATCTTTTCTGTAGTTGTTGTGGATTATTCGTGAACTATTGTAATGTTATCACAAGTGGCAACCTGGAATCGGTTATTATGTGGATTTTGGCGGGAATACTGAAATCTGCATAGTGCCCGATCTCGGGGCGTCACAAATGGTATCAGAGCCTTGGTTCCGATTCCCGAGATTGTTTCGATACGAATGGTTATCGAAGCAACGGGTCCGCAAAGCCTGTAGGATAACCTCGCTAACGGTCGTTGTTTCTAGAGTGTCAAAAACTATTTCTGCTACACTATTTTGGAAAAAACATCTCAATAGGATTCTTGTTTTCTCCTTATCCCTATTCTATTTCCCCTCCCAATCTTATTTGTTTTGGAGTCTCCCCCTTGTCTATCTTTCAAAGTGTTAGGATCCTACGTGGGTGGACGTTTTCTGAGCCCTTAACCTAATAGGTTCGATCATCGAAAGATTCCTGGTGGAAGAACATCGTCGTCACTCCGAGCCAGAATCCCTTGTTAGTGGTGTCGAGGAGATCAACTGGAAGCACGAAGAATCGATAGTCGAACCTCTTTCCCCTCCCGGGTTAGCAGGTGGATTGCGAGGGCGCAATCCCTTGTTAGTGGTGTCGTCTGTAACACCTGGGGTGTTACCTGTTTGTTTTGCTTGCATCATATGCATCACATTGCATTGCACCATGTTTGCATCACAACTGAAAATTCAAAACAATTTAAACTTTCACCCTTGCTCAAAATTTCCAATTTCAAACTTGCAAACTAAACCACTCATTTGTTTTTCAATAGTTTGAAATTGTTTTAATCAAATTGCCTGTTAATAAAATTTCCCCCTTTTGTTAAAAAAAAAACCCTAATGGCAATTCAAAAATTCAAAGCAACTCACTCCTACTTATCATATTTTCCATGTGGGTTTAAAGATTAAAATTTGGCAAACAAATTAACTTCAATATTGTTGGTATGATTGCTTGAGCTTATTAAATAGCACTTGATTATTTCCAAAACTCCCAAATCAAACATTATTTGAAATTCCACTAACCACTTAAACATCAAACTAATATTTCCAATTTTGAAATCATTAACTAACCTTTGCTTTGCTTATTGTTTTGCAATTTAATAGAAATTATTTATCAAATAAAAAAAAAACCCCAAACTCTATTTGAAAAATTCAACTAACTATTTTAAACCAAATTAAAACTTTCAAACTTGTGAAACATAATGCTAACCCTTTTCTCTTATTTTCTGTTTTGAAAACTAACACAAATAAATTCATGAAAGAAAACCCTAAACCCCCCCTCCAAATTCTATTCCTTCTCCCTCTTTTATCCTTTCCAAAAAAAGTTGTTCATAATGAAAAAACAAACAACAAAAAAAAATAGAAGAGAGGGGTGAGGTGAGAGAAAAGGGCAGCCCACCCCATCCTCCTATTCTCCCCAGCCCATTATCTCATTTCTGGCCCAGTACCCCCCTTTTTCTTTTCTGTCTTCTTCCTCCACCCCTACGTCATCGCTGTACGATCATCGTCAGAACCCTTCGATCAACCTCCTCCCCCTTCAGATCACTGCCGTACCAGGCCTCTCCCCCTCTTAAAGCATCCATCCCTCTGCCCTCCCTCTCTGCAACCCTAGTCCCATCCGCCCTGCCGCCATCTTCCATCTCTACCACCTCCCTCCCTCTCTCTGAACCTCTTCTCCGTTGCTGAACCTCAACAGAGCCCGAACACCACCCCGTGAGCACCATTGCCGCCACCATCCCCTCGCCGTGATCACCTCGAGGAGCCACCGTTCCCGGGAATGGAACCAGCGTTCCCCCAGCTCCAAGATCGCTGAAGGCGCGGAGGCGGGAGGAGGCCCGAGGCGGCGACGCCGTCAAGCTCTTCCTCCGCCGCCTGTCCCTGTCGCCTTGCTGCTCTCGACGTCGAACAGCAGGTGAGCGCCTCCTTTTACCTCTCCCCTCCCGCTCCGATCTGCCGCCTCCACGCACGTGCACGCACCACCGACTCCACCCCGCAAGCCCACGCACACGGCGCGGCATCGAGCAATAGCACCGCCGGCGAGCGCTGCTCTGTTTCCCGTCAGGGTTCAGAGAACCGCAGTTGAACATGTTCAGTTAACCCGTGCACTACCTTTTCTTCTATCAGTTTACGTTGTATCACAAAAGTTCACAGTACCGCACTGGTTTCGTTCCCTTCCGCGCAGCCTAGCGACCCGGGTTCGAGACCCCGCGGGCGCAAACCCCCTTTTTCTCGTTTTTCTTCCGCGCGCGGGGGTTGGGTCCACCCGTCAGGGACCGCCACTGCCACCTCACCGTGCACCCGCCTCGTTGGCACGCCAGCAGGGCTTGGCCCGCAGGTCAGTGGCACGGGCTGGCCTGCAGCGCAGTAACAAACGTTTCCTGCACGTTTTTATTTAATCAAGGTCCCTTAAAAATGACAGATTGGTCCCCTGTTTTAATCTGTTAATAACTTTTAAAATATGACTCCAAATAAAAAACTCTAAATATGTTTATTGTTCAAAATTAAATTGTCTATCCAACTATGCCAATTGTTTCCTGTTTTGAATTTTCAAAATGCAATTCAAATTTGAATTCAAATAATTCAATTGTAATTTGCAACAATTCATAAATAATTCATACTAATTCCAAATAAGGCAAATAAAATATGTTTTCCATACCATTTTGAATAACCTTTTCAAATATAAATTTTGTTTCATGGTTTGAATAATTTAAATTGCCTAAATAATTTAATACTTGTTTAATTCATTTAAATTTGATAAAATCATAACTTGCTCAAAATAAAACAATTTTGAACATGCAAAATATGTTTTCAAACCATCAAAGTGTGAAATTTTCAAATGTGAGTTTGAATTTATGTTTTGAACAAATAAAACTTCAATTAAATTCCAACTTGTTTCAAATCCATTTAAAACTTGTTTAATATTGTTTAATTCATAATTAAATTATCCTAATTCCAATTTCAATATTTGAAACATGTAATCCAACTAAAAATTGATGTTCTTTTCAAATATAAGTTTTGTTATTTGTTTTGAACATTTTAACCTGATGAAAACAACCAAATGCTTGTGTGACACCTTTAAGTAACCAAAATTCCAAAACTTAATAAGTGAATTTCATAATGGCTAAACCTTATTTCCAATTGGTTCTATTGTTGTTATTTTGTTGTTTTCCTCATCCATGCATCATGCTAATCCACCTTCACCTGTTGATTAGTTGGAAAACAATTGTTTCAACCATAATTCATGGGCTTTTCATATGCAACTCCAATTGCATATGGGTCCATTTAAATTTGTTTATCTTGTCAACTAGTTTACCTTGATGCATCTTTAAACCTGTCCTGCATCCATATCTTGATCATGCTGGATCTTTTGCCGTAGTAGTAATTGTTGCATCCGGTGTTTGTTCGAGGTTCGTTGCTTCTTCTCGGATAGGACGTTGAGATGATGTGAGCAACGACAAGTTCTGCTACCTTGCGGGATCTCAGGCAAGTATACTCACTTGCTGCCAAATGGCTGCCTTTCATCACTTGTTACCGATACTTCCGTTGTTCTTTTCTGCTAGCCTTAGTAGTAGTTGTTTCTGTTACGAACCTATCACATGAATCCTTTAACCCTGATATTGCCTCACCTCCACACCTATAACCATTGCTTGTGCCCGTGTCTTACTAGCATGCTTAGTTTGTTTTGCTCGAGTCTGTTACCCGTTACTTTCTGTTATTACTTCATTATGTTCTGGGGGCTCGATGTTAATCAATCAGTCCTGTTAATGCTAATGGTAATAATAATTTGATGATAAGGCACCGGCAGGAGGCCCTTTGTGGTTTTGAGGCCTGCTAGTGTCGACCCTAATAGGAAAAGGGTCTTGTCTACTGATCCATGATGAGCGCACTACCCGCATGTGGGAAGCGAGTATGGGCGCCCCCCTCAATTTGACTCGATTCGCATCTCGTCCAAATCGCCTCATTTAGTTCGGGTTTTCCATTTGATGCATGCATGATCTTGCGAGCCCTTGGTACCCGGGTGGAACTTTCGTAGTCGGCATATAGGGGGACACGTTCTTAGAGTGCTATGAGGGTCCATTTTCTTCTGGGCTCGATTAGCCGTGCGCCCAAGGTGCTTTGGGCTTGATGCGAAGAAGGGTTGGATTGTGTAGAGTACCTCGCTTGGTGGGGTGATCTCCCATCTGGCGGGTTATTCTTGCGTGTACGGCTAAATTGGTGCAACCCTGCAGGGATAATCTTCTCGAGAAGCCGTGTTTTCCGCGGTTATGGATTACTTGGTGAAAGTACTGGCTAACAAGTACTCAGGACAACTTAAACCTAATGATTAACAATCTTACACCCAATGATTAACAACTTGACTAGTAATAGGCTTATTGACACAATAATCTGAACCATCATTAATTCAACTGTGTGAGTTATCCTCGGATTGCTTCTTTGGATAAAGGGGCGAGATCCAGGATGGGTTGTTTGGAGTTACTTTCAGTTGGTTACAATACTCGATCTTATCTTCTTTCTGTTAGCCGGAAGTTGTGGTATCTCTCTGTAGTTGGTTAGTGCAGCCTGCTGTCGCTTATTTGCAATAACCCTTCCTTTCCGTTGATCCCAAAGTATTTGTATCTTGTGATGACTGGCTACGCCGGTATCTTGTGAGTATGGTTTATCCACTTGCCAGTACTTAACCGTACTGACCCACGAATCTCTTTCGTGGCTGCATATTCAACATTGCAGTCAACAGGTTTGAAGTCTGACGACGTTAGCTTGGGAATCCCTCCGGCTTGGCCTGGGCAGGGATTGGACGCTCTCGGTTATCTTCAGGACTCTTAGTCCAATTTGTATCTTGTCCGTAGACGGACGATATGTTGTTTCTTCCGCTGTTATTTCGATCTTTGCATTGTATCAGTTGTATCCCTGACTCGTTTGAGTCATCTTGTAAATATCTTTTCTGTAGTTGTTGTGGATTATTCGTGAACTATTGTAATGTTATCACAAGTGGCAACCTGGAATCGGTTATTATGTGGATTTTGGCGGGAATGCTGAAATCTGCATAGTGCCCGATCTCGGGGCGTCACACATAGCCACCACCTCGTACATCTTCTTCTTCTCGGCAGCAATCACCATAGACTCTGCCAACTGAGAATCAGCAGAGGCACACTCCATAGACTTCTTGTAATCACCAGAGATGGTGATCACGCCATTGGGACCAGGGATCTTCATCTTCAGATACGCAGTGTGAGTAGAGGCCATGAATTTGCTCAGAGCAGACCTGCCGAGTAGGGCGTGATAGGGGCTCTGGTGATCAACAACCTCGAACTGCAGGCTCTCTGTGCGGCAGTTCTCCCTGGTGCCGAATAGAACGTCTATCCACACTCGACCAATCGGATTGCAAGAGACCCCCGGCACAATGCCGTGGAAAGTGGTCTTGCTGGGTAGCAGCATGTTCTCGGCCAAACCGAGCTTCTCAAGCGTGTCTCTGTACACAATGTTGATGCTGCTGCCGTTGTCAATCAGTACCTTGCTGAACCTCACGTTCTTCTCAGGACCCAAGAAGGTGGGATCCAGCACCAAGGCGTAGCTACCCGGGTTGGGCATCACCTTAGGATGATCCGCTCTAGACCACGTGACCTCTTGGTTGCACCAGTGCATGTAGTGAGGAACAGCAGGGATCACAGCATTGACCTCCATGGCACGCCTGTGCTGGGACTTCTTGTCGACAGGCTCAGAGGTGAAGATCATGTAGCTCTCGTGATGCTCCTGGTACCGGTTGCGGTCTCCGCCACCATTGTTGCCGTTGTTGTTGTTACCTTGGTTGTTGTTGTTGTTGCCTCTGTTGTTGTTGCGGGTGTAGTAGTAGTAGTTGTTGTTGTTGTTGCGGTAGCCATCGTTGTTGAAGTAGTGGTTGGCTCCTAAAGCCACCTGGTTCACGTTCTCTCTTCTCGGGAAAGCTGGAGGCCGAGCAGCGGGTGCGCGGGCAGGCTGCACAGCGGCATCCGCAGCTGGCAGAGGAGGAGGAGGAGGCAGGCCCTCATTCTTGATTTCTTCCCACCAACTGCACTGCCGAGTAGTGTGGTTGGCGGGTCTAGCAGGATGCCGAGTATGGAAGCTGCATGGGCCATCCTTCACGTCCTTGAAGACGAAATTTGGTGCCGGACCCGAGTTGCCGCTACCCTGCTGAGAAGCGTTGTATGGCTTCTTGTTGCCTTGGCCCTGATTCCGGTTCTGCCCGTACTGGGCTCCAGCAGTTTTTGGCCTCTGGCTACTCCCAGCTCCAGTAGCCACAGCATTCACCTCCTCAGGATCATACCGGGTATCGATCCGGTCACCTCTGCGCTTGTTGCGGAACTCATTGCGCTTACTGGTGTTGATGTTGTAGTTCCTTCTCGGCTCAGCAGTATCAACAAGAGGCTGAGTTGGGTCGCCGAGTGCGTACTGATCCGCAATCCGGATGGTCTCAGCGAGAGTACTCGGCATCTCTCTCGGCAGCCTTTGCCACAACATGTTGCCATGCCTGCAGCCCTGCGCAAACCAAGTGATGGCCTGGGCCTCGTTCACGCCTTCACAGGTGTTCCTCAGAGTACTCCACCGAGTAAGATATTCTCGGTCCGTCTCCTCTTCCCGCTGCCTGCAAGCGGACAGCTTCTGCGGCCTATTCGGCCTCCGGTAGGTGCTGGTGAAGTTGCTGACAAACGCCTCCGTGAAGTCAAGCCAGCAGTTAATGCTGTTCTTGGGCAGGTTGTTGAGCCAAGTTCTTGCTGGTCCCTCGAGCATCTGCGGGATGTACCGCACGGCCCATCTCCGGTTGCCGCCTGCAATGTGCACGGCTGTGACATAGTCATTGAGCCAATCTTCCGGCTTGGTGCTGCCGTCATAGCACTTGGTCCGCCTAGCGAGCTGGAACTGTTTCACGGATGGCTCCGTCATGATGCGGGGGCCAAAGCATTCTGGGCCAGGCGGCCCCTTGCTCTCGAGTTGCGCAGACAGGCTGATCTGGTCCAGCTTGTGCCTGGCGTCACTGGGCTCCAGCACGCGCTCACCCACGCGATCCAGGATATCATAGCCAGCCCACCCCATGGCCGAGTAGCCATCATCATATCTGTCCACCTGCACAACTGCAGGTTGCTCCACCGGGTTGGCAGCTGGCGCGACTGCACGCGGCTGTGGCCTCTGCCGAGTAGGCTGAGCAACTGGATGCTGAGAAGGGCCTGGGCGCTCTCCATCTTGCGGCTGGCTCTGAGCTTTATGGGCTTGATAGCCTGCTCCTGCAGTGTTGTGTTTTTCACCAGACTGTCGCGGCACAGCGTGCTGTTTCGCGGCGACAGCCGGGTCGTACACCTGCATCTGCCTGTCTCTGCCGGAATGCCCACTCCGGTCCTTCTCGCGGCTGGGATGCGGTGATGAGGCCTGATCGTTAGATCTAGCCGCATGCGAGTGCACAACCTGAGAAGCTCCAGCACCCGGATTGGCTTTCCGGAACTCCTCGTTCTGCCTAGCGGCCTCTAGCACTAGCTCATTGAGCCTCTCCTGCTGCCTAAGTCGCGCGTCGCCAGCGAGGTGCGGCATCTCGGTAGCTACAGCCTCAGCAGCTCTAAGGGTTTTGGCGGGGGTGTTGTATTTGGGTCTGGTGGTGGCGGTGTTTTGGCTAGCGGCTTGGCCAGCAGTTTCACCAACTGCCGCCATCTCGGTGCCTAGGTTGCGGCGCATAGCGCCAGCTTTGGAAGGCCTCCTGACTACAGGCGTAAAGCCGTGAGCCCGGTTGTACTCGTTCTGGTCCAGGTTCAGCTCAAGCCTGACCCTGTCCAGCTCCACCTGCTCGGCGAGCAGCGCCTGGCGCTGTTGGTCGAGCTGCGCCCGTATGGTCATAAGCTCAAGCTCGGTGGGAGGCGGCATGCCCACCCGCACAGCGGATGCCGGTATCGTCGATGTCGTGGAAGGAGGGATGTAGCCTGGGATGTTGTGAGGCGCGTCGTAGGGCTTGTGCGTCCTCCCGCCAGCACTCGCGCCATCAAGATCCTCGATAACTCCCGCGGCAGCAGCCACACTCTTCCCGGCATCAGCAGCAGGACCGGTCATCATCACCTCCACGCTGTCCGCGGAAAAGCCAGTTGGCCTCCCGCGTGCAGCGATGACAGCAGGGGGATCTTCCGCGACATGCACCTGCTCGGGGTACTCGCGGTCGATGACGGTGGCGACGTAGACGAGGTGCGAGCCGAAGGAGAGCACCGAGCCGCCCTCCGGCATGGCCCTGCCGCCGAAATCGCCGGCGTTGTCGGTGACGAAGTCGAAGGAGCCGAATCTGTGGACGAGGCCACAGACCACGCGCTCTCCGAGAGCAGAAATCGATCCCGTTCGAACGGAAACTCCAGCCAGCGCCGCTGGTTGCCCCACGGTGGGCGCCAACTATCGTGGTGGTGTCACGGCAGATGCCATAGGATGGCTAAAGATGTGGGGACGATGGACGCTGGAGGCGCTCGGGGAGGGATCACGCAGCGAGTAGCCGCGTGAGGATGAATCTAGCACTGCAAACAACAAGATCTACCCAGGTCCAGGGCCCTCGTGTGGAGGTAAAACCCCTACTCCTGCCTTTCTCTCTTTGTATTCGTGTCTCACCGAGTAGCCACAGTACAAGTTTTTCTTACAACCGAGTAGCCACCCTTCTCTCTAAGCAACTGTAGCCCTTAGTCGTGTCGTCCCTCGCGCAGGAGGAGGCAGGGCACCTTATATACTGGTGCCCAGCCGAATACAGCCAAGATGTCGACATAGTGTGCACACTGCACACTTCTAGCTTCCCGCTGACAGCTTTGGCTTCCTAGTTTGTCTCCGTGTGGAAAGTCGTTGTGCAAAACCAAGAAACTGATCTGTTATCACTGACACTGTCACATGGTAGGCCCCCCTAACCTGCGACGCCCTGCTGACACCCTGGCGCGGATAAGCACGCGCTCTGCAGATGAACAGTGCCCCCAGTACGGACCCAGGATACGCGGGATCCTGTGTCAGAACGGCTCCTTTGACTTCTGGCCCGAGTAGGAGACCGCCATTTCTACTCGGACCACTTCCTCTACTCGGAGGAGAATAACTTCCTTGATTCTTCCTCCTGGCCATCAGTGTGTACGGCCGAATAGCAGTCGACCGGGTAGCGAGTACCGGGTAGCCAGCTACTCTGCCGAACGTCTCTTCTGATCTTGCCCTTAGCACTTGCCTTTACCCTACTCGGGGGTAACCCCCCGACAAGAAGAGAGATGAAGAAGGAAGCTGGCAACTCGGAAAATGCAGAAAGAGGAAAACCACTTAGCACGTAGCACTGCTCGATGTCCTCGATGGACTTGCGCAAGACAAACATCTTGCTGGCCAGAGTACTGCAGGGCCCAGCTACAGCCATGCCAACAGGGCCGATGTCGTCCTTGTTCCACTCTGTCCGATAGTTGTCGAGGTTGCGCAGCTCGGTACTATCCCAAGAAGCGTGGCCAAGTCTGTGGCTATCCCAGTACTTCTCAATAAAGCCCACGCGGTCAAGGATGGCCGCTACGCCCTCTTCGGGGAGCTCCTCATCATCATCATCGTGAGAAGAGAATTCCTTGATGATCAGGGAGTCATGTTTCCCCTTGGACTTGGAACGGTCATGGCCATGCGCTCTTTCAGAGCGGCTATCCGTTCAGCTTCTTGCGACATATGGATCTTGTGGCGTTCCTGTAGCTGAGTCCAGTACTCAGGGAACTTTGGAGTAGCCTCGGCTTCGCTGGAACCTGTGCCAGGAGCCCGTTTCTCTGCAGGACCAAATTGGATGTTAGTTTGCACTAGCCTGGTGGTCGGGTTGGGGGCCTTCTTGGCCTTGCTAAGTGGCAAGTTGGTCTTCTCGGGTGGCGGTTGGGCACCTGATTTCTTGGGCCCTGCTGGCTGGAGGGACAGCTGCTGCTGCCCAGCTCGCCGCTGCCCGGCTGACTGCGCGGCGTCACGCGGGGGCTGAATTCTGGTTGCCGGCGGAATCACCTTGGCGGTGGAGGACGCTGACGGCTTCCTAGAAGTCGGCGGAGGCACTTGTTGAGTTGGCGGAGCTTGCGGATGGCTAGCCGGTGCGGCATCCGACTGCACGGCGTCCTGGCGTGGTGGCTCCGCCACAGGGTCTTCTACCCGCTGCTCGGCAGCGGGGTCTGGCTGCTCTGCAGCATTGTCTTCAGGCTGCTGCTCGGCAGCAGCATCTGGCCGCTCCATGGCTGTGTTGTCCTTCTGCTTCTCGGCAGCGTGCTCGGTGGTCTCCTCAGCTGATGCAGCTGGAGGAGTTGGAGTGTTCTCGGCGTTGGTGGCATCCTGGGCAGCCGGCTGCGCATCGGGTTGCGGCTGCTCGGAGGTGTGTACGGTCTCATTCTCGGCGCCAGTGTTCTCGGCACCAGGGTCTTGTTCTTCTCTGCGTCCTGCCCTCCGGTAGCTGGTCCCCTTCGTCGTCAGAGAGCTCCACGAGTTCTCGGGGAGCGCTCCTCTTCCTCTTGGGGACCGGTACGTCGGTGGCATCAGCGTCAAGGGCCTCACTGAAGAAAATGGTGCAAGGGGAGAACAGAGTCAGAAGGTACGCAGAGAAGGGAACCAGGAAGAAAAACAGTAAAGAGCAAGAATCTACTCGGAAGTGCTTACCCATCCATGGTGGGGCGCTTCCTGCGTGGGTTGGGCTTGTTCGCCGGCTTGTTTCCCGGCCTCTTCTTGAGCTTCTTGGGAGGAGGTGCCGGCGCACCGCTGCCCGTCCGTTTCCGGGTGTTGGGAGCGGCAACAGACACTGGAGCCACGTCCAGTGGTTCCCACCCCATCATCCAGCTCCGGCTCCTGTGTGGAGGAAAGAAGCAAGAGATCAGAACAAGCAAGGGAAAAGAATCAAAACATACTGCATGCGATCGGAGAGGTGAACTCGGTCACCTTCATCATCCTCTGACCAGCCCCGAATAGAGGCGTCAACGCGGGACTTACCGTCCTGGCTGGCACGGGGGATGCAGAGGGTGTCTTGGATGTCGTATGCGGTCACGTCATCCTCCGTCCTGTCAGCCTCCCAGTTGGCCTCGAAGACGGGCTGGTCCTCTGTCCTCTGGCGATCAATGTGCTGATAATGCAAACATAAAGCATAATATGTGGGTTTCCAGTAGAGTAGGGACCCTACTCGGTCTAGCGTGCAAACAAAAAGCACAAAAGGCTAAGGACCAGAGGAGGCAGATGAGTATTGTTCCTACTCGGTTTAGCGTGCAAACACTAAGAGCAAGAAGCTAAAAACTCTAAGGAAAAGCATATACAGAAAGGCCCTATTCGGCACAGCATGCAAACATAAAGCATACAAAGCTAAGTGTTAACTAGGAGGCTCTACTCAGTGCAGCATGCAAACACAAAGCTCGTCTCCGGGAGGGCGGCAAATCACGCCGGGAGGAACACGGCGAGTGTTCACCAGCTACTAGCAATCAGCGGCGGTGACATCCGAGCCCTCCCAGCCGGCGCGGCCTGGCGCCATCTCATCCTCGTGCTGGTCCGCGGCGGCGTTCGCGAGGTCCATGACGGCGCGGTCGCTGGTGAAGACGCGGGAGCTCGTCGAGGTTGAGGGTGATGACAAAGACGGAGGCGCACAAGGTGGTTTCTCTCTCTCTTCTCTCTGCGCGTGGAGTGGTGGCGCGCTGCGAGAACGCGGCGGTGCTGTGCTCAACGGTGGAGACGAAGGCAGAGAGGGAGCGGGATTTGGGAAAGTGAGAGGGAAAGAGAAGACGAGGGCGGCACGGGGGTATTTATCCCTTTGTGGATTGCCGTTACTGATCGGATCGATCGTGGCGGAGATCGTGCGGCGTGGGATTAACTGCCCATTAGAAACGCACACAGCGCAATCTGTGAGTGTAACGGGCACAGTTAATCCCACGATATGGGTCGTGGGCTCTCGAGTACCCGCTCAAAGTGACATAACGGGCTGTGGGCCCCAGGTGCAGTGACAGGCGCGTGACACGCTGTAGCGCCAGAACCGAGGCGTCAGGGGCGTGGGTGCGTGACACGTGCCCTGTCTGGACACGAGAAGCTGGATTCGCTCTGGATCGAGCGGGAGTGGATTGAAAATTTCGCTAAGTGTTGAGTACTCGGTAAAACTCTGCACCGTGTGCTCTACTCGGCACCAGGAGGAATTCTCCAGTAGCCACAATTGGAGAAGTCCGAGTAAGAGTTAAGGGTGTCCTAGTTGGGGAGCAACTCGACCACACTTCTTCACAAGGGAAAATTGGTTTAAGCTGGCAGGGCCCAACGAACAAGTTCACTGGACTCTACCAGCTTCGGGGACTTATGTCGGGGGGCTACCCCCGAGTTGGTATAAGGCAGGTGGTAAAACAAGGGTCAGAGTACTGTTTGCCGGGTAGGTGGTTGCCCGGGTATCTATATCCGGTAAGCGCTACTCGGTGATAAGTACTGAAGGCCAGGAGAAGATAAGGAGGAAGATTGGACGACGCGGTGACTTCTCGCCATGGCGTCAGCGGGAACACAGAGGCGTGCTCCGTGTCACAGTAGAGGTGTCCCGTCATGTACCTTTTATCATTGTTTACTCAGTTGGGTACCAGTATATAAGTTGCCCAGCCCCTTCTGTGCGAGGGACGTGACCCCAGAGAGCATTTATTGCACGAGCAAGAGCTAGAGATAGAGAGAGCAGAGAGTGGCTACTCGGCTGAGAGCCTGATTTGTACTGTGGCTACTCGGACATCACATATACAGAGAGATAGGCAGGAGTATGTAACATACCAAGTATGAAAAACACCATTAGAATGTTTGCTCCTTGTTAATTTATGTTTTGCATCATGTCATCATAAGCTTTGCATTTGTTTTCATTCGTTTTTTTCCATTTGAATTTCAAACCAAATTTCAAATCCTTGTTCATACTTGTTCTGTTACATTTTTTTTCAAATGAAACTTTCAAATCAAACCAATTATTTGTTTCCAATAAACTTGAAAGTTCACACTATTAACTTGCTTCTTTTTTCAATAATTCAAGTAATACCAAATTCATTCAAATTCATTTGAATCTTCAAACAGCAACAAAATTTAAATTTTTGAAAAACAAAAAGTTGCACAGCTGGGCTTCTGTAATAACTAACCTATAAAAATTATTCCCAAAATTTTCCAACCCCAAAAACCCTTTCTTTTCTTCCCTTTTCTTTTCTGCAAAAAAAACAGAGAGAAAAAAAAACAGAAGCGGGCTGGGGAGGCAGCAAGGCCCAGGCCCAGCCCACCTTCTCCCCATCCCCTACATCGAGGATTTCCACGTCGAACAGGCAGAGGATGGGACGGCTGCAAGCGCTCCTCCTCCTCCTTAAAACCTCGCCCACGGGCTCCTCCCTGCTGCCCTAGCTTCCCTCCTCCCTTCTCCTTGCGTCGCTGCCGTTTTCTTCCTCCTCCCTCATCTGTTTCTCCCTCTGCACTGCACCTCCACCGCACGCCACCGCGGCAACAGTCGGCGATCGCCGTCGCTGTGATGCTCCTCCGCGCGGGCTGAGCGCGGGAATCGGTTCCCCGTGCCTTCGTCTCCCTCCTCGACAACGCAGCGGTGGCTGGGAGCCTCAGGATTGCCGCAGCCGTCCCTGTCCACGTCGCCGGCCACCGCCACCTCACCGAGCACGCCCTGCTCCTCCTTCCTTCCCCCCGGTGAGCACCCCTTCCTCCTCTCCTTTCTCCCCCTGTCACCTGCACGCACACGTACACGGTGCCCCTGCACCCGACCACGAGCAGCAGCAGCAGTGCAGCAGCTGCCGCCGGCGACTGTCCCCTCGTCGTCAGTTCAGTTAACTGAACTTGTGCAGTTTCAGTTAACTGACGAATCTGCACCACAAAACCCCGCCCGCCTACGTACTGTCACGATACAGCAGCACACCCCAGTGGCTAGAGCCTCTCCGCGCGCACGCCACGGTCGCGGGATCGAGTCCCCGTCCGCGCGGAATAAAACCAACATTTTTACAACGCGCGCTGACAGGTGGGGCTCCCCTGTCAGCGACCCTGCAGCCACGCGCGCGCACACACACGCCACGCAAGCGCCACGTTGGCCAGGGCCCCCTTGTCAGTGGCTCAGGCTGGGCCACTGCGAGGTGAAAAACATTTTCCGGCCCTTTTTCTTTTAAATCCAGTCCCTAGGTTTTACAGATTAGTCCCTGCTTTTCAAACTCACATAGATCCCTCATTTTAAATTCAAATTCAACATGTTAAATATGTTTTCTATACCAAATTAAATTCTCTACATGTTAAAACCATTTGTATACTGTTTTGAACCTTTCAAATGCTTTCAAAAATTCAAATTCAAACTACTATTTCAAATTTGGTCAAATTCATAACTAATTCAAATTTAATTCAAATGGCACATATAAAATATGTTTTCCATGCAAAATGGAACAAGCTTTCCAAATAAATTTTTTTTTCCTGATTTGAATAATTAAAATTGGTTAAATAATTCAAATCTTGTTTAAATCATTTAAAATTGCTAAATTCATAACTTGGTCAAACTAAATTCTTTTTGAATATATAAAATATGTTTTCAAACCAGAAAAATATAATCTTTTCAAATATGAATTTTATTTAATGTTTTGAACAAATGAAAATTCAACTAACCTTATAATTGAATTAAATTCATTTAAATCTTGTCCAAACTTGTTTAATTCATAATTAATTTATTTTAAATCCATTGTCAACAAATGAAACATGTATTCCATCTAAAATTATGTGTTCTTTCCAAATATGAATTTTGTTATCTATTTTGAACAACTAATATTGGTGAAAACAACAAATGCTTGTGTAACTCATTTAAGAAGCCAAATTTCATAACTTAATAAATAAAATTCCAAACTTGGTAAACAACATATCAAATTGAGGCTAATGTTGTTTTCTTATTGTTTTCTTCATCCATGCATCATCTAATCAACTTTCACATGATGGTTAGTTGTAGATCATTTAATTCAACCTTAATTCATGGGCTCTTCCATATGCAATCCAAATTGCATATAGGCCCATTTAATTATGTTACCATGTCAACTAGCTTTTCTTTGATGCATCAATTAAATTGTCATGCATCATCCCATGTTTGTGCATTATGCCATGTTATTGATTGTTTGTCTCTCTGCGTTGTTTGTTTGCTTCTTCTCGAATAGACGACGACGTTGAGACAGATGAGGTTTACGACACTACTTCAGAGGAGTTAGCCCAGTACCAGGCTACTGAGTTTGCAGGCAAGTATTCACTCACATGAACCATTGTGTCCTTTCCACACTGGATATCGATACTTTCCGTTGTCTATCCTGCTAGCCATAAGATTCGTTGCTTGTGTTCCGATCCTATCACATGTTATCCTGTAACCCTGATATAGCCTCACCTCCACACCTATAACCCTGTTGCTTGTTGCCTGTGTCTTACTAGCATGCTTAGGGTTGTTTATGCTCGAGTCTGATGTCCGTTATTTCTTTTACCATATTTATTATGTTCTGGGGGCGCGATGTTTAAACAACAACCTGTTAATGTTTGAGGTAATGCTAATTTGATGATAAGGCACCGGCAGGAGGCCGGGTATGGTTTTGAGGCCTGCTAGTGTCGAACTCAGGAAAAGTTCTTGTCCTCTGGATCCATGTTGAGCGTGCTAACCGCATGTGGAAAGCGTGTATGGGCGCCCCCCGCAACTCTGATTCGATTCGCATCTCGTCCAAATCGCCACACTTAGTTCGGGCTTTCCATTTGATGCACGCATATGCAGGTACGAACCCTCGGCGCCAGGGTGGAACTTTTGTAGTCGGCATTTAGGGCGGCGTGGTCTTCCAGTGCTATGAGGGTCCCCCTTTTCTTCGTGGGGGCTCGATTAGCCGCGCACGCACATCACGTGGTTCTTTGGGCTTGATGCGAAGAAGAGTTGGGTTGTGTTGAGTGTTTCGCTTGGTGGGTTTGATCCCCGTCTGGCGGGATATTCTTATGTGTACGGCCAAATTGGTGCACCCCTGCAGGGTTAAATCTTCTCGAGAAGCCGTGTTGTCCGCGGTTATGGATGACTTGGTGATAGGGCTGGCTAACAAGGATTAGACAACTTACACCTAATCAATAATAAGTTGACTAGTAATAGGCATATTGTCACAATAACTTGAACCTTCATTAATCCAACTGTGTGGGTTATCCTCGGATTGCTTCTTTGGATAAGGGGCGAGATCCAGGATGGGTTTGTTTGAGGATAGTGGTAGTTGGTTCCGATACGCTATCTTATCCCCTTCTTTTAGCCGGATGTTGTAGCGTGTCTCTGTAGTTGGTTAGAGCAGCCCGCTGCCGCATCTTTATATCACCTATCTTCCGTTGAACCCAAAGCATCTGTACTTGGTGTTGCCGGGTACACTTTGGTATCTTGTGCGTCTTGCTTGCCAGTACTCGTCTGTACTGACCCCTTTGGGGCTGCGTGTTCTGCAGACTACGTTTCCGAGGATCCCCATGGTGGCTACTACGTGGAGTATGACGAGGCTGCTGACGAGTAGATAGCGGACCCGGGCAGGATCCGAGACATCGTGGATGGGCTCCGTCTTTTCGTTCCGGCCTCTTAGGCCTATTTGGATCTTGTCTGTACTCAGACACTTTGGATGCTTCCGCTGTGATGTAATGATGACTTGTTGGGACATGTGTCCTCTGGATGATTGTATTTGCTATCTCTGCTCTAGTGAGAGCTATTTGCCACTTATTTCTTTTTCTTTGTGTCTTAGAGATTTGTTGTGATATCACTTGTTCAAATGCCGTTGACGTACCATGTGTGTATGTTATGAAGTACGTCAATGGAAGTAGTCGGATTTCTATGGGATGGTTTACGCAGACGATGAATAGTAGAGGATGGTTGTCACACGTTTACGTGTTGGCCTACTCATATTGAGATGCGGGTGCCGGTATGCCCCGTAAGCCATTTATCTACTGTTTAGCGGGCTGTGAGTATCCTCTAGAAGTCCGGGTGCGACAAATGGTATCAGAGCCTGTCTGCCTATAGGATCCCTTTTACTGGTCGCAGTTGAGTCTAGAAACTATTTTGTAGCTATATAGAAAAAATGAAACGTGAGAGTAGGAATTCTGTTCTTTTATTTCTTTCCCCACCCACCCTCCCTTTTCTGGTAAGGAAGTGCAACGTTGTTTTCTCTTCTCATCTAAACTTTCAAGTTAGGATTTCACGTATCCTGGTTTCTCTAGGATGGTTATATCTACTAGACCATAGGAATGGAGGTGGTTGTGACATGATTTATCATGTTGCCTACTCACGATTGAGAACGGAGGCACATAAGCCCCGGAAGCAGATCCTCTATTCCTTAAGCAGTAGATATTGATCCTTTAGAAGCCCGGATGGGTTTTCTGTAGTACCTCAGGAGTGTTTGGTCTCGTGTTTCCCGAATGTTGCTTCGATATCCTGTTCTTCTCAACATCCTTTTCGTCCGTTGAAACCTTGTTGTTCCTTGCCACTTCAGTTCTTCTATCGGCGTCTAATCAAAGCTTCCCCGATCATCTGCAGATGGATCTCAAGTTCTACCCGCAGGTGGTTCGTATGACTCGTTGCGAGAGCGCTGCCGGTTATCCGGAGATGCTGAGAGACATGGTCACTTTTCCGGGGTTCCGTTGGGCACCAGAGTACCAGGTCTACGAGCAGCAGCGAGAGTTTGAGCAGACCTACTACCAGGCTATCGTCTACATTCTGTCAGATGATGGCATGAGCGTAGTTCACCGCTACGAGGCAGTAGGTTCCACAGTGGATATGGCTATGCAGCAGGCAGCTTATGTGAGCCTCACCGTCCTTCGTGCTGACTACTAGGGATTTGACGATTCTATCTATCGCCACATCCCCCGTGGTTACATCACTTCGGAGGGAGCTCACTTCACTCTCTACGACAACTTGGATGTCTACGAGCATGATAACTCCAGGCTGCACACCACCGCTCAGTTTGTGAGGCACAGTGACGCAGTTGCCCGCACACTATCTCAGGAGTTGGCTTCAGTCAGAGAGCAACTTTACCTTGCTTTGACTCGTCTGGCGACTTACACCACAGACTTTGTTGGAGACGAGCGCTTTGCACGTTTCGATCAGCCAGTTGGGCGTCGTCTGCCAGATGCTGTAGGTTACGAGCCGATCAGAGGTCCACTCCTTAACCTTGGTGCTGGTTACACTGGGATTCCGCGCTTTGGAGCACAGGGAGTCGACGCTATGTACTTCACCACGCCTAGAGTCGGTCT
The DNA here is from genome assembly GCA_028641055.1 of Alopecurus myosuroides. Taxonomy (NCBI): domain Eukaryota; kingdom Viridiplantae; phylum Streptophyta; class Magnoliopsida; order Poales; family Poaceae; genus Alopecurus; species Alopecurus myosuroides. The sequence continues at coordinate 487,364,725 of CM054059.1, read as the reverse complement.
CAGACCACGTCAGATCTACGTGGATCGTCGTTCCACATACTTTCGTGGGCGTCCTCCTCACCGTACCTCTCGCCGTACTCCTAGCCGCCGTCCTGCGTGATGAGCATGGGAGTACCGATGTATCCATTCTTAGCTATGTTTAGTTATCCTTTGGCATTCGAACCATTTATGGTGTGTTGGATATTCTGATGTATTTGAACATGTGATGATGTACATGTTGGTTATCTATTCATGCGTCGGAATAATCTCTCTTTCGGTTTCCAAGTCTATCATTTCTATTGTTGTGCTAAAATGCATTTCCATTCAGGATGCCGCCAACAAGGAACAACACGCCTGAGCCGCCGCCAATTGCGGAGCTGTTGACTCAGATGACCCAAGTCATGACGCAGATGGCCCAGTTCCAGGCTAATCAGCACATCAACCAGACAGCTCCACGAGTCAGCATCAAGGAGTTTCTCAGTCTGGGCCCAAGAGCTTTCGTGGCCACACGCGAGCCTCTGGACGCTGATGACTGGATCCGTGAGATAGCCAAGGCTCTGGAGATTGCTCATGTAGCTGAAGAAGACAAGGTCAAGTATGCCTCCTATCTGCTGAAGGGTCAGGCAGCTACTTGGTGGGAAAACTTCCAGGCCATGAGAACTGGGATGCCAGTCACATGGGATTGTTTCAAGGAGGCCTTCCTGAAGCACCACATTCCAGATGGTCTCATGGAAAGGATGCGTGAGGAGTTTTGCTCTCTCAAGCAGGGCAAGTTGGACGTCATCGGGTATCAGAGTGAGTTCAATCGCCTCGCTCGATACGTTGGAGATGAGGTGTCCACTGAAGCTAAAAAGATGGGAAGGTTCCGCAGAGGTTTTAACCCGGAACTCAAGTATGCCCTCACCAATATCAAGGCCAACAGCTTCGAGGATCTCGTTAACACCGCGCTCAATGAAGAAAATGGGCGCAAGGCGTTCGAGGAGTCTCGCAAGTACTCGCGTGAGGGTGGTTCCTCCTCCAACATGACCACCCCTCCGCAGAAGCGCCGCATCTGGGTACCAAATGGTGTTGTCACTCGGGCTCCATACGCAAAAACTTCTCCAGGCTTCGCTCCCCGCCCACCCAACCCTGCTCAGATGCATGATCCAAGGGCTTCGATGGGGAAGCCAAGGCCAGGGCCCCCTCGTGTCGTCACATGCTACAAGTGCAAGCAGACGGGGCACTACGCCGACAAGTGCACGCAGAGGCAGCTACCTCCACCACCACCTCGTCCTAACACAAACCAGGCAATGGTGCGCGCTCCCCCGCCTAAGGCCTTCAACTCCAACAACAGGCCTGTCGGGAGGACCGCAAGGGTGAATCATGTCAAGATCGACAAAGCTGAGGAAGCTCCTGACGTCGTTCTCGGTACATTTCCCGTAAACTCTAATCCAGCTAAAGTGTTGTTTGATACCGGAGCATCACATTCTTTCGTGTCAAAGATCTTTGCGACAGCAATTAAACTCCCTTTTGTTGGTTTGGGTTCCCCGCTAGTGGTCAACTCCCCTGGAGCAACTATGCAAACTTCCAAGATCAGTCACAGAAATCAAATTCTAATTGGAGGACACATATTTCTTGCTTCTCTCATACTGCTTGGAAATTCTGACATTGATGTCATTCTTGGTATGGATTGGCTGAAGGCCAATAAAGCAAGAATTGACTGTCCTCAAAAGTCAATAACTCTGTCCCACCCTTCTGGCCAGATAATCTATTCTCCACATGAATCAAGTTCCATTCAACTGTGCACCCTCGATGCAAAACCTCTACCTTCACTTGAAAATGTTCCGGTGGTTTGCGACTTCCCTGACGTCTTTCCAGAAGAGTTGCCAGGAATGCCTCCAGACAGAGCTGTTGAGTTCGTGATCGAACTTGAACCAGGTACTGCTCCAATCTCTAAGCATCCCTACAAGATAGGAACTCCCGAGCTGAAGTTGTTGAAGGAACAAATTGATATGTACATGGAAAAAGGTTACATTCAACCTAGTTCCTCGGCTTGGGGTTGCCCAACTCTGTTCGTTGCAAAGAAAGATCACACAAAGAGACTCGTTGTTGACTATCGTCCTCTTAACGAGAAAACCATCAAAAACAAGTATCCAATTCCTCGTACCGATGATCTTTTTGATCAACTTGCTGGAGCCTCAATATTCTCCAAGTTGGACTTGAGAATGGGTTACCATCAAATAAAGATCAGAAAAGAGGATATTCCAAAGACAGCCTTCACCACTCGCTACGGTCTATATGAATTCACCGTCATGTCCTTTGGTCTCACCAATGCACCGGCGACCTTCTCTCGACTCATGAATTCTGTCTTCCATGAATACCTCGACAAGTTCGTTGTGGTATATCTTGATGACATTCTTGTCTACTCAAAATCCGAGGAAGAGCATGAAGAACATCTTCGTCTCACTCTCATGAAGCTTCGCGAGCATCGTCTTTATGCCAAATTCTCCAAATGTGAGTTCTGGATTTCAGAAGTTGCTTACCTTGGTCATGTCATCTCTGCCAAGGGCATAGCCATTGATCCAGAAAAGGTTAAAGCAATTGTTGATTGGAAACCTCCAAAGACGGTGAAGCAAGTAAGAAGTTTTCTTGGCTTGGCTAGCTATTGTCGTCGCTTCGTCCAAAACTTCTCCAAGATTGCCAAACCTCTCACTGACCTCACAAAGAAGGACAAGAAGTTCGTCTGGTCTCCACAATGTGATGAAAGCTTCAATCTCCTGAAGACTAAACTCACTTCTACACCAGTTCTGGTTGGCCCAGATCCTACCAAACCTTTCCAAATATTCTGTGATGCTTCTCTCCAAGGTCTAGGTGCAGTTCTTATGCAAGAACGTCAAGTTGTGGCTTATGCTTCACGTCAGTTGAACACACATGAGCTCAATTATCCCACTCATGACCTTGAACTTGCAGCAGTTGTGTTTGCCCTCAAGAAATGGAGACAATACTTGTTGGGTAATCGCACTGAAATCTTTTCCGATCATAAGAGTCTGAAGTACATCTTCACTCAACCAGATCTAAACCTCAGACAAAGGAGATGGATTGAAAAGATCAAAGACTTTGATCTTACCATTTCTTACACTCCAGGCAAGGCTAATGTTATGGCCGATGCTCTCAGTCGCAAGTCGTATTGCAATAATCTCATGATCATGGAAAGACAACCTCCTCTTCATGAAGAATTCCAGAAGCTCAACCTTGGTCTTGTTCCTCAAGGCTATCTTGCAAACTTGACAGCCAGTCCAACTCTCGAGGACAAGATTCGTTCTGAACAACTTCGTGATGCTGAAATCAAGAAGATTGTAGAACACATCAAGGGAGGCAATGAGAAATTTAAGTCCTTCTCAGTGGATGACAAGGGATCTGTGTTCTTCGAAGGACGCATTGCAGTTCCTCAGATTCAAAGTCTCAAAGATGTCATTCTCAAGGAGGCTCATGAAACTCCTCTCTCCATACACCCTAGAAGTACAAAGATGTACCAGGATCTCAAGACACTGTATTGGTGGCCTAGCATGAAACGTGAAATTGCTCAATACGTTTCTGAATGCGACGTTTGTCAACGTGTTAAGGCAGTTCATCAGAAAACAGCCGGTCTTCGCCAACCTCTGAAAATCCCTGAGTGGAAGTGGGACATGATTGAAATGGACTTCGTCACTGGTTTTCCAAAGTCCAAGAGGGGCAACGATGCAATCTTCGTTGTCATTGATCGACTCACTAAAGTCGCTCACTTCTTTCCTGTCAAAGAAACAATCTCAGCTAGTCAGTTAGCAGAGCTCTACACAGCAAAGATTGTTTCTCTTCATGGTGTTCCATTGGAAATAAGCTCAGACCGTGGAAGCATATTCACTTCTCATTTCTGGAAAAGCTTTCAAGAAGCCTTGGGCACCAAACTGCTGTTCAGCACAGCCTATCACCCTCAGTCTCAAGGGCAAGTCGAAAGAGTCAATCAGATTCTCGAGGATATGCTCAGATCATGTGGTCTCTCTTTTGGCATGAAATGGGAGGAATGTCTTCCATATGCTGAATTCTCCTACAACAACAGCTTCCATGCAAGCCTAGGCATGGCACCATTTGAGGCTCTCTATGGCCGCAGATGCAGGAGTCCAATCAATTGGTCTGGAGCTGGTGAACGTTCACTCTTAGGCCCTGACATTGTTAAGGAAGCCGAGGAGAAAGTTCGCATCATTCGTGACAATCTCAAGATTGCTCAGTCTCGTCAGAAAAGCTACTTTGACAGCAAACACAGGGACATGGTCTATGTAGCTGGTGACAAAGTATATCTCCGTGTAACTCCCCTCAGAGGCACTCATCATTTTGGTGTCAAAGGAAAGCTTGCACCAAGATATATTGGTCCCTTCAACATTCTCTCAAGGCGTGCAGAAAATGCCTACCGTCTTGAACTTTCAGAAAAGCTATCCAAGGTGCACGATGTGTTTCACGTGTCACAGCTCAAGAGGTGCTTCAAAGATCCAGGTCGTGCAGTTGATCATGATTCTATTGAACTGCAAGAAGATCTCTCTTATGAGGAGCACCTTATTCGAATTCTCGATGAGACCGAGCGCAAAACTCGCAACAAGAGCACCAAGTTCTTAAAAGTGCAGTGGTCTCATCATTCCGATAAACAGGCAACGTGGGAGACCGAAGAGGATCTTCGCAAGAAGTATCCGGACCTTTTCTCTTCTCAGTAGGAATCTCGGGGCACGATTCCTTCAAGGGGGGCGTTTTGTAACATCCCAAGTATGAAAAACACCATTAGAATGTTTGCTCCTTGTTAATTTATGTTTTGCATCATGTCATCATAAGCATTGCATTTGTTTTCATTTGTTTTTTTCCATTTGAATTTCAAACCAAATTTCAAATCCTTGTTCATACTTGTTCTGTTACATTTTTTTCAAATGAAACTTTCAAATCAAACCAATTATTTGTTTCCAATAAACTTGAAAGCTCACACTATTAACTTGCTTCTTTTTTCAATAATTCAATTAATACCAAATTCACTCAAATTCATTTGAATCTTCAAACAGCAACAAAATTTAAATTTTTGAAAAACAAAAAGTTGCACAGCTGGGCTTCTGTAATAACTAACCTATAAAAATTATTCCCAAAATTTTCCAACCCCAAAAACCCTTTCTTTTCTTCCCTTTTCTTTTCTGCAAAAAAAAACAGAGAGAAAAATAAAATAAAAAAAAATAAAACAGAAGCGGGCTGGGGAGGCAGCAAGGCCCAGGCCACCTACCCCCAGGCCCAGCCCACCTTCTCCCCATCCCCTACCTCTGTACGGCAGGACATCGAGGATGTCCACGTCGAACAGGCAGAGGATGGGACGGCTGCAAGCGCGCCTACTCCTCCTTAAAACCTCGCCCACGGGCTCCTCCCTGCTGCCCTAGCTTCCCTCCTCCTTTCTCCTCGCGCCGCCGCCGTTTTCTTCCTCCTCCCTCCTCTGTTTCTCCCTCTGCACTGCACCTCGACCGCACGCCACCGCGGAAACAGCCGGCGATCGCCGTCGCTGTGATGCTCCTCCGCGCGGGCTGAGTGCGGGAATCGGTTCCCCGTGCCTCCGTCTCCCTCCTCGACAACGCAGCGGTGGCTGGGAGCCTCAGGATCGCCGCCGCCGTCCCTGTCCACGTCGCCGGCCACCGCCACCTCACCGAGCACGCCCTGATCCTCCTTCCTTCCCCCCGGTGAGCACCCCTTCCTCCTCTCCTTTCTCCCCCTGTCACCTGCACGCACACGTACACGGTGCCCCTGCACCCGACCACGAGCAGCAGCAGCAGTGCAGCAGCCGCCGCCGGCGACTGTCCCCTCGTCGTCAGTTCAGTTAACTGAACTTGTGTAGTTTCAGTTAACTGACGAATCTGCACCACAAAACCCCGCGCGCCTCCGTACTGTCACGATACAGCAGCACACCCCAGTGGCCAGAGCCTCTCCGCGCGCACGCCGCGGTCGCGGGATCGAGTCCCCGTCCGCGCGGAATAAAACTAACATTTTTACAACGCGCGCTGACAGGTGGGGCTCCCCTGTCAGCGACCCTGCAGCCACGCGCGCGCACACACACGCCACGCAAGCGCCACGTTGGCCAGGTCCCCCTTGTCAGTGGCTCAGGCTGGGCCACTGCGAGGTGAAAACCATTTTCCGGCCCTTTTTCTTTTAAATCCAGTCCCTAGGTTTTACATATTAGTCCCTGCTTTTCAAACTTACATAGATCCCTCATTTTAAATTCAAATTCAACATGTTAAATATGTTTTCTATACCAAATTAAATTCTCTACATGTTAAAACCATTTGTATATTGTTTTGAACCTTTCAAATGCTTTCAAAAATTCAAATTCAAACTACTATTTCAAATTTGGTCAAATTCATAACTAATTCAAATTTAATTCAAATGGCACATATAAAATATGTTTTCCATGCAAAATGGAACAAGCTTTCCAAATAAATTTTTTGTTTCCTGATTTGAATAATTAAAATTGGTTAAATAATTCAAATCTTGTTTAAATCATTTAAAATTGCTAAATTCATAACTTGGTCAAACTAAATTCTTTTTGAACATATAAAATATGTTTTCAAACCAGAAAAATATAATCTTTTCAAATATGAATTTTATTTAATGTTTTGAACAAATAAAAATTCAAATGACCTTATACTTGAATTAAATTCATTTAAATCTTGTCCAAACTTGTTTAATTCATAATTAATTCATTTTAAATCCATTGTCAACAAATGAAACATGTATTCCATCTAAAATTCTGTGTTCTTTCCAAATATGAATTTTGTTATCTATTTTGAACAACTAATATTGGTGAAAACAACAAATGCTTGTGTAACTCATTTAAGAAGCCAAATTTCATAACTTAATAAATAAAATTCCAAACTTGGTAAACAACATATCAAATTGAGGATAATGTTGTTTTCTTATTGTTTTCTTCATCCATGCATCATCTAATCAACTTTCACATGATGGTTAGTTGTAGATCATTTAATTCAACCTTAATTCATGGGCTCTTCCATATGCAATCCAAATTGCATATAGGCCCATTTAATTATGTTACCATGTCAACTAGCTTATCTTTGATGCATCAATTAAATTGTCATGCATCATCCCATGTTTGTGCATTATGCCATGTTATTGATTGTTTGTCTCTCTGCGTTGTTTGTTTGCTTCTTCTCGAATAGACGACGATGTTGAGACAGACGAGGTTTACGACACTACTTCAGAGGAGTTAGCCCAGTACCAGGCTACTGAGTTTGCAGGCAAGTATTCACTCACATGAACCATTGTGTCCTTTCCACACTGGATATAGATACTTTCCTTTGTCTATCCTGCTAGCCATAAGATCCGTTGCTTGTGTTCCGATCCTATCACATGTTATCATGTAACCCTGATATAGCCTCACCTCCACACCTATAACCCTGTTGCTTGTTGCCTGTGTCTTACTAGCATGCTTAGGGTTGTTTATGCTCGAGTCTGATGTCCGTTATTTCTTTTACCATATTTATTATGTTCTGGGGGCGCGATGTTTAAACAACAACCTGTTAATGTTTGAGGTAATGCTAATTTGATGATAAGGCACCGGCAGGAGGCCGGGTATGGTTTTGAGGCCTGCTAGTGTCGAACTCAGGAAAAGTTCTTGTCCTCTGGATCCATGTTGAGCGCTCTAACCGCATGTGGAAAGCGTGTATGGGCGCCCCCCGCAACTCTGATTCGATTCGCATCTCGTCCAAATCGCCACACTTAGTTCGGGCTTTCCATTTGATGCACGCATATGCAGGTACGAACCCTCGGCGCCAGGGTGGAACTTTTGTAGTCGGCATTTAGGGCGGCGTGGTCTTCCAGTGCTATGAGGGTCCCCCTTTTCTTCGCGGGGGCTCGATTAGCCGCGCACGCACATCACGTGGTTCTTTGGGCTTGATGCGAAGAAGAGTTGGGTTGTGTTGAGTGTTTCGCTTGGTGGGTTTGATCCCCGTCTGGCGGGATATTCTTACGTGTACGGCCAAATTGGTGCACCCCTGCAGGGTTAAATCTTCTCGAGAAGCCGTGTTGTCCGCGGTTATGGATGACTTGGTGATAGGGCTGGCTAACAAGGATTAGACAACTTACACCTAATCAATAATAAGTTGACTAGTAATAGGCATATTGTCACAATAACTGGAACCTTCATTAATCCAACTGTGTGGGTTATCCTCGGATTGCTTCTTTGGATAAGGGGCGAGATCCAGGATGGGTTTGTTTGAGGATAGTGGTAGTTGGTTCCGATACGCTATCTTATCCCCTTCTTTTAGCCGGATGTTGTAGCGTGTCTCTGTAGTTGGTTAGAGCAGCCCGCTGCCGCATCTTTATATCACCTATCTTCCGTTGAACCCAAAGCATCTGTACTTGGTGTTGCCGGGTACACTTTGGTATCTTGTGCGTCTTGCTTGCCAGTACTCGTCTGTACTGGCCCCTTTGGGGCTGCGTGTTCTGCAGACTACGTTTCCGAGGATCCCCATGGTGGCTACTACGTGGAGTATGACGAGGCTGCTGACGAGTAGATAGCGGACCCGGGCAGGATCCGAGAAGCCTATTTGGATCTTTTCTGTACTCAGACACTTTGGATGCTTCCGCTGTGATGTAATGATGACTTGTTGGGACATGTGTCCTCTGGATGATTGTATTTGCTATCTCTGCTCTAGTGAGAGCTATTTGCCACTTATTTCTATTTCTTTGTGTCTTAGAGATTTGTTGTGATATCACTTGTTCAAATGCCGTTGACGTACCATGTGTGTATGTTATGAAGTACGTCAATGGAAGTAGTCGGATTTCTATGGGATGGTTTACGCAGACGATGAATAGTAGAGGATGGTTGTCACACGTTTACGTGTTGGCCTACTCATATTGAGATGCGGGTGCCGGTATGCCCCGTAAGCCATTTATCTACTGTTTAGCGGGCTGTGAGTATCCTCTAGAAGTCCGGGTGCGACAGAGTAGGAGTGTTACCTCCACACAAGGGCCCCGAACCTGGGTAGATCGAGGTGTTTGCAGTGCTTCCCGTGCGCGTCTACTCGACGTGCGATCCCTCCCCGAATACCTACAGTGTCCATCGGCCCAACACTTTAGCCATACCATGGCATCTGTCTTCACCACTCTATGACAATTTCCATGTGGGTTGTGAGCATCGAAGAACTCCTTCACCCTTGCCCAATATGCATTGCGGTGTTGCTCCATGCTCACGGCCGGATCACGGCGGATCACGGCTGATCGGTGTCTTCCCCTCGGTGTCGCCCCGACGAAACCCTCTTCTTCACCGTCAAGTTTATCCTCGGCTTCTCAGTGGGTACCTTAGTTGATGTCACGAACTCCGTAGAACTAAAATTCATGGTTTCTAAGAATGATTCATCCTCCAAACTACATAGAACACGCAAACTACAAATTAAACACAAATGAATAGATAAATGGAATAAAATTGGATTGAGGGATTTTTTTTCACCTTTGCGACATTCCGTCGAACGCCTTGGGCTGGGTCTGTCATTCGGGCGGCAGCGGCGGCATCTCGTCGGCCACGATCGAGGTAGAGGCAGTGTAGAGAGTCAGTGGCTGGTCGACCACGGCCGGGGCAGATGGAGGCTGCTTCTCGCAACCGTTCGTAACCTTCCTCTTCGATTTCCCGTCCGACGCCGCGTCCACATTCACACCGGCAACATCCTTCCTCTTATCCCGCTTTGTAGCAGCTTCCTTTCTCCTCGGTGATGACGGTGGCTTCACGGCGAGGATTTGGCTAGGTTCCGCGGTGCCCAACAGACATGGCAGCACGAATCTAGGCCAGGACGGTGGCGGCATATGGTTCGTGGTGGCAGTGGCAGTGGGGGCTACTGTTGATGTGGGTACTGTCGTTATGTCGTCTAGTTCAGATCTCTTCTACGACTACATCTAATGTGTTTCCCGGTGAGCCGTGATCCTGATTCTTGCATGTACGGGCATGCCTCGTTATCTGCATAATGATCTTGGTGGACTAAGTAGGGCAAACATTTTAAATTTTGTAGCGTAGACCAGCAGTATCCATTCCGTAGGTGTTGATCTAGTTTCTTGGTTGTCGGGGTGATGACCCTCGGGTGGCTTAACATACTTAGAAGATTGCTCACTCCACAGAATAAACCGTTTGTCAAGGTCGAAGACATAGAAGCTCAACTCTCAGAGACAAAACTAGGTGGTCCAGCTAGTATGATCAGTTCGTCGGCTGCCGGAAGTGAGGAGAAACATGGGGGTATGGGCCGCGCGCAGTATGGCGCTGCCTGTTGTCTCCCACGTCGCCAGTACTACGGAAGACAGAAGCGAGGAAGCGTAGCCGGAGGAATCAGGCTGCCACGCCTCGCACAGTAGCGTCGTACTAGGCGGTAGGGCACTATGCTCCTCGTCATACGGGAGGCGCGGAGCTATAGATGATGTTGATGGGGTTAAGCAGTATGTCGACTCCTATATAAGGGAAGCATCACACTCCACAGAGGGGTTTGATTCTTTGTTCACCCAAACCCTTTCATTGAAACCCTAGAGGCTCATACTACCTTCTTCCCCGATATAACTCAAGGAGGAGCTCTGTAACCTTCCACCATAGTCCCATCTTTGCAGGACAGGGGTTTTACCTCACCACGAGGGCCCCTAACCTAGGTATATCGTGTGTCACGCTTGTGCCAAATCCCGTGCGAGCACCTTCACGCCTCTGAAGTGTTCCCCTTGTAAACTCCATCTTAGCTCTGGCTTCAATGGTGTTTTCGTGTACCATACCACGATACTTGGCGCCCACCATGGGGCCTAAGGCAGAGACTGGAGTTTTGTTCCACGTGGGAACCTTTACTAGCTCCGGCGAGCGTGTCTCCTCCGGCCTCGTCCATACGTTCAATGCGTTCGACTGCGTCATCGACAATGCTGGATGTTTCTCGAGCTCCACCTTCCCCGAGGACGGTTCCATCATCCACTTCGGCAATAACCGTGTCTTCATTGCCTTCGTCCTCGAGTACCCTACCAAGGTGCACGCATGATGAGTCCTTCTCTTCATAAAGGAGGCCGGTTACGACTGCAGCGTCGAGCCCCGTGTCTATGCATAAGTCATGATGGTCACTATATCTCTTGATGCAAACTAGCCGAGTAGCAGCCACCCTCCATGTATCATGGACACCCTGCTTCAATAACTCACCACCCCCATCACTCTGGACCCGGACCCGGAGGTAGCAGCCACCGCGCTCGAGCAGAAGTTTGCGAGTTCAACAAGACATAGTCTTCACCCCCAACCTGACTGGCCCCAGTCCAGTGGATGAGGTCCGCTTGCAAAGGAAAGCTTGCCACGAGCGAAGCATCACTTCAGAGCCGGTGTTGCCGCCTGGCTATCGCTAGTCGGTCTATGACACCCCCGCGAGGAACATGAAGGCAGGAGAGCCTACAACAGCAGCTGAGATGCATGGCCTGTAAGGCGAGGAGCTACTTCGTCAACAACGTTGCCTAGCAGATCTCCTCCCTGCAGCCAATCAGCAACAGACCTCGCTCGGCATATGGCATATCTTGTGCAGCCCGTCTTGCAGCAGCATGACCCGCCATGTTATCCGCGTCAGCATCACGTCGCGCGGCTTCAACCCCGCATTGACCAATTCCTTCAGCCGGTTCTCAGCCCTCCCCACCACGTCCTGGTCACTGTGAACACGCAAGCCCCAGTTCGTCTTCTGGGAGGACTCTAGGGTGAAAGGCGGGAGGTTCAGCCGGTCCACATCCATCGCGATGCGGATGTAATCGTAGCTCATTTGCCACTCGCTCACCGTTTCTGGAGCTCCAGACGGGGGATGTTGTTGTCCGTTCTGCAGTATATAACAGCACAGCCGCAATCCACCATTGGGCCTCCCACGCCCGGTTGTATATACCGGCTGCGGGAGTGGCAGCATCTGCAGAAAAGGGACAAATAAGTGTGGATGCCCAAATACGCCTTGCAAAGGGCGAAAAAGTACGAGAGCTATGCCACGGTATTGGCACCTAAGTGGTGCGACTGGAGGTTGAAGAATTCCAGAAGCCGCCGGAAGAAGGGGCCCACCGGAAAGGCCATCCTGCGGTACAGATGGTCAGAGAATACCACCCATTCTCTAGCCTGCGTCGCCGGTATGACTTCGTCCTGAGGAGGAAGGTGGATGGTCGTCTCTGCCTCGATGTCGCAGTAGCCGACGTCCCAAAGCAGTTTCATATTCATTGTTGACAACGTCGAGCAGCGCGAGGAAGCTTCGGGCATCGCCGCTCGCTCTGTGGCACTCGTCATCGGAGAAGGCGGAGAAAGTGGAGGCGACAGAGGTTTAGATGAATAGTGTCCTGTGGCGGTCACCGGATAAGGAAAACTTAACCGACAGAAGGCAATGGCGCAAGAAGAAGAGGCGGGAAGGAGGCAGAAATGCGGAGGGGCATTAAGCCTTCTCCACTACGCCTCCGTTGCTATTTGTAGTGGTTGGCCGCCCTCTGGGATCCCTCTGCGAACCATCAACGGCGACGTGTCCACGTGTCCAGAAACTGCCGCGTGGGTAGTTGCCGGTGCAAAGGATCCCACTACCGGGTGATTTCCGCACAGAAGATCCGCGTGTAAGAACTGAGGCATCACGGTGCCTTCGCGTAGTGGATGCGAAAGCCGATGGGATGCGTTGGCATCATCCACAACGTCACCCAGCCAACCGTTTCCCGGAGTTTCCTAGAAGGATACCTGTGGGTAGCCAGAACCAAATTCGAAGAAGGAAGGAGGCAGACGCTTCCTACCAGCCAGGTCAGGCGTGAAACTTGCACCTACTTGGGGGCCACTATCGGGGTGATGACCCCAGGGTGGCTTAAAGTACTCAGAAGATAGCTCACTCCCTAGAATAAACCTGTTGTCAAGCTTGAAGACATATAAGCTCAACTCTGAGAGAGAAAACCAAGCGGGCCGACTATGGATTCACCCGGTAGTATCGCCAGCCGATATGATCAGTTCGCTGGCTGCCAAGAAGAAGTCGACTACCTGAAGTTAGGGACGACATGGGGGTATGGGCCACGTGCAGTATGGAGCCGCCCGCTGTCTCCCACGCCGCCAGTACTACGAAAGACATAAGCGAGGCAACATAGTTGGGCTGCTAAAGAGAGCTGATGCTCGCTCGTTGGTAACCCCCAAGTGCAAGATTATGAAGAGTGCAGCAGCAAGTTTTCCTTCAAAAAGAAACCAAGGTTGAATCGACCAGTGGAGAAAGAAGTAACTTCTGAAGTTGATGCAACTGATGTTGGCTGGGCGCACTACCGGTTCAGAAGCAACGTGGAACTTACAAAACACAATCAAATCAATTTACCCCAACGAAGTAGTGAGGTTGTCAATCTCACCGGTTTTGATGAAAAACAAACAGATTAAACGTATGGTGTGGCAAACAGTAGGAAAACAATATGAAAACAGTAGTAGCAGTGTGAAAATAGTTATTGTAGTGGTTGTATTATCGGTATAAGAAAAATGGACCGGAGTCCACACTACACTAGTGGTGTATCTCCATAGAAGATAAATAACATGTGTGGTGAACAAATTACAGCTGGGCAATTGACAGATATTAAAACATGCATGACATAATGATTACTATGTGATTCATGCGGGCATTACAACAAGACTCATAGACTATTATCCAACTCTGCATCTATGACTAATAATCCACCCTCAGAATGTCATCCGAGCAAACCTTGGTTATTAAGTTGCAAGCAATAGATAATCGCATTAAGAAAAGTGTGTAATGTAAACAATGTAAACATCGTTGTTTTCTCCCTAATGGCAACACCACATCCCCCCTTTGTCACGTTTATGTCACTTGAGCACAAATGCAAGGGAGGCATGAACCCACAATCGAGCATAAATACTCTCTCTTGGAGTCACTAGCATCTACTAACAACGGAGAGCATGCAAGATCATAAATAACATACACATGAATAAAACATGATAGATTGATAATAAAGAGACATAGCATTCAATATTCATCGGATCCCAGCAAACATAACATGTAGCATTCCAATAAGATGATCTTGATCATGTAGGGCAGCTCACAAGATCTAACATAAAGCATAAAGAGGAGAGAGCAACCATCTAGCTACTGCTATGGACCCGTAGTACAAGGATGGACTACTCACGCATCATTCCGGAGGCGGACATGGTGGTGTAGAGCCATCCGGTGATGATTTCCCCTCCCGGCAGGGTGCCGGGGAGAGCTCAAGAACCCTCCCAAACTAGGGTTCATGATGACGACGGTTGCTACGTGCGTTGGGAACCCCAAGAGGAGGGTGTGATGAGCACAGCAGTAGGAGTTTTCCCCTTAGTTAAGAACCAAGGTTATCAATCCAGTAGGAGAAAGAGGACCTTCGGAAGGTTGATGCCACTAACTGTGGTGATGGCACTTCACCGGTGTCAGCAACAACGTGGAACCTGCACATAACACAACCAACATACTTTGCCACAACGGTAAAGTGAGGTTGTCAATCTCACCAGTCTTGCTGAAAACAAAGATTAGACGTATAGTGTGGAAAATAGTGTATGCTTGAAGTAAGTAAAGAGAGCAGGAAATTGTTGTGGTTTGTTTAACAGTGTGGAAAATGGACCGGGGTTCATAGGTTCACTAGTGGTGTCTCTCCATAAAAATAACATGTTGGGTGAACAAATTACAGCTGGGCAATTGACAAATAGAGGTTGCACCGTAGTGCACATTATAACATGATGACTACTATGATATTTAGTGCGGGCATTACAACAAAATACATAGACAGAAATCCATATGCATCTATGACTAATAATCCACCCTCAGGTTATCATCCGACCCCCTTTAGGTATTAAGTTGTAAGCAACAGACAACTGCATTAAACAATGTGTGTAATGTAAGCAATGATTATACATGTGGGCACTCTCACCGTTGTTTTCTCCCTAGTGGCAACAACACATCCTCCCCCGTCAAGTTTCTGTCACTCGAGCACAGGCGAAAAGGAGGCATGAACCCACTATCTAGCATAAATACTCCCTCTTGGAGTCACTAGCAACTACTTGGCCAGAGCAACCACTAGCAACAGAAAGCATGCAAGATCACAAATAACATATGAAATAAAGACTATAATCAACTTTGCATAAGGTCAATATTCATCGGATCCCAACAAACACATCATATAGAATTACATAAGATCAATCTTGATCATGATAGGCAGGTCACGAGATCTAAACATGGAGGCATATGAGGAGGAGACAACCATCAAGCTACTGCTATGGACCCGTAGTCCAAGGATGAACTACTCACGCATCACTCTGGAGGCAGGCATGGTGATGTAGAAGCCTCTGGTGATGATTTCCTCTCCGACAGGGTGCCGGGAGACATCTCCAGAACCCCCCCCCCCAGATGTAGGGTTGACGACGATGGCGACTGCAGAACTTTTCGGGGATTTTTTATCAGGTGCCTAGGGTTTTCCATCCGGGGGGATAAATAGGCGAAAGGGGAGAGGCGGTGGAGGCCAGGGGGACCCACACCTACAGCTGGCGCATCCAGGGGAGGCCGCGCCACCCTATGGTGTGGCCCCCCTGATGCCCGTCTTCGTCTCCTCTTCGGTGTTCTGGATGCTTCCGGGGAAAAAAGGCACTTCGGGATTTGTGGGGTCCAATTCCGAGAATGTTTCCAGAACAACTTTTCTGAAACAAAAAACAGCAGAAAACAAGGAACTAGCACTTGGCATCTTGTTAATAGGTTAGTCCCGGAAAACGTTTAAAAATGCTATAGATAAGGGAGAAAACATGTAGCAATTGGCCTAATATGATCATGGAGCATAAGAAATTATAGATACCTTGGAGACGTATCAAGCATCCCCAAGCTTAGTTCCTACTCGTCCTCGAGTACGTAAATGATAAAACAATAATTTTTTAGGTGACATGCTACTATCATAAACTTTATCATCATAATGTAAAATCATATGTACGCTGAGATCATAGAACTTCAAACACAAACATGATAAATAGAACTTTAATAATAAAGCATAGCAATCACTTTGCATCATGAAGAGTATCTTAAATAAAGGATCATGGATAATAATGCAAAGAAAGATAAAAGTTTGTTTCAGGTATAGAGAAAGCATGGAAAAGTGGTATTTCGCTAGTCCTTAAGAGTGGGACAAATCAGGACACTTTCAAAGTTCAAGAGGAAGACTAGAACAAAGAATTTAAGAACAAATAATATCACATCATGAAGTAATTATTGATGTTTATGGGACAAATGCACATAGAACTCAGAATGGCAAAAAATTCTCTCTTAACTGTGCATGAAGTTAGAAGATGGATACTCAACATAAAAGTAAAAGAAAGGCCCTTCGCAGAGGGAAGCAGGGATCACTCATGTGCTAGAGCTTTTTATTTTATTAAATAGAGGTATTAAAAGTTTGACACCGTGGAGGAATGTCTATTTTTTTAGGAGAGGTGTATGCTAATGTCAACGAATGAAAAACAGACAATACAGTACGTCACAAGCCAACTGGATTCACAAGAGCGGCTCCCATGGTGAAGAACACAACTGGTGTAGAAGGCATCCCTCTTTCTCTTTTGTTTACACAATTATGCTTTGACTGATATAATCAGAGGCAAAAAATAGTGAAGAGAATTTGTTTATATTAATTTGGTGCTGGGCACCTCGCTGCCAGCTCATCTATCATTTGGATAAGAGGATGAAGCCACTAGTCCAGAGTGTGAAATCCAATCAACAAGTGATATAAAGATTTTCTACTGACGTCCTCATGAGCAAAAATAAGAACACAAAACAGGAATAATTTTGAAGGTTTTAAAGGTAACACATGAGCAATTTACTTGAAGTGGCAGTTAAATACCACATGTAGGTGGGTATGGCGTACACAATGGGAAAACTTTGGTTTAAGTAATTTGGATGCACGAGTATAATTCCATACTCAGTACAGGTGGAGGCTTGCAAAAGACTGAGAGCGACAAAACAAGAGAGCATAAGAGGCATAATCATGCATAGCGACATAAGCATCATTAATTAAAGTATAAGAGGTATCACAAGTTCAAAAACTAAGTGGTCATGGAGGCTATTCGTGACTGGCTTGTAGTCATAAACATGGTGCTAGCATGCGCCAAGTCAACCAAATAAAACATTCGAAAGAGAATACCATATATTGGTGCTTTACTATGACAAGAACAACTCATGAATATTTCAAGAAATATTAAACGCTCTCAGTTATTTAAGACTATTCATGCTACTTAATAACCACAAGGCTTTAAAACTAAAATAAAACTTAGCATGGCATGAAAAAGTTCTAGCCACAGTCTATACAAGCTTCTACTAGTACTGTTATAAATTCTACATCAAGCAGCAGTTTTCTTTTCCCAACAAGCACCATACAAGATATGTTTTAACAAAAATACTCTTTATGATGCAGCAAGCAAACATGATATTACCCATATAATACTACTAAAACTAACAGCTCTGATAAAAGATGCATGCAAAACAGGAGCTAAATAAATGCAGCAGCCAGACAGAGACTAAGAATACAACGTATTCGCATGAAAAAGCGGAGCGTGTCAATCTCCAATAAAAGAATGCTGGATTCCAACCAAGCTTATTTCAAAAATAAAAACAAACTGAAAGAAAAATAAAAGACTCTCCATGTAAAGCACATAAGGTGTGACCGAATAAAAATATAGTTTCGCTAGAAGTGACCTGATAATTTGTCGATGAAGAAGGGGATGCCTTGGGCATCCCCAAGCTTCGACGCTTGAGTATTCTTGGAACTTGCTGGGATGTACCACCGAGGCATCCCCAATCTTAGGATTTTCACTCCTCTTGATCACATCATATCATCCTCTTCTCTTGACCCTTGAAAACTTCCTTCACACCAAAATTCTCACAATCTTCATTAGCAACGTTAGTGCAATCAAAATAATAAATTCACATGGTTCAGTTTCAACACAAGAATAGCACTCAAAAACACATTAGCTACTTTCACAACTTCTTTTAAAACTCTTTTTATCAAAATAACACCATAAGAAAGAGATTAAGATGCAAATGCAATAATTGGCAGAAATCTGTCAAAACAGAACAGCTGGCAGAGATCGATTTTTTTTCGAAAATCTTATGATTCTCAAATCAAAAAGTGGTCAACTAAGAAAAGTCGCGTATATAGACCAGGAGTAAGCACAAAAAGCTCAGGTCATTTTGATTTTTCTGTGATTTTATACGTAATTAACAGTGGACAACAGAAATCCGTTTTCTGCGTAGAAATCCGAAATATAGTGTCAACTTTCCACTAGAGGCTTTACTTGGCTAAAAAAAACACAAAAGAAAAGATACAAAGGGGTTGCTAAGGAATAGAAAACACCCAGGTGCAAAGCACACAAAATAAAACAAAGGAAAACTGAATGAAAACAGAGAAATAAAACGGGTTGTCTCCCGGTAGCGCTTTTCTTTAACGCCTTTCAGCTAGGCCTAAAAGATCAACTCAAGTATTTTAAAGTGAAGAAGCATCAACAACAACTTCCTATAAGCCATTATCTACAGCAATAGGCACTCCAGATGTTTCTGAAGATTCAACATGGAGGTCACTCTTAGTTTCATTAATTGTTTTAGCAATTTTCAGCACAACTTGAGATTTGGGTTTTGTTATCTTGGGAACATACATGAATCTTTGCTCCTTTCCTACAAAGGATTTCTCCTTCTTGAATTTAAGAGATTAAAAAGTTGAGCTTAAAGTTCCCATATCATCCTCTAGTTTACCAATCCTAAAATTTTGATTATCATGAGTGTTACTAGCCTCTAGAGCGGTGATTCTTTTATCAATAGTAATTATTGATTCATTAATTTTGCTAGCATTATCAAGGAAAATTGGTAAGTTCATTTTCAAAGATTTTAGTTTATTAATGACATCCTCCAAAGTGATCTCAGTTTTAACAGTTGTAATGGGGGTGATCCTACTAAACTTTCAATCAAATTCCATGCTTCTAAAGCATGAGTTCCTAGAAAATTACCACCCGTAAGAGTATCTAACACATACCTATACCAGCCAGAAATACCAACATAAAAATTCCTCAGGAGTATAAGGGTAGAATATTTTTTTTGTACATTTATTATGAGCATCATTTATTCTATACCAAGCATCTTTTAAACTCTCTCCCCCTGTTTCTTAAAATAACGAACCTCAACTTCAGGAATACTCATTCTAGTGAAATAAAAGCAAGCAAATAAATAACAGCTATAAAGTAAACTATTTTTTTGTGTGTTTTTAATATAGAAAATAAAAACAAGACAAAAATAAAAACCAGACAATAAACAAAATAAAGAGGTTGAGAGTGACAGACTCCCCTTGCCAGAAGACTTCCTTCTCCCCTGCAACGGCGCTAGAAAAATCCTTGCTACTTGCGTTGGGAACCCCAAGAGGAGGGTGTGATGAGCACATCGGTAGGAGTTTTCCCCTTAGTTAAGAACCAGGGTTATCAATCCAGTAGGAGAAACAGGACCTTCGGAAGGTTGATGCCACTGACGGTGGTGATGTCGCTTTACCGGTGTCAGCAACAACGTGGAACCTGCACACAACACAACCAAAAAAAATTCCCCAACGGTACAGTGAGGTTGTCAATCTCACCGGTCTTGCTGAAAACAAAGATTAGACGTATAGTGTGGAAAACAGTGTATGCTTGCAGTAAGTAAAGAGAGCAGGAAATTGTTGTGGTTTGTTTAACAGTGTGGAAAATGGACCGGGGTTCATAGGTTCACTAGTGGTGTCTCTCCATCAAAATAACATGCTGGGTGAAGAAATTACAGTTGGGCAATTGAAAAATAGAGGTTGCACCGTAGTGCACATTATAACATGAGGACTACTATGATATTTAGTGCGGGCATTACAACAAAATACATAGACCGAAATACATCTGCATCTATGACTAATAATCCAACCTCAGGTTATCATCCGAACCCCCTTAGGTATTAAGTTGCAAGCAACAAATAACTTCATTAAATAATGTGTGTAATGTAAACAATGATTATACACACGGGCACTCTAACCGTTGTTTTCTCCCTAGTGGCAACATCACATCCTCCCCCGTCACGTTTCTGTCACTCGAGCACAGGCAAAAAGGAGGCATGAACCCACTATCTAGCATAAATACTCCCTCTTGGAGTCACTAGCAACTACTTGGCCAGAGCAACCACTAGCAACGGAAAGCATGCAAGATCACAAATAACATATGCAATAAAGACTATAATCAACTTCGCATAAGGTCAATATTCATCGGATCCCAGCAAACACAGCATATAGAATTACATAAGATCAATCTTGATCATGATAGGCAGCTCACGAGATCTAAACATGGAACCATGTGAGGAGGAGACAACCATCTAGCTACTGCTATGGACCCGTAGTCCAGGGATGAATTACTCACGCATCACTCCGGAGGCAGGCATGGTGATGTAGAGGACTCTGGTGATGATTTCTTCTCCGGCAGGGTGCCGGGAGACAGCTCCAGAACCCCCTGGTCTAGGATTGACGACGAAGGCGGCCTACGGAAATTTTTGTGGATTTTTTATCAGGTGCCTAGGGTTTTCCATCCGGAGGGAATAAATAGGCGAAAGAGGAGAGGCGGTGGAGTCCAAGGGGGCCCACACCTATAGCTGGCGTGGCCAGGGGGAGGCCGCGCCACCCTATGGTGTGGCCCCCCTGATGCCCGTCTTCGACTTCTCTTTGGTGTTCTAGATGCTTCCGGGGAAAATAGGCACTTCGGGCTTTGTGGGGTCCAATTCCGAGAATGTTTCGAGAACAACTTTTCTGAAACCAAAAATAGTAGAAAACAAGGAATTGGCACTTGGCATCTTGTTAATAGGTTAGTCTCGGAAAACGTATAAAATGCTATAAATAAGGGAGAAAACATGTAGCTATTGGCATAATATGATCATGGAGCATCAGAAATTATAGATACGTTTGAGACGTATCGGCGGTCTCGGGTGTTTTTCGTGAGAAAAGCTTCTGTCTCTATGGTTAACCTCCCGAGAGGTATAAATAGGCGAGAGGGAAACATCGGTGCGTTTCCAGGGGGCCCACACCACCCCGGTGCGGCCAACGGGGGGTTGCGCCGCCCAATGGTGTGGGGACCCTGTGGCCCCCCTGCGGTCTCCTCCGGACTCCATGTGCGCGACAGATTTTTAAGACCTCTAGGCTTCGAATCGTCCAGTTCCGAGAATATTTTCAGAACAACTTTTCTGAAACAAAAAACATCAGAAAACAGGAACCGACTTTGTGACATCTTGTCAATAGGTTAGTCCTAGAAAATCGATAAAAATGACATAAAGTGTATAGCAAACATGTAGCATAAAGCATGAAAACAACATGGAACATCAGAAATTATGGATACGTTTATGACGTATCAGCTGCCAGCCTCACCACAGTAGTGTTGTACCAGGCGGCAGGGCACTATGATCCTCGTAAGATGCAGGGTGCGGGGTTGTAGATGATGTTCGTGGGGTCCACCTGACTCTAGCAGCACAACCAGACCCACTTCTAAGCGGCCTGTCGGCTCCTATATAAGGCAGGTCGGGGACTCTATAGAGGGGGTCGACGCTCTGTTCACCCAGAACCTATCATAGAAACCCTAGAGGCTCATACTGCCTTCTTCCGATACAACTCAATGAGCAGCTCTGTAACCTTCCACCATAGTCCCATCTTTGCAGGAGTAGGGGTTTACCTCAACGCGAGGGCCCATAATCTAGGTACATCGCGTGTTACGCTTGAGCCTAGTCCCGCGCGAGCACTGTCACGTCGCTAAATTGTCCCCTTGTAACTCCATCTTAGCTCCGGATTCGACGGTGCTGTCGTGAACCATCACATGACACTAGTTGCTGTCACTTTTCGATGTGCATTGGTACCAAATATTATTATTGATTGATTCATGATATGGTATTACCTGTTCTAAAATTATTTGTTTCTAGTCATCACTTAAACTTTGAAGGTGTTCTAGTGATGGCGTGTGGACAGACGTTCCTTGGGAGACCCCAAGAGGAAGGTATGAAGAGTGAAGCAGTAGGTTTCCCTCAGAAAGAAACCAAGGTTGAATCAAACAGTAGGAGAAAGAAATCACTTATGAAGATTGTTAACAACTGATGTTGGCAGAGCACATTACCGGTTCAGCAGCAACTTGGAATCTGCACACAACACAACCAAGATACTTTTCCCTAACGAAACAGTGAGGTTGTCAATCTCACCAATTTTGCTGAAAACAAATGATTAGACGTATAGTGTGGAAAACAGGACTTGTTTGAAGTGAATGAAAAGAGAACAATGATTGCAGTAAAAATAACAGTTCTTGCAGTAGGCTGTATTATCAGCATAAAAGAATGGATCGGGTTCCACGGTTCACTAGTGGTGTCTCTCCAAAATAGATAGATAACATGTTGGGTAAACAAATTGCAGCTGGGCAATTGAAAGATATAAAGGCTGCACCGTAGTGCATATGCATGACATGATGATTACTATGTGATTCATGCGGGCATTACAATATAATTCATAGGCCGTAATCCAACTGCATCTATGACTAATAATCCATCCTCATAACGTAATCCAAGCAGACTTTGGGTATTAAGTTTCAAGCAACAAATTATTGCATTAATTAAAGTGTGTAATGTAAGTAATGAAAACATTGTTGTTTTCTCCCTAACGGCAACAGCACATCCCCCACCCGTAACGTTTATGTCTCTCGAGCAGAGATGAAAGCGAGGCATGAACCCACTATGTAGCATAAATACTCTCTCTCTTGGAGGTACAAGCATCAACTTGGCCAAAGCATCTACTAGTAACGGAGAGCATGCAAGATCATAAATAACATAAACATGATAGATTGATAATCACTTGGCATAACATTCAATATTCATCGGATCCCAACAAACACAACATGTAGCATTATAATAAGATGATCTTGATCATGTTAGGCAGATCACAAGATCTAAACATGAGGCATAAAGAGGAGAAGGCAACAATCTAGCTACTGATATGGACCCGCAGTCCAAGGATGAACTAGTGACACATCACTCCGGAGGTAGGCATAGTGATGTAGAGCCCTCCGGTGATGATTTTCCTTCCCAGCGGGGTGCCAGAGAGAGCTTCAAAACCCTCCCGAACTAGGGGTTGACGATGACGGCGGATACGGACCTTTTTATGGATGGAGGCTCGGGTGTTTATGGTTTTCCCGAGGAGGAGCTTAAATAGGAAAAAGGCCAACGTCGGTGGGTGGACATGGCGCCCACACCTCCTGGTGCGTGGCCAAGAGGGGTCGTGTCTCCCTATAGTGTGGTGGACTTGTGGCCCCCTCCGGGTCTCCTCCGGACTCCATGTGCTTGATAGAAAAATAAGACCCTGGGTTTTTGTTTCGTCCGATTCTGAGAATATTTCCAGAACAACTTTTCTGGAAAAAAAGAGAGTAGAAAACAGGAACTGACTTTGTGGCATCTTGTTAATAGGTTAGTCCCAGGAAATCCATAAAAATGATGTAAAGTGTATATAAAACATGTACCAATTGTCATGAAAACAAAAACCAAAGGTCCCATGGTCGTGCCACCAGGTGGTGTGGGCCCCCTGGCCACCCACCGACATTGCCCTTTTGCCTATTTCAGCTCCTTCTCGGGAAAACCCTAAACACCCAAGGCTCTGTCCATGAGAAGTTCCGCAGCCGCTGTCATCGTCAACCCTAGTTCGAGGGTTCTGAAGCTCTCCCCGACACCTTGCCGAGAGGAGAAATTATCACCGGAGGGCTTTACATCACCATGCCTGCCTCCGGGGTGATGCATGAGTAGTTCATCCTTGGACTACGGGTCCATAGAATTATCTAGATGGTTGTCTTCTCCTCTTTATGACTCATGTTTAGATCTTGTGAGCTGCATAACATGATCAAGATCATTGTATTGTAATGCTACATGTTGTGTTTGCTGGGATCCGATGAATATTGAATGTTATGTCAAGTTGATTACCAATCTATCATGTTTATGTTATTTATGATCTTGCATGATCTCCGTTACTAGTAGATACTCTGACCAAGTTGATGCTTGTAACTCCAAGAGGGAGTATTTATGCTCGATAGTGGGTTCATGCCTCCTTTTCATCTGTGCTCGACTGACAGAGACGTGACAGATGGGGGATGTGTTGTTTACATTAGGGAGAAAACAACAATGCTTTGTCTAAGGATAATTTTATTGTTTACATTACGCACATTACTTAATGCAATAATATGTTGCTTGCAACTTAATACCCGAAGACTGCTTGGATTACGTTCTGATGGTGGATTATTAGTCGTAGATGCAGTTGGATTACGGTCTACGAATTATGTTGTAATGCCCGCATGAATCTCATAGCAATCATATTATCATGCATATGCACTACGGTGTAGTCTTTATATTTGTAATTGTCGAGCTTTAATTTGTTTATCCAACATGCTATCTATCTATTTTGGAGAGCCACCGCTAGTGAACTGTGGACCCGGGTCCATTCTTTACACCGATAATACAACCTGCTGAAAGCACCATTCTTTTTTACTTGAATCATTGTTCTCATTACTTTCACTGCAAACAAACACCCTTTTCCACATTATACGTCTAATCCTTTGTTTTCAGCAAAACCGGTGAGATTGACAACCTCACTATTTCGTTGGGGTAAAGTATCTTGGTTGTGTTGTGTGCAGATTCCATGTTGGTGCTGAGCCTGGTAACGCCCTACCAACATCAACTGTCAACAACCTTCAGAAATGATTTCTATCTCTTACTCGTCGATTCAACCTTGGTTTCTTTCTGAGGGAAACTTGCCGCTGCACTCTTCATACCTTCCTCTTGGGGTCTCCCAACGAACGTGTGTCCACACACCATCATGGGACCGATTCAACGACCAAGATTTTACCGGCCACATCACTGAAACTCCAAATCATATCGTCTGAAGGTTTAAAAAAGATCAGGATTCGAAAGTTCAGTTCGCCGACTTCAGGGATTGCAAGTTTGAGGTTTGATTTAGCTAAGAGCAACTCTAGCAGAACACCTAAAAGGCCCCGAACTAGAGAATAACCGTCGGTTACGTGTTGCGAGCAATAATGTCGGCCCAAACAGAGCCCGTAAATGCGGTTGCTCCGTAAAACTTTTTTGGGGCGACCGAAAATTTCTCCCTTGAACCCCTGTATCCAAGGGTTTCCACGCCTAACCGAGGGTGCCCTCAATTGCGCGGAAAGTCTTGGCGGGACGGAATTTCAGCTCCCACTTCCCGCCGCCGGCCCCGCTTTGACCTTCCTCTCCGGCTCCGGTTGTTCTTCCTCGTAGCAGCGCCATTGGAGACGCGCAATCCTACCTCATCAGCGTCCCCGTTTACGCGACACCATACACCGATCCAGCAGTCCGTTCAGATCCGGCGACTGAATCCTCGGCGGCGCCTGTCCCCACGCCGGTGAAGCGGAAGCGGCTCAGCACCGGGCAGGCTTCTAAAGCCGCCGCTGCTGCCGCTAAAGGAGGAGGAGGTTTGCTCGCCGTTGCTGGGGAGGCAAAACCACCAAAGTCGCTGCCGAAGAAGAAGAAAATGATGACACTTTCCGCCAGAACTGCAGCACTGATGCAAATGTATGGTTTATTTCCTTCTCCGAATCAATTTTCCTACAATTTCTTGCGGATAATTTGACCCAATTTGTAGCTCAGCCGTGATTGAGGTCCCTACGGCCACATACATGGATGTGTTGAATGTGGCCGTGATGGTGCGGGTCTTGCACTCATTGGGAGACCCCAAGAGGAAGGTTTGATGAGCACAACAGCAAGTTTCCCTCATAAAAGAAACCAAGGTTGAATTGACCAGTAGAAGAAAGGAGCAACTTCGAAAGGTTGATGCAGCTGAGGCTGCAGGGCGTACTACCGATTCAGCAGCAACATGGAACCTACACAACATAATCAATTCACTTTGCCCCAATGAAGCAGTGAGGTTGTCAATCTCGCCGGTTTTGCTGAACACAAAGAGGTTAAATGTATGGTGTGGAAAACGGTATGAGAACAATATGAAAACAACAGCAGCAGTGTGAAAACAGTAATTGCAGTGGTTATCAGAATGAGAAAATTGACCGGGGTCCACGGTTCACTAGAGGTGTCTCTCCATAAAAGATAGCTAACATGCGTGGTGCACAAATCACAGCTCGGCAATTGATAGATAATGAAATATGCATGTCATGACGATTAGTATGTGATTAATGCGAGCATTACAACAAAATACATAGACCGTCATCCAACTGCATCTATGAGTAATAATCCACCCTTTGAATATCATACGAACAAACGTTGGATATTAAGTTGCAAGCAACATATAATCGCAGTAAGAAAAGTCTGTAATGTAAACAATGCAAATGAAGTAAACATCTTCGTTTTCTCCCTAATGGCAACAACATATCCTCCATCCGTCACGTTTCAGTCACTCGAGCATAGATGCAAAAGAGGAATAAACCCACTATAGAGCATAAATACTTCCTCTTGGAGTCATTACCATCTACTTGGACAGAGCATCTACTAACAACGGGGAGCATGCAAGATCATAAATAACATACACATGAAGACAACATGATAGATTGATAATCAAAATACATATCATCTAAATATCATCGGATCCCAGCAAAAACAACATGAAGAATTACAATAAGATGATCTCGATCATGTATGGCAGCTCACGAGATCTAAACACGAGGCATAAAGAGGAGAGGACAACTATCTAGCCACTTCTATTGACCCGTAGTCCAAGGATGAACTACTCAAGCATCACTCCGGAGGTGGGCATGGTGGTGTAGAGCCATCCGGTGATGATTCCCTCCCCGCCCCCGGCTGGGTGCCTGGGAGAACTCTAGAACCCTCCCGATCTTTCTCTTTTGTTTACCAATTATGATTCGACTGATAAATCAGGGCTAAAAGCAGTGAAGAGAATTTCTTGTATTAAGTTTGGGGCTGGACACCCTGCTGCCAGCTCTTCTATCAATTGGATAAGAGGATGAAGACACTAGTCCAGGGTGTGAAAGTCCAATCAACAAGTGAGATAAAGATTCTCTATTTACGTCCTCATGAGCTAAAACAGAAGCACAAAACGTGAGTAGTTTTGAAAGTTTTAAAGTTAACACATGAGCAATTTACTTTGCAGTGGCGGTCAAATACCACATGTAGGTAGGTATGATGGACACATTTGTCAATTTTGATTTTAGGGAGTTGGATGCACGAGTAGAGCTCATACTCATTACATGTGGAGGCTAGCAAAAGAGTGGGAGCAACAAATCAAGAGAGCAATAATGGCCATAATCATGCATAGCGACAAAAACATCATTAATCAAAACATAAGTGGTACTACAAGTTCAAAAACTAAATGATCGTAGAGGCTATAAGTGACTGGTTTGTAGTCATAAACATGGTGTGAGAATGCGCCAAGTCAACCAAATAAAACACCACAAATTTATGCTTCAATAGACAAGAACAACTCATGATTCTTTCAATAGTACATTAAAAACTCTTAGCTATTTGAGACAAATCATGCTACAAAATAACCACTAGGATCTATAATTAAAATAACATCTACCATGATATGAAAAAGTCTGGCAACAGTCTATACGAGCTTCTATTTGTACCACTATAAGCACGAAAATAGTACTACTGATTTCCAACACCAAGCAGTTTACACTAAACAAAAAACTCTCCAAGAGATGCAGAAATGAAACAAGAGAGTACTAACATAACTCTACTAAAACAAACATCTCTGAATAATAGATGCAAGAAAAACATGAGCTAAAAAGGAATTTTGCAGCAACTAGAAGAAAAACAAAGAATACGAGCATAACGAGTATTCAATAGAAAACGCGGAAAGTGTATCTCTCCCACACAAAGAATGCTAGGTTCCAACTATATTATTGCAGAAAAAAAACAAGAGAAAACAAACAGAAGCTCCAAGTAAATTTCATATGATGTGACCGAATAAAAATATAGTTTCACTAGAAGTGACCTGATAAATTGTTGATGAATAAGGGGATACCTTGGGCATCCCCAAGCTTAGATGCTCGAGTCTTCTTAGAATTTTCTAGGATGAACCACGGGGGCATCCCCAAGGTTTGACCTTGCACTCTTCTTGATCACATTATATCACCCTTGTCGAGACATCGTAGTAGTTTTCATAGACTGGGGTGCCATGAGACTACGGTAGAGACGTGGGGTAACGGGATAGCGTAGTAACACAGAACACGGGATTTACCCAGGTTCGGTACGTCGCGACAGTACGGCGTACCTACTCCTGCACTTCTCACTATGTGGGACTAAAGCCCGAATAATAAGGTTACAATGTAAGGGAATAGATCCAGCTACTCGTCGAGGATAAACTTCCCGGCGAGTTGCGCAAAGCTTAAGCTTGAACCTAGAACCTTGGAACTAAAGGAACTTATGAAATCTATCTCCCGTCCGGCTTTATATAATAGCCGGATTAGGGCTTACAGAACCAGAAACCTAGAAGACTACGTTTAACTTGTAACTTGGAAAGTAAGGAATCCGTCTTCTCCTCCAAGCCAGATCACGCGGGCCGTGATCCGGGTTCTTCTAGAATCCGGCTTCTACGCGTCGGACTACTGGGCCGCCCAATGGACCTAAGCCCATTACCTTGCAGGCCACCCTGGTAGTCCAGCTCTTTTGTCTACCATCTTCTATACCCCTATTCGGTATATATCCGACAGTAGCCCCCAGGAAGGATCAAAACTCTGAAACTCCGCCTTTCGTCAAATACATTTTGTCCGGGAAACTTGATTCAGCAGTCTTGATTCTTTCTTCTTTCCTTTTGAAGGAGATGGTAACATAAAACTCGGAACTATGAAAATCCGGCTTTTCTTCTCGCGATCCTTCGCGGAAAAGGAACACGTGACATCAGCGCTTTAATCATGCTGACGCAAGCGCCGCTTGGTTTCACGCGGGAAACCCTGCAACGTATCTCTGACAGATTCTCACGAGAAACGAGGAGATAGCCATCATTCCTCTGACACGCGTCGAACATCCAACGGTCAAAAGAGCCGTTGGCGCGTATCTAGAGGTTTTTAGGCTATAAATAGCCGTCCTCGTCGTCTCCGGAAATCTTTCCTCACTCCCTCACTGCCCACGCCATTGACGCAAACGCGAGCACGAGAGCTAGAACGAATCCTTGCCCCGACGAGCCCTTTGCACGCCGGAGCGCTCCCTCATCAACAAAAACAATGGCCTCTCTGTCGTCCTCTCCGGCTCGCGCCTCCATCGACGAGCTTTTGGGCGACCTGGATCCACAGCTGGGGTCGCCCAAGCATGCCGGCGGCGGGCCGGAAAAAGCCACGGCATCCGCGGCGGGCGGAGGAAATGCTTCCGCCGCCGCGGACGTAGCGGGCCCAAGCACCACAACATCCCCGCCGTTCGCACCGGAAACGGCGGAGGCCAAGATTCACTCTCGTGGCACTGAGCGCTTCTCCGCCGGAGCTGACGAAGAAGCAGAATTTGTCGGAATTTGGAATCAGAGTGATACTTCACTCGTCCTCCTTCGTCGGATGTCAAGGGATAGATTAATAGTTAAAGGCAAATGGCGGATCTCGAAGAATGAGCCAGAGCCCAAGCCAAAGGAAGGAGAACGCGTCCTCCTCACTTCTCATATCACGAGAGGTATGGGTTTTCCCCCTTCCGCCTTTTTCCTAGACGTCCTCAACTTTTATGGTGTTCAACCACATAATATCTCTCCAAATTCCATCCTCCAATTAGCTAGTTTCCAAGCTCTTTTCGAAGGGTATCTTGGAATAACTCCCAATTTAGACTTCTGGCATTATTGTTTCGAGGTAAAACACAATATCACAAACGGTGTCTCGCCCATCTGCGGTACCATATCTTTTATCCTCAGAAACTTTAGGGAAGAATGGTATCCCAAGATAAGAATGCCGAAACCTGACCAATCTTGGCTAGGTTCTTTCTTTTATCACCAAGACATTCCGTTCCTCAACAAAGAAACCGGACTTCCTCCCTTTGTTAATTCTGCTGCCATTCCTCATGAAAATTGGACACTTGCAATAACAGAGGATTTGCCTGAAAGCCTGATGAAAATAAAGCGTCGCATTGCCAAACTTTCTTCTTCTCAACCACCTTTGGTTTGGAAGGATATCGTGTTATGCTGGTTTGGACGTCGCGTACAACCTTTATCCCTTCGTTCCCGACTTCTTTGTGAGTACACGGGACCGGAAGATAGCATGAGAGGCACCGATAGGTCCTTTAGCAAGAAGGATTTTATAGAACGCCTTCATCAGATAGTTGCCGCCGATAGCCAGGTTGAAGAAAGTCTAGCCATATATCATGCGGAAAATCTGGTTCCTAAGGTACTTTTCTTCCCTTGTTTTCTGAGTTTCCTCAGACTATCTTCTCTCTTCATTTTTAACATACTGCTGATTCTTTCCTAGTTTGACGAACTTGGAGAAAATGATCTTGCTTCTGATGCTGAAATCAGCCAATTGTATGCCGAGTTTTACAACAACCAAAAGCGCAAGAGGCAAACTACCATCAAAGAAGAATTTCCTTCTGCAGCTGCGGGTAAAAGGGGGAAAACGAATATGCCAATGGGCGGAAATTTTCAATCACCTGTCAGAAACGAATCCATTCCTGCTCCAGATGATATCCGGGTGAAAGAAGAACTTTTCGACGAACTCGGATATATTCGTCCGGAAGCTAAGAAGTTTTTTGCTCCTGCGCCTCTGGTTCGCCCTTGGCCACAAAATGGATTAGTTATCCGCAACAATATCGCATTCTCGCCCCGCCAGGTCATACACGATGGCCTTCACCACGTAGGAATTCTTTTCATGGAATATGCCAGAGAATTCAAGGAGACCTTAACTGATTTGCGAGAAATGAGCCAGGTAATACCTCTAGCCCCCAAGCATTAAGTTGAAAATCTAAATTCTTCTTAATGATTCTTTGTATGCTTGTTCAAACTTAAGCATCTGGCTTTCATTTCCATGTTTCAGCATTCCGCAGATGCCATAAACGTGGAAGTTTTGAAAAAACTTAGCCTCAAAAGCAAAGAAGTAAAAACACTTCAATCTGTTATTGAGTCAAAAAGCAACGAACTGGCGTCGACTCAAAAGCAATTATCCAAAGCCACCGGTATTTTTCTTCGTGTTTGTTGATTTTTGCTGGAAAGTCATTTCTAGATCTTGCCGTAATGTCGGATTATTTTGTCCCTACTTTTCAGCTGCTTTAACCAAAGCCAAGAAGCTCACAGCAAACGCTGCTTATTTTTCTCAACTTCGTGAAGAAAACTCCAACCTTCAAAGAGAACTTTCAAAAGTTCGAGAAGAACTGGAAGCCAGTAATCTAGCCCTTGGGATTGCGCAATCCAAGGCTTCTTTGCAGGCAGCAGAGGATAAATCTATTATCAATGATTTAGAAAGTATGCTATTTCCTCGTATGAAAGAAAGCGATGAAATTGACGCTGTTCTTGGTAAGTTGACTTCTTTTACCAATACTTTCATGCCATATTCTTATATTTTCTAATCTTTGCCTTTTGTCAAAAAAGCAGGAAATTTTCCAGGGATTTCTCGGACGGAAAAGATCCGGGCCTTTGGGAAGATATGGAATTCAATCAGAAATGCAGGAATGCACTTAATTAGTAAATTCCTGCCCACAAGCAGTATACAATTCTCAGAAGTTTACCGACTTCCAGATGGCATTATGGAAGTAGCAAATTCGAAGGAATCTTTCCTTCGCTCTGCTGCACGGGGTGGTGCGCGAATGGCACTTGGCCTCATGCGCTTACACTACCCTGATGCAAAATCCTGGCGTGTAGCATCCGGTATTCCTCAAGAATGCTCAGAAGCACAAATAAATGCAATCTTTAAAGAAGTTGAAGGCCATGCCACGCAGATTGCTTCCATGGTAAATATCTCCATTACTTATCCGGAAGAAGAAGTGCCCGCAGCCCCCGAGAATGATGGCAGTGATGAAGACTCAGAAACTTAAAGGGGGCGCACTTAACCTGGATGATGGATGCGTATAGTAGCTTCTTTACAATGTAATTCATATTGTAATACTTCTATGTCATTTGTCGGAACAAGAACTCCGCCTTTTGCGATTTCAAACTTCTTGCAAAGTTTTTCCGGGTTTGGCTGCTCCTTTATCTTCTAAGTAATCTGGTATATATGCTTTAACTGTCCTTAGTGTTTGAAATGGCTCAAATAGCATTATGAATCGTTATGCCGAGTAACTGGGGACGAACCAAGCAGTTTTGAAACTCGAAAACATGAATCATGCTAAAGGCATTTTTACTAACTAGTTCCAGTAACCCATCATACGCACGATCAGATAAAACTTAGAGAAAACAAGGAACTGTTCTGAAACTTGGGCACGCAGGCACAATCCGAGTTTCCTTTAACCTTTAACAGGCCGAATCATTCAGCTTTTAAACACCGAGCACGCAGGCACAATTCGGGTCAACATTGAGTATTTGTAAGATCATTGGGAAATAGATAAAACGGAAATATTTTGTACTTATAATGAATATGAATTCCGATAACTTTATTTCATGATCTCAAAGATGTTTACATAGAAATTGAACTAAGTGTAGAAGGGACGTAATTGCTGGATACTCCAAGGCCTATTTGTCTCTCCTAGTTCAGCATCTATTTTTCTCTTTCTTTTGCGATTCGGCTTTTTGGGATCATCCTCCGTATCTCGAATGTCGACAAGATAATATGATCCATTCTTCATGGCTTTACTGATGACAAATGGTCCTTCCCATACTGGGGCCAATTTGTGCTTCCTTTGTTGCACCAATCTCAGCACCAAGTCACCTTCTTTAAAAGAACGATGCCTGATTTTACGACTATGATAACGTCGTAAACCTTGCTGGTAGATGGCGGATCTTTGAAGCACAAGTTCTCGTTCCTCTTCTAGGAGATCGACAGCATCCTGTCGTGCTTCCTCGGCATCCGAGTCGTCGAAATTTTGCACTCTTGGGCTATCATGGATCATGTCCGTTGGAAGCATAGCTTCCGCACCATAAACTAGGAAAAACGGGGTTTGCTCAGTTGACCTATTTGGCGTCGTTCGAATACTCCATAACACGGAAGGTAGTTCTTCTACCCATGCTCCAGCTGCTCTATGAAGAGGAGTTTCGAGTCTTGGGCGTATTCCTTGCAGGATTGAGCTATTCATTCTTTCAACCTGTCCATTAGATTGCGGGTGTGCCACAGATGCAAGATCCAAGCGAATTCCCGTTTGTTGGCAGTATTTTGCCAACTCCCCAATGGAGAAATTTGTCCCGTTATCAGTTATTATGCTGTGTGGGACGCCATACCTCATTACTAAATCGATAATGAAATTTCTGGCAGTTGCGCCGTCCAACTTTTTGATGGGTTTAGCCTCCACCCATTTTGTGTACTTATCTACTGCTACGAGTAAATGTGTAAGTCCACCTCTTGCAGTTTTGAACGGTCCCATCATGTCTAGCCCCCAGACCGCAAACGGCCATGTGATAGGGATAGTTTTTAGTGCTTGGGCCGGCAAATTGGTCTGCTTGGCGTAATATTGGCATCCTTCGCATGTATTCACTATGCGTTCGGCGTCTGTCTTGGCTGTTAGCCAGAAAAACCCTGCACGGAATGCTTTTTTGACTATGCTTTTTGATTGAGCATGATGTCCGCAATCGCCGGCATGGATTTCTTGCAATATTTCTCTTCCTTCCTCTGGTGAAATACACCGCAGAAAAACTCCAGAAGTACTGCGTTTGTATAAGTGGTCGTTGATTACTACGTATCCTTTGCATCGACGCTGTATTTGCCTTTGCAGGACTTCGTCTGCTCCTTCCGGGTACTTCTGATTGACTAAGAAGTTTAGGTACGGGATTGTCCAATCCGGTTTAACGAACATGACTTCAATTGTTTCAGATGCTAAAGGGTAATCGACGTCTCCACCTTTTATGGATGGTTCATGCAAATGCTGGACGAATACCCCTGGTGGTAAAGTTTTTACTCTCTCTGATCCCATGCGGGCTAACGCATCCGCGTTCCAATTTTCCTCCCTTTTTATGTGAAGGACTTCGAACCCGAAGAAGCAGATGGCAAACTCATCCACCGTTCTCCGATATTCGGCCATTATGGGGCTTTTCGCGTCCCAGGTTTGGTTGAGCTGATGCTGTACCAAATCCGAGTCTCCGTAGCACAAGATGCGTTTTACCCCTATTCCTTTTGCAATATGCAAGCCATGAAGCAAAGCTTCGTATTCTGCCACATTATTACTGGCGTTGAAGTGTATTTGCAATACGTACTCCATTGTGTCTCCTTTGGGAGATTTTAGAACTACGCCGGCTCCAGCTCCTTCCTTCATCTTAGATCCGTCAAAGTGCATGATCCAGTACTCGGATTCTGGCATCGGTGTATTTTCCATTGCTTCTGTCCAGTCGGCGACGAAATCTGCCAAAACCTGGGATTTTATTGCCGTCCTTGGCTGATACTTAATGTCGAAAGCTGCCAGCTCGATGCCCCATTTAGCTACTCGGCCGGTTGCCTCCGCATTGTTTATAATATCTCCTAGTGGTGCTTTACATACCACTGTTATAGAATGTCCTTGGAAGTAATGGCGCAGCTTTCTGGATGCGAAAAATACGCCATATGCCAGTTTCTGATAGTGCGGGTATCTTTGTTTGGATTCGGAGAAAACTTCGCTTATGTAGTATACCGGATGTTGATCTGGTATGCTTTGCTCTTCTTTTGTCCGTTCCACAACGATTACCGCGCTAATAACCCGACTAGTAGCCGTAAGGTATAGTAACATGGGTTCTTCATCTTTGGGAGATGCCAAGATGGGAGCGTTCATCAAGGTTTCTTTTAACTGGGCTAACGCTGCATCGGCCTCTTCTGTCCATTCAAACTTGTCGGATTTCTTTAACAGTTTGTATAGTGGCAAGGCTTTATCCCCCAGCCGACTAATAAATCTGCTGACGGCTGCAGCGGAACCCGTCAATCTTTGGACATCTTTTACACATGTAGGCTTTGAGATATTCAAGATTGCCTTGATCTTTTCCGGGTTAACTTCTATTCCTCTGTGAGAAACGATGAAACCTAGAAGTTTTCCTGAGGGAACCCCGAATACGCATTTAGATGGATTCAACTTCATCTTGTAAGTGCGCAAATTTTCGAAGGTTTCTCGCAAATCCTCAAGGAGTGTATCTTTTTCCTTGGTTACGACAGCAATATCGTCCACGTAAACATGGACGTTTTTTCCAATCTGACTATGCAAACAACGTTGCATGCAACGCTGGTAGGTTGCACCTGCGTTCTTCAGGCCAAAAGGCATGGTTACGTAGTAATACGTCCCGTACGGGGTTATGAAAGAAGTCTTGATTTGATCTTCCTTTTTCATGCGTATTTGGTGGTACCCGGAGTATGCATCCAAAAAGCATAAAAGCTCAGAGCCTGCAGTGGCGTCTATTATTTGATCGATTCGCGGCAGCGCAAACCTATCTTTCGGACATAACTTGTTCAATCCTGTGTAATCTATACACATTCTGAGGGCAGTTGTGTCTTTCTTCGGTACTAGTACCGGATTTGCGGACCAGTCAGTATGGATTACCTCCTTGATGAAATCCGCTGCTAAAAGCCGGATAATTTCCTTGCCAATAGCCTTCCGTCTTCTTCCGTCAAATCGACGGAGACCTTGTTTGACGGGTTTTGATCCGGGAATAACCTTGAGTTGGTGCTCAGCAAGTTCCCTGGGTACGCCTGGCATGTCAGCTGGACACCAGGCAAAAATATCCCAGTTCTCACGGAGGAACTTGATGAGCTCGCCTTCCTATTTGTCGGTCATCCCAGTCCCTACAACGACGAATTTTGTCGGATCTTTGGGATCTAGGATTACCTGTCTTGTATTCTCGGATGCCTTGAAGCTATCTGTTGGCTTCCGAGTTTCTTTTCCTGCCGGCATTTCTTTCGGCGATACCTCCTTGGCTAACTCCTTCAGTTCTTCCTGAGCTATAACTCTTTGAGCGCAAAGGGCGTTTTGCTTCTCCAACTCATTTGCCAGCTTGAAATCACCGGCAATGGTGATTACTCCTCCTTTGGGTCCTGGCATCTTCAGCTTGTTGTAGATGTAACAAGATCTTGCCATAAACTTGGCGAAAGCCGGACGTCCGAGTATTGCGTGATACACGCTCTCGAACGGCACAACTTCGAAGGATACTTTTTCCTGCCGGAAGTGATCTTTATCTCCGAAGGTGACATCTAGGGAAATTTCTCCTAGGGATCGTGCTTGCCTGCCAGGAACGATGCCATGGAAGCGTATATTGCTGTAATTGAGCTGGGACTCGGATATCTTCAAGTGCTTCAGTGTATCCAGGTACATTATATTGATGCTGGATCCTCCGTCCATCAGCACTCTTCTTAGCCTAGTGTTTTGAACAATAGGGCTTACAACAAGAGCTTGTGTGCCGGGTTCAGGGATATTTCCGGGATGATCAGACTGATCCCAGATTATCGGTGTGTTGGAATACTTCAAGAATTTTGGGGTTGCAGGAACAACCGCGTTTATTTCTCGAAGTGTCCTTTTGGCCACCTTTGCTGACGGGGTTGCTAGGAAAGTTAGCATTGCTTCTCCGTCAACTCTCGGAAATTTAGGTTCGCCTTTTCGCTGTTGTTCCTGGATTTTGTCATCAGTGTCCGATTCACTGTCTTCTTTTTCAGCTTCTGGCTTTTGTTTGGCAGGTTTCCTCTTGGAACCCTTCCCTTTATTTCCGGATCCTGCATTGCCTTTCATATGCTTGTTTAGCCGGCATTGCGCGTTCGTGTGGGTTGGTTTCCCAAACTGAGAGTGGTGGACGCAGGGTTCCGACTTAATTCTCTCCCATTCTTCAGGAGTGTAATTGATGGGATCCGGACTGCGGCCTTTCCACTTGTTCCCTTTTTCTCCTCCAAAGGCTAAGTTAACCTCCTTGGGCTTTGTTGTTGACTCCGGAGTTCCTTTTTTATCAGAACGAGGTGTTTTCTTGGCCAGTATCAGTGACTCAATATTGCCTCCTCTTGCTCTGATATCGTCTTCGGCTGCAGCATGCTCATTAGCGGTTGTAAGCATAGATCCGAGATCTTTGTGCTTTTTAGAACCAACCATGAACGGTACAAGTCCGGGTTTTAGGCCATTGACGAAAGCATGCATTGCTTGTACGTCAGTTACTCCAGAGCAACTATTCTTCATTGCAGTCCATCTGGAGATGAAATCCACGTATGGTTCGTCTTCAAATTGGGTGCAACGGTTCAGCTGGTTGATGCTATTTGGGCGTTTGTATGTTCCTCGAAAATGCTGAGTGAATACTCTCGCCATATCATCCCAACTGTCGACAGTTCTTGATGGTAAACCATTAATCCAATCTCTGGCTCCGTCTAGCAACATTAGGGGAAGAAACTTGACAGCTTCCAGGTCTGTCCCGTTGTTGATCTGGACGGCTGTGTAATAATCTGAAAGCCAGGTATCCGGGTTTGTACTGCCGGTGTATTTTTGGTAGGTTGGACCAACTTTGGCGAAGCCAGAATGCAGGGTTATCCTTCGGATCCTGTCTGTAAAACACTTAGGACCAAAGTATAGATCATCCTTTTCTGCTCTGTCAATATGTGCAGAATATCTCCCGGCTGAATGGACAGAAGGGGATCTGCTCCTTTCTTTTCCATTGTTGCGCGGACGCGTTTTTCCGAGGTTATCTCTATCTCTTCCGTTGTCACGCCCTCTGGGATTAGGTGGAGTCCTGCTCCTATACCTTTCCTTATCTTTGGGCGGTGTCCGAGATCTTTCACGTCTGTGAGGCGTATCGTATCTTCCAGCTTTTTCAGCTGGGTTTCTCGGAGGTGGCATTATTTTGCCGTCATTCCGGTGTTTGTCTTCCCGATCGTGTGGTTTATATCCATCTTTCGGGAGATGAGGTCCGGTTCTAGACGCTGCGTCCCGGTTGTCGGGGTTTTTCTTGTCTTTTCTCGGATCCTCTTTTTTATCCGAATCTCCGGGTTCTTCCGGTCCAGGTGCTCCAGCAGCGCAAGTAACAGTTTTGCAGAGGGCGGAATTATCATGCAGCCTCCCTGATCGCTCTTGTCCTCGCTATTGCTGCTGTAATGCTTTTCCTAGGAAAGCATACACCCCTTGGAGTTTTTCCCCGTTGGAGTACAGATCATTGTTCAGGATGGCGAACGCTGCTTCCGCGTTTTCAGCTGCGGTTTTGTATATTGGTTCGCCCTTGGCATCTTTGCCGTTTAACTGCTTTTGCCAAGATGGGTTATAGAACCTTTCTTTCGGCGGCAGTTCTTCCGGTTTTGCAATTCCGGGTAACCTCGTAGGTTTTAAGGCAGATCTATGCTTTCTCTCGTACTCCTCAATTTCTTCCTTCATGATTTTGATGTCATTATGGGTTTGTTGGAGATGTTGCCGAGATCTAAGCAGATGTTGCTGTTGCCGTTGGAAAGCTTGTCTCCTGGCTTCCAGCATCTCAGGGGGTTCATTGGGTCCCACTGGAGTTTGTAATAGTTCTTGCTCTTCCAGTT
This sequence comes from Alopecurus myosuroides, assembly GCA_028641055.1. Classification (NCBI taxonomy): domain Eukaryota; kingdom Viridiplantae; phylum Streptophyta; class Magnoliopsida; order Poales; family Poaceae; genus Alopecurus; species Alopecurus myosuroides. Next base: position 487,326,165 of record CM054059.1, on the reverse strand, counting down.
CTGTCATTGGCGGAGCAGTGATTTCCTTAGATTTCTTTTCCGTAGGCTTTGTGCCACTAATATCTCCAACTTCCAGGTTTTCATCAGCGAGATCAGCTGACTTTTTCTTCCGGAGTTTGTACTGGAGTTTTTTAGAAGCACGGTGCTTTTTCTTGGAAGACGGAGGTTTTTTGACAGGTTCATCCTCTGTCATCTCCTTGACATTAGGAAATATCGGAGAAGTTTCTCCGTCTTCCCTCTCCTCTGCTGGCGGAGGGGTTTTAGGGCTTTCCTGGCTATCGGCACCCGTTGTATCAGCTGGTTTTGCCATTAGCACTTCATGGAATCCCTCTTGAAAGGACTTAACTTTTCTTACGAAGGCATCATCATCTTCGTCTTCGGATTCGAAGTTATCCGATCCGGTTTCCGACTCCAATCTCGCCTCAATGGCGGCAAGCACGGACTCTGTTTCCGAGTTCATCGTCTGGTTGACGGATGTCGGATCTTCCGTCTCTGTGACGGGTATTGGTTCTTCCGTCTCTGTGACGGGTGTATTGTTGTCTGCCTCTTGCACGGGATTTCCGTCATCCGTGTTTTCGGCGATCTCGGATTGCACCATGCCGATAAAGTGCGTATCACTGTTTTGTCGGCGATCGGAGCAAAATCCGGCATCATAGTCGTCTTCGACTGGGTATAGGGCGGGTGGGAGATAATTGCTTTCACCGCAAAACCCCATTGCTTCCGCGGTTAATCCGATAAAGATATTAGCAGATCCAATCGGTAAAACGCAGGCACTTACCAGATGGTTTTGCGCCGGTATGTAGGATCCGTTGTCGAGGAAGCGCCCGACGTCGTCGTCGAATTCCAAGCTTCCGACAGTGATCGATCTTCCGATTCCGCCTAAAATCCCAGATCGGAACTTCACGCCTGACGTCGTTTGCCCCACGGTGGGCGCCAACTGTCGAGACATCGTAGTAGTTTTCATAGACTGGGGTGCCATGAGACTACGGTAGAGACGTGGGGTAACGGGATAGCGTAGTAACACAGAACACGGGATTTACCCAGGTTCGGTACGTCGCGACAGTACGGCGTACCTACTCCTGCACTTCTCACTATGTGGGACTAAAGCCCGAATAATAAGGTTACAATGTAAGGGAATAGATCCAGCTACTCGTCGAGGATAAACTTCCCGGCGAGTTGCGCAAAGCTTAAGCTTGAACCTAGAACCTTGGAACTAAAGGAACTTATGAAATCTATCTCCCGTCCGGCTTTATATAATAGCCGGATTAGGGCTTACAGAACCAGAAACCTAGAAGACTACGTTTAACTTGTAACTTGGAAAGTAAGGAATCCGTCTTCTCCTCCAAGCCAGATCACGCGGGCCGTGATCCGGGTTCTTCTAGAATCCGGCTTCTACGCGTCGGACTACTGGGCCGCCCAATGGACCTAAGCCCATTACCTTGCAGGCCACCCTGGTAGTCCAGCTCTTTTGTCTACCATCTTCTATACCCCTATTCGGTATATATCCGACAACCCTCTTCTCTTGACCCTTTAAAACTTCCTTCACACCACACTAAAAGTAGTTCGCATTAGAGCGTTAGTGCAACAATAAAAAAAATCATGAGTTCTGCATGGGCACGAGTGCTATTGATACTTTAAAAAATTAGCTATAGACACTAATGTTTCATGAAGCAAAGAAATCCACTAGACATAGTAAAAGAGCAAATGCAAGAAAAATGGCAGAATCTTACAAAACCAAAACAGTCTGTAAAGACAAATTTTTTTGGGGCACTTAAGTTTCTCAGATAAAAAACGTGAATAACGAAAAGGTTTTGTAATTAGCCGAGGAATAAGTGCAAAAAGTTTCAGGTCATTTTGATATTTCTGGAATTTGTACGATTTTTTATGGTGGACAAGAGAAATCTGTTTCCTGCGCAGAAATCCAAAACCAAGTCCAACTTTCGCTAGAAACTTTACTTGGCACATTTAATACATGAAAATAAAGATACAAAGGAGTTGCTATATAAGTATACAACCCCTTGACTCAAATAAAACAGAGAAAACCAAATCGAAAATAAAACCATGGGTTATCTCCCAAGGTGTGCTTTTCTTTAACGCATTTCAGCTAGACACATGAAGCAAGAAGATGGTCACATAAAAAATATGAACTAAGCAAAACAGAGCATCAAGAAGCAAATATAAAGCAAATTTAAGTCTAACCCACTTCCTATGCATAGGAATCTTGTAAAGAAATAAATTAAAGAAGCTCACACTAGAAATCATGGGAAGATAGAACAAGAGAATTTCAAAACTTTCAACAAGAAGAGAGGTGTTTTAGTAAAATGAAAATTCCTACAACCATATTTTCCTCTCTCAAAATAATTTTCAGTAGTATCATGAACAAACTCAACAACATAATTATCACATAAAGCATGTTTTTCATGGCCTAAAAGCACACAATTCATATCAAGCTCAGAAACAGTAGGATCAAAATTAAAATTAAAGACCTCTTCCTTCCCACTTTTAGCAATAGAAAAACAAGTTGATTGGTAAGTCTTAAAAGGTATGGGACACATTATAGCAATCATATTTTCAGTAGCATTATAATTTATAACATCAAGTAACATAGGACCATCATCTAGAGCATTGTCATATAAATTTTCTAAACAAAATTCCTCATTATCATGCATATAAATAGTTGGAATAAATATAGGATTATCATAAATAATAGTAGCAATATCCTTCTCACAAGTTTCATTCATAGTAGTATCAAGGTCACAAGTATTAGCAAATATCAATTTCATCAAAAAGGGATATTTTCAAAAAAATCAATAGAACCATCACAATGAGTTAACGAGTTACTCTCATTTGGAGTTAGACATGGGTAGCTACTCCATTCTTCCTCCTCTTGATCATCACCCTCCTCCTCTTTTTCATCCAATGAGCTTCCAGATTAAGCAATTTCTTCTTCCATGGGGTCCTGCAAGGCATTAGTCTCCTCTTTGGGGGGAGAGCATCTATTAAGATATTCAATTATGTAGTAATTACAATCCTTATAATTATTAAATCAATATTCAAGTCTAGCATAAATCTCGTATTTATAAGGTGCATCATGAGTACTTTCACGCAAATAGGCAATTTCGAATGCACCCTTCCAAGCAATAAATTTCTCAATTTGTTCCACGTCATCAAAGTCATAATTTCCCTTAACATAGGAAGACATGGTAACATTATCATTATACTCACATTGAAAAGGGAGGTGTTTATACCTCCTACAGCAACAAGATTTATCAAAGCAATAAGTAACATTATAAGTAGAGCACACGTTTCTAGCAATGATATGCAATTTATTAATTTGTTCCCATAAGTGTTTCCCTTTTTGTGACAAGCGGTGTTCCTTATAATATTTTTGTTGATATTTCATGAACCCACCTTGCCAATAAGAACTAGTTTCAAAGAAATCAACCATTGATAGTAGGCATGATAAAGCACATAACATGCAAAACAATAACAAAGGAAAGAGATTGGAAGTGAGAGACTCCTCTTGCAGAAATTCTCTTCCTCCATGGCAAAGGCACCAGAAAAGTGCTTGATGGTGCAGGCCTTGCACTCGTTGGGAGACCCCAAGAGGAAGGTTTGATGAGCACAACAGCAAGCTTCCCTTAGAAAAGAAATCAAGGTTGAATCGACCAGTAGGAGAAAGGAGTAACTTATGAAAGTTGATACAACTGAGGTGGCAGGGCGCACTACACTACCTCTAGGCGCGGCCAGGGTCCCGCCGCCCTATGGTGTGCCCCCTGTGGCTCCTCTCCGGAACTCTGTGGAACCTTCGGGAATTCTAAGACTTCTGAGTTTCGAATTTTCCAATTCGAGTATATTTTCAGAACAACTTTTCTGAAACTAAAAACAGCAGAAAACAGGAACTGACTCTGTGGCATCTTGTCAATAGGTTAGTCCCGGGAAATCGATAAAAATGACATAAAGTGTAGGGAAAACATATAACATATGTCATGAAAACAACATGGAACATCATAAATTAAGGATACGTTTATGACGAATGAGGCTGCGGCAACCATCGAAGAAACTCCCCTTGGAGACTTCGGCTACAACGACACCGGTGGTGGCGTTGACAGTGCCAACGATGAGGATGACTTGGAGGTTGAGGAGATCATTGGGTCGCGTTCTCCGCGAGCAAACGAACACGGGCGATGAATTACACGTAATTGGAAGATGAAGTGTTGATCAAAACTTGGGAGGACGTTTCTCTCGATGCCACCACCGGCACTGATCAAACCGGCAAGAGCGATTGGCAAGGGATCGAGGACCAATTATTCCCGATGATGACTCGATTGGACCAACAAGGCAAACCGGTGAAAAGAACCCCACACACCTATCGGTCACTCCAAGGTCGTTGGGATATGATCAAGCCCATATGTAGCCGGTATTGTGAATGCTCCTCCAAGTGGCACAAATGAGGCCGATTGGGTGAGTTTGCATTACTTGACATTGTTGTTTTCTTTGGCATTGATGTCACATTGACACAGTTTTTTCTTTATGTAGGAGCGAATTGCCAAAGAGAGGTACAAATACATGCCATCTTCCAAGGGCGAGGCATTTCTACTCGATCATTGTTGGGCTTTGCTCCAAGGAGTGAGAAATGGAAGTTGAGGGAGATGGAACTAAAGAAGGGTGAAGTGAACTTGATCGCGAGGAGGAGAATGATGGTGGAAGAAACTACGGGAGCCTCGGAGGCACTAAGAAGGCCAAGGAGAGACTCAAGACAAGCCGAGGCTGCAAGCTCGAGGGAGAAGATATATTACATGGTCAAATCGAACGTGTTGTTGACGGCAAACACGATAGAAGCAAAAAAAATGAGTTGTCCGATAAGAGGTCCGAAGAGAAGAAAGAGAAATGGGAGATGCTCTGGCAAGAGGGGCTATGCAAAGCCACCATCGAAGTGGCAAGAGAAAATGGCGACGAGAACAGGGCACACGGAAAGCTGCTTACCGAGGAGAACAAAATCATGATGTTGAACTACGCTTAAATGGATGAAGTGACCCTCAAGTGGCGCACCATTGCAAGGCAGCAAACCCTCGAGTGAAAAAGGCAAGCTATGATTGCGGTAGGTGGTGGTGAAGTTTGATTTGGTGACCCGTGATGCTTTTGTTCGAAACTACTCTCCCTGTTCGTCAAAAACATCTTATTTGTCGTCTTTAAGTGTTCTACCTATTTTAATTGTCTAAATGTTTGTCCAAATTGCCACGAATTGTTGTTAAAGTTTATACTTTCGAGTTATTTTTTTGTTTACCCGCGTTTATAGTTCCGCGAGATAGGGGTACCGCTAGAGTTGCTCTACGACCTACAATTCTAAGGTTTTTCTTTTTGGATTTTTCCCCTACCAACTACATAATGCTGCTTAACCATGACGGATGGGGTAGGTGGTCATTAAAACAAGTCAAATCGCCCATTATTTTACTTTTTTGCCAAAATAGGCTTGCGCCCCGCTATATTAATATATCAACCACCATACAAGCGAGACATCTGCTGGGGCAAAACAGCACAACCATACCCAAAAGAACAACAAGAGAAAGAAAGAAAAAAATAATGCCAAAGGCGACAGAGCGACAAACACGAAGAAGGCCCGCTTCGACATGCCGTGTACCAAGCAACACCTTCGAGAAGGACCGCGACGACAACGACGCTGCTGCCCGGACCAAGTTTGGATCAATTATTTTACTTTTTTGGTTTATTCTTTGTTGAAATTTCAAGTTTGGATCAATTTCGTGCATTTTCGCGGAGAGGATAGGAGCCGTGAGCAGTGAGACGAAGCACCGAAGCAACGGCTGGATTCAGTGCATCCTCGTGACGCGCGCCGCCGACGGTCGGCACGGCAATGCTGACGCCGTGGTAATAATGCAGGGCAGGACGCTCGTGTAGCGTGAGGTAGGCTGTCACGCAGTAGCAACGATCCCCTATCTCTCCCACTCCGTCACAAAAGATATAAAGAATCTCCCCGGGCCCCCACCTACACCAGCCGTACCGACGAGCTCCGATGCTTTTGCGTCATCAATGGCTCACGCCGCGCTGCTTCCTGTACCCAAATGCATTCCGGATCCGCGTGAAACTTCGACGGCGAAACTGAGAGAGGGAGTGTAGCGTTTGTGGAGTACAGATTCAGCATCCAAGTCGTCAGATTAATACTGTATTACCACGCCACGGCCACCGGTGTGCTTGCAGCCGTGTTTAGCGACAGGCGTGCAAGAAGCAGCAGTGTCAGGCCAACGGCTACCACCAAACGGCTCTCTCCCAGGTCAACCGCGCCTGTTAAAACCCGAGCCCGGTCTCCCTGTACGCTTCCTGCCCTCCCTCCCTCTTCGCCCAAACCCAAGAACCCCAACAGCCACAGCACAGGACCCGAGAAAGAAGAGGCCCGGCAATCTCCCTGCCTGCACGCGTCCCGATGACCACCGAGGTGCTGCACGACCTGCCCCCGCCGCCCGCCGTCGGGGGCGGCAGGGCGGAGATCGACACCTCGGCGCCCTTCGAGTCGGTGCGGGAGGCCGTCGACCGCTTCGGGGGCAGCGCAGCCTGGAGCTCCCACATCGTCCGCCGCATCTTCGCGCACCACAAGGTCACTTCACCCTCTCCTCTCTCTATCTCTCTCCTCCCCGCAGGCCAATCTTGGCCCGATTTACATTCTCGGTCGACGAATCCTGCCATGGAAACAACCAGCCACCCGCATCCTGCTCCGTAGTCTGTAGAGCACCTCCTTCTGTACTTCTGCAGCACATGTCGTAACCCTGTAGCGCGCCCGTACTTTGGGTTAGTTGACCATTCATTAGATTACTTGTCTTTGGTGTGGTGGCAAATGCAGCTAGTAAATCGGCAGTGTTTAATTTTGTTCGACATATGCTTTAGTTTCATTCTGTTTAATTTTGTCTGTTCCTGCTTTTCGGCCTGCAGAAACAGGACCTGTCTGTGGGGACTGAAGATCGGGAACAATGCGTCGCACTGGAGGAGCAGACCGCGCAGCTCGAGAAGGAGCTCGGCGTCAAGGAGAGGGAGACGCTCGATGTGCTCAAGGAGCTTGAGGCCGCCAAGAGGATCATTGCGGATTTGAAGCTCAAGATACAGAAAGAAACAGCCCATACATTACAGCCTGAACCGAAGCATCCTGAGGACAACAGCTCTATCACAACACAAGTGCCCGCAGCAGAACCTGAAGAGAGGCTGCCCAGTGCTGAGGGGAAAAGTGACGAAGCTGATGTGGAGATGTGCGGCGGTCTCGAGGAACAAGAGTCTCATCAGCACCCTGCCTCGGTTCTGATGGAGCTTGTTCAGGCCAAGTCCAACCTGAGCAAAACCACCTGCGATCTAGCCGCCATCAGAGCCTCCATCGACTCGCTGCGCAACGACATAGCCATCGAGAAAATGCTGGTGGAGAGCAGCCGGGACAAGGTCTCCTCGGACGCCGCATTGGTTTCCTCTCTCAAGGAGGAGCTGGACCAGACCACGCAGAGGTTGCAGACGCTCAAGGACCTGCAGAAAAGTCGCTGTGAAGACCCCTCGGACATCTTCATCGAGATCAAGAAGATGACTTCAGAGATTGAGCAGCTCAGGAACGCTGCAAACGCGTCCAAGTCTGAAGCCATGATGCTAACTGCTGAAATTGAGCAGACCAGGGCTACCATCGGCACCGCAGAGGTCAGGTGTCTTGCGGCCAAGAAGATGGAAGCAGCGGCAAGAGCGGCTGAAGCTCTCGCGCTCGCTGAGATCAAGGCCCTACTTAGCAGTGAAGCCTCAGCTGAAAATCTCCAAGGCACAGAAGGAGTGAACATCTCGGTGGAAGAGTACTTTGAGCTTGCTTCCAAGGCTCGAGACACCGATGATAGCTCAAGGAGCAAAATTGCAGCTGCCATAGTCGATGTCGACGAAGCCAACCAATCAAAGTCGGAGTCACTTACGAGGCTGGAGGAAGCCAAATTGGAAGTCGAGGAATGCAAGAATGCGCTACAAGAGGCCCTTAAGAGGGTCAATACCGCCAACCGGGGGAAGTTTGCAGTGGAAGAGACCATTCGCAGATGTCGATCCGAGACTACTATACACAAGAAGCGTTTGTTACGTGACTCTCCCAGGTTCAAACATGCAGCACATCGTCACAAAGATTCTCGCTGCACGGATATCGTTGATGTCTCAAGCAGCAGCAACTCCCTGAAGCCGACACTGTCGATCGGGCAGATACTGAGTATGAAGCTAATGGGGCCTGATGGGTACGACAAAAACGTCTCGGATGACATGAGTGAAACTTCGAATGTCTCCCTTGGCCAGATCCTGAACAGGAGGCAGAGAATCTTGTACAACAGTGATACAACAAGTGCCGCTAACAAGAAGTTCTCCGGAAAGAGGAAGAAGTTTGCCTTCACTGGACTTTCAGTTTTCCTGGCGAAACAAGCCAAGAGCAAGAAGAAGAGAGAATCCGATTAGAACTCACCTTAAATACTTTGCAGGAGCCATTAGCTAGTTACTGAGTGTTGTTACGCCTATATATTCATGCCCCATATTCCTATGTAATGTTCTTAGCTGTATATGTTGTAGTTCCTATGATGTTCTGATATCTCTGTAGCTCATCGTACCAGGCTAGCATCTGCTGACCGTTGTTGCTCAGTTGGGTAGTTAGATTAATTAGTATCATGTGCTCTATGAAAATGGAAGACTTCAATTCAGTTATTTTTTTGTATCATGTGCTCTATGAAGATGGAAGACTTCAATTCAGTTAGCTTTTTGTATCATGTGCTCTATGAAAATGGAAGATTTCAATTCAGTTAGCTTTTTTGTCTCATGTGCTCTATGAAAATGGAAGACTTCAATTCAGTTAGCTTTCTGTATCATGTACCATGTGGGCATATGAAACACATCGGTTTAGTTCTTCTGATGTCTTTGGATAAAACCCTTCTTACTCTGCTTTGCCTGGACTGAGCATGATCCTGTTGATTGCTTCGAAGTGATTGCGGATGCCGGTTTTTATGATCTGCTAGTGTAAGACGGAGCAACAATGCTGGCATGTTTTTTTCTTTTCTTTTTGTGGTTGAAAACCTGGAGTTTTATTCAGGAGTAATAGGGTTACAATGTCGGTTTGTTTACATGCACTGGGGCTGACGGTTGGACCGCATATTCCCATTATCCTGCAAACAGTTTGTTCATCAGAAACATGGTTCATCTGTTACAATTTGCTTCCAATTATCCTGATAGTGAGGACGAGATTGCTCATAATCTTTCTTTCATCAGGCAAGAAAGGAGTGGTGCCGTGTTGTATGGCCCTACTCCATCCTACGTACGAGAGAAGATTCGCATTCCAAAGGAGCGGAGATTTCTGCTTTAAATCACTTGTGTGAGCGAAAGAAGATTCGCATTCCAAAATTGGGAGATTGCTTCTGCTTAAATAAATTGAAATGTGAATTGTTAACAAGAAGTCGATATGTCCGAGTGGTTAAGGAGACAGACTTGAAATCTGTTGGGCTACGCCCGCGCAGGTTCGATCCCTGCTGTCGACGATTTCTTTTTTAATTTTCTCTGTCTACTGGGCTGGACCATTTCTTTTGAGATCTTACGGGCCATTTTGCACTTTGCTTCCTTTCTAATTCCATTTTTTTTGGAACAGAGGGAGTAGCTTTTTTCAAAAAAAAAATTTGCAGAATATCCCAGTTTTGCCCACAATGTTCCAAAATAACAAATGGGCACCACAAGGTCTGTAGTAGCACTATGAGGTTAAAACATCTCCTGTTCTCTTTTGATATGAAAAACACTTTTAAAAAAACTCCGCGCCTCAGGTCATCACTCGCTGCAGTGTTTTTCATGCTCAGGAGAACAAGCATATGCAAGGCATTTCGCTGTCTAGAAAATATTCACCATCTCTTTTGAATTAAACGCTTTCAGCTTTATTCAAAAGATGTTAACATATCCGATTGGACAAAGCCCAATCAGTAATGCAGTGATCAGCTCAAGAAGCTTCTGCAGAAGCTAAAAAATGAAGAGTGTTTCGCGCACAGATGCGGAGTCTTATTACCCTCCCAACGAACGTAACCAAATTTAATTTCCTGAAGATTTGAGATGGTATGTTCCATCTCTGAAAACACTTGGCCACCAGCTGAGCTCAATCCTTGTCCAGTTTAGCATAGATTAACTACAGCCTGACAATCTGTCTGCAACACTAGTGTTTCAACACACCTCTCTCCTCTGCTAGCAGTAAACCATCTCTGCAAGCAAGGATTCTAAAGCTGTCAGTTCCTCCATGCCTTCATACTTCCGGCAGCAGGCAGCTACGAACTGTCCACCAACATTTCTATTTATTGTTCCAGATCCGACAACCCCTCGTTCCCCCATCAACAGCACCATCGGTGTTACTGTTAACCCAGTTGTCATCCAATTTCCTCCACTTCTCCACTGCTTCGGTCGTTTAGGCTTTCTTCTGGTCCTGGCTAGGAAAATCTAGAGATTTTATCAACTCATCTGCCAGCTCAACCGACCTCCTTGGCTTGTACTACTTCCCTTCTCCATGACGATAATTGTTCCGGATGAACCACATAACTGAAACTACGCTACGACGGCTGCATCCTTCCTGGAGAGAAACTGGGTGTCCCTCGCCCATGCCCCAGGGTGCAGATTAGGCACATTCAGACCAAACTAATGCTTTTGCCGCACGCCAGGAAAATTTGGCATGCTCACAACGCACTAAAACGTGGTACAAATCTCCCACTTTCATGACATAAACGGACAGAAACTGAGCTCCTGTATGTGCCTGATCTCCTTTTGAATTCGGCAAAACATGGCAAAAATGTTCCCCATCTGCTTGGTGTGCCTTGTGCGGTATGTCTTATTCAGGTCAAGTATGGCGGCACATAGACTGAAGAGAGAAACACTGCAGACTCGTCTCCGCCGCCGCCGCCGCCGCAGGTTGATCACGTTTGTGCGCATTGGAGCAAAACGTGATCTATATGGGCCGCCATACTGACCACGGTCGTCACCTCGCGGGTATCTGTCCAGGTTCCACGCACCGTACACTGTGTTCCATTCCGATTAGTACGGCTGCGTATCGTTTCTGTACCAGAAACCAGCAATGGATATCAAGGTCCAATCTCTTTTCTCCTTTCTTGGAATGTCATTCTCATCGATTCTGCAGATAAATGTTTTTTCTTCACTACTCTCTGATTCAAATATAACACTTACAGCATATCTTTCAGAACATGTATCCCCGACCTGTAAACACAAGATACATGTAGGGTTTTGCCACTTTTACCGATTAAAAGGGCACGGCGAAAAAGAAACAGGGTAGATGAGCAGTAAGTTTTAAAATTTGGCAAACACAGGAACAACCATAAAATATAATGACGACGTTTTCTTTGTCATCCACGGCAAAAGAACATGATCAAAATTTCTTACATATTGGGATCTAATAAGCATCGCCACCCTAAACCCTTGTTTACAAAATTTGACTTTCACCGGAGACTTTATTTTTTTGAGGTTTTAAAGCAGACGTTCAGCCATTCGATTAGATAGAAAGCAAGGTTTTTGTACAAGAATCGCCCAAGAGGGGGAGAGGTCAGCTAGACTAAGAAAAAGAAAAAAGTAACTACGTCGCCACTATCCCCGGACCTCCAGGGTCATCAGTGAAAGCAAAGGCCCTCAACTCAATCTCATCTCGCACCAAACGCACAACATCCACAACATTTCTTGCCGCGTTTGAGAATACCCTTCTATTGCGCTCCTTCCAGACACCCCAAATGATATAGGTGATTATCCCGCTGGCGGTTCTCAGTTTCTCCCTTGAGAATTGCGCGACATATTGCAGCCACCACCCGTCAAAATCGTGATCCGTCGTGAACGCGACAAAAGAGCCTTGGTGAAGGAGCAGTCATGGCAAAGGTGCTGCACTGTCTCAGGGTGAATGCGGCATAGCTTACAGATGGGGTTATGAGGCCACTCCCGAAGTGCCAAATTATCCGCTGTGCGGATCTTCTTGTGGGCCACCAACCATGCAAAGAACTTGCACTTTGACTCAGTGTGAGCCCTCCATATTTTGTTCGTGTCGAAAGGGGCGTGCGCCCCAAGGAATTAGCATCTGTACGCCGACGCCGCTGTGTATGTCCCCGAAGCCGTCCACCTCCAAGCTATTGTGTCAGGTTGTGATGAAAGGTGCACATCCTGAATAAGCCTCCATAGCAAAACAAAGCTTTCAAGCTGGGCCGCAGTTGTGATGTTCTGCAACGCACGGATCCAGTTTGCTCCCTCCACCTTCAAAGCCATCGTCATATTATTCCTAGTAGTGATCACAAAGAGGTCGGGGAACCGCAGCCTAAGGGGGTCGCCGTCCATCCAGGCATCATGCCAAAATAGGCACCTTCTGCCGTCCCCCAGGGCGGTCCCTATTGACGCTCAAAATAATTTCATGTCCACCTTCGTGCAGGGAAGCCTTGCCCCAATCCATGGGCGAGAAGTATCAGTCCACTGAAGCCACACCCATCTCAGCCATAGCACGCGTCCGACCTTCTCCAAGTCAGCCACCCTGAGGCCCCAATCCCCGTCGGCCTATAGACAGTACTCCAGTTAACTAGGGGGTGGCTTGTGGTTCCCGGGTCGGCGGTGCCCTTCATCCAAATGAAGCCTCTCCTGATCTTGTCAATTCTCCTGAGCACCTACTTCGTCAGGACGAAGATCGTCAGGTAGTAAGTAACCATTGAAGATAGGACAGATCGCGCAAGGATCACTCTCCCCGCCCTAGTGAAGTCCTTTCCTCTCCATCCTACGAGGCGTGCGCTAATCTTGTCAATGAGAGGCTGGAAATTTGCCGCTCGAAGCCTGGCATAATGGAGAGGCAGACCAAGGTAGGTGCAAGGGAAAGCCCCGCGCTTTGCCGGGAAGCATGCAAGTGCCGCCAAGATCTGAAATTAACATTTAAATTCGACAAGTTCTAAAAAATAACATGATGCTCAAATCATTTATTTCATTTTAAGCTTCAATGATTGTTCGACTAGATCATTTTCGGTTGGTGACGAAATATTTTCATCATGAATTTTCACATGCATGGCGAGAAATTTAGCAAACCCAGTCGAGACACTTTGTTGTCCCTTGGCAAGAGGGACCCAACTTTTGATGAAACACCATACTGACATCATACCCAGTCTTCACTGTCATGTTATGCATGATAACAGAGGTTTTTATAACCTCGCACATCTGATTAACGATCATATTTGAGCAGGATAACAGACACCACAAAACAAGATTGGAGCATACCAAGTTCCCGCTCCACATCTTTCCTACAACTATCTTGTTGTGAACCAAAGATTTTTAATTACTTGAAGGGTTGCAAATTGTCATCACAAAAGTCGACCAACCAGGATAGAAGTTATCGGTTAGGTATTATACCTTGGTGTATTGGTGACCATTGATCTCATAGATGCATTCCGGAGATTGGTTTTCAACAAGTCTCACAAACACTGGAGAGTGTTGCACCATGTTGATGTCACTATGAGAACCGGCCATGCTGAAAAAGAGTGCTAAATCCCGTGAAGACGGGTCGAGCTGCATGATTGTTGGGAACTTCCGATCGACAGCTGGCAACAAAAATGGATAGTGATAACGGCACGTTTCGACGGGAGAGGGGAAAATGGGGGAATAGGATAGAGTAGGGGCATAGAAAAAATGGTCAGGTCACCATGTGATGCCCGCCTGTTGAAGTAAACGTCATGGGCGTGTCCGGTCATGTTCGGCAGCCCTAGACGGCCCCGAAAGTTTGTGGCCAATGGGGCACGCCGCAGTTAGTGATTTCCGTGTTCGGACCTCCGTTAGGCCGACGAGGAGACCAGATGCTCTTAGATCACTGCATTTGTTTTCGGAGCGAGCCATGAGTTCTCTAAGATCACAATATCATATAAGAACAGCGAAACGCGCTTCACCACGCCAGGAGAGCATCATTGGCACATGCATGTAGGTAGTGGCGGAGCCATGTTGTGGCTGTGTACAGGGAAGGAATCAGGGGGTGCGGGCCGGACCATGGCTCCCCAAGCTGATTTTTTTCTTAAATCCCCCGATTAATATGTGGATTTCACTACTAAATTTATCTAAAATTATCAGTATGGCCCCCTCCTAATTAGTTTATAGTCAGTTGGCCCCTTGGTGTATTTTCATGGTTCCGTCCCTGGCTGTGTAGTCAAGACACTACACAGGATTTTTGCAAGTCAAAGAACCGAGGTATAAATACTCAACTGCACACTAAAAATGATTCAGAAATCGCCCATGCTAAAACTAGGCCCACTTGTGTGATATGAGTAACATTTGGCTGGGTCATAGCTCGTAGGCCCATATGGCAAAACAATGAAACAAAGCTCTAGTAACCTCCTGATCCCACAATGATGTTGTTGATGCATATCTGTGGACCAATACTGTTCTCGACTTCTTCTCTTCCGTTTTAACTTCATGTAATCCCGTGTAAATCCCCAAATCAATCCGCAAGCCGAATTGAGTGCCACACCATGGGGACAACCTCGCCGACTAGTACACCGAAGCTAAGGTCGCATGCCATTCGGAGTTTGCTTGTTAGACATGACCTACTCCGATGAACATAGTATCAGGTGCACAACGATAGTCCAGAGTCCGGACTTTGGACACATGTCCATTCTTATGGGGACGGCTATTCCCAGACACGGGATGGCTGGGTCAATTCTTGGCTATTTTCACATAAATACTTCCATATTTTCATCTATATGGGATACAGCTAGATATATTGTATATTATTTTTTAAAACACAATTTAGTTCAACAATAATTTAAACATAGGAGTAAACTACTGAAATTAAAATCTAAACACAACAAGTTCTAAAAATAACACGACCCACGAATCTTTTGTTTCTTTTGAGCTCCCATGATTGCTCGACTAGATAATCCTGCAGCTAGTGACGAATATTTCCATCACGAACAGCCGACCTCCTAATTTTTTATTTATTTGACCAGAACAAGTTTCGGCGCAAAAATAAGATGGCGCCGAAATGCACAAGTTCGGCTCCATGCTACTTGGCGCCGACCTCAGGAGGTCAGATTTGAAAACAGTTTTGGGAAGGGGCCAGATTTGAGATTAGTTTCGCTAAGGGGCCCGATTTGGCAACAAATAGAAAAACCGAGGTATAAATACTCCACTGCACAACTACAAAATGATTCAGAAATTGCCCATGCTGAAGCTAGGCCCACTTGTGTGATATGAGTAACATTTGGTTGGGTCATAGCCCGTAGGCCCATATGGAAAACAACTAAACAAAGCGCTAGTAACCTCCTCATCCCACGATGATGATGTTGATGCATATCTGTGAACCAATACTGTTCTTGACTTCTTCTGTTCCGTTTCAACTTCGTATAAATCCCCAAATCAATCTGCAAAACCAAACTGAGTGCCACACCATGGGGCCAACCTCGCCGATTAGTACACGGATAGCTAAGGTCGCACGCCGTCGCTTGTTAGACATGACCTACTCCGGCGAACAGAGTATCAGGCGCATAGCCACCTCTCCAGCCCTGCTACTCTATGGACAGTCCAGAGTCCGGACACTGGACAAATTTCTACTCTTATGTGGACGGCTAGTCCCAGCCACGGGATGGATGGGCCAATTCTTGGCTATTTTCACATAAATACTTTCATATTTTCATCTAAACGAGATACAACTAGATAGATTGTATAGTAATTTTTAACACACAATTTAGTTCAACAATAATTTAAACATAGGAATAAACAAGTCAAATTAAAATCTAATACGACAAGTTCTAGAAAAAACATGACCCTCGAATCATTTGCTTCTTTTGAGCTCCCATGATTGCTCGACTAGATCATCCTGCAGTCGGTGACGAATATTTCCATCACGAATTTATGCATGCATGGCAAAATATTTAGCGAACTCGGTTGTGACGCTCGGCATTAGGAATCTTGTAGTCAAATTGTTGGTGAAACACCATACCAATATCATGCTCACTCTTCATGATTACGTTGTGCATGATAACAAAAATATTTATGGCCTCACACATCTAATCTAGCGATCATATTTGAGCAGGATAACAGACAACAACAAAACAAGTTTGGAGCGCACCGGATCCTTCTCTACATCCTTCCTACAACTATCTTGTTGTGAACCAAAGTAAAAAAAAAATTGTTACTTGCAGGGTTGCAGAGAGTCATCACAAAATTCGGCCAACAAGGTTAGAAGTTATCGGTTGGGAACTTTCTCTTGGTGTATTGCTGGCCATTGATCTCATAGATGGATTCCAGAGATTGGTCTTCAGCAAGTCTCGCAAAGTTGTACCACGTTGATGTCATTGTGAGAACCAGCCATACCAAAAAAAAATGCTAAATCACGCGACGAGGATCGTCCTGCTTGATTATTGGGAACTTCCGGTGGACACCTGACGACAAAAATGGGCGGTGACAACGGCGCGATTCGGCGGAAGAGGGTAAATACGGGAACATGATACACTAGGGGCATAGAGAAATGGTCAGATTGCCACGTGGTGTCCGTCCGCTTGAGTCAACGCGATGGGCGTGTCTGGCAGCCCGAGCCGACCCTGAAAATTAGTGGTCGATGGATCACGCCGGAGGAGACGATTTTTACGTCCGAACCCTACTAGTCCGATGGGCAGATCGAATGCTCTTAAGCCCCTACTGTTGTTTTGAGGTCGAGTGAGTTCCCAAAGAATTCACTAGCTTCCTGCATCGGCGGAATTATAACAGGATCACAATATCACGTAAGAACAGTGCAATGCGCTTCATCACACGCCGGGAGCACCGTTTGCAAATGCATGTACGGAGTAGCTAGCTAGGCTGGCGCATTACGTCGTGCATGCGTTGCGTTACAGTATAAAGCTCACGAAATATCCTCCTAACCTTGACCTCTCTAAGCACGGAGAGCCACCATTCCTCCGAGAGGCCAGAATTACCAAATATCAGGCCATGCATCTTACTCCCCTACCCCTAGATGGGCCGGTCGCCTGCGTGTTCGCGTACGCGTTCCTTTCCGGCCACCTCATCGACCCCAGCCATAAAACTAGCCAGAGGTGTACAGGGGAGCTCACTAGTGCACCAACCGGTGCAGTGCGTGTGATCGATGCGCGCTCTCCACGCGCAGTGCCACGCGAGAGCCTTGCGTTCCGTCGCTGCCTAACAGCCACCAGATCCAGCATTATCAATGTCTCAGATACTATCATGGTAGACCCACGAAGCGGGACAGGGTGTGGTCCTTGATTAAACTCCTTAATTTAAACGGTGCAACATCACCCAAAAGATGAACCATGTAGGAGCACTACTGCTACGTGTGTTCTCGCTGCCACGTCCTGGTCGGAGGTCCATCGGTGCAGGGACGTACTGTACTGTACGACTACAACGCCACCTTTGTAGTAGATCACCTAATTAAGCCTTGGATCCATGGAGAGCAGGCCGTGGCGCCACCCTATACGCGGAGAGCTGTCGACCTGTTCCGGTTTTTGGATGGATTGGACCGGCCGTGTGGGAACCGCCGTCAAAAGTAGAGTTCGCATTACGGTCCGGATTGTTGAGAATGGTGTTTTGCTCCGAGGTGGATATGCATAGTTTATTTAAAAATACATTTTAAATATATTTAAAATATTCGCGAATAGATTTTAACATCCTGTTTTCTCACAAAGTCGTTTTCCAAAAAAAACGATATGTTTTATGTCTTGTATAAAAAAGATAAAAATTGATACTAAAATAAGGCTAATACTACTCCCTCCGTTCCACAATATAAGATGTTTTAGACCTTTTCTACATTCATATACATACACATGTATCTAGACACATTTTAGTCTATATATACATTCACTTTAGTGTGAATCTAGACAACATGTGAAACACCTAAAACATCTTATATTATGGAACGGAGGGATAATATTTTTTCTTCCTTTTTTACATTGACCATAAAAATATTGGTTTTTCGTGAAACCACTTTGTGACCACGTAGAATGTGAATATGCATCCACGGAATTTATTTCTTACATTTTTTTCTCCATTTCAAAATTTGGTTTCTAATTACCGGGTGCATCAAAGTGAATTTCACGTCCGGACTGTCCTCCTCTGTATATTTATTGTGGGAGCGAGAAGGAACCTTCTCGAATTCGCTAAAACGAGATCTTCCGAATGAAAATCCATGTGTTTGCGAGAGTGGTTCACTTTTCTACATAGTACACTAGGCTACCATGCTATTATAGAAGATATAACTATTTGTAATCATTAGTCATTAGTGCAATACATAGTGTAAGGCGCCACAACAACGAGAGCCGCTTTGAGCACTACTAGAGGAAAGCTTACCCCAGGCGAACAAAAAATGCCTACCACAGGCGTATTTCGGTTCGTCTAGGACCATATCGCCAGCGGTAATGGCTTACCCCAGGCGAATTACGAAATACGCCTGTGGTAACTTGGCATACCCCCAGGCGAATAGGCCTTGTGCGCCTGGGGTAAGCCTTTTACCTGTGGCGAACAAGCACTGTGCGCCTGGGGTACAGATGCGCCTGGGGTACTATATTCTGTTCGCCTGGAGTATGGTTTTGCTGTGTCAAAATATAAAAGAAACCAAAATAACAGAAATACAGGAAATTGACAGAAATAAGTATCAAAATGACACAATTAAGTTTCATAACAGAAATATTCTCGATCATCAACACATAGTCTCGATCATCACAACATAGTTCAACAAAATTACATAGTCTCGAAAACAACCATAATACTAATAAATCCAGTAGTTAGTCAGATGGAAATGATTA
Source organism: Alopecurus myosuroides (assembly GCA_028641055.1). Lineage (NCBI taxonomy): Eukaryota > Viridiplantae > Streptophyta > Magnoliopsida > Poales > Poaceae > Alopecurus > Alopecurus myosuroides. The sequence goes on along the minus strand of CM054059.1, from coordinate 487,307,380 downwards.
TTTGTTCTAATTTGAACAAACTCGTCATCTATCTAGCGCGGGTTGATGTAGTTGATGACCATGATCTTGTCCAAGTTGGGGATGTCACTATTCCTCATGGTGATCAGAATAGCTCGGCCAGCCTCCATACCAACTCTTGCGGAATGGAACTGCCTCCATGCTTGAGAGTTGAGGATGACGCGACCATCAGCATTATCCCTGGTGATCGGAACTGCGGTGACATTTCCGGATTCTCCACGGCGTACTCCAATGGTACCTTGCTCCATGGCAGCACTGTCCGCTACCGCCATATGTATTTTCTAGAACACACAATTTCAAGAAAGAATAAAAGCACAATGTCACATACCGGCCACATTATAACATAAGCAACTATAGGAATAAGAAAGTGTTAAAAACATACCATGACATGTCCATTGGAGACATTAGTGTTGGTGATGCGATGCACGAAAGGGAACCCGATGTAGCTATCTATCTGGGCGAGTTTCTGAAGGACACGGTCCTTCTCAAGCTCGCTAAGATTGGCTCTTTGAGCAACCACCACATGTTTCCATGGGTCCTCCTCGTCCATATTATCCTCAGTGTCCATATCATCCTCAGTGTCCGTATCATCCTCACTACCGCCATCCTCGCTCGCAATCCCGCCCATATACACAATTTTGATACGAGGTTGCGGTCCTGCCATAGAGAAGTGAATGTAATCACATCCGCTTAAATTATAGGTGGCGATGATAGCCTGCAATTGTTCCCCGTAGAAGTAGGTCTTCTTTCTTTCTTTCTTCACTCAAAGAATGTAAATGGTCCCGTGAACATCGAAATCCACGGTATTGCCTACTAACTCGTTGAACTCTTCCCGAATATTGCATGGTATAATCTAAAAAAGAAATATAAAAGAATCTTTTGTTAAGAAACATACCAATCTAAGCTGGATAGTAAAACGAAATAACACAAGTTGCAAGTTAACATAAAAAGAATCGTTTGTTAATTACCAAAGAATTAAGGTCACCGTCGTGGAGCTGAAGCATGAAAGAAGACCCGGTGAATCGTCCTTCGGCACATCGGGACCGACATACTTTGCAAGCCATGTTCTATTAAATTAAGAAAGTAGACATAGAGGTTAGAGGAGCTTAGCTATCACAAAACAAAGACAAATGGCAGCACCTACCTATCACAAAACAAATGCAGAAAGGCTATCTACTTTATTGGAATATCCAAAAACAAAGCAACACTTGTAGGTGGATTCCTGAAATGCAGAATCATGTGACGAAACCGATGCTTTGCCAGCATTGTGAAGCCACATGGGAAACAGAATCTTAGATGAAATACCGATAATACCCTCACTGCTACTAAACCACTAATAACCCCCCTATTACATTCCCTGACATTCCTTCCCCCTTGAGACCATTGGTCACCAATGGAACAAGTTTCTACGAAAACTTTTATCACTGATTATTATCCATCTTAATTCATTCACCATCAGGAAGGTAGAAATGTGATTAAGATAATATCCAGTTCACATATTTGAAGATATTTCTTTGAAGATAGCAGCAAACTCATGGTCTTGTAATTCTCATTGACACATTGCTGACGGATAAACTCCAATTGATCATTAGTGAAGTCCAGTGTGTATGCATAGGATGTGATGCAATGAGATATTGTATAGGTCTTGTTGATCTGTTGCATATGGGCAACAAAACCGGTTCACTAAATCCATTTCAGATTCGTCTATTCTAGGAGCACCGCGGCCACCAGGAGCAGACGCATATGCATCCTATGGATCCACAACGACGACGGGAGGGAGTGGGCTGGGATGGAGGGGGGATGGGAGGGAGGGGGGCTGACCTGGATCCGCAACGACGACGACGACGGAGTGGGCGACGACGGAGTGGGCGGCGGCGACCTGCTCTGCTCCTCCTCGACACTGGCGTGGGAGACGACGGCGGCGTGTGGGTGCGTGTGGGTGCGGGTGCGGGTGATCTGGTGACCACTTAGAATAAAAAGCATTGAGCTAAGGACATTGAAACCGGTTTGTCATACAAACCGGTTCTAAAGGAGGCCTTTAGGACCGGTTTGTGCTACAAACCGGTTCTAAAGGATCTGCCCCTGGGCCCCACTCCCTGCAGCAAATGGTTGCAAGGCCTTTAGGACCGGTTTTTGTTACAAACCGGTTCTAAAGGATCTGTCCCCTGGGCCCCCCTCCCTGCAGCAAATGGTCGCAAGGCCTTTAGGACCGGTTTTTGTTACAAACCGGTTCTAAAGGATCTGTCCCTTGGGCCCCCCTCCCCGCAGCAAATGGTCGCAAGGCCTTTAGGACCGGTTTGTAACAAAAACCGGTCCTAATGGTTTTCTCATTTTTTGCAGCAACAGCGAAGGCTTACCCCAGGCGCAGAGGTACGTTTTTCGCCTGGGGTATGTGTTATACCGGAGGCGAACAGGTACGCTATTCGCCTGGGGTAAAGGAAGAGTGCCAGGGGGTGGTGATGGGTACCCTGCCAAACTTACCCCAGTCGCTTCCGTAATTTGTTCGCCTGGGGTAAGAGACTTACCCCAGGCGCTTATATATCCTGTTCGCCTGCGCTAAGTAGCCCAGGCGCGTCGACTTTCGTGTTCGCCTGTGGTAGGATATGCTGCTATAAGCAAATCTCTAGTAGTGGAGAGTCGCCACCACCCTTCCCAGATCTAGCCCGACGCGACCCCCTATCCTCTCTATCGGCGTCATCGGTTAGGGAAGAGAAGGGTGAGGTCCTTGGTGCTGCTCTATATATAGTAGATGTAGGCTATTGTGTGTTTCTTCCAACATGGAGAATCGCGCTATGCCTTGGAGGATCTGGCTGCAGGTGCACCCGAGCTGAATCTACCCGTCGGCGGTGGTTCCTCTCCTTTTCGTGGTGCTTCGATGGGCAGAGCCGAAGGCGATGGGCGAGGGATCGATGGCCCCTGCTTTAAATAAACTCAAGGCCTGGCCACCAGTTTTGGAGGTCTTGGCTGGTGCTATCGATAAGGGCGTGATTGCTCTACTCAGCTTTGACCCTCATGGAGAGGGAGATGGATGGTGGAGAGGTGGCTCCTTTCTTCGATTTTGCTGGTGGCTGGAAGTCAAAGTGCGTGGAGACACTCCTGAAGCAACTGGTTCAAGCGGAGTTTGTCAGGGGAGGCCATGACATGTCGAAGCTATCCATGGCGATGGGAGCCACTCAGCACTCGGCTGCAAGATTTGCCTGAGCTTCTTCCTCCTTCACTGGAGGATCTTGGAACTCAGCGAAGGACTCACGGCTGGCTGCCCTCCAAGAGGTATAGTCCCCGGTAGTGGAGTTGGTTCCTTGGCCTTGAGGTCATCGGTGACTTCTGCGGTGGAGAAGAAGCCTTGATTGTTAGAAAACGACGACATGTGGTGGACAGAAAACCTAACCAAACAAGACTTTTTTTTACAAACGGAGCCCTCTTGCTAGAAAGAACTAGGATCCACCATGCCTCCATAGCCGTAAGTCCACACGAAGTGAGGAAGATCGTTGTCAACTGATAGGATGGGAGGCCCTCTTTGCATCTTCCTGGAGTTAGGTACGACAATGAAACCATCTGATCTTTCAAACCATGTCTAAAGCACCTATCAAAATTCCACCACTAGTATTGCTCGCCACATGATGATCTTACACTCGAGGGGGGCACTATGCTTCCAAATAACATGATCCCATTAAGGTTGAGGCAAACGAAAACGGAGCCGCACTTTCCTATAGGGTGATGCGAGTGAAGATGATGTACACCGACGACTAATGAGAGAGAGGTGTCAAAGTAGGGCACAAGTTGGCGTGAGCCGACAATCGGTGTCATTGTTGCGTCAACCCGACATGGACACGAATAATAATAATAATGACAACAACACCAATAATAATCATAAAAGGAAGAAGATTCGGTTTTTGCCAGCTCTATGAGTTGCAGAATTAAAAGAGATATTGCTTACGAATTTTGAAGTTTTAAAATGTAGCTTGTAGACAATTTTTACATTGTCATGTAGTAACGTTCTATGTCTATTTATACAGTTAGCTGTTAGAACCTAGACAGGCGGTTGTTCGGGAAAATCTCGTAGAAAACCGTATTTGGGTCGGAGTAGAGATCAGGTTAGCATGTCGTATGGAACTCGTTGGCAATGTACTCCCTCCGTCTCAAATTAAGTGTCACAAAGATAAACAAAAATAGATGTATGTAGACATAATTTAGTATTAAATACATCCATTTTGTTCAACTTTGTGACAGTTAATTTCACACGGTACAATGGACGGTACGGCTACCGGTTGGCAACTTTGAGTGCCGGATGCTGGAAGCTGTTGTGTTCAGATCCTGGTAAACCACCGTTTAAAAAAAGTCGTCGTAAAGGAAGGCAACATAGATTGAAATCTGAACCTAGGCGACTAGGGTTTCTTGACCTAGGCGACTAGGGTTCGGTTTTCCTACACCGATTCTGATCTTCTTTCTGGGAGATTTCTTCGATCTGATCGCTCGCGCGATCCCACAGCAGCGGGCGCAAGGTTTTCGACAAGAGGGTTCTCTCGTGGGCGGAAGTTTTCAGCGATGGCAGCGATCGCTCCTGGTTCCTCGATGGCGAGCGGATCGGGAAGTAGGAAAGAAGAGGACATTGATGAACTGCTCGGTAGACTGGGATTCGAGGAGGATGAGGTAGACGATCTAATCTTTGAAGAACAAGAAGATGCACCGGTTGAGGGGGTGAAGTGGATGGCTTTGGCCCGGGTGCACACGACAAACCCGTTCAGTCCGCAAACTTTCGAACAACACATGATCAATGCTTGGAGCCCGGCGAAGAAGATAAAGATGCGGCTAATTGAGTGGAATTTATTCTCCATACAATGCTACTGCCTTGGAGATTGGATAAGAGTGTCTGAACAAGGGCCTTGGTTGTTTAGGCAAAACGCCGTATCCATAGAGCCAAATGATGGATTGTGCTCTCCGGGATCAGTGGACCTGAATTTTTTTGATGCGTGGGTACAGATTCACAAGCTTCCTGATGGTTACCGATCTAATGCTCTAATAAAAAACCTGGTTGAGAAGAAAATTGGAAAGGTATCGAAAGTGGAGACGGCATTATATGGGATGGGTGATTTTGTGAGAGCTAGGGTTCGTATAGATACAAGAATTCCTTTGGCAAGATTTGTTTCGATCTCAAGAGGGGGCAATCGAGAGTTCTACAAAATTCAGTTCGAAAAATTCCCTAAGTTCTGTGGGGTGTGCGGTATGTTGGGCCACGTCTCACTAGAATGTGGTACCGGTGAACATGATATCTCGATGTTGAAGTGGGGTGATTTTTTGAAGGCTGACCCTGCGACATGGCATGGAAGGAGGATTTTCGGTGGAGGCAGAAATATGGGGTCTGGAGGACGCAGAGGTGGTCGGGACTTCGGTGGCAGAGGAAGAATGGCTCCGGATGTTCAAGACTGGCGACAGCACCCTGAGCATAATATTGGAGGGGGGTCCAAAAAGGACGATGATCTTGCTGATACCGCGTCCAGTCCGATAAAGGCGACTGACATAGTTATGTCAGACATTGGTAAACAGACAAAGAGATCCCTGAATTTTATGAATGACCGACAGAACCACCTGCAGGTCGGTGAGACCAATACTATGCTAATCACACAAGGAGATGGGGAGGATATCCAGGGGTCCAATGATCAGCTTGAGAGGGGGGGAAATATCAAAGAGAAGGCAAAGAGACAAAAAAAGTGGAAGTGAAAACTCGATAGTAAACTCAAACTCAGAATCGGCGGGCTCCTTCGAGGGGTGCCGCCGGGAGCAATGATTATCATATTCTGGAACTGACGGGGAATGCGTAAATCCTCGGCAGTTCGTGCGCTCCTGGAGCTCCAGGGGCGGTTACATCCGGATGTGTTTTTCCTGTCTGAAGCACATTTGTGTAAAGCTAAGGCAGAAAACCTTCGTTTGAGATTGAAGTTTGACGAGATGTTGGTTTCGGAAAGTGATGGAAGGAGTGGTGGACTAGTTATGTTTTGGAACAAAGAGATTGAGGTAACATCTTTTGAGATCACCAATAATTACATTGACCTGAGAATCAACGAGCACAGTGAGATGGGATGGCGTCTCACTGGCTTGTATGGTGAACCTAGTGGTGAAAATAAACATCTGACATGGGAGTACATTAGATCTCTTCACGCGGCAAGAGATTTACCGTGGTTACTAGCTGGGGATTTTAACGAAATCATGTATTCGTGTGAAAAGGAGGGGGGTGCGGTGAGACCCCAACGTCTGATGCAGGCTTTCAGAGATACTATCAATGAATGCAACTTAGAGGATATGGGATTTCTAGGTGATGTCTTCACGTGGAGAAGAGGCAAAATTCGTGAACGACTTGACAGAGGTGTCTGCGATAGGAGATGGGCTGACATGTTCCCTGCGGCTGCTTTGATCAATGAAGATTTTGGTAAGTCTGACCACCGGCCGATTTTGATAAATACCGATATGGAGCCAGGGAACCAAAACAGCAAACCGAGCCCACCTCGTTTCGAAGCCAGGTGGCTCTGTGAACAGGATGTCGAGTCTATCATTCAGACTGCATGGGAGAGGGCCAAGCATCTCCATGCTTCTGAATCTGTCAGCTCACACACGAAATTTGTTCATGATTCATTACACGCTTGGGATAAAGAGGTCCTCAAAGGTCCTAGGAGGAGATTACGCGAATTGCAGAGGGAACTGAATGATATCCTGTCAGGTCCTCTGTCGGACGAGGCAACAACAAAGCAAATGGAAGTCCAGCTGAAGATGGACAATTTATTGGAACAGGAGGAGCTTTATTGGGTACAAAGAGGCCGGGTCAATTGGCTGCAACACGGAGACCAAAACACTGCATTTTTTCACCGGTTTGCTTCGACGAGGAAGAAAAGAAATCACATATCATTTCTGAAGGAGGAAGGGGGTACTGTGATTGATGAACCTGAGCACATGCTGTCTCATGTGCGAGACTATTTTAATGATTTGTTTACTGCAGGTGTTTCGGTTCCTAACTTGGAGACTTTACAGAAAGTTGAGCCATGTGTGTCGCATGATATGAATCTGGCTCTTGTGGCACCGTTTACTAGAGAAGAGGTAAAGAAAGCAATGTTCAACATAGGTGATCTTAAGGCTCCGGGGCCTGATGGGTTACATGCGGCGTTTTACAAGAGATTTTGGCACATCATTGGAGAGGATCTTACTGACGAGGTCCTTGCGGCGGTTAACTCTAAGGTAATTCCCGAAGGGTGGAATGATACTACTATCGTTTTGATCCCTAAAGTGGATAATCCAGAACATATTACACAGTTCCGTCCAATTAGTCTATTCAACGTGGTATACAAGGTTATCTCGAAACTTATTGCTAGTAGATTGAAACTACTGCTACCTGATATTATCTCTCCTACCCAAAGCGCGTTCATCCCGGGACGCTTAATCACTGACAATATATTGGTGGCTTATGAATCATACCATTATCTAAAGAATAGGAGAGATGGAAGACAGGGTTTCTGTGCAGTGAAATTGGACATGCACAAGGCTTATGACAGGGTTGAGTGGAGTTTTCTCAAAGGAATTCTTTTACGTCTGGGTTTTGACTGTGATTGGGTAAATCTGATAATGGCTTGTGTCTCTTCAGTAAGGTACAATATTCGGCTCAATAATGACTTTTCAGATTTTGTTTATCCTACTAGGGGTCTCCGTCAGGGAGACCCTCTATCACCTTACCTGTTTTTGCTATGTGCTGAAGGACTCACTAGTTTGTTGAAACATGAGGAAAGTTTGGGAAATATTATGGGAGTGAAAGTGTGCAGGGCGGCCCCTGCAATATCTCATCTGTTATTTGCCGATGACTCATTAATCTTAATGAAAGCGGATGCTGGGAATGCATCCTCTTTGAGACGTGCTCTATCTGATTATTGTGCGGCCTCTGGACAATTGGTGAGTGATGCGAAATCGAGCATTTTCTTCAGCCCCAATACGGATATCAACACTAGAGTGGAGGTATGTTCTATTTTAAATATAATGACTGAAGCAATGACCGATAGATATCTCGGTCTACCACCTATGGTTGGAGTTGACAGGGCTGATTGCTTCAAACACCTTGTTGAGAGAGTTTGCAAAATTCTTAGTGGTTGGAAAGAGAAGAAGTTATCTTTCGGAGGAAAGGAGGTTCTGCTTAAAGCCGTCATTCAAGCTATTCCAGCATATGCGATGTCTGTATTCAAGCTACCTAAACAGATCATTAAAGGGATAATCACTGCAATGTCCCAGTTCTGGTGGGGAGATGATGATCAGAAGAAACATATGCATTGGTTTGCGTGGTGAAAAATGTGTGTTCCTAAGAGAAAAGGAGGTATGGGTTTTAGAGACCTCCAAAGTTTTAATCTTGCAATGCTTGCAAAACAATGCTGGAGATTGGTATCGTGCCCAGATTCTTTGTGTGCCCAAGTGTTAAAAGCTAAGTACTATCCCACGGGAGATATTATAAATTGTACTTTGAAGAAGGGGAGTTCTTTTACTTGGCAGAGCATATGGGCAGGTATACAAACTTTTAAAAGAGGACATATTTGGAGAATTGGAGATGGTTCGAACACAAGAATATGGGAGGATCCCTGGATCCCTTCAAGTCCGAACAGGAGAATTACTATGAGAAGGGGTAACATTGTCTTATCTCAGGTTTCGGAATTGATTGATTCAGAGAACGGTGTGTGGGATGAGGAATTGATAAAGGAAATCTTTTGGCCAATTGATGCCCACAGGATCTTGCAGATACCCCTGGCGATTGACCGGTTTGATGATTTTGTTGGGTGGCACTTCACAAAATCCGGGACTTTTTCGGTTAAATCGTGTTACCATTTAGAGTGGGAGCATCAACACGGTATTAAGCTTAGAAGAACAGGGGATTATGGCACTTCTTCATCACTGCCAATCTGGAAAACGTTGTGGTCGCTCAGTGTACCAGCTAAGGTAAAGATTCATTATTGGAGATCTTTATATGGTGCTATTCCGTGCAATGGGGTTTTGGCCAACCGGCATATGCGGCCTAACTCTGATTGCACCCTTTGTTTGACTGCTTGCGAGAGCATAAGACACGTGTTTTTTAAATGCCCGAGAGTTCAGGATATCTGGAGTCATCTTGGTCTACTGGATGTTATCAACCAAGAGTGTGATGTTGGGGTTGAGGGCGAATCTGCTTTGGAAGCTCTGCTACGGGATACCAATGCGACAGCTCCGTTAATTTCTGAGGTGGGCCGCAATGAATTAGTTGCTATTGCTATTTGGTATATCTGGTGGGAGAGGCGCCGAGCCACGAAGGGAGAAACGGTGCAAGCAACCGTAAGATCAGCACATGCAATAACGGCGATAGCCCTAAACCACGCTAAGGCAAGGAAGAAGAATACCCAAGCCCCGAGGGCGGGATGGCTCAAACCGAGAGAAAATTTTGTCAAATTAAATGTCGATGCGGGTTTCTCTATTGATACAGGTACAGGGAGCTCGGGGGCTATTCTTCGTGATGATCGAGGGGTGTTTTTGGCTGCCTTCTGTCGGGGTCTTCCTTATGTTTCCGACCCAGCTACGGCAGAAGCGTATGCCCTTCGTGATGGCCTTATTTTGGCGGGACATTTGGGGTGTAATAGACTTGAAGTGAACTCAGACTGTCTAGAAGTCATCGAAGTTATGATCAATGGAGGGAATCACCTTGGACCAGCTGTGGCGATCTATGAGGAGTGTGTCATGCTTTGCCGCAATTTTTCCTCGGTTATTTTCTCACATTGTCATAGAGAGGCTAATAGAGCAGCCCATTTGTTAGCTAGTAATGTAGAGGGGTTCTTGTCAGTATCTTGGCAAGATGAACCACCTGATTTTCTTGTAAGCACTCTTGCTAACGATGTATCTTTGTTATGATTGGGGCAGCAAGTTTTTTACGCACTCTTTTCCTTACCAGGGTACCCGAGGGGACTGGAAGGTTTTTAATGAGACGGCTTGCTTGCTTAATATAAGTGGTTTTAAGTTTAAAAAAAAAAGTCGTCGTAAATCGAGACGTGGAGCCGTGAGATTCGCCGGTAGAAACACGAACGACCAAGGACCGATGGCGCGTACGGAGCGACGTAAACGATCCATCAGATCAGAACAGCGTCTCCGTGTACGTCCGCGCGGCACCGTGCCGACGCGGTGTGGTCCACGCACCGCCCACACACGGTGCCCGCATGTGGTTCGCCGGACGGCGCGAGTCTCGCTCGTTCCCTCTCTCGACCGACCGACCGGCACGCGGCGCTTGAACACAACGTTGTGGTACCGTTCGTAGTACAGGCTCGTCCAGAGCTTGTCGCGTTCCACCGCCTCCGGCAGATCCGCAGCTGAAAACACGACGACGGCGAGCTAGCGACGCCCGGCGCCGGCGGCCAAGATTTTCCGTAGACGCAAGTGGCTACTATTGGTGTGGCGTTGTCACATTGAGCAACGTAACTGAAGGTTCGTCGTCTACGCGTGCCACAGAAATCTGGCCACAACGGGAAACGGAGCCCGCCGGATATTTTGCCCGACTCGGCGGTCGATCGACCGGTCGCAACGTGCTCCTGCTGCAATTTCCTACAGTATAATGTTTGGCTGCTAGTAGTAGCACGACGTAAGGCCGGTGGTGCAACTGCTAGTAATTTACTCACTTGCTCCTGATCTTTTGCTGCATCGAGAACCTTCTGAAATTGGACGACGCACGGCAAGTCGACAAAGCTCAATTATTCATGGAGACGAAAAGGAGATTAGCCATTTCTTTTTCCTGTGGGGGCGGAGGCCCGGCCTTTCCACCGCGCCAAAAGGCTCACGCTGCGCGCTTGAATCCGCGACGCGGTGCACGGTACAAATACTGCGGTGAGCGTGCAGCCTCCAGAGTGCCTTGCTATATTTGTGTGAGCATGACGTAGGAGTATTTGTGGTCTGACGCATAAGTCCGGATAATAATAAATAAACAGCTGTGTCCACCTTTTTCCGAGAGAAGGACGTCCCGTAGAGAGAAACACCGTGAAATGGACGTCCCTAGCTAGGTGGGGAAAATAGTTGTGAAACGGACGGCCGATTCCCCCTCGCGCGCGCGCTGTCACTTTCCTCCCACAGCTGATGGCAGCCGATTTCATGGCGCGCGGTGGTTGAACCGTAAGAAAAATGGTGGACATTTTCTGAGGCCAGAAGAAAAGGTAATAAATAGTAGCACTTGAGTTTAGGAGGCGCGGTGGTGGTGAGTCGTTGATGTCACATCGGCGGAAACAGCCGCGAAAGACCACCGGTGAAACCCATAGTACAGTGCTGCTATGAGTTAAAATGGATTTTGGATTCATGCTCTGCTTAGAATTAAGTAAGCAGCCGTCTTGCGAACTTTTCCTGCTAAGCTATAATACTGTAATAAAGGAACTTGTTCAGACCGGGAAGTCCGCCCGGAACACTGCATTTCGTCTCCCGCTTTTATTCAAACACTCTACTGAAGTCTCAAACTCTGTACGTCCGGTTTAATTAATGAAATTTGGGTGAGCGCTGGCCTTGGCGTCCCGTTGTTATAGTCAAAAACAAAAAAGGGAGTGAGCGCCTTTAAAAAAATTAAATTCGGCTTTTTTCTCCTTCGCCGAGGCGGTGCGTGAACTTGAGGCCGGTGCGGATGTCGGAGCGGGCTCTGGTCTCTCGCCTCCGCTATGTCGCGTTGAGGAGTTTGAGTGTCGGTTTTGGCCGCTCGGGCGACTTGGTCATCCACTTGTGTGCAGCGGAGCCTCTGGGTTGGCGTGGATGGCGGAGCGACGGCTCCGGATGCTCGCCCCCGTCTCGTTATGTTGAGCTGTTTAGATGTCGCCTTTGGTTGTTTTCGACGACTCGGTCGTAGACTCGTGTAGGGACACGGACTCGGGATTGGTGTGGCGAGTTTTGCTTTGTGCCGGTTTTGGCCGATTTATCTTGTATAATACCGGCCAACTCTTTTGTGATATATGAACGCAGAGATAAATCCTTTTCCTTGTTTAAAAAACAAACGCCGTAGTGGACGGACATTGCATATGGTACTGAAACTAGAACTTAAAAACTTTTATTAAGAAAAGAAAATACTACTCCTATATAATGTTCAAGTATTGCTGCAGCAGAAGGCATATTCAGTGCAATTAGGTGTGTAAAGAGTGCACACGGCAAGACGTGCAGCGCGCGCGACGTGAGGCGGCCGGAGCAAACCCTGAAACCCATCCCGTACGCATGGATGCATCTCTGCAACCTGTCACCAGCAACGCAACAACTACTACTATCACTTTGACAATCCCGTCCAATTCGCATCAGGAACAACTGTGACCTACTACTGTCCAGTGATCAAGCAAAGGCAGCCAAGTAAGCAAGCCCGTCTGATTTGACGAAGCCCCCGCTTGACCGGAAGCTGCGGTATAGTAGCAGGAGTGGTAATTCGTCCAAGTCTTGCATGCCCCAATTGGCAAGTAAAGCCCGTCTGCTTTGACTCAGCCCCAACTACGACTGTAGATCGGAAGCTGCGATTCCTCAAGTCTTGCCCCAGTTGGACGCTTGTATAGTATGGCACTATGCAAACGCGTAGCACGTGTTCTGGTACACGAACAAAAACTGTCACGGTCGTCGATGGGTTTAGCAAAAGAAATTTGGATGGCCAATATTCTGCCTGGACTTGCAAGGACCTCGACGAAGTTATTATTAGTCAGAAAAAATACACACGAATTATACGAACTAAAGGGGAGTTTTCCGTTTCCGTACGTGAGCCAACGTGACGTGACGAGTGGTGCAATACGCGGTACATCTCGAGCGAGGCGTGTACTGCAGCGTACGTACGTACGTACTCCTACGAATGTGTGCAAATTCCTGCGCACGCAGCTGCCGCGGTATGTGTGGTCGACTTCACAGTTAGTGCGGTCGATAGATATCCATGAACTTTGCTTCAAGCAAGACTGCAAGAGAAAGAAAGCTACGGAGGCGAAAGTCCTTCGCCGGCAGCGAGCGATTCGGACGGTAGCGCGTGCGAAGCGATGCCCGCGTCGCGCCGCTCCACCAGTTTTTTCTCCCTTTTCCATGGCCGCAATGCGTCTGCGACGCGGGGATACCGGACGGATCTGTGGTGCCTCTGCGCGGCCCGTACCAGCATATCCGCAATTAGATCTTCTCTCAAAACGTCATGTCGGATGGGTGTACTCCCGCTTTGGAATGTCTTGATTCTTTTTTTTTTCTGGTTCAGATATTGTTGTATATCATCAGATTTTGCTCTGCCACCAGCTCCGGAGCTGGAAAGTAGAGTATTTCTTGGCACCAAATTATACACTTCAATTACATGTTTTCTTTTCGCGTGTGAACTGCAATGACTAGTGTACGTTCCGCAGCTAGACAAACCATTTTTAATAAGAGGTATTAGCACCACAGGTACAAATACTTGCACGGTGGGAGCAAAAACATACAACTAGTTAAAAATGTGACCAAACTCATACCAAAACTTGCAAGGTTGGAGCAAATAGGTACAAAGCCAATCAAAACGCGCCATTTGGCTGCCATGGTGTCGCCTGGGTGGACAGGAAATCTTACGGAAACCCCCCTGAGAGTTTTAAGTCACAGAAAAAAGTCCAACTCTCCCAGGAGTTTCTCATTTATGATTTAGGACCCTGAGATTCTTTCACATTTATGACTAGGGGGCCGACCGCATTCCCCATCTACTGTCCCCAAATCCCTAACCCCTTGGAAGAACAGCGAGCATAGCAGAGCACGGCGGCGGCAGTGCAGAGGGGGCGGAGGCAGAGGAGAGGGGCCGGTGCACGGCGGAGGCAGAGGAGAGGGTCGGTGCACGGCGGAGGTCGGTGCACGTCGGAGGCAGAGGAGAGGGTCGGTACACGGCGGAGGGAGAGGATGTCGTGGTCGACTGGTTCGTCATCCGCTCCAGGATTCCGTCGAGCGAGCGGGAGGAGTGGAATGGAATCACGCTCTCCGGTTCGATACCGTGAATCAGCCATGGTATACGAGCCCGCTGTGTACTGCCGGTGCAAGGGCCAGCGGAAGGCGCCAAGGTGGATATCGTGGAGCAGACAGAACCCAGGCAGAAGGTACTATGCCTGCATCGATGCAATGGTGAGCAGGCCTGTAACTTGAGCTCGATTTTGATTTTGATGCAATCACCATTCTGAATTTGATATTGTGAACAGACAGGTCGTGGTTGTGGTTTTGTGGAATGGTATGATGGTGAGCTGCCAAAGTTTTTCAGTGACTTGATTGGTGATATGCGTGATGAGATCTGGAGGTTGAAGGGTGCAGGCAATGTGCCACCTGTTGAGGATTTATGTGATGGTTTCCAGGATGCAGTTCCAGGCAACTTGATGCTGCAGAATCTTGAAGAAAAGATAGAGCTCCACAATGAAGAGATGAAGATACCGAAGACCAAGTATAAGAGTGTGGTCTTTGCTTTTGCTGTGTTTGTGCTCGGTTTGGTGGTGGGAAAAATGCTTCTTCGATGAGTGATAAGGGGGTATGCAGCAGTGTTAATCAGTGTAGTTCATGCACTGATTGAGTGATGACAAAAGTTGTGGGCTCTCTGTGTACTGCAATCTAATGTATTGATATGCAATGTATGAACCCCTGTTAAGTGTTTATGAATGCAAGAATTCATATTTCCTGTTAATTTGCTTCTGCAAAATTTTAACATAAGTGCTGTGAATTTTCTTATGGAACATTAGAATATCAGGTTCAGAAAATGGCTAAGAAGCATTACATATGTAGATACTAAAACTTGCATACCACAACAACAACATACATATATAGTACTGGTACTTAAAGTACCGGTTCAGGTTCAACACAACACAACACATTACATAACACATTACAATAAAGTACTGGGATCAGGTTGCAGGAGTTTCAACCATTACAGAACAACAACATAGAACAACATGTAGCATAGCCCATAGCCTGGTTTGCCCATAGGGCATCTTTCACACTCCAGCATCTGCAAGGAGAGCATAATGGTACTGACTGTCAAACCCAAATGTTCCAGGCTCAATCCTGTCAACATAAAGATTCAGCTTCTTCTCTTCATGGGTCCTCCTAAACCAAAACATGAGCACCTCACCCTCAGCATAGCTCTGATCAGCAACAACTTGCATCCACTTTGATGTCATGATGGCACACTTCCTGGCCTTATCCAGTTTTCTCTTCACTGGAGTCATTTTCTGTGCATGATCATAATACACCCTCATGTCATATCCAGACCTGGTCATGTACTGCTTCAGGTATGTCTGGGTGAATTCCTTGTTGAAGTACTGCAATAAAAAAACTCTCTTATGCATGTTCCTTATTTTCAGAGTATCTGCAGAAACTAAATGCAAGTTCAATGCATAACCTACCATTTTCCCCTTGTTCTTGTCTGTAGAAACCTGTGCCTCTCTCATGGTGGTAACATAGAATGGAATTCTTGGCTTCTGCAGATCAGAGATATCCTGTAGAAGAACTACCTGACGTTTCTCCAAACCAACACGATTTGGGTACACGCAGTATTGATCATATGGGTCATGTGCTTCCCACTCTGGCCCTACATCACACATTAAGTATCACCAAATGAGCAAAAAAGGAGATCTGGTCCTACATCTATCAGTAGAAACAACATGCACAAGTACAAACCAAATATTTCTCTGTCAGAACACAACCTCTTATAGTGATGTTCAGATCCCTTTCCATTTCACAGACAGAACAAGACAGGTCAGTGCTATCATCTGAAGAGGAGGAAAGGTCCACCACCACCACATTGGGGTCCATCGATCTACTAGGTTCAACAACATGCAGAAGTACAAACCAAGTTGATTCAGAAGAAGAGAGTGAGGAGAAACAAGGATGAGAGTGAGGAGAAACAAGGAGGAGAAACAAGTTGATTCAGAAGAAGAGAGCTCATACCTGGATTCAGAAGAAGAGAGCCACCCAGCAACTGTCTTCTCCGGTGAGGTGTAGGCTTGTGCGATGAGTAACTGGTAGTGTGGAAGATGGGAGTGAGTGGGTGGGGATGTAATGCGGTAGGGGGCAGTAAATAGGCCGTAATGGGTGGAGGACTATGCGTGGGGGCTGTTCCCCTTCTATTTGACTGACAGGTGGTTCATTAGTTGGCTTACGACAGTAAAAAAAAAGGCTACTAACTGCATTTCACTTCACTGCAGCTAACATTGCATACAATACAACTAACATTTCACTTCTCCAAATCAAGTTCCTGAATTTAAAATTGCATGCCATGTTCAGTACAAAACTGTTTGAGCATTAAGTTCACATATGAACTAAAATTGGCTATACAAGCCACTTACAAGTTCAGTATGAACTGCAATGATCATGTAAAACTAGAAAGTAGCATCCGGTGCATTTTGAGTGAGTTGCATCTCTTCTGGCAGATCAGCACCCACAATGGTGTCATTCAAGTCTGGCAATGATGGTCCTTTTGTCTGCTCCTCATCACCAAACAACCACCAGTGCAATGATCCTGGTGCTGTATTGTACCTTCCTCTAACTGCACTTCCTCCTGCTCCATTGCTTCCTGTTGCAATTCCTCCTGCTCCATTGCTTCCTGGTGCACTTCCTCCTGCTCCATTGCTTCCTGTTGCAATTCCTGCTCCATTGCTTCCTGTTGCAATTCCTCCTGCTCCATTGCTTCCTGGTGCACTTCCTCCTGCTCCATTGCTTCCTGGTGCACTTCCTCCTGCTCCATTGCTTCCTGGTGCACTTCCTCCTGCTTCGGTGTCTCCTGGTGCACTTCCTCCATCTCCAGTGTCTCCTGGTGCATTCCTTCTTGGTGGTTTAAACCCTGTTGCATTGCTTCTTTGTCGGGGGGTTACCCCCGAGTAGGGTAAAGGCAAGTGGTAAAAGCAACTATCAGAAGAGAGGTTTGGTCGAGTAGCCGCCTACCCGGTACTTGCTACCCGGTCGACTGCTACTCGGTCTCTCCTCAAGGTGACCAAAAGGAAGGATCAATCAAGTTCTGTCCTTTCGAGTAGAAGAGTTGGCCCGAGTAAAATTGGCGGGAACCTACTCGGGCCAGAAAGTCAAAGGAGCCGTTCTGACACAGGATCCCGCGTATCCTGGGTCCGTACTTGGCAGTATTCGAACAACTGTTCATCTGGGACCGGCCTGCCTGACAGTGACAGCATGGAAGCAGGCCGTCGCAGGATAAGGGGGCCCTACTCTGTGTTTGGCACAGTGATACCAGTCTGTCCCCTTGTTTTGCCCAACGACTTTCCAGATGCAGCCAAGATTAGGAACCAAAGCTGTCAGCGGGAACCCGGAAGAAGGACGATGTGCACACTATGTCGACACTTGTCCATGTTTGGATGTATCCGGCTGGGCACCAGGTATATAAGGTGCCCCGCCGCCTCCTGCGTGAGGCATCACAAGCAGGATCGCACAATCGAACACTTGGTAACCTAATTCTTGACCTAGTTCATCACATAGAGAGGAGAGTGGCTACTCGGTAGCAAGAACCTTGTACTGTGGCTACTCGGTGAGACACCAGAATACATAGAGAAAGGCAGGAGTAGGGGTTTTACCTCCTCACGAGGGCCCTGAACCTGGGTAGATCGTGTTGTTTGCAGTGTTTACTTCGTACCTCACGCGGCTACTAGTCGCGTGATCCCTCCCCGAGCATCTCCAGCGTCCTTCGTCCCCACATCTTTAGCCATCCCATGGCATCTGCCGTGACACCACCACGACATTCTTGGTGCACTACTGCCAGGTGCTTTCCTTTTAAGGCTTTTCCCTTTCTTTCTCCCTCTGCCTACACCTCCTGTTGGTGCAGAGTTGCTTCCATCAGTGCCCCCCCTGCCTGAGGTATTGTTTGCTCTCCCTCTTCCCCTTGCTGGCAACCTTCCCCTAGTGGTAGCTGTGGTGAATCTACCTTCTGCAACAGGAATGTCCTCTCTAGCCTGAACAACAAATGCACTCTCCTCAGGCAATGGGCCAATGGGTCTTGTTTCTGGTGTTGTTCTCTGTTGACATGCAAAATGCAGGAAAATATCAGTACAGTGTACTTATGTGTTAGCAAGCAAAATGCATTCAGCAAACTAAGTACAATGGTACCTCCTGGCTCATAATGTGCACCATCATGTGAGGTTGCTTGCTAGGATCAAGTTCAGGCAATGTAGATTGATGAATGATGTGGGCCAATATAGCAGGGTTATCAATATCTCCATCAGCATCTTCAGGTTGGTGTCTGCCATTGGCTAGATCTTCCATGTATTTGGTGTGTCCCTTCTTATTGTGATCTGCCTTTTTACAAATTGAACAATGCATTTGAAGACCTGCTCTAGTGATTATCTTGACACCATTTTTTTCCTTTTCTTCAGGTGTTTTTCTCCTGTTTTTCTTGGGCCTGCCCATGACCTTGGTGAACAAAGGGGGGTGCACTGGCACTCCATTCTGTTTGTCCCCAAAACATCTTGCTCTGAGTGGAGCCAAGTGGTAACCATATGCTTTCCTATATGTCTCAATGAAATAACACTTGTGCACCAACTTTTCAGGACAAATTCTTTCATGTCTGCAACAGGCAATTACATGGTGGCATGGTATCCCTGTTAGTTGCCACCTCTTGCAGTCACACACTTTCTTCTCCAAGTCCACTATATACCCTGTTTCAAATTCTCCAGATTTTACTTTAAATTTGTTGCAACCTGCAGCTTCCACACCACAATTTTTGGCAAATTCAGTGAACTTGTCCAATTTTTTCTTGATTTTGGGACAAATAGTGCCATCCCAATCATCAGCTTCCAGGTTCTTCCCAACAATCCTATGCATCATCTTATAGAAAATATTTTCAAGCATTGATAGCATTGGCAGTTCCCTAGCTTCATTAATGTAGCTGCATAAAGCATTACAATATGAAGGGGAAATCAGTACTGTGGTTACCAAACCAAAAAAAACATGTTCAGTGTGCATAATACAAAATGCTTACCTATTAAACACCTCTGAATGATTGTTCAGCAACATGTCACATTTGGGCAATTCATTGAAGAAAGCCTTTATCCATGTGTTTGGTGGCATTTCTTCTACCCAAGCATGAGCCTCAGGACTGTCCACTAGTAGCTTGTCCATGTTTCTCTGATAAGTAGGCAGGTTGGTTGACCTTGCAACTGCCCATAGATCATCCTTCAGTGTCTCACCTTTGTGTTTTTTGTGAAAATTCTGATAAATATGTCTAACACAATGTCTATGTTCTGCTTCTGGAAACACAGTGCTGACAGCCTTAATCAGGCCCTTCTGCCTGTCACTCATTATGGTGAAAGGAGCAGTGTTAGAGATGTTCAAATCCTGTTTCAATGTGGTGAGAAACCATTCCCATGCACTGGTGCACTCAAGTTCAACTAGTCCATAAGCAATTGGGAATATGCAGTCATTAGGATCAATGCCAACTGCAGTAAGCAAATTCCCTTTGTACCTTGTTTTAATGTGGCAACCATCTATGCATATCATTGGTCTGCATCCTTCTAAAAAGCCTCTTTTGCTAGCATCATAAGACCAGTACAAGGTAGCCAAGTGATGCTTTGGAACAACATCTCCCTTGTCCTTTGAAAGATTTGTGGAGAGAAAAAATGTGGACCCATGATTGCTTCTCCTCAGCTCTTCACCATAATCCCACAACAGATTGAATTGTTCTGTCTCATCACCATGTATAATGGTCAGTGCCTCTTTCCTTGCTCTTCTCAGCTTCCAAGTATTTCGATTCAAGTTAAACTCCCTCTGAATTTTGGTCTTAAAAGTTCCCAGGTCCATTTTTTGATTGTCCCTAAACTCAGTCACGAAATAGTTGCAGAGAAACTTTGCTGTCAAGGACTTGCTCTCCCAAACTCTCTCACACCTGTGGACACCAAAATATTTTCTCACCACAATAGCATCTGTCCTGCTATCCACTGAAGCATTAAGGTACCATGTGCATCCAAATTCACAGTCTCCATCACACACAGCCTCTAACCTTTTGGTCTCATTTCTTCTTTTGCTCACCTTTACTCTCTCCCTTATGTTGTATGCCTTAAATGCATCTCTAAGCTCCTTCATGCATGAAAAAATCATGCCTACCTTGAAATCTGGCATTGACATGTCAACTTGAGCATTAAATTCAGTGAATTTGTATTGCAGCTCAAGTGCTTGCTCTCTGTTCAGATGCAAATCTTCATGCTCAAATCCAGCATCATCCTCTTGTTCAATTATGTCCACTCTTTCATTGTAATCATTCACTTCCTTATCAATGTGGGCATCAAACATGTCATCATCCCCATCTTGTGCATCATAATCATTATCATAAAAATCACTGTCAGTGTCCACACCTTCTGAATGTGCAACAATCTCACTTGTATTGCTCTCAACATGAGCTGCAGATACATGTGAAGATGGCCTTCCATTTCCTATTTCCATGTTTGCAAATGCACTGTCCTCACCCAACTCTGGCCCTGGAACTTGCTGTGCACCCTACTGACCTAACCTCATAATGCAGTCAGGTCTAAAAAAATTCAGAAAGTCAGTGTGATCAACCACAACTGTCAGTGTCTTATGATCCTTCACTGCTTGTATCATTGCTACAATCTCAGAATCATTCTGAATGCACACTAACCCATCATTCATTCCTCTCTCTGGCAGACACCAATGCACATGCAATCTGTCATCAATTTCATGATTTAACTGCCTGATTATATCATGAATCCAAAGCAAAGACCAGGTGTCACAATTGCAATTGTCAAAGAAATCAAAACTGCCATTAGTGTAGTCAATGTCATCCCGCAACCCTGTGATGAACCCATTATGAGCAATTGCAAGAGTGAATCTATCTGAATTGTCACCTGCATTGCAAACACATGAACCAATATAAAAGATGCCACCTTTCTGAATTTTCTGCTAAACCAACAGGAAAAGGAAAAACAAGGCATGCTCTGATTCATATTTGACCACTTCTATAACCTACAACACTACCCGTAGAGCAACAAAACACTATCCAAAAGATCTAAATGCCCCCAAATCGCTCTAATTAAGCTGCACAATAAATTATGGAAGTCCCAAAGTTCATCAAAAATTTGACGAAATAACTACACAATAACCTCACAAAAAGCTTCCTGCACACCTACAATACCTGATTGAGAGCGCACAGACATGATCATAAATCCTAGCTAAAGCCCCCATGGCGGCCGTCCATGGCGACCAGAGCAGCGGCGAGGGACAGAAGCAAGGTGGAAGAAGAGGGGAGGGCGAAGAAGATGCGAGGCGAGATGGAAGAGGGGTACCATAATCTGGCGGTTCCACGCCGTGGCGACGCAGCACCGGCTCGTCCGCCATTGGCGCCTCGGCGGCAGCGAAGAAGACGCGAAGAAGGAAGGAGACCGTAACTGACGCGCGTCCTGCTCTCCTCTCCTATCCGACACGTTAAATGGAAGAATCCCAGGGTCCTAAACCATAAATGCGAAACTCCTGGGAGAGTTGGACTTTTTTGTGTGACTTAAAACTCTCAGGGGGGTTTCCGTAAGATTTCGTGTCCACCCAGGCGACAACGTGGCAGCCAAATGGCACGTTTTGATTGGCTTTGTACCTATTTGCTCCAACCATGCAAGTTTTGGTATGAGTTTGGTCACATTTTCAACTAGTTGTATGTTTTTGCTCCCACCATGCAAGTATTTGTACCTGTGGTGCTAATACCTCTTTTAATAATACAGTAGTACTCCACAATTATGGAAGGTACTTACAAGTTAGCTTGAAAGCATTTTCCTGCTCCAGCATTTTCCGTAAAGGGTTTTAGGTTGTGTGATATGCGTAGTGCACCTTTTTTTTTCAAAACCAAGATATCATTTTAATATCTCTAGAATTGAAAAGCTATAAGCTAGCAAAATCACTAAAAAAATACTATATCCTTGCATGCGTAATGGAAAATGTTCAAAGTAATAGATATCCAACACAACTTGGTTCCGAGATACCGGGTATGGAATATCGACTGATATATTGGTTGCTCCGGAGTTGTCTCGGTAGAACGAGATGGTCACATCTTTAGTTAATCTTCTCCACATAATGTTCTTTTTACCTTAAATAAGTTGTATAATAAATAATATTCATGGATGACTAATGTGCATTACTCCATATATATATTGCCCGATTATCCATCTATATCAAAAGATATGGCTACAAGAACGACATTAGTAAACCTCCAATATCAACATATATCGTCCCACATTTTGGTCTGATGCCATATACTTAGAAACGTGGTAATTGCTCGTGAAATCACTACATGCTTTAAATAGCCATAGGATATAAAAACATAGTTAGCAAAATCTCCAACCGATCTGAATTTAATTAGATTCTTGCAAATTGACTTTTTGCTGCAAGGAAATCTTGTGATATGGTTAAATATAAGCTCGTTAAAAAGATTGCTTGTTGAGGATACACTATTTATTTCTTTCCAAGTTATTAATCAGGTATTACAAGTTTTTGTAATTATCATGCAAAAGATGACCCGCTGACATTAGTTAAGACATAAATTAACGGTACTCCCTCCGATCCTAATTAATGGTCGTAATTGCTTCATATTGCTCTTATTTGTGTATCGAAACGTAAGATGTTTTCCTGTTTCCTAAACAACAAGTATCTAGACATATTTAAGCATAAGATACACATGTATGTATACTAAAACGTGTTTAGATAGTTTTCATCTAAAAAACGATAAAAAAAATCTTATATTTCAATACGGATGGAGTACAGTACTTCTTCTAATCATTTTTAGCGATGACATATATAGATGATAGTATGCACCAGAAACATGTATTGCATGTCCACAGTGCTAATTTCATTGAAAAAGATACTGTATTTTTTTTAAAAGTTGCAACAAGTCATGCGCCAACCTGAACGAGGGCAAGTTCATATTGCTCGCTACGATTTCATAACTATAATAGTATATCGTTTGCTTATTTTCAACATTGACATAGACCGTCGTGTGGAGTAGATTGTTTCTCCCGAATGCATGAAACCGTTTTTATCTCACAAGCCATGCGTCAACCCGGACGAAGTTACCTGGAAAGTTCGTACTTTGCAACTGTAATTAACTTCTTTCTCGCATCTCGACCACTTGTTACACCGTCCAAGCTCCACGCTTTTAATTCAAACAGCAACAGCACACGCTGGCTAATATGGTACGGTACTTTCAACAGCCGTACATGCGTACGTACGGGCACGATCTGCCAACAGAAAATACGTTCAAAAACTCTCTGCAAAATATATTCGCCTATCAAGGCCTTGAATAACACGAAACTTCCAGGCAAGCGCCACCATCGCGCAAAAAAAAAAAAAATTGTTGCCAGCATCGCAGCCCCAAAAACTGCTTGCCGTAACTGTTCGTCCTGCAACCCCGGGCCCGTCGGTCAGAGTCCGCCCCCTCTGAATCGCTCCCGCAGCCTCGTTGCATAAATAGAGGAGAGCGCCACGGCGGCGGGGCATACCATACCAGACAACAATCGTCTTCAACTCAAACCCCCCACAGCAGAATCCCAACTCTCCTGCTCCAATACGAGAGCGAGCGAGCTGTGTCCCCCCGATTTCTGGCATCCGATCGAGCCGGAGAAAATTACTACTCCACAGTCGCAACCGCATACGACGACGGCGGCGACACAGCAGACGCCGCCGCCACGATGCCGTCCGCCACCAGCGCCATCCCATCAGCCGCGGCTGCGGGAGACGAATCCGCCGCCGGGAAGGTCCTCCTCGGGAGGTACGAGCTGGGCAAGCTCCTCGGCCGCGGCGCGTCCGCCAAGGTGTACCGCGCCAAGGATCTCCTCACGGGCCGGGACGTCGCCATCAAGTCGTTCCCCAACCCGCGGGCCGGCGGCCGATGCGAGGGCACCGGCCCGGCCCCGATCGAGCGGGAGGCGGCCATTCTCCGCCGCCTGCGGCACCGCCACGTGGTGCGCCTGCACGAGATCCTAGGCACGCGCAAGAAGGTCCACTTCGTTCTCGATCTCGCCGCCGGCGGCGAGCTCTTCTCGCTGCTCGACTCGTCCGGCCGCATGACGGAGGACCTCGCGAGGCACTACTTCCGGCAGCTGGTATCCGCCGTCCGGTACTGCCACTCCCGCGGCGTCTACCACCGCGACATCAAGCCGGAGAACCTGCTCCTGGACGGCGCCGGCGACCTCAAGGTGGCCGATTTCGGCCTGGGCGCCGTCGCTGACGGCGACCTCTGTCACACCATGTGCGGCACCCCGGCGTACGTCTCCCCGGAGATCCTCGGGAAGCAGGGGTACGAGCCGGCGAAGGTGGACATCTGGTCCTGCGGCGTGGTGCTCTTCGTCCTCGCCGCGGGCTACCTGCCCTTCAACGACGCCAGCCTCGTCAACATGTACCGCAAGATCTACGCGGGGAGGTTCCGGTGCCCGAACTGGTTCTCGCCGGCGCTGCGCCACCTGCTGCGCTGCATCCTGAACCCCAACCCGGCCACGCGCATTGACATCGACGGCATCATGGAGCACCCGTGGTTCGTCCACGGCGAGGAAGACGAAGGCGAGCTGGCGCGGCTGATGCGCGGGCACGACGAGGAGGCGTGGTTCAAGACGGAGTTCAAGGAGGACATTGGCCGGGAAATGACCGCGTTCGACATCCTGGCCTTCTCCCCCGGCTCCGACCTCTCCGGGCTGTTCGGCGCCGAGCCGGGCACCGAGAGGGTGTTCGTCGGCGAGTCCGCGCCCGCCGTAATGGGCCGGGTGGTTGAGGCGGCGAGGAAGGAAGGGCACAGCGTGAGGAGGGAAGGGAAGAACCGCGCCGGGCCGGTGTACGTGGAAGCCGAGAGCGGCGGCATTGTCGCCAAGGTGACCGTGTTCAAGATCGCCGACGCGGTGTCCGTGGTGGAAGTGCTGAAGGGCCACAGTGCGGAGGCCGCGACGTTCTGGAAGGACTGGCTCGAGCCGGCCGTGAAGCCCCCGGTAGTGTGATGCACTACCGAGGGTGAGCCGCGTTTGGGTAAAAAGTATATGTTCGCCGTGCCGCCTGCCGGCGGCCGGCGCGGGTGCAAATTTGTTGTTTCAGTTGCGATTTTTTTTCTTTTTTCTTGCTGGCCCGTGTTAATGTAAGCGCGCCTGCGTTGCCACGGAGTGCCATCTGGAGGTCGGCGGCGACCCTGCTCTGTAAATACTCCGATGGAAGAAGAAGAATATTCTTGCAACTTGCGAGCGGAGACAAAATTGTCGTCGTGAGAGAAGCCGCGCACGCACCACCAGCGGCGTATCAGCTCTCTCAACTTCCTGCAAGGAAATGAAGTCCTTTCCAGAACTGCAACCGTGCAAGGCGTGGTTGAGATCCAATCCAACGCCGTGAACACGGAGAAGACAGACAATGGACATGTATAGCCCTTAAAACTCATCACTCAAGATAACGAGACAATCTCGTTCTTTGGGATCGATGCCAAAATAATAATAATAATAATAATAATAATAATAATAATAATAATAATAATAGCTGTAGTTGCACATATTTCTTACAGTAGTTCTTAGAAGAAAGAAAACACTTGTAAATTTTGTGAAATACTATGCCATTGATGAACACAGGCTCCCTCCCAACATGACAGAATGGTCCAGCGATGATATCTGAAGAACAGGCTCTCTATCTGAGTTCCGAAAATCGACTCTAGCCATGGCCCGTCAAGTTTCTCTGAACTCTGTAGTCAACCCAGTGTGCCATGGGAACTCTGTAGTCACTGGAGCAAGCAGCTTGGCAATTCCTGCCTGCTCGTCCTTCCCGACACCGGACGTTCGTGTTTGTCATCAGCAGGCGCTCCGATCATCCGTGCCGTGCGTGTTTGCACCATAGGCTGGCTACCAGATCTGGTCTCTCGAATCACGATCCATGATAATTTGCATAGGTAGCCCAAAGGATAGGCCCCTATCTGCTGATCGGTACATGCACATATGCCGGTGGTACCACCGCCGTACCGAGGCCATGTGCGTCGACGCGGACGGGACCGCCGGGATACGGCGCAGATTTACCCGATCGGCAGCCGGGACCAACGGTGACGGGAACGGGTTAGCCCAGACGGAGTACGCTGCATTATTCCAGCCTGCGGAGATGAACGGTCTGATGAGACGGCGTGATGCTAGCCTGACGGCGGCGTACGCTGCATCTACCCTACCCTGGCTGTTCACTGAAACACCTGCTGTCCGTGTCCAGATTCAACTGGAACTGGATGAACGGGAATCTCCGCTTGTGATCATCAGTCCGAAAACTATACATGCTCTCGCAATCAGTCAGAATTTTTCCCTCTCGCGCATCACAACGGAGGTACGCAAGCTGTTAGTAATATAAGCAGTTTAAGCACAAAACTACAAGGGATCTTCCAAGAACTGCTCCACCTATCAACACAAAAGCATACGTATAAACTAATCTTCGTCGGTCACCGATTAGCCAGATTTTACAACAAAAGTCTCTCAAGGACTCGGCCATTTTGGTCGCCCAACCTCATTTCGTGTGGGCAGGGTTAGTGTGCCACCACCCTCATCATTGTACTCCTATATCTAGATTTGACCTCTAGAATTTTTGCATATTATATAAATGAATTCTACCCAAGATAGTTAGGCTATATGTTACTAAACCCTCTAGTTTTTTAGGTCCTAATTATTTGCATTGGCTTAGGATAGTTGAATATTTGGGAATAGCCTCCTTTTTTTTTCTTTTTGAAAAAAGGGCAACCTGGGAGATATGTTAACCAAGCGGTGATAGTATATTTGGAGATGGACCCAGAAAAAAAATTAGAAATACAACTACGCCCTCACACTTTAGAAAGAGTGCCTAAATAAGTTCACCGCTGTTGTAGGGCAGCATCAAGGCGTAGCCACCGAGATCATCGTCATGGACGAGACAACTTGGACGAACCGGCCGTTGTACATTGCACCGAAGCTGAAGATCCTCCGGAGTGGCATGGTGGCTTGGAAGAAGAAGAACCGGAAGCGAGCAACATCCTGACGCGGATTGGTCATCATGGCGACCCAGAGTAATAGTGGCCAGACAACGGCGACGTTCAAAGGTTCCCGCATAAACTCTAGATCTTGGCGAGCCAGCGAAGAATTTGTCGGATGATGAGTTTGATTACACGGATTTCGACGAGGTCATATACAAGGAGTTTCAGCCTGATTCGAAATCGATGATTACGAAGATACATATATGATAGTGATCATGATCATCCATGACGAAATGGACAAGAAAGAGGGACATGTTCTTAACTTTAGGGGTTTGATCAACGGCATGATAGTTGTTCCCCGTGATAAGATTAAGGGTGAAAGGGATCTCTACCGCGACTACATCCAACCCAAACCAGTTTTCTATGAGGGTTTTGTTTTTTAGACGTTGCTTCTAGACATAGCTCTACTTTGTTTAGGCTCATAGACGAAGGTATGCAGAAGTATGATCCCGACTTCATGCTGAGAAAATATTGTCGCGGACAACTTTCGTATTCTGCTATAAAGAAATGTATGACTACCCTTATAATTCTTGCTGTCGGGCCTTCGGATACCAGGGTATCCAGACCCATCCGCTGCGGCCCGGTCCGGCAGGCATCCCCAAGATCGCGTAAGTATGTTTCCTAACGCGAATGGCTCCTGACCATAGTGTTGCCTCTAGCCGATCTCCTTGAGAGGGCGCTCGTCGGCTCTCCCCTCGGCAGGAACTCTACGCCACCATCGTTCCCTCCCAAAGGAGCTCAACCGCTCGGCGGGGGATAAGGCATGTGCCGCTAATGACGGCGCCTCCGTACGTTGACGGGGGCTGCACAGGGACACAAGTCCGTTTTGGCCGCAGTTGCCATATTGGTGTATAAAGCTCGGGGAACAGCTGCCCCGACCAAAGCGTATTCCCAGGATTGCCTCTTTGGTGCAAGGAGACCAAGACCACGCTATAAGACGGAGGCAACGTCATCCAGCTCCCCTACCCTTCTGCCATGGACGGTGCAGTTGTCCTCGACGACCAAAGACCACGCAGGCGGCGCAGAGTATGGGATGTTCTCGTTTCCTCGACGACCAAAGACCGCGCGGGCGACGCAGAGTACGAGATGTTCTCGTTTCCTCGACGACCAAAGACCGCGCAGGCGGCGCAGAGTACGGGATGTTCTCGTTTTGGCACATTGTGGGAACCCTTTCCTGCCAAATGAGCGGGAAGGAGGTCCAAATGCCGGTATAAAAAGGACCCCTCTGGCCTTTGTAGGAGGAGAGCTCAAATCATCCAATAGTCCAAGTAGTCTGACCTGACCACACTGGTGGCCTGAACCTGGATAAACTCTCTGTGTCACCATTGCTGTCGTTCTCAAGTTTCCCTCGCGAAACCTCCTCGGGAGGTGAAGGAAGTGTGTTTAACCCCAGTGTTCAAACTTCTTGAGAGATCCTGTCGTTGACAGACCACTCTCCGACACTTGCCTACGGTAAAATTGCATATGTCGTTGATAAGTACGTATGGATGTGGAAGAGCATGTGCCTGGAACGAAATATTTGGGTGAACCAACTCCGACAGACACAAGAACAAAAATACTAGCAATCGGAGTAGATAGAGATTTTCAAAGTATGTTGGTGCTATTGGTAAGTGGCATTGCTAAGAGAAACTTTTATTGTGAGTGTTTTTTTTTCTGTCTGATGTTTTATTTCATTATGGAGAATACTTTTGGTTCTCTGTTTAGGGAACCTTCTACCATCACTACTAGGGTAGTAGGTGACCCATCCGTTTTGTTGATGAGCATGTGGACAAGAAACATGATGAGAGATACCATGTTGTTGAAAAGAAACTGTTGAGTTTTTCATATTCACCACCCCAATCAGTTTGCATAGTACTGATTTTTCTATCAACAAGTTGTTGAAAATTGAGAAAGACTTGATAAACCTCAGAATGTTCCTTTAGCAAATAAATCTATGTAAATTTACTGAAATCATCTATAAAGCTCACATAGTACGTGTGTTTACTAACAGACTCAGGTGATGGGCCCCATATATCAGAAAACACTTGTTTCAGAGGAACAGTGGAAACACTAGTAGAGACAGGATAAGACAACTGATGACTCTTGGTTAACTGACATGAATCACAAATATAGGGACTAATTTCTCGTGTATAGGAAATATTATTGTTTCTAAGAACTTGTTGAACAATAAAAGATGAAGGATGGCCTAAGCGACGATGCCAAGTAGACGACGATGGCTTTATTGTGATGAAGGCATGCTTGGAGGACGCGGTGGAGAACGACACTAGCGGGGAGAGACCACTATGACATGCCCCTTTAAACAGTATTCTTCTTGTGTCCTGATCCTTGATTAAAAATAAATCATGGTGAAATTCAAGAAAGATGTGATTATCAAGTGTAAGCTTATGCACAGATAAGACATTTGTGGTGGCACTAGGGACATGAAGAATATTTTTCAGATGTAAAGAAGTATGTGGGGTGCATAATATTGAATGACCAATGTTGCTTATTGCCATACCGTTTCCATCCGCAGTGTGTACGCGATCATGTCCCTTGTGCTTGTTATGCGTAGAGAGTTTTCTCAGCTCACTGGTGATATGGTTCGAGGCGCCAGTGTCAGGATACCAGTTGGTATCAACCCCATATGAAGCAATGTGATCATTCTTATCATTCTTCTCCTCACGATCATCATCATCAGAATAATCATGGTCTTGATAACGCCACCAACAGTCACTTGCAGGATGCCCATGAATTTTGCATATCTGGAAATCTATGTTGACATATGGTGTGGGAGCACGATCACGGTACCCCTTTTTTCCACCATTGCGGCGGCCACCCTTGCCACCTCCATCTCGGCGACCTCCATCCTTTTCATCACGCCGATCAACACGGAGGTCTTCCTTCCTCTCATCACGAGAGGATCCACGATGGTCTTACCTCCTATCATCACAACGGTTGTCTCCACCTCCATCTCGGCAACCTCCATCACCACGAGAACGGGAGCGCAAAGGGCCATTGTTGTCACGATCCCGGGAGCGCCACCCCCCATCATCGCGACGATCATCACGGCGATCACCTCCTCCATCACGTCTTCCACGGTCATCAAAACGATCATTGCCACCACGAGCAAGGTGGGTAGAGGAAGTGAAAGTGTGGGCTGGAACAGTGTCCTCTTCATCCGAAAGCATCTCACGGCGCATGTCATGGGCAGCAATCTGAGCAAACAAATCATCAAGGGTGGTGCTATGTTGCCCATTCACCGCAGCAACAACACTATTGTATGACCCATTGATACGTCATAAACGTATCCCTAATTTCTGATGCTTCATGATGATATTATGCCAATTGCTACATGTTTTCTGCATTTTTATACGTTTTCCGGGACTAACCTATAAACAAGATGTCAAGTGCTAGTTCCCTGTTTTCTGCTATTTTTGGTTTCAGAAAAGTTGTTGTGCAAACATTCTCGGAATTGGACCCCACAAAACCCGAAGTTCCTATTTTCCCCGAAAGCATCCAGAACACCAAAGAGGAGTCGAAGACGGGCAACAGGGGGCCACACCATAGGGTGGCGCAGGTCCCCCTGGTCGCGCCATCTATGGGTGTGGGGCCCCTGGAGCTGCACCGCCTCTACCCTTTCGCCTATTTAAGCCCCCCGGATGGAAAACCCTAGGCACCTGATCAAAATCCCCGGAAAATTTCCACAGCCGCCGTCATTGCCAACCCTAGACCAGGAGGATTCTGGAGTTGTTTTCCGGCACCCCGCAGGAGAGGAAATCATCACCGGAGGCTTCTACATCACCATGCCTGCCTCTGAAGTGATGCGTGAGTAGTTCATCTCTGGACTACGGGTTCGTAGCTGTAGCTAGATGGTTGTTTCCTCCTCATATGCCTCCATGTTTAGATCTCGTGAGCTTCCTATCATGATCGAGATTGATCTTATGTAATTCTATATGTTGTGTTTGCTGGGATCCGATGAATATTGACCTTATGCCAAACTAATTATAGTCTTTATTGCATATGTTATTTATGATATTGCATCTTTCCGTTGCTAGTGGTTGCTCTGACCAAGTAGTTGCTAGTGACTCCAAGAGGGAGTATTTATGCTTGATAGTGGGTTCATGCCTCCTTGTTGCCTTGCTCGAGTAACAGAAATGTGAAGGGGGAGGATGTGTTGTTGCCATTAGGGAGAAAACAACGGTGAGAGTGACCGCGTGCATAATCATTGCTTACATTATACACTTTGTTTAATGCAATTATCTGTTGCTTTCAACTTAATACCTAAGGGAGTTCGGATGATAACCTGAGGGTGGATTATTAGTCATAGATGCAGATGGATGTCGGTCTATGTATCTTGTTGTAATGCTCGCACTAAATACCATAGTAATCTTCATGTTATATTGTGCATTACGGTGCAACCTCTATTTGTCAATTGCCCAGATGTAATTTGTTCACCCAACATGCTATCTTTTACGGGGAGACCCACTAGTGAAACTATGAACCCCGGTCCATTTTCCACACTGTTAAACAAACCACAACATTTTCTTGCTTTGTTTATTTACTGCAAGCATACACTGTTTTCCACACTATACGTCTAATCTTTGTTTTCAGCAAGACCGGTGAGATTGACAACCGCACTGTACCGTTGGGGCAAAGTATTTTGGTTATGTTGTGTGCAGGTTCCACGTTGTTGCTGACACCGGTGAAGTGCCAGCACCACCGTCAGTGGCATCAGCCTTCCGAAGATTCTCTTTATCCTACTGGATTGATAATCCTGGTTCTTAACTAAGGGGAAAACTCCTACCGCTGTGCTCATCACACACTCCTCTTGGGGTTCCCAACAACACATAGCACCCATCAAGACCATTCAGAATCTAACCAATCATCTCCTCATCATCAAGGGGCTTCCCAGTAGCAGCAAGTTCAGACCCGAGTCCTTTCATGGTGGTGAAGTACTCGGCAGCAGACATGTGTTTCTTTTTCTTGGTCTTGTTGAGGGCAGTGCGCAGATGGGTAATCTTGGACCGCGAGACAAAGGTGAACATGGAGGTGATAGCACCCCAAACCTCGGCAGTGGAGGCGTGCTAAAAAAAATGCGGAAGCATCTCAGGGGAGATCGTCTGAAGGAGCCAACACATGACGAGTTGATCTTGCACTATCCAGGCAGAGTACAGCGGGTTGGGGACCTCCGTTTTCTTCCCTTCTTCCACCACTTCAACAGTTTTTTGGGCGGCGACATCAGATCCATCGAGCAGTGCGGTCACCCGCCCTCCACGCAGAGGAGGGAGCACGAGAGACTTCAAAAACAAGTAGTTGTTGAGGGTGAGAAGCAGAGTGGGAGGAGATCCCAGAGCAGCAGCGATCGCGGCGGTCGATGACAACATGGCAGAGACGGGAGGGTCTTGTCTTGATCTTGAGGCGGCGGTGGCAGTAGATCTTGCTGCGGCGGCGGCAGGTCTTCGTTTTCTGTCGTGGTTTTTTCTTCGTGATCTTGAGGCGGCGATAACGACAGTATGTGCGGTGGCGGCAACTTTGTCATGGTCTTGGTCGTGTTTTTCTTCGTGTGGTGGCGGCGGTAGAGGCTACGGCGGCGGCGACAACTTTGTCATGGTCTTGGTCGTGTTTTTCTTCGTGCGGTGGCGGCGGTAGAGGCTACGGCGGCGGCGGCTGGTGTCTTAGGGTTTTGCGGTGCAGCAGCTAGGTCTCGGAAGAGCCTGCTCTGATACCATGTGAATTTTGGTAGAACGATCATATCCCTCCAGGAGGGGATCGGTTACGTGTTATATAGGTGATGAAAAGCCTATCATGTGGCATTACAGAAAACGTATTCCGGTTGGAGTACTACTCCATACCATCTTACGTGAGAGGAAAACAAAGTCTAACACCCCGATCTTTGAAAAGCCCGAAGAAAACGTCCGCCTCCCAGAACAAGGTATGGAGCAAGTTATGAACTTTATTGAGATGCATCGACAACTTCGAAATCAACAGGCGCACGTGCAACTACTCATGTAATGAAATATAGGTGGATACACTGTGATAATCAATAAAATTTATGTTAGTATTATTGTACTAAATTTTGTGTGTGAGAACTATTTGTTTTTCTAATTTAAAAACTATTTATTTGCGACTCCAAATAATTCACGGTGTGGTTGCATGATGTTTTCATTTTCGTGAATCTGATTCTCTGGCGATAAATAAAAAGCTAAATTCGCCCACTCCAATTTAAGATGCTCTAGTCTGAGCTCAGTTTCCCGGCAATCACTATCTCTTTTTTTTTTTAAATGGAAGACCTTAGGCCCAAGCACGCTTGGCGCGTCCTCCTCCGACACCGAACGTTCGTTGCTGATTGCTGGCTTGTCATCAGCAGGTGCTCCGATCATCCGTGCCGTGTGTGTTTGCACCGTCGGCTTCCCACCAGATCTGATCTCACGAAGCACCAATGATGATAGCGTTGGTAGCCTAAGAGACAAAGGTCTTGTCTGCTGATCGGTACCACATATGCTTGTGGCACCGCCACCGTACCGACGCCATGTGCATCGACGCCGACGGGACCGCCGGAAACAGACCAAACGGTGATGGAAACAGATCGACCTGCATTATTCTGACGGAGGTGCAAGGTCTGAAACAGCTGCGTGATGGTAACTCAGACGAGTACGCTGCCTGCATTTAACCCGGGCTGTTTACTGAAACAGATGCCCTGCGTCTGCGTGGCCAGATTCAACTGGAACTGCATATCCGGCCGGGAATCTCCGCGTGTTATTATCAGTCTATAAAGTATATATTCTCGCAGTCAGTATATTTACAGCTGATTGCGAAAGTAGATAGACATTTCTATCAAAACTATATACTCTCGCAATCAGCCAGAAAAAAATACATGATCTACTCCCTAGGCTGCTACGACGGGTGAACATAGTATTGTCTAGGACAAAAAGCGGAACAGAAAACCATTAAGCCGGAATCACTCGTGCATCACAACGGAGGAGCGCGAGCTGATACTGCAAGCAATCTTCCAAGACTTGGGTACAAAATACAGTATAGCCTAGCGCTCGCCGGCCGGGGTCATCAGCTAGCCATTGACAGCGAGACCCGGCAATGGTTTCTGTCAATCTCAATCGACGGTAGGAGGGTTGAGGTCACCCAATTTCATTTCATGGGAGCGGGATTCCCTGTGTCAGCACCTTCATCATTGTACTATTATATGTCGGATCGTATATAGCAACGTGCACTTATCTGTTTTTCTGCGCTTAGGCAACGCCATGAGTCCTTATCAGTGTAGCCACCTCACCTCACATTATTGGCGCGAGATGACTCAGCAATATATTATGTGGCATTATTGCCGGGTGCAAAACCATATTATATGCAATTATTGCCCGGTGCATCTACATGTGCGAACGCTGAAAGGTTCTACGGCAGATGGTCTGAAAAGTAAGTCGAGTGATCGGGTGATTCTGCTGACGAACTAGCAATGGAAACCGATCACTGTTTTGGATCTTTAGCCACGCGTGGGCATGTGATAGGATGGATGGAGCTTGTCGACGATCGCTGGTTATAATTTATTCAGGAGTTGGAACTTCCAATACACGGTAGATCATCATCTTCTAATACTATCATTTGTTGGTTAGTCCAGTAATAACAAGCTCCTGATAGTCGTCCGTGCATGTGATATTCTAAAAGAGTAGTATGTGTCTGCCATGAGTAGATAATAAGAGTTGATTGGCCTTACTGATGGTGATTGACCTTCTGCAAGCGAATCGACAGTTTAATTACCCCCAAATGACCTTCTGCAAGTGTATCGCCAAGCCAGCGGTCCATGCGTACAAAAGTTAGCAAGACAAGTTATGTATTCACGTGATCCATTAAAGCCTTTCTCCGGTACATGCCCGTCTCAAAATTCCATATCATCTGGCATCATTATCGCAGCGCAGCAGCAGGGATGGATGCTTACGCTTAATATGCGGTACACACCTGACCTGCACATCAATCCAACAGTGTGGCACGGCACGGTTGCTCGAGCGTCCTCGTCTCCATCTCGTCAAAAGGCGTATATATATATACTCCTTCCGTCCACAAACAGGTTTACATCTACTTTTACACATAGTTAAACTTTTTAAACTTTGACCAAATTTATAGAAAATTGTAGCAACATGTATGACATCAAAATGATATACTTTAAAACTTCATGTCAAGGCAAATCTATTGATACTAATTTGGTGTCATAAATGCTAGTACTTTTCCCAATAAATTTAGTCAAAGTTTAATAAATTTGACCGCCGAAAAAGGAAAACGTACACTTTTTCGTGGACGGAGGGAGTAAGTAGCAGGGCATATTGTGAGACTTCAAGAACGATAAGTTTGTGCGTAAACGCAAATAATGTCTGGTGAAAACGACATAAAAGTGACATTGGGTCCGATGCCCAGCGAGAATGTAGGGAATTGGAGTACAACTTTTGGAGCCTTTTTGTGTTTCTCGAGATGTTCGAAGCCTCGTTGTGACCTGGCGCCATGAATAGGTTAGCCATCAAAATCGATATCTCTCGGCGCTACAGGAGGTTAACAGATTGCTAAAGCAGAACGGCTGCGTTTCGTTGGTGACATGTGTTTTGTGCCGTAAGTACGGATGTGAAAGTGGATTCCATTTATTCCACTTATAGCTCATTTTCTTTTGCGGGGTCACTTATAGCTCATTTGTGAGTGCTTAGTTCAAAACTTTTGACAATTTTTGTAAACTAAACACTCATAAATGAGCTATAAGTGAGATAAGGACCCCACTTTCACATCCTTAGCCGTAAGTGGGTTTACCAGCTGGGGTGAAACATAACATTTTTCTTTGATAATTCGGCGGGCCTATCATTTCCATATCCCGAGCTATTAGCTAGGTCATGTACCCCAACCATCGCAACGACCACCAGTATGTTTTGTCCTAAATGGTAATTAATCATACTTTAAGCTAAATCCGTCTCTTGAAAAACTTTCGGCCAAATCAACCCCATCGGAAAAAACGTCATTCGTACATTGGCATCGTGACAATCTCAGAGGCTCTACGAATCTCATAAAACACCATTCACTTTCGCTAATGGCACTGAGACCTCAAAACGCCCAAGTCTTTAAAACTTAGATTTAAAAGCTAATGGCACTGAGACTGAAAAATGCAATTAAATGGTTTATTTCAAAGGAGTTGCGTTTTTTATGAAAATTAAAAAAATTATGTGTTCCCAATTTTTTTTTGAAAATAATCCCGTTTTTAGCTAATGGTGTGTTACATAAAAGGGCAAAAAAAAAAATCAATATCAAATACTTTGTATTCTGACCTGCACAAAAGTGTTGATCTGACTATGAGTATTTTCAAATCTCCAAATTTATCACATTTGTCATTTTGATGTAGGTCATAATACAAAATATTTGAAATTGATATTTTACATGTTTGAAGTTAATTAGTAAACATGTAAAAAATGACAATGTGGCGGCCCCATGAATACGGAGATTCAATCACATTCCAGAATAAAATGTGAACACCAAACTTGTGGTCATGGATTATCAATTTTGGATTCCGGCTTAGCCGTGAAACGGGTTGCGTGATATGGATGATCATGATGGAATTTACCCCTTCGACTCTGCAAGATATTCTATGGTCCCTCTGGCCTGATTTGATTCAAGAGGTATGGTCATGACTCTCTTGCAAGTTAAATGGGTGACTCAAACTAATAGTTGGTCCAGTGAATCCACATCAAAGAATCAAAAGGAGATTCAAAATATTAAAGGAGTGACAGACACTTGTATATATCTTGACAGGGTATATCATGAGACAATAATTGAAGACGAGCGAGGAGAGACCCAAGAAGTGTTCCAACCAGTCGTCATTTGCATCAATTATGAGAGGTGAGGTCGGACCGATGATAAGGACTCATAACAATAGGATGGTACAATGATACGGATACATGATATCATTTGGTAATCGTAAGTGTCATTGTATTTCTCCACAATATTCTTTTTATGGAGCGGGTGTCACGTTCGGCAGATTGTGATGGTATCGCTCGGGAGACAGATGTTTATAGGATCAAGCCCCGGTGAACAATGTCTAGTAACAACCCTACTCCTATTTGGGGATGAATTCTACTGTCTCTTGGTGCTCATGCTGATCTTGAGGAGGTCTCGACCTCACCTATGATGATATGGAAGTTGTGAAGAGTGGTTCACCTCTTGGTTGGCCCGTATGCCCCCTTATATACAAGTGGGGATTGAGGTTACATGTGCTGAGTCGGTTTAAAGGTGAAAGAGATAAACACAAAGCGTTAACAAGATTTCTAATCCGTCGAAGTCTGTTATAACGCGCAGCTAGTAGAATCCTTGTTGAGATCTTGGCATGGCTTGCACTCCAAGATGATGTCGTACTTGGCTACCTCCGAGTGCCCGAGTCCTTGGGTTGGGCCGTCCCTTGCCGAGTGTTATGCCTTTAGCTTTCGTGGGTCTACCCAGAACCTTTAACCTCTTGAGTAGCCCCATGTATTTCATGATCCTGGAGAAGCTTCGTGTGTTACAACTTGGTTCCGCCGAGTGTATATGATGTCTTCGATCGGAAGATGCGGCGAATGGGGTACTCTTGTGCATCATAGACGTGAAGATGGAAAGCAGGAGTTAAAGACTGTAGATTTTTTTTAATTTGTTGTAGACTCGACTCAAACAAGTGGTCCTTGGTGATTCATTCTACCGGAAGATGATTTAGAGAACGATGTCGTGGCGCGGGAGGGCGAGGCTGACAACCTCTTCAACATCGGGGAAACTTGTTGAGTAGTGATGGTGTCAATGCGATGTTTTTATCATGGTGAGTGTGTCTCAAACCGTTTCTTGCCTGGGCCGCCAAAATGAAGATGCAGAGTAAAACATATTCAAGGGACAAGGTTATCGGAAGTGTTTGATATGTCAGGAATTTGAATACAACTTTTATGTTTTGTATGTTCATTGTAAGAGCATGTTACATGTGTACTATGAAGCCAAGTTAAGTGACTCGGCGTCATGAATTTGGTAGCAATAAAAATCGATCTCTTTCTACGGTGCCGCCGAGTGAAAATGGACCGATTTACCCTAAATTTAGAAATTTAGCACAAAATTTGATTCATTTTGTGCTGAACTTTCAAATCTGACTCAAATTGCTTCATTTTCACGGGCACCGCAGAAGACACAGGACGCTGACGCGGGAAAATAATTCTATAGGAGCTAGTCTACAAATTCGCCATTGTGGACCAACTCTAGCAATCGACACGTGGGTAGGAGAGAAAAAAACGAAATTTAAATGTCTATTTTTTTAATCTAAACTACCGGGCATGTCACGTGTCAATTGCTGAAGTTAGTCTACACGGCTGAATTTGTAGACCGCGTCCTATAGAATTATTTTCCGGCACGTTTACTCCGGATGGTTACTTGTGGTATCGTGTGTTTGTGCTGTATACGCTGGTCACCGGCTGGGACGAAACAGCGTTTGTGTATGATAATTCGGGGGGCGTATCATTTCCAGATCCCCGAGCTATCAGCTCTTGTCACCATCTCAGCGATGGCCAGCTGGAGAAGTTTTGCCAGCCATACTCTATGCGTACAGCCCCAGTCTATGACGAGGTCGACGCGTGAGGCCTTGCTGACCACCGGTTGTGCTCTCGAGGATGAGCCTGCTGGGTTTCTGATCTCGTCGCCGGCGCTTGGCTAGTTCTTCTTCTGCTTTTTTTTTTCCAGCTCGTGTTACATGCTGTGAAACTTGGACGGACTGACTGAACAAACTAAATCGCAGCGCGACGTCTCCGAGGCTTCAGAGATTCGACCGTATTGCCGGATGGCAGCGGTATGTCGTGCACTGTCACTGAGTATGCATGGACTCTCGGATTTACCGGCTGCCGCTGGAGCCACACGGAGCGACAGTCAAAATATACTCCATCGCTGGACCAAGATCGATACGATGCCGCTTCACCCGTACGTCGTGGGGAGAACATTTTGTTTATGACGAAGGCCAACTTCCACCCGATGATGCTCCGTGGCAAAATTCGATTCCAAACTCGTGGAGGAAGGCGACTAGATATAATGATCATTCAAGACTGCCGCCTTCAGAAAAGAAAGACGTGAAGACCAAAACTTAAGGTCATCGATCATGAATAAATTTCTTTCCAACAATTTCACGACTGATGGAGTAGTAGTAGTACATTTGTCAAGGCCACCATTCATGATTTCCGTGTGAGGTGTGGTGTCCCTGTTTCGGCACCTCTATCATTGTACTATCCTATAGCCACGAGTCCTTATCCTCACTCCGACACCTCGCCGAGCATTATTGGCCCTGAGAGTACCTCCAACCACGGACCCTAAGAGTAGACTCCAAACTGTCCGCAGAAACGCCCTGAGCACGTCCGGACCGGACAACCTCCAAATATGCGATACTCCACCTACAAAACCCAAAACCTGACCCAAAATCCATACTAAGCAAACAATGTCCATAGTTACGGAATTTGAAGATAGTTTGACCGATAGGTAGTTCGACTGTTACAAATTCATGACGAACAAATAGTTCGACTGCCATAGTTCTTAATAGATGGAGGATCAGAGCATGGGACTC
The DNA here is from genome assembly GCA_028641055.1 of Alopecurus myosuroides. Classification (NCBI taxonomy): domain Eukaryota; kingdom Viridiplantae; phylum Streptophyta; class Magnoliopsida; order Poales; family Poaceae; genus Alopecurus; species Alopecurus myosuroides. The sequence goes on along the minus strand of CM054059.1, from coordinate 487,267,847 downwards.
CGGCGGGCTCCTCTGTCAACTTTCCCCAACCAAAGACAACCAAGTTTGGCACAACAATGCATCCTCTTTCTCGGAGAACCGGGGGCCTCTACCGCTCTACGGAACGAACAACCTAAGTTGAGCTAAAATATGCACACACTACTACAATTTACACTAGACCCAAGCAACATACCTGAACGGAGGTGGCTCTGGGCCGCCTCCGTCAGAGCCGGACTCAAGCCATTCGCAAGCTACGCACAGTAGAAGCTCCGGTCAAGCATCGGCCGGTGGTGGGGAAATCTTCTTCTTCTCCCCGCTTCCCACTTCTTCTCCACTTGATACGTCCTCCACCTCCACCACAAGGGCATCCCAGTACATTTCATGCGCAGATCCGTTGCCGGAGCCCGACATTGTCTACGATGGTCGGCGAAGAGAGTGGAGTGAGAAAGGGGATCGAATGATAGTGAGCTAGGGTTTGCTCTGAAGTATGGAGTGCGTGGGATATATGTGGGGTCGAGGTGGACCGCCTTAGACGTGGAGGGATATCCGGGCGAATCCGGACGGCCCAAACTCCCCACATATGGGCTAGGCTTGGAGATTTCCGGACAGCCCGGACGTATGGCCTCACTTTGAGGAGGCCGTTTGGGTGCATGTTTGCGGCCGAAAACGCGTCTGGGTTGTCCGTCCGGACGTTTGGGGCTGGTTTGGGGACCGATACGTCTCAAACGTATCTATAATTTATGATGTTCCATGTTGTTTTCATGTCATATGCTACATGTTTTCTATACACTTTATGTCATTTTTATGGATTTCCTGGGACTAACCTATTGACAAGATGCCATAGAGTTAGTTCATGTTTTCTGTTGCTTTTGGTTAAAGAAAAGTTGTTCTGGAAATATTCTCGGAATCGGACAAAACAAAATCCCAGGGTCTTAGAAATCTGTCACGTACACGGAGTCCAGAGGGGATCCGGAGGGGGGCCCTGGAGCCAGCACAACATAGGGTGCCCCCCTTGGCCGTGCCACCAGGTGGTGTGGGCCCCCTGGCCACCCACCGACGTTGCCCTCTCGCCTATTTAAGCTTCTCGTCGGGGTAATCCTAAAGACAAGAGCCTCCATCCACGAAAATTTCCTTAGCCTCCGTGATCGTCAGCCCTAGTTCGGGAGGGTTCTGAACCTCTCCCCGGCAAGAGGGAATTATCACCGGAGAGCTCTTCATCCCATGTCTGCCTCTAGAGTGATGCGTGAGTAGTAGCTAGATTGTTGTCTTCTCCTTTTTATGCTTCATGTTTAGATCTTGTGAGCTGCCTAACATGATCAAGATCATCTTATTGTAATAATATATGTTGTGTTTGTTGGGATCCGATGAATATTGAATGCTATTTCCAGTGATTATCAATCTATCATGTTTATGTTATTTATGATCTTGCATGCTCTCCGTTACTAGTAGATGCTCTGGCCAAGTTGATACTTTTAACTCCAAGAGGGAGTATTTATGCTCGATAGTGGGTTCATGCCTCCCTTTCACCTACGCTCGAGTGATAGAAACGTACGAGGCGGAGGATGTGATGTTGCCATTAGGGAGAAAACAACAATAATTTCGTTGTTTACATTACACACTTTACTGAAGGCAATAATCTGTGGCTTGCAACTTAATACCCGAGGTTTGATTGGATGACGCTCCGAGGGTGGATTATTAGTCATAGATGCAGTTGGATAACGGTCTATGAATTATGTTGTAATGCCCGCTTGAATCACATAGTAATCATTATGTGATGCATATGCACTACGGTGCAATCTTTATATCTGTCAATTGCCGAGCTGTAATTTGTTTACCCAACATGTTATCTATCTGTTTTGGAGAGACACCACTAGTGAATTGTGGACCACAGTCCATTCTTTTACGTTGATAATACAACCACTTCAAACACTGTTTTCTTACTGCAATTACTGTTTTCCTCTCATTCACTGCCATCACTGTTATCGTTTCATTTACTGCAAACAAGTACTATTTTTCACACTATACATCTAATCCTTTGTTTAGCAAAACCGGAGAGATTGATAACCTCACTGTTTCGTTGGGGCAAAGTACTTTGATTGTGTTGTGTAGATTTCACATTTCTGCTGAGCCTCGTAGTGTACCCTGCCAACATCAGTTGTCTTCAACCTTCAGAAGTGATTTCTTTCTCCTAATGGTCGATTAAAATTCGGTTTCTTTTCGAGGGAAAACTTGCTGATGTGCTCTTCATACGTTCCTCTTGGGGTTTCCCAACGAGTGCACTCATGCGCCATCAAGATGTTTTCTGGCGCTATTGCTGGGGAACGAAGTCTTCAAGAGCAAGCAACCTCCCGTCAAGTACACACCAGCTATTTTCTGGTGTCGTCGTCGGGGAGGAAGAGGATTTCTGCAAGGGGAGTCTATCACCTCCAATATATGTACTTTGTTTTTCTTTTACTTAGTTTGTTTTATTTTGTCTTGTTTGATTCTTTATATCAAAAACAAAAAAAACTAGTTTTTATTCTAGTTGTTATTTTTATTACCCTATTGTTATTTTTTATCATGTTGCTCCCTAAGTTCATCCTGAAATACTTATCAATAGGTAGTGGTTCTATAATTGGAAAAGATAATATTGAAGAATACTTTAATCATGTTAGCAAGAATAAAGATTTTGAAGATAGATCCATAGTAGAACTTGCTCCCAATTACGAAACTGTTGCACCTTCTTTAGTTCACATGTTAGAGGCTAGGTTTGTTAACCTTAACCCCATAATGCAGCAAATGTTTCTTAACCTAAATGATGTTGAGGACACTGAAAAGAGAGATTTTATTCTGGTAGTGGTTCTATAATTGGAAAAGATAATATTGAAGAATTCTTTAATCATGTTATCAAGAATAAAGATTTTGAAGATAGATCCATAGTAGAAATTGCTCCCAATTACGAAACTGCTGCAGCCTCTTTAGTTCACATGTTAGAGGGTAGGTTTGTTAACCTTAACCCCATAATGCAGCAAATGTTTCTTAACCTAAATGATGTTGAGGACACTCAAAAGAGAGATTTTATTCTAAAAACTTTGCTTAAGGAATTTGGTGATGTTGCTATAGAAGCTAGGAAAGTTTTTGATCATTTTAAGATGCTAGACTCGTGTGTAGATGTTATTGGTGCTCTTGAAAAATTAGACAAAACTGAACCTAAAAACAAGGAGGAAATCAAGATACCAATACCTTGTAAACTAGTAGCAATGCATGAAGCTATATACAAGAATTTTGATTGAATTGTTCCTGAAAACCCATTTGATGAAGGTAGTACACCTAAAAGTGTTGAGAAAGGGACATATAAAACTTATATAGATAAAATACAATGTATTATTGAGGAGGTTTCTGGTCTCAATTTGGATGCTTCTTCACTTGAACATACTTGATTCTTGTTTTTTGGGCTAGCTAAAAGGCGTTAAAGAAAATCACTTCTTGGGAGATAACCCATGTTTTTATCATTGCAATGTTTTCTTCTGTTTTCTTTGAGTCAAGGTGTTGTTTACTTCTGTAGAAACTCCTTTGTATCTTTATTTTCTTGCATTTGTTGTGCCAAGTAAAGTCTCTAGTGAAAGTTGAAGTTAGATTTGGATTTCTGCGCAGGAAAACGATGTCTGCTGTCTAGTGTTAAATTTGTACAAATTCACAGAAAGATCATAATGATCTGCAAATTTTCTGCTTAATCCCCGGCTATTTCCGAAACTTTTTCTAGATTTAAGTTTTTCGATTTGAGCAACGTAAGTGCCTCGAAAAAATCCGTTTACAAACTATTCTGGTTTTGACAAATTCTGCCTTTTTACTTTGCATTCTCTCTTTTACTATGTTGAGTGGATTTCTTTGCTCCACAAAACACCGATGACTCTAGCTAATGTTTAAAAGTATTAATAATGCTTGTGTCCAAGGAGAATATGTGAGTTTTTGATTGTGCACTAACCCTCTAATGAGAATTACTTTGAGTTTGGTGTGAAGCAAGTTTTCAAGGGTCAAGAGAAGAGGGTGATATAATGTGATCAAGAAGAGTGAAAATCCAAAGCTTAGGGATGCCCCCGTGGTTCATCCCTAAAAATTTCAAGAATACTCAAGCGTCTAATCTTGGGGATGCCCAAGGCATCCCCTTCTTCATCAGCAACTTATCATGTCACTTCTAGCGAAACTATATTTTTATTCGGTCACATCATATGCACTTTACTTGGAGCTTCTGTTTATTTTTGTTTTGTATTATTTTGTTTTCCTTGCTGCAATAAACTTGATTGGAACCCAACATTCTTGTGTGGGAGAGAGACACGCTCTGATTTTTCATATGAATACTCGTTTTCTATCATACTCGTGTTCTTAGTTTTTCTTCTAGCTGGTGCAAATCCTTTTAGCTCTTGTTTTTCATGCATCTCTTATTCAGAGCTGTTAGTTCTAGTAGAGTAGTAGTACTCTCTTGTTTCATTGCTATATATTTTTTAGAGTTTTTGTTTGAAATGATGGGTGTTGGAAAGCAGTAAAATATTTCATGCTTATAACGGTGCAAAAAGAAGATTGTATAGACGGTGGCTAGACTTTATCATGTCATGTTGGATGTTATTTTAATTCTATGCTTAGTAGTTATTATTGTAGCATGACTTGTCTCAAATATCTGAGAGTGCTTAATGTGTCATTGAAAGAATCATGAGTTGTTTTTATCACATTGAAGCATAATATTGTCATATTCTCCTTCGAATGCTTTATTTCGTTGACTTGGCGCATGCTTACACCATGTTATGACTACAAACCAGTCACCTATAGGCTCTATGATCATTTAGTTTTTGACTTGTAATACCATTTATGCTTTGCTTAATAATTTTTTGTCGCTATGCATGATTATGGCCATTATTGCTCTCTTAATTTGTTGCTCCCAGTCTTTGCTAGCCTCCACCTGTACTGAGTATGAGCTCTATTCATGCATTCAACTCCCAAAAAAACCAAAGTTTGCCAAATGTGTCCACCATACCTACCTACATGTGGTATTTAACCGCCACTCCAAATAAATTTCTCGCGTGATCCCTTTAAAACCTTCAAAATTATTCTTGTTTTGTGCCCCTGATTTAGCTCATGAGGACGTAAATAGAGAATCTTTATCTCACTTGTTGATTGCACTTTACACACCTGGACTAGTCACACATCCGCTTATCCAAATTGATAGAAGAGATGGCAACGGGGTGCCCAGCCCCAAAATTGGTTACTATAAATTCTCTTCACTATTTTTGCTCGTGATTTATCAGTAAAAACATAATTGTGTAAACAAAAGAGAAGAGGGATGACCTTCTGACCCTAGTTGCGTCCTTCAATGGGAGCCGCTCTTGCAAAGTCTAGTTGGCTTGTAACGTACTATATTTTCTGTTTACCATGCGTTTACATAAGCATACACCTCTCTAGAAAATGTTTTCAATACTTTTTTTTATAAAATAAAAAGCTCTAGCACATGAGTTAGTCCCTGCTTCTCTCTGTGAAGGGTCTTTCTTTTACTTTTATGTTCAGTCTCCATCTTCTAAATTAATGCACAATTAAGAGAGCGTACTTGCCATTCTGAGTTTAATGTGTATCGGTCCCAAAGATTATTATTGATTGATTCATGATATGTTATTACTTGCTCTCAAATTATTTGTTTCAAGTCATCCACTTGAACTTTGAAGGTGTCCTGGAATTTATGTTTTTCCCCACTTTTAAGGAAAAGTGAAATATCACTTTGCTATGTTTTCCTTATGCTCGAAACAAACGTATAACTTTCAAGTGAATTATTATTCATGGTCTTTTATTTGTGTTACTTTTCATGATGCAAAATGATTGCTAAGTTTCATTGTTAGAATTATATCTACCATGCCTGTGTTTAAAGTACTATGATCTCATCTTACATATGATTTTTCAATTTTGATGATCAAGTTTATGTTGGTAGCATGTCACGTCAGACATTATTTGTTTTTATCGTTTTACCTACTCGTGCTTGATACGTCTCAAATGTATCTATAATTTATGATGTTCCATGTATTTTCATGCCATATGCTACATGTTTTCTATACACTTTATGACATTTTTCTCGATTTCCTGGAACTAACCTATTGACAAGATGCCACATAGCCAATTCCTATTTTCTGTTGTTTTTTGTTTCAGAAAAGTTGTTCTAGAAATATTCTTGGAATTGGACAAAACAAAATCCCAGGGTCTTAGCAATCTGTCATGTACACGAAGTCCAGAGGGGACCTGGAGGGGGCCCCTGGATCCAGCAAACCATAGGGTGCCCCTCTTGGCCACGCCACCAGGTGGTGTGGGCTCCCTAGCCACCCACCTGAAGGGAATATGCCCGAGAGGCAATAATAAAGTGATTATTATCTTATTCCTTGTTTATGATGAATGTTTATTTCTCATGCTAGAATTGTATTAACCGGAAACGTTGATACATGTGTGTTTAATAAACAAACAATGGTTCCTAGAAAAGCCTCTCTTTTAACTAGCTCGTTGATTAATAGATGATCAAGGTTTCCTGATCATGAACATTGAATGTTGTTAATAATGGGGTCATGTCATTAGAAGAATGATGTGATGAACATAGACCCAAATTAAGTATAACAATACGATCAAGTCATTTAGTTTATATTGTTATATCTTACATACGAAGTAACTTATTCCTTAGACCATGAGATCATGTCAATTACTAATACCGGAAGGGTGCTTTGATGTCATCAAACAGCATACCATAACAGGGTGACTATAAAGGTGCCATTGGGTATTCGGAAAGTATTAGTTGAGGCTCATGGATCAAGAGTGGGATTTGTCCATCCAAATGACAGAGAGATATACTCTGGGCCCTCTTGGTGATATCACATTAACACCGCTTGCAAGCACGTGACTAGGTCACAAGGATGTCATATCATGGAACAAGTAAACAAGTACTTGTCGGTAACGAGATCAACCAAAGTTATGGTTGATACCAATGATCGGATCTCGGACAAGTAAAATATCGCGAGACAAAGAGAATTAGTTACGACGTTGATGGTTCACACGATCACGAGATTCATCGTTGAATGTGTAGGAGTCATTATGGATCTCCAGATCCCGCTATTGGCTATTGATCAGAGAGGTGTTTTGATCATGTCTGCATTATTCACGAACCGTAGGATGACACACTTAAGGTTCGATGACGCGTTTGAGTGGATACGGAATATCGGAGAAAAGTATGGACAGCTCCGAAATTGTTTCGGGTAATTTTGAAATAGTTCAAGGGGATTCTTATCAAATGGTTGTTAATAGATTTAGCAACTAACTCAAGGGGTTATATGTTAATGTTTGTTAATGAAATTAACAAATATTGAAATAAAAATAAAATTGTTTTATTTATTTATTAAAGAAAACCCTTGGGATTTTGAGTGGGAATTAATGGAAGAATGAGTGAGTTGAGTGGAGACTCCACTCACATGATGAGGGAGAGGTGGAGACACCCAAAAATTCGCTGCTGCCATCCCCTCCTATATAAGGAGGGGTGGAAGCTCCCTCCCCACACACACACTTGTCCTACCTCCGTTCCTCTCCACCCGCTGCTCCATTCCATGGTCTGCGGCTTGGTGAAGCCCTGACCGTGGGATTCTTCACCACCACCACACCGTCGTGCTGCTGGAGTTCCGGGGGATCCTCTACTTCTTCTGTCCCGCTGGATCGAGGGAACGGAGGTCGTCATCAAGCCGTACATGTGACCGATCACGGAGGCACCGCCGGATTGCGGTGCACATCTTCTTGCTCTCGGGACCGGTGTGAGTACGACTACGCCAACAACGAGATTCGATCCCGTAACGCTTAGAGTCTTCGAGGGTATGTTTTCTTAAGACTCTCTTTGCACGTTGCTTTCATCTCCTAGATTAGATCTTGGGCTTTTGGGTGTCTCTCGCGTAGGAATTTTTTTTTGTTTTCTATGCAACGAACCCTTCAGTGGTATCAGAGCCGGATCTACGCGTAGATGATTTGTACTGGTAGAACACATAGGTGTATGTGGGCGTTGATGATCATTTTATTGCCTCCTTGGTTATTTTATTATCTTAGTGGCATAGTAGGATGAAGCTGCCCTAGACAAACTTTACGTGTACTTTGTACGCGAGACCTGTCTCACTTGTGGCTAAGGGGTGTCCGTTTCTCCTACTATAGTTAAGATCTAATCTACGAAGGGTTGTTAAAAATATGTTTATCAACGTTGTGGTTGATGTTCGTAGGTACGAACGGTTCTATCCTCGAAATCCCTAAGCCACGTAAAATATGAAAAATAAATTAGAGACGTCTAACTAGTTTTTGCAGGGCATGTGATGTGATATGGTCAATGTTACAAATTTGATTATGAGATGATCTCTTTTGTAAATTATTGATATACCGGAAGGGAGCCATATGGTTGTCTTATTATTGATGGACAATCAAGATGGAGGTGCCATAGACCTTGGTGCCACGCCGGTGGAATGATGGAGATCATTTCGTGATGCACAAGATGGAGATCAAGTACAAGAATGACCATATCATATCACATTATCCATCCATGTGATGCTAATCCTTTTATGCATCTTATTTTGCTTAGATCGCGACGGTAGCATTATAAGATGATCCCTCTCAATTAATATCAAGATAATAATGTGTTCTTCCTTAGTATGCACCGTTAAGAAAGTTCGTCGTTTTGAGACACCACGTTGAAAGATCATCGTCCGTTTTGGTAATTATATGACAACATAACTGTTGGATCTAATGTTTGTTCAAATGATGAAAATGCCCAGGTTATTAGGTTCACTATATCTATGGGGCTAATGCTTGAGATATTCGAAAAGTGCTAAGAGAAAGAAAGCCAGGGAACCAAAATGTGCAGGGGCGGAAGCTCCGGTGAACCCACCGGAGGCTCCGGTAAATCCACCGGAGGCTCCGGTGAATCCACCGGAGGCTCAGCCCTCAACCTGTGCGCAAATAAGTTCCGGTGCACATCCGGTGGTTCCTCCGCCGAAATACCCTTCTGTTGGAAAGTGGCGGAGGTTCCACCGGAGGCTCCGGTGGACATCCGGTGGCCCCCTGGTCCAAGTGCAAATGGACTCCGGTGGAGGGTCCGGTGGTAGCTCCGCCAGCTACCCCTTCTGTTGGAAAGTGGCGGAGGTTCCACCGGAGCCTCCGGTGCGGGTCCGGTGGGCGGAACCTCCGCTCGATCCACCGGAGCCTCCGGCCTCCTCAGCAGCGCGCAAAGGATAAGGCACTGCGCAACTGCGCAGTGCAAAGAAGACCCACCGGAGCCTCCGGTGAAACCACCGGAGCCTCCGGTGCCCTGGACTGCAAACGGCCACTTTGTGGCCAAGAGTATAAATACCCCTTCACCTACCTCATAAATGCTAAGCTTTTCCCACTCTCTCTCCTAGCCATTAATGAAAGCTTCAACCTCTTAGATCTCCTTCTCCGTCCACCCAATCACTCCCAAACTTGGTGGAGAGCTAGAGGAGACCTAGATCCACACTTCCACCAAAGGAATCTCAAATCCATCCACCACAACCTAGTAGATCTAGAATCCTACTTGAGGCCTAGAAACCTTAGTAGATCTCGTGCTTGTAGTTTCCACCTTGTTGCAAGAAGCTACGGATTGCTTGAGAGCCTCCATCCTTGTGGAGTGACCTCAAGCCCTTGTAAAGGTTTGGTCAACGCCTTCAAGTCGACCTCATAGTGGAAACGAGCATCTCCCTCACCGGAGAAGCTCAAGGAGAACAAGGTGTGCACAACCGTGCTATTGAGGAGCGCCTAGGTGGCTCCCCACCTCTCCAACGTAGACGTACTTCTCTTTGAGAAGGAACTACGGTGAAACATATCCTTGTCTCCTTGTTTACACTTGTTGTTTGCTTTACTACCTTACGCTTTACTTCCGTTGCGCATACTACTCTCTTCACATAGGTTGTTCACTTAGTTGCACATCTAGAGAATCATATCTTATCTTACTAAGCCCCTTAAAAAGAAAAGAAAAGAAAAATTGGTAGTCAACCTATTCACCCCCCCTCTAGTTGACCATAGTGCACTTTCAATTGGTATCAGAGCCTCGGCTCTTACTAAGGGCTTAACCGCCTAAGAGTACAATGGTCGATGAAAATACCCCCGGTAGTTCTAGTGCGGAAATCTCCAAGATGTCCGACAGTATATCTAACCTACAAGACTCGGTTGGAATCCTCCAAGCCGAAATGTCTAAGGTTAGCTCTACTGTCAGTACGGAGGTTTCTAGCATCAAGAAAATGATGGAGGTATTGATGGGGAGAACCAAGGAGTCCGAGGAAGCACCTCTCACTACCAACGATGTTAGCTCGGATGAAGAATCCATTCCGGACATTGATGAAATGGAAGCTAACATCGCTTTAGCTAAGGCGAAAGCCAAAGCAAAAGCCGATAAAAAGGCTAAGAGTAGTGGGAACTCCGAGGGCTCCAAGTCTCAATCGGCTAACGGTTCGGGGTCTAACTCTAAAGTTCCACCGCCTCCCAATTACGATTCTATCCACCCTATTGCTACAATACCACACATGGTTAATGTTGGAAATCCTCCCATGCTTAACACTAACGAATTCTCATCATGGAAGTTCGATATGGAGTCTCATATTTCAGGTTGTTGCACCGCTCTATGGAGAAGCGTTGTTCATGGATTCCACCCTCATGATCCAAACAACTTGACCCCAAGAGAGGACGTGGAGTTCCAACTCAACAAGACCGCTATTGTGACTATCCAAAAGGCTCTCCCAAGAGAACATCTTGAGCACATTCGCGGCTTGAAGACCGCCAAGGAAGCATGGGATAAACTTGACTCCTTGTTCCAAGGAAATGCTAGCATTCAATCATCAAAATATGATGTTGCTCTCGACAAGTCCGAAAACTTCGTCATGCTTGAAGACGAGAGTCCCGAGGAGCTATATAGAAGAGTTGTCACTCTTGGCAATCAACTAAGAGATTTTGGGAAAGAGGAAATCTCGGATGAATGGATCAAGAGGAAGTTTGTCAAGGCCATAACTCCATTTGAGAAGAACCTCTCCACTAGCATTCGAACAAGATCCGACTACAACTCCCTTAACTCCATTGGAGTGCTAAGTGAGTTAATTGCCATATCCTTATCTCACAAAAGTGCGGATGATGCTCTTGCTCGCTCTAGAGGACATGGAAAGTCTCCCAACCTTGCCTTGAAGTCTAGAGCAATGGCCAAGATTGAAGAAGTTGATGATGATGATGATGATGATGATGAGGACTATGAGGATACATACAAGGGTGCCCATAAATGTATTGCTCTTGCCATGCAAGGGTATTGGAAGAGATGGGAGGCTCACAAAGCCGGTGCCCCAAGACCTTCAAGGAACAAGATCTTTAGGAAGAAAGGGGAACGGCCAAGGACATGTTATAATTGTGGAAGTGCAAACCACTTCGTCAAAGAGTGTCCCTTTGAGCCAAGAGAAGAGAATGAAGGGAAGCTTGTTCGCAAGGACAAGAACAAAGCTCCACAAAACAAGAACCTCGCTAGAAGGGTTCCAAGGGCTCTATATGTTCAAGAAGGCCCCACATTGGAGACATACTACTCCGGAGATGAAGGAGAAGATGAAGTCGTAGGTGTTGCCCATGTCGCCATAGCTACCACTTCCTCTTCATCGGTCTCTCTATTTGAATCTCCCAATGAGAAGACATCGATCCGACCTACATGTCTCATGGCAAAAGCCACCGCGGTAATAACTTCCACCTCCAAGTCTATTAACACTACCTCTCCCTCATTATTGGATTGTGTTGAAAACATTGGTGAAGATGAGGAGGCCAAGAACCTAGGGTCTTGGTTGAGTAGTCTTGAAGGTGAAACTAAAGAAAAAGTAAAAGCTCTCCTAAGGCAACTTGATGATGCCAACTCTCTCATTGATGAGAAAGAGGAAATCATCATGACCTTGGAGAATCATGGTGGTACCAATGAGAATCATGATGGTGAACTAATTAAGGCTCTCGAAAAGGAGAGATCCATGAGAGCCTCTCTTGAAGAAAGACTATCTAGTTTACAAGACTCTTATGCTATTAGTGTTTCTAAGCTTAGGAAAGACAATGAAAAATCTCTTGCCAAACTTAAGAAAGAACATGCTAAATCTCTTGTTTTGCTTAAATAATTTGAAGAGGAAGAGTTGAAGCTAGGAATAGCTCATCAAAAACTTGACGAGGAACATGACAAACTAAAAGAAGAGTTTAAATCTCTTAAGGAAATTCACGACAAACTTGCCAAGTCTCGAATCAAGCTTCTAGCTCAACAATCAAATAAGCATGTTGCATCTTCATCAAATAGCACTGTTATTGCACCTACCTCTTCCTCTACGACTAACAATGTAGGGAAGGAAAGAATTCTCAACGATGCAATAAGCTCTCAAGGTGCCAAGAAAGGTAAAGAGGGACTTGGGTTTATTTCCAAGTCAAAGAAGACATCCAAGAATGTCACTACTCCCCCTCAAAATGTTGTTTTTGTAAAAGAGGGTGAGGTGACCAAAGAAAAGGAGACCAACGCCATTATGGGTGGTGATACCTCTAGGGGGAGCATCACTCATAATGATTTCGCCGCAAAATATAATCCATCTTATGTTCTTATGAAATCTAGGGATGGACATGTTTATGCTAAATACGTTGGTACTTCTTATGGTGATGATTATCATTGGACTATTTGGGTTCCTAAGACCCTTGTTACTAACAAAAGAGGACCCATTGAAGGATGGGTACCTAAATCAAGAAATTGATCTCTTGTAGGGAAATGCTTCCGGGTCTAACAAATGGACAGTGGATAGTGGTGCATCCCAACATATGACCGGAAGCCTTGACGCAATAAGCAATCTTGAACCTCCTCTACCTCATCTCAATTGCGTCACTATTGGTGATAAGTCCGAGCTTAAGGTATTGGGACGAGGCAAGGTAGCAATCTCAAATGATTTATCAATTGAGAATGTTCTCCTTGTTGAGTCCCTTGGCTATAATTTGATGTCCGTTCTTCAACTTGCGAATTGTGGTTTCACCTCGTTCTTTAAGAAAGAGAGTGTGATTGTCACTTGGGAGACATCTCTTAAAGTAGCCTTTGTTGGGTTTGTCGAGAACGGCATGTATGTAGTGGACTTCTCTAAAGAAGACACGTGTGCCGCGACATGCCTAATGGCTAAAGTTGATGTGGGATGGCTTTGGCATCGCCGACTAGCCCACACCAATATGAGAATGTTGCATGATCTCCAAAGTGGCAATCACGTTCTAGGACTAACCAAAGCTAAATTTGCTAAAGATCGTGTGTGTAGCTCTTGCACCTTTGGGAAGCAACATGGAGAACAACACCCAACCAAGACATCTATCTCCACTACAAGAATTCTCGAGCTCATTCACTTAGATCTCTTTGGTCCACTATCCTATGATAGTCTCGGAGGAAAGAAGTATTGTTTGGTAATTGTGGATGACTACTCAAGATATTGTTGGGTGTATTTCTTCAAGAGGAAAAGTGAAACTCAAAGTAGAGTCATCGAGTTCATCACTCTAGTTGAGCGCCAACACAATGCTACCATATTGGCTATCCGGAGTGATAATGGCTCGGAGTTCAAGAACTACACCGTTGAGGGTTTTCTTAGTGAAGAGGGCATTGCTCATCAATACTCCACTCCTTATACCCCTCAACAAAATGGTGTTGCGGAGAGAAAGAACCGGACTTTGATGGATGCGGCTAGAACTATGATTGCGGAGTTCTCTTCTCCCTATAACTTTTGGGCCGAAGCCGTCTCCACCGCATGTCACGCCACCAACCGGTTATATCTTCGCAAGATCTTGAACAAGACCCCCTATGAGATTCTCACGGGTAAGAAATCGGATGTATCTTACTTCAAGGTCTTCGGTTGCAAGTGCTTCATTCGCAAGAAAGGTAAACGGTTGTCAAAATTTGAGACTAGATCTTATGAGGGCATTTTTGTTGGTTATGCCACAAACGCTCATGCCTATAGAGTCTACAACAAGTCCACCGGACAAGTTGAAGAAGCTATAGACGTGGTGTTTGATGAGGATAATGGCTCCCAAGGGGGGCGTATAGATCATGGTGTTGTAGGAGATGCAATTCCTCCCATCGTCATAAGAAGAATGGGGATTGGTGAAATAATCCCCATTGAGGGACACCGGATGACGGAGGGAGAAGGACTATGCCCCACTCAAGTGGAGCCATTGACTACACCCATTGATGATCAAGCAATCCAACAAGATGCACCAAGCCCTCAAGCTAACGATCAAGGCCAAGCTAATGAACAAGGCCAAGCAACACACCTAAATCATGATCAAGATTCTATTATTGTTGAGAATGCTCAACCTAGTGGTGATTCATCACCCATTATTGATCAAGGACAAAATGAAGATGGACATGTCTCCGATGAAGAAGGTGATTCTCAATCCATATCCAAGGAATCTTTGGAGGAGATATTGGCTCGAAGAGCAAAGAGAAGGCTAGAGAATCTTGAACGAGCGGGTCATACGGAGGACATGATTCTTGGTCAAGTTCGTGGAAGAGTGGCCACTAGAAGGCAATTGGCGGATTTTAGCAAGGCTCATGCATTTGTCTCCTTCATTGAACCCAAGAAGGTATATGAAGCTCTCGAAGATCAAGATTGGCTTGAAGCCATGCATGATGAACTCAATAACTTCGAGCGCAACAAGGTGTGGAAATTAGTGCCAAGACCCAAGGATTGCAAAAATGTCATTGGTACCAAATGGGTGTTCAAGAACAAGCAAGACAAAGATGGTATTGTCATTCGCAACAAGGCAAGATTGGTGGCCCAAGGTTTTTCTCAAGTCGAAGCTTATGACCGATAGGTTTGAGATGTCTATGATGGGAGAATTGGAGTTCTTTCTTGGCTTCGAAGTGAATCAATATTATGAAGGAACCTTCATCAAACAAGCCAAATATACTCAAGACATGCTCAAGAGATTTAATATGAATGATGCCAAACCTATGAAGACCCCTATGTCCACGACCACCGACTTGAAACCCGACCCTAATGGGAAAGAGGTAGATCAAAAGGTATACCGCTCCATGATTGGCTCTTTGCTTTACCTTTGTGCATCTAGACCCG
Source organism: Alopecurus myosuroides (assembly GCA_028641055.1). NCBI lineage: Eukaryota > Viridiplantae > Streptophyta > Magnoliopsida > Poales > Poaceae > Alopecurus > Alopecurus myosuroides. Next base: position 487,252,740 of record CM054059.1, on the reverse strand, counting down.
ATATCATGTATAGCGTAGGTAAATGTGCAAGGTTTCAAGCCTCTCCGAGGCAAAGTCATTTGGAAGCCGTGAAACGAATCTTTCGATATCTAGTTCATACCCCAAACTTCGGTCTTTGGTACCCAAAGGGTTCAAGCTTCCAGCTTATTGGTTACTCGGATGCGGATTATGCGGGAGAGAAGACGGATAGGAAGTCCACATCCGGGGGTTGCCAATTTCTTGGCCGCTCCTTGGTTTGTTGGTCTTCCAAGAAGCAAAATTGTATTGCTCTCTCCACCACCGAGGCCGAGTATATCTCCGCGGCAAGTTGTTGTGCCCAATTGCTATGGATGAGGCAAACTTTGAAGGATTATGGTATTCACTTTGACAAGGTGCCTCTTCTTTGTGACAATGAGAGTGCTATCAAGATCGCCTACAACCCGGTTCTTCACTCCAAGACGAAGCATATTGAGATTCGTCATCACTTTATTCGGGATCATGTTGAGAAAGGTGATATTGATCTCTCTTATGTCTCCACCACGGATCAACTTGCCGATATTTTCACGAAGGCCCTTGATGAACCAAGATTTCGAGCTTTGAGGAATGAACTAAATGTCATCGACTCTTCCAACTTCACTTGAAACCTTGCATATCTACCTTCATTATACTTGCTATCTAGTTTAGGTGTAGGCATGGAAATAGGGGGAGCGCTACTCAATTCATGAGTATGCACTCCTTTTATTATGCAAAAATCAATCGATCATTGCATATCTAGTCAATTTGTGACTCATTGTGCTTAATTGTGAGTAGTAATTTTGGACCCAAGATATATCTTCGCGGTGCCAAGTTACACACTCAAACATGGTGGCCTCGGCCACCGACATTTGATGTGTTTTTTGATCATTTTCTCACATTATATCCACATCTTGACAACTCGTACGGGTTCGGTTTTTCACTTGTTTTATGGTTCTTGCGAACCCCGTCGAGCAATGTCTCTCGTATGACAGTAACGTTTTTCCAACCCAAGCCCCACTTGCCCAAACCGTTGCTCTTATAGTATTGCTCGAGTTTTTCCAATCTTGGCGCGCTGAAATTCATCTGGGCGGAACCTCCGGTGAAACCACCGGAGGCTCCGCCGGGCCTGTCCACCGGAACCTCACCGGTGGTGAGAGGGTCTCTCCATTGAATCCCCGGTCCTTGATAGCATCACAGATTGGGATGCTTGGCAAGCTAAGGACTCCAAGGGCAAGCTCATTGAATGGTCCGAGGAAGAAGGAGACGAAGCCACTAGCTCTCACCACCGTGTTCCCTCCCCGGCTCCGGAAGCATCTCCCTCATCCTCCGAATGATTTGGGGCGTTAGCACTTGGATCTCCCTCTTTTGGTATCTTGATGCCAAAGGGGGAGAAAGATATATTAGGCAACGGGCATTTGCATGGTCCCTCAAGCTTTCTTTGATTTGCATCTCTCTTTTGCTTGAGGGAGTTTGATTTGAACTATTTGGAACTTCGTTTGTTTACCTTATTCGTATCTATCGTGAACCTCGCTATATTGTGATCATGTGTGAACCTCGTTTCATATTATCTATGTGTTATGTGTGCTATGTGTTATCATTGTCATATTATTAGTTTATATCATGTCTTAGTGATCTCAATATGAAAGGAGCATATCTTTAGGGGGAGCTCCGTTCATATTGAGTCCGTAATCATGCAAATAATTATGTTGTCATCAATTACCAAAAAGGGGGAGATTGAAAGATCATCGTCCGTTTTGGTAATTATATGACAACATAACTGTTGGATCTAATGTTTGTTCAAATGATGAAAATGCCCAGGTTATTAGGTTCACTATATCTATGGGGCTAATGCTTGAGATATTCGAAAAGTGCTAAGAGAAAGAAAGCCAGGGAACCAAAATGTGCAGGGGCGGAAGCTCCGGTGAACCCACCGGAGGTTCCGGTAAATCCACCGGAGGCTCAGCCCTCAACCTGTGCGCAAATAAGTTCCGGTGCACATCCGGTGGTTCCTCCGCCGAAATACCCTTCTGTTGGAAAGTGGCGGAGGTTCCACCGGAGGCTCCGGTGGACATCCGGTGGCCCCCTGGTCCAAGTGCAAATGGACTCCGGTGGAGGGTCCGGTGGTAGCTCCGCCAGCTACCCCTTATGTTGGAAAGTGGCGGAGGTTCCACCGGAGCCTCCGGTGCGGGTCCGGTGGGCGGAACCTCCGCTCGATCCACCGGAGCCTCCGGCCTCCTCAGCAGCGCGCAAAGGATAAGGCACTGCGCAACTGCGCAGTGCAAAGAAGACCCACCGGAGCCTCCGGTGAAACCACCGGAGCCTCCGGTGCCCTGGACTGCAAACGGCCACTTTGTGGCCAAGAGTATAAATACCCCTTCACCTACCTCATAAATGCTAAGCTTTTCCCACTCTCTCTCCTAGCCATTAATGAAAGCTTCAACCTCTTAGATCTCCTTCTCCGTCCACCCAATCACTCCCAAACTTGGTGGAGAGCTAGAGGAGACCTAGATCCACACTTCCACCAAAGGAATCTCAAATCCATCCACCACAACCTAGTAGATCTAGAATCCTACTTGAGGCCTAGAAACCTTAGTAGATCTCGTGCTTGTAGTTTCCACCTTGTTGCAAGAAGCTACGGATTGCTTGAGAGCCTCCATCCTTGTGGAGTGACCTCAAGCCCTTGTAAAGGTTTGGTCAACGCCTTCAAGTCGACCTCATAGTGGAAACGAGCATCTCCCTCACCGGAGAAGCTCAAGGAGAACAAGGTGTGCACAACCGTGCTATTGAGGAGCGCCTAGGTGGCTCCCCACCTCTCCAACGTAGACGTACTTCTCTTTGAGAAGGAACTACGGTGAAACATATCCTTGTCTCCTTGTTTACACTTGTTGTTTGCTTTACTACCTTACGCTTTACTTCCGTTGCGCATACTACTCTCTTCACATAGGTTGTTCACTTAGTTGCACATCTAGAGAATCATATCTTATCTTACTAAGCCCCTTAAAAAGAAAAGAAAAGAAAAATTGGTAGTCAACCTATTCACCCCCCCTCTAGTTGACCATAGTGCACTTTCACACGTGACGATCGGGTGTGACAGACTCAACGTTCGCATACAAAGGGTGCTGACGAGCCTAGCATTACAGACATGGCCTCGGAACACATGCAATACTACGGTTCTACTTGGGGATCCTAGCATATACAGACATGGCCTCAGAACACGTAACCTAAAGGTAAAGCATGAGTCATATGGATGATATGATGAACATGTCGATGTTCACCATTGCAGTTACATCATCTCACGTGATGGTCGGTTTTGGTGTAGTGAATTTTGTTTGTGTAATCACTAAAACGACTAGAGTGATGTTGTTTTTGAGTGGGGGTTCACGTAGTAATTTTGAATTAATTGAACTTATTTTATCATGAACAACCAATCAAAGTGAATTTTCATAAATTGTAGTATTCATTGGCAACCACAAACTACCTTACACTTAGATTGTTAATTGAGATATAACTGTTATGATCCGGTAAAACCATTTAAGATTGGTACCGTATTAGTGAAATTTAAAACTGAGTCCTATTGTAGATTTTCGGTATTTCCTATATAGCTCCATATGATTAATGATTGATTGATCTAGAGAGCAAATAATTCCTACTTAGAATCTAGTTTCATGCTTGTTTCCATAATACTTTATGTTCAAAAGAATGTTTTGTTGATCAAGGTGATTTAGGAACCGAAAAGAATTGTTTTCAGAAACAATCAAGTGAAAGATATATTGATATCTAGATCTTATTTGTAGCAACATGACTTAGTATGATTTAGCATGACAATGTGCTTATATTATTTGAATATATGCAATGATTGAAGACGCTAGACTTTTGAATCTTCCAAGAAGTTGGGTGCTAATATTATCCTCTAAATTCCTTCCTTCGAGCTATAGTAGCTTTATCACAAAATTGTTATGATGGGATGGATTAAAAGTATGGGTAAAATCGTTTACCTTGCTTGAGGATTGCTAAGAGCGGAATTCGAAAGAATGCTATTAATATGGTGATATTAGTAGAACAATCAAACTCAAAGTATGACTCAATGGGTGATAGTATATGACTAACACGCCAAGGAAAATGTGCTAGTACAAATAGCATTGTTTGATGTTGAATGATTCTTCTATAAAGGAAAGGGAATATTGAAAATAGAATTACAAAAGGTATATGGAAGAAAAGAATATAACTGGAAAGGTCCAGCTCAAGAGTATATGCTTTATATACGAGTTATAGATGTATTACTAGTTAACAAAGTATTTTTGGGGGTATTTTGATACCATATTGGTTGGTATGAGTTGTCATACAAAGAAACACAATGCAATAAATATAAGGGCCTAAAAGGAACTAGTAGTAGATATGAAATCGATCATGACAAGAATAGAAATAAAGTGTTATTGTGTTCATCGTCGCATCGAAACAAACATTCAAGATTTATTTTAAGAACTTAATAAGTTGTCATTTTGTTCCGGTCTTTTGTGAGAACAAATAATATTGTTCAAACTATGACCATATTCCATAATTTATGGATGCGTTAATATAAATCGTGTTGGTAAAGTAAACATCTATAAGACTAAATGCTAAACGTTGCAAGGCGTAAAAGAATTTCACTTAAATTGTGACACCACCATTTTAGTTCATATCGGAAAGGAAAACATGAAGGAACTCCATGTTAATGGACTTCCAGAGTCATTTTAATTTGAATAAATTGACGCTTGTGAGACCTCTTACAAAAGATGACTAGAATTCCTTTCATAGGCCAAAGTAAAATGGACGACTAATTTAGTGGAGATTATACATATTGATGTATATAGTCTATTATGTGTAGTCATGTGTGGTGGATTAATTTTTTCCTTCATAAAATTCCGTCGATGATTTGAGTAGATATATTAGTATATCTATTTAAAGAGAATGGAGTTTGACATTTTTGAATTGGTTCAAATTATTGTTAGTATGAAGTAAAAAATCATTGTAACAAGATAATCAAGTATTTATGATTGGATCATAAAGGATAAAGTTTGAGTTACAAGTTTAGCAAAACATCTGCGGAGTTGCAGAATTGTTCTACAACTTATACTTCTCGAATACCCCACATTAGTTTGGAGTATTCAAGAGAAAAAATCAAACCTTGTTGGACATGGTAAGATTAATAAAATTGCCATTATAATTTTGTAGTTTATACATTAGAGACAACCGCTTTTACACTGAAAAGAGCGCCATCATGATCCGTTGAAATTGACACCATATAAGTTATGGTTTGGGTAGTGACCCGAATTGTCTTTTTATTAAGTTTTGGTATGCATAGCATGTGTAAAATGTTTACAACCAAAATAGGATACATATATGTTTATAAGGTTATCCCAAAGAAACCATTGGGTATTTCTCCTATCACCAAACCAGAGACAAATGTTGTTTGTCAGAAAGGGTTGATTTCTCAAGAAAGTAATTCTTGCGAAACAAGTGAGTGGGAGGACAATACAAACTCGACGAGATTAGAGAATCTTCGTTACCATGTCAAGAGTTGCGCAACACTGGAAGTTGTTCTAGGGTTTCCTATTTTGACAAACTAGAAGACACTACATGTGTTGTAGATACTTCTAATGAGTTTGCAAACTGAACCACAAAGTCCTAAAACTTTCTACTTAGACCAACTTGTGGTTTAAGAGTAAAGTGTTGTTTTGACAACAAAGGACCTGGAACTTATAAAGGAAGCAAATGATGGGCCCTGACTTCGTAAAATTGGCTATGAGTCATTATATCCGTGATAGTATTCCTGTATGAATATCAAGTATGTGACTTGGTAGTATTTTCGAAAGGCATGATGCCTAACGATAGCAAACGGCTCTATACATCGACGAAGACATGGATTTTTACATCCTTTGAAAGTTGTTCTTGTTGAAAAGATGTTTTCGACGAAGTTCAAAGAGTTGACTACTACAAGATTTTGATTTTTCGTAGTGATGCTTTAGTCTTTGCGGATAGTTCTAGCAAAAGTTACATATTATGATATGGCAGTTGAATAACAAAAACCAACTTTCCTCTCAAGGAAGTTTGATTGAGGATGTGTACTTGACACAGTGTGAGAGTTTTGTAAAATTCAAAAGGTTGCTGGAAAGGTATGCACACTCCAATGGTTGAAGTGAGCATAACGAAGTTGGAATCTTTACCTTAATGAAGTTATCAAAAGAGTTTGATTTCATCATGAACGATAAAGATGCTTGTAGAGTTACAAGAAATTAAGTGGGAGCGCTAAGACATATTTCCAATGCTTTATGTAAATGACATATCGTTGATTGGAAAATATGTATTTTAAATTAAAACGGTTAAGATTTTCATACTGATGTAAGGCTTAGGAGATATTGGGCATCAAAATCTATAAGAGATTGATTGAAGCGCCTGATATGGTTGAGCCAAATTACATAGATGAAATATTGAAGTAAGTCAATATTGAAATGATAATAAGGAGTTCTTGCCACATGGAAAAGAATTGAGCAATATTCAAGTGTTTTGACACATGATGAGCATCATTGAAATTGAGATTACTAAGTCATGTTTTCCATGCTATGTACTCAACCAGATGAATCATGTGCTATAAAATGTTATAGCAGGACAATTCATATGATGATTAGACAACAGTGGGAGAGATCCTTGTGTCATTTTAGAAATGCTAAGGATATGTTTTCCTATGTAGTAATGACAAAATATTCGTTGTAATATGTTACACCAATAGTCTTGTCATTTATTCAAGTAATTTTATCTCAATTAAAACATGTGATCAAAGGTAGCACAATAGGCTGGAAGAAAGTTCCATGCTGGATTTGAATGAGTTTCAAAATTAAAATATTGTGATGGATACTACAACAAAGGCTAAGTATATCGTTGTGGTGACAACAAATAATAGGAGTATTTTGTGTCAAGAAGTTCTTTATTGAACTTGGTGAATTTCCAAGAATGCTGACACTATGAAGCTACATTTTCACAATGTTACTAACATTGGTTTAAGCTGAGGAATCAAGGTCTCACTGGTTGACCAAATATATACAAAGCCATCTCATTAGAGAATGAGTGATGCGTATAGACGCAAAAACATGCAAATACGATAGGACCAGAACAATTCAGATCTTTTTGATGAAGTTCACCACATGCAAATCATGGTAATAACACTCGAACACCATATGTGTTAAGTGCTTATAGACTATATTATTGACTCTAGTGCAAGTGGGAGACTGAAGGGAATATGCCCGAGAGGCAATAATAAAGTGGTTATTATCTTATTCCTTGTTTATGATGAATGTTTATTTCTCATGCTAGAATTGTATTAACCGGAAACGTTGATACATGTGTGTTTAATAAACAAACAATGGTTCCTAGTAAAGCCTCTCTTTTAACTACCTCGTTGATTAATAGATGATCAAGGTTTCCTGATCATGAACATTGGATGTTGTTAATAACAGGGTCATGTCATTAGAAGAATGATGTGATGAACATAGACCCAAATAAGGTATAACAATACGATCAAGTAATTTAGTTTATATTGTTATATCTTACATATAGTAACGTATTCCTTAGATCATTAGATCATGTCAATCACTAATACCGGAAGGGTCCTTTTATGTCATCAAACGTCACACCGTAACAGGGTGACTATAAAGGTGTCGTTGGGTATTCTAAAAGTATTAGTTGATCCTCATGGATCAAGAGTGGTATTTGTCCATCCAAATGACGGAGAGATATACCCTGGGCCCTCTCGGTGATATCACATTGACACCGCTTGCAAGCACGTGACTAGGTCACAAGGATGTCATATCACAGAACGAGTAAAAGAGTACTTGTCGGTAACGAGATCAAACAAAGGTATGGTTGATACCAATGATCGGATCTCGGACAAGTAAAATATCACGAGACAAAGGGAATTAGTTACGACGTTGATGGTTCACACGATCACGAGATTCATCATTGAATGTGTAGGAGTCATTATGGATCTCCAGATCCTGTTATTGTCTATTGATCGGAGAGGTGTCTCGATCATGTCTGCATTATTCACGAACCGTAGGGTGACACACTTAAGGTTCGATGACGCGTTTGAGTGGATACGGAATATCGTAGAAAAGTCTAGACAACACCGAAATTGTTTCGGGTAATTTTGAAATAGTTCAAGGGGATTCTTATCAAATGGTTGTTAATAGATTTAACAACTAACTCAAGGGGTTATATGTTAATGTTTGTTAATGAAATTAACAAATATTGAAATAAAGAAATAAAATTGTTTTATTTATTTCCATTAGAGGCGCGAGTGGGCGACTTTGGGGCCGGTCCGGATGGGAATGGTCTTTGGGGGCGCGAGTGCAGATTCTCTTAGAGCATCTCCAGCCGGAGTCCCTAATGGTGCAGGAGTGCACTTGTTGAGAAACCCCAAGAGGAAGGTATGAAGAGCACATCAACAAGTTTTCCCTCACAAAGAAACTGAGGGTTAATCGACCAGTAGGACAAATAAAATCACTTCCAAAGGTTGAAGACAGGTGATGGTTGCAGGGCGCACTACCAGGTGATACGTCATAAATGTATCCTTAATTTCTGATGTTCCATGTTGTTTTCATGTTGTTTCCCACATGTTTCCAATACACTTCATGTCATTTTTATCGATTTTCCGGACTAACCTATTCACAAGATGCCATAGAGCCAGTTCCTTGTTTTCTGCTGTTTTTAGTTTCAGAAAAGTTGTTCTCAAAATATTCTCGGAATTGGAAAATTCGAAGTTCGGAAGTCTTAGAAATCCCGGAGGTTCCACGGAGTCCCAAAAAGACCCGGATGGGGCCCTCAGGGGGCCCACACCATAGGGCGGCGCCCCCCCTTGGCTGTGCCGGGGGGTGGTGTGGGGCCCCAGGCCTCCACCGCCTTTTCCCTTTTTCCTATTTAATCCCACCGAGGATAAACCCCAAAAGATATATCACTTACCCAAGAAACACCCGAGGTCTCCATCACCGTCATCCCGAGATCGGGAGGGTTCTGGAGCTCTCCCCGGCACCCTGCCATAGGGGGAAATGATCACCGGAGGGGTCTACACCACCATGCCCTCCTCCCAAGTGACGCGTGAGTAGTTCATCTCTGGACTACGGGTCCATTGCAGTAGCTAGATGGTTGTTCTCTCCACTTTGTACCTCATATTTAGATCTTGTGAGCTGCCTAACATTATCAAGACCATCTTTATGTAATGCTACATGTTGTGTTTACTGGGATCTGATTGTAACATCCCAAGTATGAAAATCTACCCCCTAGAATGTTTTGTTTCATGTTTAATTCAAGTATTGCATCATGTCATCATCTTTGCACTTTTTTTCTATTTGGTTCCATTTGTTTTCTATATGAAATTCCAAACAAAACATTCAAATCATTTGCCATACTTGTTATGTTACTTTGTGTCAAATAAAAAAAACTACAAAACAAACCAACAATTGTTTCCACCAAAATTGTTATCAAAACTTAATTTTTTTTTGGATTAGGTTCATTTATTTCTGTTGATACCAAATTGCTCAAATCATTTAATTTCCAAACATCAACTCAATTAAATAATTGGAAAACAAAAGTTTATTTTAATGAGTGGTTACAAAAATGAATCATTAAAAATTTGTCCTAAAAAATTTGCTAACCCTAAAACCATCTCTTCTTTCTCCCTTTTCCAAAGCTGCAAAAAAAAAGAGTAATAAACAAAAAGAATAAAAAGAGAGGGGGGAAGAGAGCAGCCAGCCCACTTTGGGCTAGCCCAACTGTCCCTGGCCCGTAACCCCCCACCACGTTGTCTTCTTCCTCCGTACACTATACGAACACCATCCATGGCATCCACGTCCGCACCAGAGGAGGGAACGGTGATCCCGAGCTCCCCTTCCCCTTAAGACCTCAAGCACCTTCTCCCCTCCTAACCCTAATCGTTCTTCTCCTCCCTCGCGCCGCTCTCCTCCCGCTGCTCCCTCTCTGTAACTCAACCCCTCACCGAAGCTCCACCAACACCTCCTCCTCCGACCATCGCCGGCGCCACGGCGTCCGCCCCGCCGCGCTAGGGCCGGGAACGGAAACGCCGCGCGTTCCTCTACCTCGCCATCCCCTCGGCTCCCGCCGGGAGCGCCCGGAGCTCCGCCGCCATCCGAGTTTTCCGCCACCGTCTGCAGCAGGTCGTTCGCCTCCGTTTCCTCTGTGAGTCACCCAACCACCCTCGCCTTCCTTCCCCGCTCCTCCTCTCGCACGGGCCCACGGCCACCCGGCCGCCCGCATCCGCCCCCGGCCGCACGAGCACCGCACGCGGCGGCGAGTCACCGCGGCAGGCCGCCGTTCGCCGGCCGCCCCCTGTCGCTCGCTCTGCAACCTGCACGCACGGAAAGAAATTCAGTTAGTTTCAGTTAAAGCTCGTAACTGAACCTTAACCCCAACCCTACTCTGTATCTGTCACGAATCGGAACCCAGCCCAAGTGGCTAGCGCACCATGCGCGGAAGCGATAGGTTGCGGGATCGAATCCCAGGGGAGGCATTTGCCTCCCCAATTTTTTTCCTAGCGCGCGACCCGCGCGGGGCCCACACGTCATGGACCCTGGAGGCCACCTAGGCGCCACGCAGGAGATGGCCCCACTGGCAGTGGCCTGTGTAGGTCACTGCTCGGTGCCTTTATTTTTCTGCCCTTTTTATTTTTCAATATCAGTCCAATTAATTACAGAATAGTCCCTAGAATTGAAACCCTAATAACTTTTATTTCACAAACCCAAATAATAAAAATAAAATATGTACACTGCACCAAATTTAATTGTCTAGCTATCTATAGCATTTGTTTTCTGTTTTGAGTTTTCAAAATGCAACTCAAATTTGAATTCAAATAATTCAATTGCAAATTGCTAAAATCCATAACTAATTCATTATTAATCCAAATCATGCAAATAAAATATGTTTTCCTTACCATTTTGAGCCACCAATTCAAATATAAATTTTGTTTCATGATTTGAATAATTTAAACTGCCTAAATAATTTAATACTTGTTTAATTCATTTAAATTTGATAAAATCATAACTTGCTCAAAATAAAATAATTTTGAACATGCAAAATATGTTTTCCAACCATCAAAGTGTGAACTTTTCAAATGTGAGTTTGAAATTATGTTTTGAACAAATAAAACTTCAATTAAATTCAAACTTGTTTTAAATCCATTTAAAACTTGTTTAATATTGTTTAATTCATAATTAAATTATCCTAATTCCAATTTCAATATTTGAAACATGTAATCCAACTAAAATTTGATGTTCTTTTCAAATATAAATTTTGTTATTTGTTTTGAACACTTTAACTTGATGAAAACAACAATTGTTTATGTGACACCCGTAAGGAACCAAAATTTTCTAACTTAATAAATAAATTTCTAAAATTGGTAAACCCTATTTTAAATGGATTCTATTGTTGTTATTTTGCTGTTTTCCTCATCCATGCATCATGCTAATCCACCTTCACCTGTTGATTAGTTGGAAAACAAATCATCTAACCATAATTCATGGGCTGTTCATATGAAACTCAAATTGCATATGGGTCCATTTAAATTTGTTTATCTTGTCAACTAGTTTATTCCTATGCATCAATTAAATTGTCATGCATCCATATCTTGATCATGCTGGATCTTTTGCCGTAGTAGTAATTGTTGCATCCGGTGTTTGTTCGAGGTTCGTTGCTTCTTCCCGGATAGGACGTTGAGATGATGTGAGCAACGGCAAGTTCTGCTACCTTGCGGGATCTCAGGCAAGTATACTCACTTGCTGCCATATGGCTGCCTTTCATCACTTGTTACCGATTCTTTCCGTTGTTCTTTTCTGCTAGACTTAGTAGTAGTTGTTTCTGTTACGAACCCATCACATGAATCCCTTAACCTTGATATTGCCTCACCTCCATACCTATAACCATTGCTTGTTGCCCGTGTCTTACCTAGCATGCTTAGGTTGTTTTGCTCGAGTATGTTACCCGTTACTTTCCGTTACTACTCTATTATGTTTTGGGGGCTCGATGTTAATCAATCAACCTGTTATTAATAATATGCTGATAAGGCACCGGCAGGAGGCCCTAAGTGGTTTTGAGGCCTGCTAGTGTCGACCCTAATAGGAAAAGGGTCTTGTCTACTGATCCATGATGAGCGTGCTCACCGCATCCGGGTGGTAGTATGGGACCCCCCTCGACTTAGACCTGATCTGCAGCTTGTCCGAAGAGCCACACTTAGTTCGGGTGTTCCATTTGCTCCTTGCATAATGGGTTGATCACCCATGGTTACTTATGATGATGATGCATATAGGGCGAGGCCTGTAGTGCCGGGGTGTTGTGTCCTGCGGGAGTTTTGCACACCCGCGCTGAGTATTCGGCTGCGTGGCTGGGACCTTATAGCTCCGTGGCTCCGAGGATGGGTTGTAGAGATGGTTTGGGTCGTGTCAAGTCCACCTAAGTTTTAGTTGGTGGCTTGAGTGTGTACGGGTACTGGAGTACACCCCTGCAGGGATAAATCTTCTCGAGAAGCCGTGTTTTCCGCGGTTATGGATTACTTGGTGAAAGTACTGGCTAACAAGTACTCAGACAACTTACACCTAATGATAATAACTTGACTAGTAATAGTCTTATTGACACAACAACCTGATCCATTATTCATTAATCCAACTGTGTGAGTTATCCTCGGATTGCTTCTTTGGATAAGGGGCGAGATCCAGGATGGGTTTGTTTGGAGTTACTTTCAGTTGGTTACGATACTCGATCTTATCTTCTTTCTGTTAGCCGGAAGTGGTAGTATCTCTCTGTAGTTGGTTAGTGCAGCCTGCTGTCGCTTATTTGCAATAACCCCTTCCTTTCCGTTGATCCTAAAGTATTTGTATCTTGTGATGACTGGCTACGCCGGTACCTTGTGAGTATGGGTTTTATCCCCCTTGCCAGTACTTAACCGTACTGACCCACGAATCTTTTCGTGGCTGCATATTCAATATTGCAGTCAACAGGTTTGAAGTCTGACGACGTTAGCTTGGGAATCCCTCCGGCTTGGCCTGGGCAGGGATTGGACGCTCTCGGTTATCTTCAGGACTCTTAGTCCAATTTGTATCTTGTCCGTAGCCGGACGTTTGTTTCTTCCGCTGTTATTTTGGATCTTTGTAATGTATCAGTTGTATCCCTGACTCGTTTGAGTCCTCTTGTATATATCTTTTCTGTTGTTGTTGTGGAATATTCGTGAACTGTTGTAATGTTATCATAAGTGGCAACCTGGAATCGGTTATTATACGGATTTGGCGGGAATGCTGAAATCTGCATAGTGCCCGATCTCGGGGCGTCACACTGATGAATGTTGAATGCTATCCCTTTTGATTATCAATCTATCATGTTATCTTCATGCTTATGTTATTTATGATCTTGCATGCTCTCCGTTGTTAGTATATGCTAGTAGCTCCAAGAGGGAGTATTTATGCTCGATAGTGGGTTCATGCCTCCTTTGCATCTGTGCTCGAGTGACAGAAACATGACGGATGGAGGATGTGCTGTTGCCATTAGGGAGAAAACAACAATTCTTTGTCTAAGGATGATGTTATTGTTTACATTACACACTTTGCTTACTGTGATTATCTTTTGCTTGCAACTTAATACCCAATATTTGTTCGGATGATATTTGGAGGGTGGATTATTAGTCATAGATGAAGTTGGATAACGGTCTATGTATCTTGTTGTAATGCCCGCATGAATCACATAGTAATCTTTATGTCTTGCATATGCACTACGGTGCAGCCTTCATTTCTGTCAATTGCCCAGCTGTAATGTGTTCACCACACATGTTATTTATCTTTCACGGAGAGAAACCACTAGTGAACTGTGGACCCCGGTCCTTTTTCCTCATACTGATAAACACCTACTGCTTTGATACTGCTCTCATACTGCTGCTACTATTTTCCACACCATACGTTTAACCTCTTTGTGTTCAGCAAAACCGGTGAGATTGACAACCTCACTGCTTCGTTGGGGAAAAGTGATTTGATTGTGTTGTGCAGGTTCCATGTTGCTTCTGAACCGGTAGTGCGCCCTGCCATCTCAGCTGCTTCAACCTTTTGAAGTTACTTTTTTCTCCTACTGGTCGATTAAACCTTAGTTTCTTACTGAGGGAAAACTGCTGTTGTGCTCATCATACCTTCCTCTTGGGGTCTCCCAACGAGTGCAAGACCTGCACCATCAAGCTATTTTTTGGCGTCGTTGCCGGGGAGGAAGAGAATTTCTGCAAGGGGAGTATCTTACTTCCAATCTCTTTACTTTGTTTTAGTTTTGCTTGTTTTACTTTATTTTGTCGTGTTTGCCTCTCTTTATCAAAAATACAAAACAATAGTTCTTATTCTAGTTGTTATTTTTGTCACTTTGTTGTTAGTTTTCATCATGTTGTTCCCTAAGTTTACCCTAAAAGATTTGCCGGTAGGGATTGGTTCTATACTTGGAAAGGACACTATTAAAGAATTCTTTGATCATGTTAGTAAACATGATAATCTTGAGGAAAAATCCATAGTAGAACTTGCTCCCAATTATGAGACTACTACAACTTCTTTAGTTCACATGTTAGAAGCTAGGTTTGTTAATCTCCATCCCATATTACAACATATGTTTCTCGACTTGAATAACATTGAAAATGTTGAGAAAAGAAACTTCATCTTAGAAACTATGCTTAAAGAATTTGGAGATGTTGATATAGAAGCTAGAAAAGTCTTTGATCGTTTCAATATGCTTGGCTCATGTGTATACATTGTTGGTGATCTTGAAAAAACTTAATCTAATAACGAAAAGGAGGATAAAATACAAACCCCCTATAAATTGGTAGCACTGGATGAAGCCCAAGAAAATAAATTTAATTGGATTGTTCCTGAGAATTTATTTGATGAAGATAGTAATCCTAAAATTTCTAAGAGAGGAGCCTCTGAAACTCACTTAGATAAAATTCAATGCATTATTAAGGAATTGTCAAATCTTTATTTGGATGCTTCTTCACTTGACAATACTTCATTCCACTTTTCTGGGTCTAGCTAAAAGGCGTTAAAGAAAAGCACTTCTTAGGAGATAACCCATGGTTTTATTTTTGCTTTATTTTTCTCTGTTTTCTTTGAGTCAAGAGGTTGTATACTTCTGTAGCAACTCCTTTGTATCTTTATTTTCATGTTTTAGTAGCGCCAAGTAAAGTTTCTGACGAGAGTTGGAGTTGGTTTTCGGATTTCTGCGCAGAAAACAGAATTCTGCTGCCCACCGTAAAAAATCGTATAATTCACAGAAAAATCAGAATGACCGGAAATTGTTTGTGCTTATCCGTCAGCTAATTCCACAACTTTTTAATTCTTTAGGTTTTTCGATTTGAGCAACTTAAGTGCGTCAAAAAAAATCGTCTTTACAGACTGTTCTTTCTTTGACAGATTCTGCCATTTTTCTTGCATTGGCTCTTTCGCGATGTCATGTGGATTTCTTTACTTCACAAAACATCAGTGGCTATAGCTAATGTTTAAAAGTATCAATAGAACTTGGGCCTTACAGAACCTATGAATTTTTATTTGTTGCACTAACCCTCTAATACAAATTACTGTTTGAGTATGGTGTGCAGGAAGTTTTCAAGTATCATATATGTGATCAAGAAGAGTGCAAGTTCAAAGCTTGGGGATGACCCCGTGGTTCATCCAAGAATATTTTTAGAAGACTCAATCATCTAAGCTTGGGGATTCCCAAGGCATCCCCAACTATCTATCAGGTCATTTCTCGTGAGGCTATATTTTTATCCAGTCACAACATATGAAGTTTACTTGGAGCGTCTGTTTGTTTTTGTTTTGTTTTCCTTTGTTTTCCTTTCTGCAATAATATCATTGGACCTAGCATCCTTGTTTGGTAGAGAGACACGCTCCGCTTTTTCATTTGAATACTTGATATGCTAGTATTCTTAGTTTTTCTTCTAGTTACTGCGAAAATTCCTATTTAGCTCTTGTTTTCATTGCATCTCTAATTCAGAGCTATTAGTTTTTGTAGTGTTATATGATTACTCTCATGTTTGCTTTCTGTAGCATGTAGAGGATTTTTGTTAAAGCATGTTTTGTATGGTGCTTGTTGGAAATAGAAAATGCTACATGTGGTAGATGGTCATATTCTTGTAAATCACTAAACTGTTTCACTTGATTATTTGTTGTTGTTTTGAGATATTAATATGCTTAATGGTAAACTTGTTGGTTTAGTAAAGTAAAAACAATTAATGGTTGGTCTAGAAGCTTGAAACTGTGTCACACTCAAATAACCAGTTGATAGAATAATGGTACATGACTTCCTTTGCTGATAGCAATCGTGATATCTTTTTGTTACGCGCTACGGTCGGGGTAGCTAACGGTGACTTGTCACTGCCACAGACCCTCTTGGAGTGATTTTCATTATTCCTTTTGATATCATGATTTTATTTGAAATCTTTTAACTTGTGAGTTCCATGTTGCGGTTTTCTGGCACTTCCACCATCCATATTTGCTAGCCTCTTCGGTACTGTGCATTGATCGTTCTCACATTGAGAGTTGGTGCAAACTTCGCCAGTACATCCAAACCCCGTGGGAGAACTTTGTTCTTCTACACATAAGCCAAAATTTATGTTCCTCAAAACAGCCACCATACCTACCTACCATGGCATTTTCATAGCCATTCCGAGATATATTGCCATACAACATCCATCATCATTATGTTACTTGTCATGCTTCATTCTTATTTTGCATACTGCTACACTGGCGTGAGCATTTAGTTTTATTGACATCAGAGATATTTCAGTTTGAGTTATGAGTACTAGAAGTGTGATGATTCATTGTAAAATAGAGTGTTGCCCTTACCAGTGAGGTTATAAATAAATAAAAAGCCAAAAAAAGAAAAAGAGAGGCAAAACAGAGATAATAAAGAGAGAGAGGGGGCAGCACAACTATAATTTATTCCACACTTATGCTTGGTTAGCATCATTACTTCAGTTTGGAGATAGTCTTCATATTATGACTTGCATAACTATCTGGGGAACTTACATTATAGACCTTGGCTTGTATATTCCAATGATGAGCATCCTCAAAAGAGCTCTAGGTCTTCCTGAGCAAGCAGGTTGGATGCACCCGCACTAGTTCCATTGGAGAGCTTTCGTACACTTATAATTCTATGTGCATCCGTTGTGTTGCAATCACTACTACTTGCATAACTTCGATTATAAGACTTCCTCTTGTCTAATGATCACTTTCAGTTGTGTGAGACTTTCTTACATTGACCATCCAAACCCCCCATAATGTTCTTTTAGCCATAACATCCTGGTGCCAAGAACCAATACAGAACGCTTGCTTGTTTAAAGTGCACAATTATTTGAATGATTTTCCTACGTGCATATTATTGTCACTTGACTTGATTCTAACAGGAGTTGTTGTGAGAATTTTATGCCTTGGATGATTATATTGTTGTTCTTGAACCTTAAATCATCTTTAATATACTTTGCACAGTGGATTGTCTTTTAGTATTGATTCATTGAAAGGTTTTACTTTGTTATTCTTAATGGTTTATACATTACTCTTTGATATCAACTATAAACCACATCCTTTATTCATTTGATCCTAGTTTACATTCTTTACATTACTATGATGATAAAGTTTATGTTGGTAGCATGTCACCTCAGAAATTATTGTGTTTTTATCTTTTACCTACTCGAGGACGAGTAGGAACTAAGCTTGGGGATGTTGATACGTCATAAATGTATCCTTAATTTCTGATGTTCCATGTTGTTTTCATGTTGTTTCCCAAATGTTTACTATACACTTCATCTCATTTTTTTATCAGTTTTCCGGACTAACCTATTGACAAGATGCCACAGAGCCAGTTGCCCGTTTTCTTCTGTTTTTAGTTTCAGAAAAGTTGATCTGGAAATATTCTCGGAATTGGAAAATTCAAGTCCGGAAGTCTTAGAAATCCTGGAGGTTCCACGGAGTCCCGTAGAGACCCGGAGGGGGGCCTCAGGGGGGCCACACCATAAGGTGGCACCCCCCTTGGCCGCGCCAGGGGGTGGTGTGGGGCCCCTAGGCCTCCACCGCCTTTGCCCTTTCGCCTATTTAATCCCCCCGAGGCAAAAAACCCTAAAGATATATCACTTTTACCCGAGAACCACCCGAGGCCGCTGATACGTCTCCAACGTATCTATAAGTTCTGATGCTCCATGATGATATTATGCCAATTGCTACATGTTTTCTCCCTTCTTTATAGCATTTTTACACATTTTCCGAGACTAACCTATTAACAAGATGCCAAGTGTCAGTTCCCTGTTTTCTGCTGGTTTTTATTTCAGAAAAGTTGTTCTAGAATTATTCTCGGAATTGGACCCCACGAATCCCGAAGTTCCTATTTTCCCCGGAAGCATCCATAAGATCGAAGAGGAGTCGAAGACAGGCACCAGGGGGCCCACACCATGGGTTGGCGCGCCCCCCTTGGCCACGCCAGGGGGTGGTGTGGGCCCCGCAGGGCTCCACCGCCTTTTCCCTTTCGCCTATTTATTCCCCCCGGATGGAAAACCCTAAACACCTGATCCCCGAAAAGTTTTGCAGCCGCCGCCGTTGTCAACTCTAGATCAGGGGGGTTCTGAAGCTGTCTCCCGGCACCCTGCCGGAGAGGAGATCATCACCGGAGGACTCCTCATCACCATGCCTGCCTCCGGAGTGATGCGTGAGTAGTTCATCCTTGGACTACGGGTCCACAGCAGTAGCTAGATGGTTGTCTTCTCCTCCTATGCCTCCATGTTTAGATCTTGTGAGCTGCCTAACATGACCGAGATTGATCTTATGTAATTCTATGTACTGTGATTGCTGGGATCCCATGAATATTGAACTTATGCCAAGTTGATTATGGTCTTTATTGCATATGTTATTTGTGGTCTTGCATGCTTTCCGTTGCTAGTGGTTGCTCTGGCCAAGTAGTTGCTAGTGACTCCAAGAGGGAGTATTTATGCTCGATAGTGGGTTCATGCCTCTTTTTCGCCTGTGCTTGAGTGACAGAAACGTGACGGGGGAGGATGTGTTGTTGCCACTAGGTAGAAAACAACGGTGAGAGTGCCCGCGTGTACAATCATTGCTTACATTACACACATTGCTTAATGCGACTATTTGTTGCTTGCAACTTAATACCTAAGAGGGTTGGGATGATAACCTGAGGGTGGATTATTAGTCATAGATGGAGTTGGATTATGATCTATGTATATTGTTGTAATGCCCGCATTAAATATCATAGTATTCATCATGTCATGAATGTGCACTAGGTGCAACCTTTATTTGTCAATTGCCTAGCTGTAATTTGTTCACCTAGCATGCTATCTTTTATGGAGAGACACCACTAGTGAACCTATGAACCCCGGTCCATTTTCCTACACTGTTAAACAAACCACTACAATTTCCTGCTTTCTTTACTTACTACAAGCATACACTATTTTCCACACTATACGTCTAATCTTTGTTTTCAGCGAGACCGGTGAGATTGACAACCTCACTGTACAGTTGGGGAAAAGTATTTTGGTTGTGTTGTGTGCAGGTTCCGCGTTGTTGCTGACACCGGTGAGCCATCACAACCGTCAGTTGCATCAACCTTCCGAAGATCCTCTTTCTCCTACTAGATTGATAACCTTGGTTCTTAACCGAGGTAAGTTCTTACCGCTTCACTCATCACACCCTCCTCATGGGGTTCCCAACACACAGGAAGTTCTGCAAGGAATTTATGTCGCCTTTGCCAGCATCTGCCGCCGTCATCGTCATCCCGAGATCGGGAGGGTTCTAGAGCTCTCCCCGGCACCCTGCCGGAGGGGGAAATCATCACCAGAGGGGTCTACACCACCATGCCCTCCTCCGAAGTGATGCATGAGTAGTTCATCCCTGGACTACGGGTCCATAGCAGTAGCTAGATGGTTGTTCTCTCCAGTTTGGACCTCATGTTTAGATCTTGTGAGCTTCCTAACATGACCAATACCATCTTTATGTAATGCTACATGTTGTGTTTGCTGGGATCTGATGAATGTTGAATGCTATGTCTTTTAATCATCAATCTATCATGTTATCTTCATGCTTATGTTATTTATGATCTTGCATGCTCTCTATTGTTAGTAGATGCTCTGGCCAAGTAGATGCTAGTAACTCCAAGAGGGGGTATTTATGCTCGATAGTGGGTTCATACCTCCTTTGCATCTATGCTCGAGTGACAGAAACGTGACGGATGGAGGATGTGTTTTGCCATTAGGGATAAAACAACAATGCTTTGTCTAAGGATGATGTTATTGTTTACATTACACACTTTTCTTACTGTGATTATCTTTTTCTTGCAACTTAATACCCAATGTTTGTTCGGATGATATTCGGTGGGTGGATTATTAGTCATAGATGCAGTTGGATAACGGTCTATGTATCTTGTTGTAATGCCCGCATGAATCACATAGTAATCTTTATGTCTTGTATATGCACTACGATGCAGCCTTCATTTCTGTCAATTGCCGAGCTGTAATTTGTTCACCACACATATTATTTACCTTTCACGGAGAGACACCACTAGTGAACTGTGGACCCCGGTCCTTTTTCCTCATACTGATAAACACATACTGTTTTCATACTGCTACTACTGTTTTCCTACTGTTTTCCACACCATACGTTTAATCTCTTTGTGTTCAGCAAAACAAGTGAGATTGACAACCTCACTGCTTCGTTGGGGAAAAGTGATTTGATTGTGTTGTGCAGGTTCCACGTTGCTTCTGAACCGGTAGTGCACCCTGCCATCTCAGCTGCTTCAACTTTCTGAAGTTATTTTTTCCTCCTACTGGTCGATTAAATCTTGGTTTTTTACTGAGGGAAAACTGCTGTTGTGCTCATCATACCTTCCTCTTGGGGTCTCCCAACGAGTGCAAGGTCTGCACCATCACCGTGTTGCCAGATCCGGCGTGGAGGACGCGTCCGAGCGCGTTCGGGCCATCCCAAACCCTCCCCACATATGGACTGGCTTTGGGGTTTGCCGGACCGCCCGGTAGTTTAAGCTAGGTTTGGGGGCCTCGCTTTGGTTGTGTTTTTCAGCCCAAAGGCTGTTCGGGCGGACCGCCCAGTCGTTTGGGGTTAATTTCGGGGCCATGATTGGAGATACTCTAATGTCATGCAAGTGCATAGCGTTAGTCATACCCGTTTTACAAGGTAAGAGTGTCAGATTCCACGAGGAGCCTAATTTACTGGAATTTATAACGTCAAGAATACTAGTGGTAAACGTATGAAAAAATAAAGGAGATCAATACTATGATAAACACATTCTCCAGATGTTTGGTTATTCTTTCCCCGTTCTCTTTCTGTATCCTCCCTCTCCCGCTTGAAAGTCTTCCCTTCGTCCCGGGAGCAAACCGCAAAGCCCTCTGAGGCGGTGTTATCGCACGTAGATGGTGGAGACGAGGAGTTGTCTCATGTATCCTGTATAGTAGCTTTAGACTTGGTAAAAGTTTGATTTCCCCCTTTTCTTTCTCTCGCCTTCCCCTCCCTCTTGAAATTCTCGCCTTCGTCCTCGGACCAAACCACAAAGCCTCTCAGGCGCTACTGCCGCTCGTAGATGATGGAGGAGAGGCGCTGGCGCATGTAGAATATATGTTAGCTTTAGACTTGCTAAAAGTTCGGTATGGTCGACTAGAAGGGGAAGTGGTAAATAGGCGACTAAATTTGTTTAAGCCTTTTCTTTTTAATTATGGTTAACAAGGAATCACAAGGTTGTATAAGTGCAATTAAGTGAGAATCCTTCATGATATGACACAAAATACATACACAACGAAATACAAGTAGTAAAGGTACGAGGTAACTGCAATGGTGGAGAAATGGAGATGATTCACTTAGTTCATTTCCTAGGGTAGCATGTCTTCATTGCAGGGGTGTGGAGCCACCAAGACTCTTCAATAGCATAGACATGCTCACCATATTCTCGACGATCCCTCTCTTGTGACGAATGAGCTTTTTTCACTATGTGTCGTGGTGGTGTCACGGCAGATGCCATAGGATGGCTAAAGTTGTGGGGACGATGGACGCTGGAGGCGCTCGGGGAGGGATCACGCAGCGAGTAGCCGCGTGAGTATGAAGCTAGCACTGCAAACAACAAGATCTACCCAGGTTCAGGGCCCTCGTGTGGAGGTAAAACCCCTACTCCTGCCTTTCTCTCTTTATATTCGTGTCTCACCGAGTAGCCACAGTACAAGTGTTTCTTGCTACCGAGTAGCCACTCTTCTCTCTATGTGATGAACTACGTCAAGAATGTGAACCGATTCTGGGATCCCTCGCGCAGGAGGGGGCATGGCACCTTATATACTGGTGCCCGGCCGGATACAGCCAAGATGTCGACATTGTGTGCACACTGTACGCTTCCAGCTTCTCGCTGACAGCTTTGGCTTCCTAGTTTGTCCGGTGTGGAAAGTCGTTCCGCAGAACCGAGAAACTGATCTGTTATCACTGACACTGTCACGGGGTAGGCCCCCCTAACCTGCGACGCCCTGCTGACACCCTGGCGCGGATAAGCACGCGCTCTGCAGATGAACAATGCCGCAGTACGGACCCAGGATACGCGGGATCCTGTGTCAGAACGGCTCCTTTGACTTCTGGCCCGAGTAGGAGACCGCCCTCTCTACTCGGTCCACTTCCTCTACTCGGAGGAGAGTAACTTCCTTGATTCTTCCTCCTGGCCATCACTGTGTACGGCCGAATAGCGGACGTCCGGGTAGCCGCTACTCTGCCAAACGTCTCTTCTGTTCTTGCTCTTAGCACTTGCCTTTACCCTACTCGGGGGTAACCCCCCGACATTAGTCCCCGAAGCTGGTAGAGTCCTGCGAACTTGTTCACTGGGCTCTGCCAGCTTAAAAACCAATCTTGCCTTTGAGCCTTAGGTTGCTGAGTAGAACCTCCAAGTAGCCCTTTATTCTGTCTCGAGTTTCTTCTTTTCCGAATAGAACCACTTCTCTTCTCTGTCGCCGAGTAAAAAGACTTAGCGAGATTTCCAATCAGAATCTCTGCGTGGCAGAGCAAAATCCGGCTTTTCGTACTGCAACTGGGCACGTGTCACGCTACCACACCCCCGACGCCTCGGTGCCCGGGATCTGACAGGCCCGCGCCCAGTTTTCACGGCCCGGGCCCACTAGCCCGTTAGGTCCCATCAAGCGCAGTAATAACCCACGATCACGTCGTGGGATCAATTGCGGCCGCTACGCGCGCGTCCTGCGCTGTGTGCGTTTCTAACCGGTCCACACACCCCACGCCGCACGATCTCTGTGCGTAACTGATCCCACTACCTCTGATTGTAACGGCAACCCGAGGGGAGGTATAAATACCCCCTCGGTAACTCCTTCTTCTTCTTCCTGCCTTCATTCTCCCTTTGCCCCTTCGTTTCTCCGCCGCCGCCGAGCTCTTCGCCGCCGTGCATCTCACAGCGCCGAAAGGCCAGTCCTTTCCGCCAAATTCCACCAAATCACCATCAAACTTCCTCTCCTGCTCGATGGCTCGCGACAACGACGCCCGCGCCGGGTGGGCTGGATCCAACGTCACGGCAGACGAGTGCCGGTGGCTGGTGAACACCCGGCGAGTTCCTCCCGGCGTCCGCTGCCGGCATCCCGATGGCGAGCTCGTCCCCACTCCGGAGGCGGACGAGCACATAGTGTTCCTCGCGCACTTCGCGCGGGGATTCGGGCTTCCAGTATCAGATTTCTTCCGCGGCTTCCTCAATCACTTCGGGATCCAGCCGCACCACCTGCCGCCGAATGCGATGGTGATGCTCGCATACCACGCCGTGGTGTGCGAGGCGTTCCTGGGCGTGCGCCCCACGACGATGACCTGGGCGCGCTACTTCTTCTTCAGGAAGCAGAGCAAGGCCAAGCCGGGTAGCGCAGATAGCGGCCGCGGAATGACCGAGACCGGCAGCGCAATGATGGTGCAGCGCAGCGGGACCAGCCATCCGCGCATCAAGGGCCTCGACTCCGTGCGCAAATGGCAGAGAACCTTCTTCTACGTGAAGAACATCTCTGTCAAGGAAGGCGAGCCCCCGGTGGACCAGATCAATCTCCCCCGGTGGACCAATTCGCCTCCTACCGGGCAGAATTGGGGGTTCAAGCCCCCGCTAGAAGGCGACATCAAGCAAATCAACACGCGCCTCGCCCAGCTGAAGGAAAAGGGACTCAAGGACGACGACCCCATCGCCTGCTGGATCTCCAGGCGAGTGCTCCCGTTGCAGCGCCGCGCACACCTCATGTGCTACATGGGCGGCAACAGAGATTGCACTCGGACGACCACGTTCGAGCTCAGCAACGCGGATGTGGCCGTCTGGGCGCGCTCCATCATGAGCACCGGCCTCACCGACCACTGGCAGTACGGCTTTGTGCCATACAGCCGCACGAAGCCAATCAAGCGGGTTAGTACTTCTCACCCTGTTTCCTGCGTATCGATTCCGAGTAGGTAGCCTTCTTAGCTTGGTATGCTTAGTATCCGCACTCTGTGCCGAGTAGGACACTTAGCCGTATCTCTTTAGGATTCATGTGCTTTATGTTTGCACTACATGCCGAGTAGAACACTTGCTACTATCTGTTAGGCTTCATGTACTTTGTGTTTGCACGCCTCGTTGAGTAGGACGCTTACTCTGTTATGCTTTGTACTTGCATCTCGTCCCGGGTAGAATCCCTTACGCTGCTCAATTGATTCGTGTTGCTTGCTTATCTTTCCAGCGCCTTGCTCGCCAGCTCGCTGAGAGCGAGGAGCGCTTCGAGGCCAACTGGCACGAAGATCGAAAGGAGGACGACGAGGTCTCGTACGACACCGCGGACACCCTCTGCATCCCCCATGCTGTCCAGCCGGGTAAGCATCATGTCGATGCGTCCATTCGGGACTGGTCCGAAGACGACGACGAAGGTGACCGAGTTCACCGTTTTGGTCGCGAGTAGCGCAACTTAGTTTCTTTCTGTTTCTCAATTGTTTTCTTCTCCTCAACTCTACAGATGATATTGATGCTGCGGAAGAGGACGAGGACGCCCTCGAGGTCGATCCGCTCGCGGTTGCTGCTCCGGCCACTCGGAAGAGGGCGGGCAGCGGTGCCTTGGAGCCCACCGCCAAGAAGGCCAAGAAGGGCGAGAAGAAGACCAAGAAGGTCTCTGGGAGATGGCCACCCCCTTCACGTGCAGGGTAAGTGATTTTCTTCCAAGCTGCATTCCGCTGTCACTGCTTTTCCTGAATTTCTTGTTCCACCGCTGCTTCTCGGTTTCTTCTTTCTCTCTTCTTTTCCTGAATCCCTTTTTCTCTTCAGCGCCCCCTTGGACGCCGATGCTGCTGCCGCTCCCTCCAAATCCAAGAAGAGATCCGCCATTGACGTCGACAAGCTCATCGACCACTCTGATGAGGACGAGACCGCGGCGCGGGACGGGGCACGTGCGCCCTCTCCCGTGAAGGGTGAGGACGAAGACGACACAAACATCCAGGGCATGGACACTGATGCTCAGGACGCCGAGCAGGAGCAGCAGGCCCGCGCGGAACAACAAGCGCAGGATGCTGCTCACGACGAGAGACCCCCTTCTCCCCCAGCTGCCACAGCTGGGGAGAACACAGAAACAGCCACCGAGCACCAAGATCGTGCCGCCCTTGAGCGGCAGGAAGAGAGCCAGAAGCAGCAGGACACTGACGCCGCTGCCCGAGATGACCCCGCGGCCCAGCCGCGGGTAGACGAACAAGGAGACGTACAACCAGATCCCGCTGCCGAGCAGCGGGTTGAGACCACTGCAGTGGATGAGAACCTGCAAGGCCACGCGCAGCCGGACGCGACGCCGGGTAGCCAGCCCTCTGCGGCGCCTACCCAACAGGCTGCTCCTCCTACTGCGCCAAGCTCCCCGCCCGTGAAGAAGACCAAGACCACAGCCAGCCCTCCAGCCAAGCAGACCACCAAGAAAACTGCTTACGATGCTGCTGGCAAGAAAGATGCAGCCGAGAAGAAAGCTGCTGAGAATAAAGCTGTCGAGAAGCCAGCTGCCGAGAAGAAAGCTGTCGAGAAGCCAGCTGCCGAGAAGAAGGCCGCCGAGAAGCAAGCTGCCCAGCCAGACGCCCCCGTCCGCAGGAATCCCTCGCGTGGCGCTGCTCAAGATTCTGCCGTGATGCCGCCACCTAAACCAACTGCGAAGCCTGCCGTGAAGAGTGGGCAGCTCACCATCGGTGCTTCCGGCAGCACTGCAGGCACAGCCGCGGGATCAAGCGTTCAAGACCCGCCTGTCTACCCGCCTTACATGCTGCAAATGAGCAAACAGTATAGCATCGGTCTGAACAAGACCGAGAAACAGCTCGCTCTTACGAGAGGCAAACAGGCCTAGGCTGTGAATTCCAAGCTGCCGACCAAGGACAAGGCCCATTCGATCTTCTCGCGCGAGATCCAGGAGACAGAGGTGGAGTCCCAGGGGCTCGAGCAGATAATCGACCGGGTGGGCTTTATTGACGCTGAGTGGAATAGCGCGTTCCTTGGCAACGAGTCCTGGCATGGCCTGGCCTTGGGCAAGCTGGACCACTGGCGCACCGACTGGAACAAGGCGGACATGGGCTACAATCCCATGACCATCTCGTCCGCCACCAGCACTCTTGCCGCGAAGCTGTTCGTCCACCGCAAAGCTGCAGAGGACCTCGAGCAAACCTATGCGGTAAGTTTTGCTTGCCCGTTCCGAGTTGCACTTTTCTTCTCTTCTATTCTTCTTCTTCTATTCTTCTTCTTCTTATCCATCACCCAGTCCCCGAGATTCGGGCCGAGTAGGCGGGTACTCAACCGAGTTGCCGTCTTCTCGGGTCAAATCTTCAAAACATTGTCTAATTCCTTTTCTTTCTGCTTCTCAGAATAGCCTTTTGAAGAGAACGACCCTCTACCGGCATCTGCTCTGGAATCACAGCATTGCAAAAAGGCGCCTTGAAGCCCTAGAAGCTGAACGCAAAAGTGATGCCGTGACCGATAAGGAGGCCCTAGCTCGTACGCTTCAACTTTCCGAGCTCGAGAGTAAGCTTCTAGCTATTCGGTTCATGCGTTTTGTGTTTATGCCCGTTTTTGCTTTCTGCTCTAACTCCTTGTACTCTGAAGGCAAGACCGAGGCGCTGACTGAGGAGCACAAGCACTGTCACGTCTTTGTTCAGAATGCCGAGACCACCATTAAGAAGTTGGAAGGTGAGTTGTCGCCTTCTCGGTTTGTTCTCCTCCTTCTTCTCTGCTATTTGCTGACCATACCCTTCTCCTCCGCAGAAGATTACAAGAAATTTCGTGTAGAGCATCTCGACTGCGTGAAGCCCGCCGAGTTGCAGCAGCAATTGGAAAGCCAAGCCGTCGAGCTCAAGAGACAACACACCACCGAGCTGGAGCCGCTGCAGGTCCAGTTAAGGGCTGCCCTTCAGGACGCCATAGACATATCCGCCAAGAAGGACAAGTTGGAGGCAACCGCCAAGGCTAAGCAAAGGGCCCTTGAGATGGAGTGCGAGACGCTGAAGAAAAGCAACTCGAATCTCATGCTCCAACTGGCCCAGTTCCGGAGGGTCGAGGAGCGGCACGCTGCTGATGAGGAGTCATGGAAAAGGAAACTTCAATCGCTACTCTGCGACCTGAACAGTAAGTTCTCGTATCTTTGTGCCTCCCTGTTTTCTTCTTCTTCTCTGTTGACCGATTTGCATCTCTTTGCTGCTTTCTTTTCTAATCTTTTTTGATAGCATTTTCAGAAATCTTCCCCGATCTCTGCTCAGCTTGCAAACCTGCCCTGTCGAAGGCCCAAGATGTTCGAGTAGAGAAGGGGCTGCCCATGGATACCAAGGCCTCGATTGAGGACAGCTTTACGAACATGCAGGGTCAGCTTCAGCGCCTTAAGGGCTTGGGCACGGACTTAACGTCTGTTGCCTTCAAACTCCATGCATTGTTCTGGCCCAAAGATCCCTTGCCCTCAACCATCCGCGCGCTTGCCGAGAAGCTGAATGGCGTTAAGGCCGAGCTGAAGAAGTGGCGAGCATCCGGAGCTCGGGCAGGCGCTGACATGCTGCTCCTCTTCATCTGTAGTTGGTATGAGAACCTCAATCTCAATACCATCCTCGAGATGCGCCGGGATTCAAAGTGGGAGAAGGATCCCAAGTGCGTGGCTCGCCGCCAGGCAGTCGCGTGGGAGATCGCCTCCTACGCGGATACCGCGCGTTACATCGAAGGCATCACCGAGCCCGACACGGATGTGGAAGGCAAGGGCGAAGACGAGGATGAAGACGATGACGAGGAGTCCACTGGGTCAGACGGGCTGAGCTTCTTCGATAGCACCGATGACAAGTCCGGGAAGGGGAAGGGCGCGGTCGTCGCGGACAGCGATGAGGAAGCCGAAAGCGAGAAGATGACCATCGACACCGCGACACTTGAGTTCGGTACTTCATCAGGCGCGGCCCTTGACGACACGGCGCTACTCCGCGCCCAATCTGCTGCCTCCACTTCGGCGACAGACCTCATCTCGGTGGCCACAGCCACTTCTGATCAGGCTGCCACCAACCCAGAAGCGGATGCCACGAAGACCGATGTCGCCAACCCGGAAGCTGACGCTGCCAAGGCCAACTCCGAAGCTGATGCCGCCAAGTCCAACCCCGAAGCTGATGCCGCCAAGGCCAACACCGAAAATGCTGCTACCTCCACCTGATTATGTCCTGCAACACTTATGCTCGAGATTTTTATCAAATCCCCGGAATGCCGGGTGCAGATGTACTGAACAATTTATCTTCCCGTTCCTACTCAGTTTTATTTCACTTGAAGTTTTTATACTTTAGTAATTTGAGCAGCTTTGGCTCGATGCCGGGTTGCGTTATCATGCGAGTCCCCGAGTTGCATTCTTCATCCACCCTTCCTTTTTATCTCAGCTCTTACCTGCAACTTGTTGTTTTTTTGGTATTCGAGTCACAAGAGTTCAAAGTTGGAGTTTCAAATACTTAGCCACTAGGAAACAGTCATAGTAACGCTACCCACCACATAGCCGAAAAAGTTAACAACAGACAGTAAAAAACACTCTATTCGGCTGCCACACGCATCCTTCCCTTTGCAATTTTTCATGTGTTCATTGACTCTTCGGCTTGTTCTCTGGCTTGCCATGAAGCCGGTTTGCGGACAGCAGCAGAGTCGCAGAGTGTCCGGTGAGTATGAACACACTACTTTGTATGCTTTTGAAATTCTAAGCGTAGCAACCGAGTAGACAAAGATACGACAGAATAGAAACACTTAGAGCGATTTTGGACGAGGGCAGTCCCCGAGTTCAATGTTGGATTGCAGAGTAAGAGTTTCACTCGGATAAGAGAATACATACACACTTTTGCTCATGAATGAAAGCGACGAAGTAGAGCTACATTCCAGGGGTGCTTGGATTCCTCCCCAGCTTTATCCGGCCTGTTCTCCTTTGATGGTTGCGCATCTACAAGGTAGTACACATCATTGTGTAGAGCCTTGCTCACAATGAACAACCCTTCCCACGGAGGGGATAGCTTGTGCATCCCGACTGTGCGCTGCACAAGCCTCAGGACCATGTCTCCTTCTCGGAAAACCCTTGGGTTTACTTTTCGGCTATGATAATGCCTCAGGTTTTGCTGGTAAACAGCTGAACGTGACAGAGTAAGCTCTCTTGCTTCTTCTAGCAGGTCAACGTCATCTTCTCGAGCTTGTCTCGCCTCCGCCTCAGTGTAGAGGGTTACTCGGGGGGAGTCATGCTCTAGGTCGATTGGCAACACGGCTTCAGCCCCGTAAACCAAGAAGAATGGTGTGTAGCCAGTTGATCGGTTAGGGGTAGTCCTTAGACTCCACAACACCGCTGGCAACTCGTCTAGCCAACACCCTGGTGTTTTCAGCAGCGGCTCAATCAGCCTTGGCTTTATGCCTGCAAGCACCATGCCATTTTCTCTTTCCACCTGCCCATTGGACGCGGGATGCGCGACAGACGCGACATCTAGCCGGATGTGCTTATCTCTGCAGAATCTCACCATGGCTCCCTCAGCAAAGTTAGTGCCGTTATCTGTGATGATGCTGTGCGGGTAGCCGTATCTCAGGATCACATCCTTCAGGAAACTCACAGCAGTAGCTCCATCACACTTCCGAATAGGCTTCACTTCAATCCACTTGGTGAATTTATCAACCATGTCCAAAATGTGTGTCATGTTGCCTCTAGCCGGTTTGAAAGGACCGACCATATCCAGACACCAAACAACAAATGGCCAAGTGATGGGAATTGTTTTCAACTCGGAAGCAGGCATGTGGATCTTACTAGCGAATCTCTGGCAGCCGTTGCACTTTCTCACGATATCTTCAGCTTGCTTCAAAGCAGTGAGCCAGAAGAAGCCATGCTGAAAAGCCTTCTTGACTAGAGCCCGAGAAGAGGCGTGATGCCCGCATTCCCCTTGGTGTATTTCTACCAGAATCTCTTCTCCTTCTTCCAGTTCCACACAACGTTGCAATACGCCAGTGGCACTTCTTTTATGCAACACTTCTCTGAAGATGGTGTAGCCCTTGGATCTTCTCTGAATCTGCCTTGCGGTAACCTCATCATCTGGAAGGGTGCCGTCCTTTAGAAAGGATAATATGGGCAAGGCCCAACTCGGCGTCTCCCGTGCGGGAAACACTGGTTCGTCCACTTCCATTGGGACAGCCACTGTTGCGTATTTTTCTGGGTTGGGGTTGACTCTCTGCAGCCCCGAACGGTTTGCCAGGACTTCTTCAAGGAATGCGACAGTCCCCGAGCTGAGAGGGGCAATCCCCGAGTAAGGAGGAGCAGTCCCCGAGTAGAGAGGGGCAGTCCCCGGGTTGCAGGCGCCAGTCCCCGGGATGGAGACTGCAGTCCCCGGGTCTCCTTTTGCACCTTCCCGGTCAATCTCCATTGGAACTGCTTCTTCATTAGGCAGAGAAGGAACGAAAATGGACTCCGAGTTGGGGGATGGCTTGATGGATGGCTTTCTCAAATGCTCCAAAGCAATCCCAGCCGGGATGTACTGCCGAGAAGATCCCAACTTGGACAGCTCATCAGCTGCTTCATTCTCTGCTCGGTGGATGTGTTGGAACTCGCAACCCTCAAAGAATCCTGTCATGGTTTGGACCAGGAAGCGGTATGACGCCATGTTGGCATCCAGAGCATCCCAAGTGCCAGAAACCTGCTGCACGACTAGATCCGAGTCTCCATAACATATGATGCGCTGCACACCAACTTCCTTTGCTACCTTCAAGCCGTGTACCACGGCCTCGTACTCTGCAACATTGTTGGATTCCTTGAAGTGGATTTGCAGCACATACTTGAGTTGATCTCGCTTGGGTGACGTACGCACCACGCCAGCACCAAGGCCCTCCTTCATCTTGGAGCCATCAAAGTGCATCTTCCAGTAGTTGGATACCGGAGTGGGAGGCTCATATTGCACCTCAGCCCAATCCACCAGAAATTCTGCCAGGATCTGAGACTTGATGGCTTCTCTTCTCGCATACGCGGGAGCGTACACGGCCAGCTCGATTGCCCACTTGGCTACTCTGCCACTCGCTTCCTTGTTGCCCATGATATCCGAGATGGGAGCTGAGCTCACCACCGTGATGGGGTGTTCTTGGAAGTAGTGCTTCAGCTTCTTGGCGCCCAGGTACACACCGTAAGTCATCTTCTGGTAGTGAGGGTAGTTCTGTTTGGAGCTGGACAACACCTCACTGAGATAATATACTGGCCTCTGCACACTTTTTCCTTCCTCTTCTCGTTCTACCACGATCACCACACTTACTACCCGGTTAGTAGCAGCATTGGCTCCTTGGGTAGCGGACTAGCCAGGATGGGAGCGCTACCCAGCATTGCCTTTAGCTCCTTGAATGCCACATTCGCTTGCGGTGTCCAGACGAACTTGTCGCTTTTCTTCATCAACTGATACAAAGGCAGGGCCTTCTCGCCCATTCTGCCCAAGAAACGGCTCAGAGATGCCAAGCAACCAGTGAATTTTTGCACATCCTTCAGGGATCTCGGCAAAGACATGCTCTCAATAGCTTTTATCTTTGAAGGATTGGACTCAATGCCCCGACTGGATACCAAGAAGCCGAGTAGCTTGCCAGCCGGGACGCCAAAGGTGCATTTACTCGGGTTCAGCTTCATCTTATACTTGCGCAAGTTAGCGAAAGTTTCCTCAAAGTCACTAAGCAGAGTATGTGTTTTATTCGTTTTGATGACAATGTCATCTACGTACACCTGCACATTTTTGCCGAGTTGGTCGTGCAAACATTTCTGCATGCATCTCAGTTAAGTGGCACCCGCATTCCGCAACCCGAAACACATGACACGATAGCAATAAGCCCCGTACGGGGTAATGAAGGCAGTCTTTATTTGATCAGCAGGGTTGAGAGCTATCCGGTGAAAACCAGAGTAGGCATCTATGAAAGACAACAGTTCACAACCAGCAGTAGAATCGATCACCTGATCGATGCGAGGTAGCGGAAAAGGATCCTTGGGGCAGGCCTTGTTATGGTCGGTGTAGTCGACGCATATGCGCCATGCGGTAGCTGCCTTGGGGTCCTCTTTCTTCTTCTCCACCATGACCGGGTTGGCTAGCCAATCCGGATGCAGCTCCTCCATGATGAAATTGCTTATCAGCAGCTTGGTGATCTGGTCACCGATGGCCTTCCTTCTCTCATCTCCGAAACGGCGCATAGCCTGCTTCACTGGTTTGGCGTCAGGACGCACATGTAGCGAGTGCTCAACCAACTCCCTCAGGACACCTGGTAAATCTTCATTGGACCAGGCGAACACGTCCCGATTCTCACGGAGGAAGTGGATGAGCTCGCTTTCCTATTTCTCCCCCAACCCTGAGCCAATGATGGCTACTCGGTCGGGAAACTCAGGGTCAACCTGGATCTTCTTTGTCTCCTGAGATGCCTGGAACGCCGTCCCGTGCTGGGAACTCGGCATGCCAGGCGCACCAGCTTGCGCGGATTGCGCCATAGCCACCACCTCGTACATCTTCTTCTTCTCGGCAGCCACTACCATGGACTCTGCCAACTGAGAACCAGCAGAGGCACACTCCATAAACTTCTTGTAATCACCAGAGATGGTAATCACGCCATTGGGACCAGGGATCTTCATCTTCAGATATGCAGTGTGGGTAGAAGGCATGAACTTGCTCAGAGCGGGCCTGCCGAGTAAGGCATGGTAGGGGCTCTGGTGATCAACCACCTCAAACTGCAGGCTCTCTGTGCGGCAGTTCTCCCTGGTGCCAAATAGCACATATATCCATACTCGGCCAATCGGATTGCAAGAGACTCCCGGCACAATGCCATGGAAAGTGGTCTTGCTGGGTAGCAGCATGTTCTCGGCCATACCCAGCTTCTCAAGCGTGTCTCTGTACACGATGTTGATGCTGCTGCCGTTGTCGATCAGTACCTTGCTGAACCTCATGTTCTTCTCGGGACCCAAGAAGGTAGGGTCCAGAACCAAGGCGTAGCTACCCGGATTGGGAATCACCTTAGGATGATCCGCTCTGGACCACGTGATCTCTTGATTGCACCAATGCATATAGTGAGGAACAGCAGGGATCACGGCATTGACCTCCATGGCACGCCTGTGCTGAGACTTCTTGTCGACAGGCTCAGAGGTGAAGATCATGTAGCTCTCGTGGTGCTCCTAGTACCGATTGCGGTCTCCGCCACCATTGTTGCCGTTGTTTTTGTTACCTTGGTTGTTGTTGTTGTTGCCTCTGTTGTTGTTGTTGCGGTAGCCATCGTTGTTGAAGTGGCGGTTGGCTCCTAAAGCCACCTGGTTCACATTTTCTCTTCTCGGGAAGACTGGAGACCGAGCAGCGGGTGCGCGAGCAGGCTGTACAGCGGCATTCGCAGCTGGCAGAAGAGGAGGAGGGGACATGCCCTCATTCTTGATTTCTTCCCACCAACTGCACTGCCGAGTAGTGTGGTTGGCGGGTCTTGCGGGATGCCGAGTGTGGAAACTGCACGGGCCATCCTTCATGTCCTTGAAGACAAAGTTTGGTGCCGGACCCGAGTTGCCGCTACCCTGCTGGGAGGCGCTGTATGGCTTCTTGTTGCCTTGGCCCTGATTCTGGTTCTGCCTGTACCGGGCTCCAGCAGTTTTTGGCCTCTGGCTACTCCCAGCTCCGATTGCCACAGCATTCACCTCCTCAGGATCGTACCGGGTATCAATCCGGTCACCTCTGCGCTTGTTGCGGAACTCATTGCGCTTGCTGGTGTTGATGTTGTAGTTCCTTCTCGGCTCAGCGGCATCAAGAAGAGGCTGAGTCGGGTCCCCGAGTGCGTACTGATCCGCAATTCGGATGGTCTCAGCAAGAGTACTCGGCATCTCCCTCTGGAGCCTTTGCCACAACATGCTGCCATGCCTGCAGCCCTGCGCAAACCAAGTGATGGCATGGGCCTCATTCACACCCTCACAGGTGTTCCTCAGAGTACTCCACCGAGTAAGATACTCGCGGTCCGTCTCCTCTTCCCGCTGCCTGCAAGCGGATAGCTGCTGCGGCCTATTCGGCCTCCGGTAGGTGCTGGTGAAGTTGCTGACGAAGGCCTCCGCGAAGTCAAGCCAGCAGTTGATGCTATGCTTGGGCAGGTTGTTGAGCCAGGTTCTTGCCGGTCCCTCGAGCATCTGCGGGATGTACCGCACGGCCCATCTCCGGTTGCCGCCTGCAATGTGCACGGCCGTGACGTAGTCATTGAGCCAATCTTCCGGCTTGGTGCTGCCGTCATAGCACTTGGTCGCTCTAGCGAGCTGGAACTGCTTCATGGATGGCTCCGTCATGATGCGGGGGCCAAAGCACTCTGGGCCAGGCGGCCCCTTGCTCTCGAGTTGCGCCGATAGAGAAATCCGATCCAGCTTGTGCCTGGCATCACTGGGCTCCAGCACGCGCTCATCCACGCGATCCAGAATGTCATAGCCAGCCAACCCCATGGCCGAGTAGCCATCATCATATCTGTCCACCTGCACAACTGCAGGTTGCTCCACCGGGTTGACGGCTGGCGCGATTGCGCGCGGCTGTTGCCTCTGCCGAGTAGGCTGAGCAACTGGATGCTGAGAAGGGCCTGGGCGCTCTCCATCTCGGGCCAGGCTTTGAGCTTTATGGGCTTGATAGCCTGCTCCTGCAGCGTTGTGTTTTTGACCGGACTGTCGCGCCACAGCGTGCTGTTTTGCGGCGACAGCCGGGTCGTACACCTGCATCTGCCTATCTCTGCCGGAATGCCCACTCCGCTCCTTCTCGCGACTGGGATGCGGTGATGAGGCCTGATCGTTAGATCTAGCCGCATGCGAGTGCACCACCTGAGAAGCTCCAGCACCCGGGTTGGCCTTCCGGAACTCCTCGTTCTGCCTAGCAGCCTCTAGCACTAGCTCATTGAGCAGCAGCTACAACCTCAGCAGCTCTAAGGGTTTTGGCGAGGGTGCTGTATCTGGGTCTGGTGGTGGCGGTGTTTTGGCTAGCGACTTGACCAGCAGTTTCACCAACTGCTGCCATCTCGGTGCCTAGGTTGCGGCGCGTAGCGCCTGCCTTGGAAGGCCTCCTCACCACGGGCGTGAAGCCGTGAGCCCGGTTGTACTCGTTCTGGTCCAGGTTCAGCTCAAGCCTAACCTTATCCAGCTCCGCCTGCTCGGCGAGCAGCGCCTGGCGTTGCTGCTCGAGCTGCGCCTGGCGTTGCTGCTCGAGCTGCGCCCGCATGGTCATGAGCTCGAGCTCGGTGGGAGGCGTAATGCCCATCCGCACGGCGGACGCATGTATCGTCGGAGTAGTGGAGAGAGGAAGGTTGCAGTCCTTCTCGTAGGGCTTGTGGGTCTTCCCGCCAGCACTCGGGCCAGCGAGATCCTCGATGATGCCCGCAGCAGCAGCAGCCGCGCCCTTCCCGGCATCAGCAGCAGGGCCGGTCACCATCACCTCCACGCTGTTCGCAGAGCGGCCCATCGGCCTCCAGCGCGCAGCGATGACAGCAGGGGGATCTTCCGCGACATGCACCTGCTCGGGATACTCGCGGTCGATGACGGTGGCGATGTAGACGAGGTGCGCGCCGAAAGATAGCACCGAGCCGCCCTCCGGCATGGCCCTGCCGCCGAAATCGCCGGCGTTGTCGGTGACGAAGTCGAAGGAGCCGAATCTGTGGACAAGGCCACAGACCACGCGCTCTCCGGTAGCAGAAATCGATCCCGTCCGAACGGAAACTCCAGCCAGCGCCGCTGGTTGCCCCACGGTGGGCGCCAACTGTCGTGGTGGTGTCACGGCAGATGCCATAGGATGGCTAAAGTTGTGGGGACGATGGACGCTGGAGGCGCTCGGGGAGGGATCACGCAGCGAGTAGCCGCGTGAGTATGAAGCTAGCACTGCAAACAACAAGATCTACCCAGGTTCAGGGCCCTCGTGTGGAGGTAAAACCCCTACTCCTGCCTTTCTCTCTTTATATTCGTGTCTCACTGAGTAGCCACAGTACAAGTGTTTCTTACTACCGAGTAGTCACTCTTCTCTCTTTGTGATGAACTAGGTCAAGAATGTGAACCGATTCTGGGATCCCTTGCGCAGGAGGGGGCAGGGCACCTTATATACTGGTGCCCAGCCGGATACAGCCAAGATGTCGACATTGTGTGCACACTGTACGCTTCCAGCTTCTCGCTGACAGCTTTGGCTTCCTAGTTAGTCCGGTGTGGAAAGTCGTTCCGCAGAACCGAGAAACTGATCTGTTATCACTGACACTGTCACGGGGTAGGCCCCCCTAACCTGCGACGCCCTGCTGACACCCTGGCGCGGATAAGCACGCGCTCTGCAGATGAACAGTGCCGCAGTACGGACCCAGGATACGCGGGATCCTGTGTCAGAACGGCTCTGTTGACTTCTGGCCCGAGTAGGAGACCGCCCTCTCTACTCGGTCCACTTCCTCTACTCGGAGGAGAGTAACTTCCGTGATTCTTCCTCCTGGCCATCACTGTGTACGGCCGAATAGCGGACGTCCGGGTAGCCGCTACTCTGCCAAACGTCTCTTCTGTTCTTGCTCTTAGCACTTGCCTTTACCCTACTCGGGGGTAACCCCCCGACACTATGAGATCAGCTTGAATACGACGACCTTGCCCTTTCTCAAGAGTATTAGTGAGATACGCGATCTCATGAGCATACTAATGACTATGGCCCTTCAAGGTCATGATAGTATACTCATTCTCCTCCACCATAGAGTTAGCTTCATCTAGTTGCTCTATGAGAGCATCACCATTTATTTTCCTCCCTCCTTTGATCTTAGCATAGGAAGGTTCCGGCCCCTCAGGGATTGCGGCAGAAATAATTTGAACTTGCACCATTATGACGATCATAACTCCATTGTCAATCATCGAGCGACAACAATTACAATTTTCCAGAGTCATTAAGAAACGGAAGAAGAGACAAAGATGAGGGTGAAAATTAAATTATATTGATGATTTTGACTGATCTGTGTGCTTAGTCCTAATCGTCCATCACCCCTCATTATATATGAGGCAGATGGTATTGTCGTGCAAGTAATCGACATCTCTACGCGTTAAAGAGCTAATCCGACTACAATACCTACCTCTAAATCAAGGAGGTATTCTCTTTCATACTCGAGTCGGGTCCCAGTAGGTATTTGTAGCCGAACTGTTGTCCAGGCCAACTCCTTCGGACCGAGTTGGAGTAGATTCTGCCTTGATGTTGTGTCAGAGCCGATATTATCTTGGTCTCCGAGCAGGAGCCAACTTCCTTATTTTCCCTGGTTTCATCGTACCTTATATTGGAAGAGGATACATGTCAATGTGGAACTGCTTGATGTGTTCTCTAGATTTTTATCATTTTTGCGCCTTTCTCCACATCCGAATGGCCTTCCATGTGCATATCCTCCTAAATCCAATTCTCTATCGTATGAGTCGTCCAATTTTTCTTTTTTGCATTAGGACTTTATCAAAGGGAATCCTACCCAATATGGCTACCAATGGTGTGCATGCGCTAGTGATACATCTCAAATGTGTCTATAATTTTTTATTATTCCATGCTTGTTTCATAACATTGCTACATGTTTTTACTATAGTACTATATCATTTTAGAGATTTTTCACGGACTAACCTATTAACAAGATCCCAATGTCACTTCTAGTTTTTTGTCTGTTTTTTGTTTCAGAAATGTTTTCTAGAAAGGGTCCGCAGAAAATTCCATGAAAAATCAGGAGCAACCATTTGTTCGAAACAAAGACAGAGCACAAAAGAGAGCCAGAGACGGGTCCCACAACTCCCAAATGACTTGAGGGCGCGGGTGGGGCCAGGGACGCACCCCCTACCCGCCTGGGCACCTCAGGTCCCCTTCGTCTGGAAGTTTACCCCTGAACTAATTTTGACAGCCCCCAAAAGATTTTTCCAGAAACGAGACAGAACTCCGTCGCCATCAAAACCTAATTTCGAGGGTTAGAATGTTCTATTTCGGCACCCCGTAGGGATGGGGATTGACCCCCACAACCATCTTTATCGACCGTTTTGCCTCAATGATGGTTCGTGAGTAGTTTCTCCATGGACTATAGGTTCATAGGAGTAACTAGTTGGTTCTCTCTTCCACGTTGATCAATACAATGTTGACCAACTACACCTAGCCTCTGCACCAATTCAATATCCTAATGTCATCACGAATGCACACATCCAAAAAAGGAAGAATCTAAAAAAAAGTCCCGCTACAGAGTTCAGTCCTTGCAACAGTAGTACAACCACCACCAAGACAACACGTGATGTCCAAGTTCTCCGAAAGCAATGGCTTCAAGAAGGAAACAGTGCATTAGCGTTGTCGTCGCCCGATCGAAGATCTTGGGTTTTCAGCCTGGAGATAGTCCTCGCTTTCAAAACAATGCCTTCAGCAAGGCCATTGCGAGACACCAACCAATTAAGGCCAGGCCTTGGATCTTCAACTTGAAAGGTAAGACTTTGAACTCCACGTGTGCTTCCACCCCCAATTAGATACCTCTGCTAGGAATCCCAAAACTCCAAGCAAGTTTATCATCGCCACAAAGACTCAAGTCTCCGATCCTAGTCCTCCAATCTTTGATTTGATGACATTCTCCGCCTCTGACTTCATCCAAGCTGGCAACTGATAGCAGAACTTCCTACCGCAACCTCGTTGACGGAGAATCATGGGCACGACCGAATCCCGCCCGATCCGGCCATTTCTAGGCAAAAACACCCATGGAAGTTCGCCGGCAGAACCTTCCAGAACTCGACACTCCAACCAGATCAAGGAGGATAGTCGTTAGGAAGATATTTGTCATGTCGCAAGAGGAACCCTAGGACCGCCCCTTATTCGAGCACACCAGCAGGCCCCCACGCCGCTGGACGGAGCAACCAAAGAAGAGGCAGCCGGAGAAGACACCACGAAATCCATCCATGAGCGGAGGCCAGCCCAGATCGGACACTAGGGCCCAGATCCATGTCCCCGGCCGCGCCGCCGAAGAATCTAGAAGGAGCTTTGCGCCTGCCGTCGCCAATTCCCCACCTCGGCTTCAGGTCCCCGGTCCTTAGGGGTGCGCCATCTAGTAGCACCGCCTGTGGAGCCGCCGCCACGAAACCCTCACCTCCCCTCCGTCCGCGGAGAGGGGGGCCGCTACCGCCGCCAGCATGGGCAACGATGCAGCTAGGAACCTTGGTAGAGGGAGGATAGTCGTCTCTAGAGTCGCTTGGGCGGTGAACGTCCCAGGGGGGTTGTTTTCACATGGGTCACGGGTACTCACCCACTTTCATTTTATGGGAGCGGGATTCTTTGTTTCAGCACCTTCATCATTGTACTACTCAATCCGTCTCAAAATAAGTGTTATTGAGATGGAGTATCTAGATTTATTCAGGTCTAGATACATCTATTTCAACGATAATTATTTAGGGATAGAGGGAGTATTTTATATGTCGGATCGTATATAGCAACGTTTACTTATCTGTTTTTCTGCTTAGGCAACGCCATGAGTCCTTATCAGTGTAGCCACCTCACCTCACATTATTAGCGCGCGAGATGACTGTATCGGTGCAAAACCATATATTATGTGGCATTATTGCCCGGTGCAAAACCATATTATACGCAATTATTGCCCGGTGCATCCACATGTGAGAACGCTGAAAGGTTCTACGGCAGATGCGCCGAAAAGTAAGCTGAGTGATCGGGCGATTCTGCTGACGAACTATAGCGACGGAGAACATTGTTTTGGACCTACTACATGCTCTGCACTCCACTGACATGGAATGTGGTTACTTTAGCCACGCGTGGCCATGTGATAGGATGGAGCTTGTCGACGACCGCTGGTTGTAATTTATTCAGGAGTTGGAACTTTGAATACACGGTACATCTTGTAGATATTCTTTCTACTACAGTAGTATTACTTTTGGTTAGTCCAGTACTTGATCTGTCTATGCACATGGTATTTTAAAGGAGTTGTATGTGCCTGACATGAGCATATACTCCGCATATAATAAAAGTTGATTGACCTTACTGATGGTGATTGACCTTCTGCAAGTGAATCAATAGTTTACCCCAAACGGGCGAATCCCTGGAAATAAAAACACGCTGCCGGTGGTACGACCAGGCCAATAATTCATGCATAAAAAGGTTAGTAAGACGAGATATATATATTCACGCAAAACATATACTATATTTGATCGATTTTAAGCCTTTCCCTGGTACACAGCTACACACCAACCTAACTGGAAAGAGTGAGTGTGGTACGGCACGGCTGCTCGCGCGTCCTCGTCTCCGTCTCGTCAGAAGGCGTATATATAAGTAGCACGGCATATTGTGAGACTTCAAGAACGATAAGTTTGTGCGTAAACGCAAATAATGTCTGGTGAAAACGACATAAAAGTGACATCGGGTCGGATGCTCAGCGAGAATGAATACAGCTGTTGGCGCCTTTTTGTTTTGTTTTGTCTGTGTTCGTTTACAGAGCATGTACAGTACTGTAGCTAACATAGTTTGAAGCATCCTTAGGTGACCTGGCGCCATGAATTTGGTTAGCCATCAAAATCGTTCTCTCTCTCATCGCCGCTGAAGACGGAGGAGGATTACAAATTGCTGACGAAGAACAGGTGAGTTAAGTTTGGATGGTGACATTTCTGACATGTGTTTTGTGCCGTAGAGTACGTGGGTTTACAAGCTGGGGTGAAACGACATTTGTGTGTGATAATTCGGCGGGCGTACCATTTCCAGACCCGGGGCTATTAGATCTTGTACCAAAGTGTCATTGTATTTTCCCACAATATTTTTTATGAAGTGGGGATCACGTTCGGCAGATTGCGATGGTATCACTCACGAGACATATGTTTATAGGCTCGAGCCACGACGAACAATATCTAGTAACAATCGTAATCCTATTTGAGGTGGATTCTACTGTCTCTTGGTGCTCATGATGACCTCGAGGAGGTCTCGATCTCACCTATGATGGTACGAAGATTGTGAAGAGTAGTTCACCGCTTGGTTGGTCCGTATTCCCCTTATATACACAGTGGGGATTAAGGTTACATGTGCTGAGTCAGTTTACATGTGATAGATATAAACACAAAGCGCTAATAAGATTTTTTTTATCCGAACGGAGTCGGATACAACACACATCTAGTGAAATCCGTGTGGAGATCTTGGCGTGGCTTGCACTGCAAGATGATGTCGTATTTGTGTTGTCTCCAAGTGCACGGGTCCTTGGGCTGGGCCACCCGTTGCCGAGTGTTCTGCCTTTAGCCTTCCTAAGTCCACCCAGAACATTTAACGTCTTGAGTAACCCCAAGTATTTCACGACCCCGAAGAAGCTTCGTGTGTTACAACTGGGTTCTGCCGAGTGGATATGATGTTTTCGATCGAAAGATGCGCCGAATGGGGTACTCTTGTGCACCATGGACGTGGAGATGGAACGTACGTCGGGAAATACTGTATAGATGTTTCTTCATTTGTTGTTAACTTGAATCAAACAAGCTTCTTGGTGATTCATGCTATAGGACGAGGATTCGAAGAACGATGTCGTGGCGCCGAAGGGCGACGCTGACAACCTCTTCAACATCGGGTCAACTTGTTGAGCAGTGATGCTGCCAATGCGGGGGTTCATCATGGTGAGCGTGTCCCAAACCCTTTCATGCCACGACAACCCAAATGATGATGTCGAGTACATGATATTCATGGGGCCAGGTGTCAGCGTCCACTCAAGCCCAACCCATCACTCGGCCTACTTTCGGACGTTTATGCGCACACGACCCAACTACAAGTGAGAGACTATTTCATCCCAAAAGGCCGGACTGAAAGGAGGAGGGATGCTCTCCCTTATAAGATGGGTGTGGCCTCCTCCCATAGGCGAGGTGGGACTAAACTTGAGCAGTTTAACCGGTCAACAGAGAGGTCTCCAAACATCCCATCCTCCTAGGAAGCCCCTAGGCAGGCATGGCAATGCCGGCTCTGATACCAAATGTCAGCGTCCACTCAAGCCCAACCCAGCGCTCGGTCTACTTTCGGACGTGTATGCGCACACGGCCTAACTACAAGTGAGAGACTACTTCATCCCAAAAGCCCGGACTGAAAGGAGAAGGCATACTCTCCCTTATAAGCTGGGTGTGGTCTCCTCTCATAGGCGAGGTGGGACTAAACTTGAGCAACTTAACCGGTCAACAGAGGGGGTCTCCTAACATCCCATCCTCCTAGGATGCCCCCTAGGCAGGCATGGCAATGCTGGCTCTGATACCAAATGTCAGCGTCCACTCAAGCCCAACCCAGCACTTGGCCTACTTTCGGACGTGTATGCGCACACGGCCTAACTACAAGTGAGAGCCCATTCCGTCACAAAATCCCGAACTGAAAGGAGGAGGGATACTCTCCTCTATAAGTTGGGTGTGGTGTCCTCTCATAGGCGAGTTGGGACTAAACTTGAGCAGCTTAACCGGTCAACAGAAGGGGTCTCCTAACATCCCATCCTCCTAGAAGCCCCCTAGGCAGGCATGGCAATGCTGGCTCTGATACCAAATGGCAGCGTCCACTCAAGCCCAACCCAGCACTTGGCCTACTTTCGGACGTTTATGCGCACACGGCCTAACTACAAGTGAGAGCCTATTCCATCCCAAAAGCCCGGACAGAAAGGAGGAGGGATACTCTCCCTTATAAGGTGGGTGTGGTCTCCTCTCATAGGCGAGGTGGGACTAAACTTGAGCAGCTTAACCGGTCAACAGAGGGGTCTCCTAACATTCCATCCTCCTAGGAAGCCCCCTAGGCAGGCATGGCAATGCTGGCTCTGATACCAAATGTTGGCGTCCACTCAAGCCCAACCCAGCACTTGGCCTACTTTTGGACGTTTATGCGCACACGGCCTAACTATAAGTGAGAGCCCATTCCATCCCAAAAGCTTGGACTGAAAGGAGGAGGGATACTCTCCCTTATAAGCTGGGTGTGGTCTCCTCAAATAGGAGAGGTGGGACTAAACTTGAGAAGCTTAACCGGTCAACAGAGGGGGTCTCCTAACATCCCATCCTCCTAGAAAGCCCCCTAGGCAGGCATGACAATGCTGGCTCTGATACCAAATGTCAGCGTCCACTCAAGCCCAACATAGCACCTGGCCTACTTTCGAACGTTTATGCGCACACGGCCTAACTACAAGTGAAAGCCCATTCCATACAAAAAGCCCGGACTGGAAGGAGGAGGGATACTGTTATGGTCGGATTACAGTATACACGCAAGAAATCGACTAGTGG
The DNA here is from genome assembly GCA_028641055.1 of Alopecurus myosuroides. Taxonomy (NCBI): domain Eukaryota; kingdom Viridiplantae; phylum Streptophyta; class Magnoliopsida; order Poales; family Poaceae; genus Alopecurus; species Alopecurus myosuroides. Next base: position 487,208,990 of record CM054059.1, on the reverse strand, counting down.
CTAGTTGTGGGCTTAGCCCAAGGAAATTAGGGGCTTAGCCCAAGTAAATTAGGGTTTAGAGGAGGCCGTCCTCCTATATAAACAAATGTATCCCTTCGAGATTGAATAGACAATAATCAGTATCATACTGTCTCGTCTCCTGAAGGAGACAGGAGACCCCCAGCCCCCAGCCGCACCAAACCCTAGCCGCCGCTCTTCTTCCCCCGCGACGGCGCCTCGCCGCCGGCGCCAAGCCCCTCAACCTCTCCGCCCCCACTTCCACCCATATAACCTCCGCCCTAAACCCGGTAGAACCCTAGTTTCTACCACTTTGGTATCAGATTGCCTAGGTCTCATGGGTTCCACAGGCCTTCCCATCCCCACCATCGCCGTCACCTCCGCCGCCATGACAGGCGCCCACGCGCCACCGGGGGCCCTCACCACCGCCGACCAGGGGGCTAGCGCGGCTGCCGCCCAGACCGCCGCCGCGCCCCCACCAGCCACGGGCCTCGACCTCCTGCCCGCGGCACTGGCGGACCTCGCCGACGGCCTCCGCGCCATCCGACTCGAGCTCGCCGAGCTCAAGGCGGGCCAGCACCCGCCGCCCCCGGCGGCCGCTGCTCCGATCGTGTCCGCTACCCCGCCACCGCCGGGCCCCATCGCCAGCAAGGGCCGCCCCGCGTTCCAGTGGCCGGCGTTGCCCTCGCCGATCCCCTCATGGGCCGACACTCCTCCCGTCTACACGCAGGCTGCGGTACGGACGACGGTTCAGCAGCCTGCCCACACCTTTGGCGGTCCGGGCGGGTTTGCTGCTCCCTTCGCCGACAACACGTCCTTCGCCCCAGGCCGCCCGGAGGGCGCCTACGGGGTCCCGCCGCCAGCACAGCAGCCGCCCCGCTTCACCAAGCTGGAGTTCGCCACCTACGACGGCACAACCGACCCCCTGAACTGGCTGAACCAGTGTGAGCAGTTCTTTCGGGGGCAGCGGACGCTCAGCTCCGACCGCACGTGGATCGCCTCCTATCACCTACGGGGCGCCGCGCAGACTTGGTACTACGCCCTCGAGCAGGACGAAGGCGGGATGCCGCCATGGGAGCGTTTCCGCGACCTGTGCCTCCAGCGGTTTGGACCGCCTCTCCGCGACAGCCGTCTCGCCGAGTTGGGACGCCTCACCTTCACCACCACGGTCCAGGACTTCGCCGACCGCTTTCAGGCGCTCGCGTGCCATGCCCCGGGCGTCTCGGCACGGCAGCGCGCCGATCTCTTCGTCGGCGGCCTCCCCGACCACATCCGCGTCGACGTCGAGATGCGCCAGCCTGAGGACCTGCAGACGGCCATGTACTACGCACGGGCCTACGAGCAGCGCGCCATCGCCATGCAGCAGGTGTACGCGCAACGGAGCAGCACTCGCCCCGCGCCCCGGCCCGCCTTGGCGCCCGCCGCTCCGCCGCGGCCCGCGCCGGAGGCCGCGCCCACGGGTCCCCCTGCGCCGACCCGCCCCTTCAAGCGGCTGACGGCTGCGGAGCAGCTCGATAGGCGCCGCAGGGGATTGTGCTTCAACTGCGACGAGCAGTATGCGCCGGGCCACACGTGCGCCCGCCTCTTTTACCTGGAGACTGTCGACGACGACGACGTGGCGGCCCTCTCCGCCGAGCTCGAGGCCGCCACCGTCACTACGGCCGGCGTCACGACCTACGGGCCGGTCGATGCATCCTCGTGCGTCATCTCTCTTCATGCTATGGCAGGCATCACGACGGCGAAGACGATGCTACTCCCGGTGACGATCAATGGGGAGCGCCTTACTGCTCTGGTGGACACGGGCTCGACGCACAACTTCTTGTCCAACACCGTCATGCGCCGCCTCGCCTTACAGCCGGCGGGACCCGAGACGTACAGCGTCACCGTTGCCAACGGGGACCGTCTTACGTGCAAGGGCATGGCGCGACAGGTTCCCATGCTCGTAGGCGACGAGCCTTTCTCCATCGACTGCATCGGCATCGACTTGGGCTGCTACGACTTCATCCTCGGCGTCGATTTCCTGCGCACGTTAGGCCCTATCCTCTGGGATTTCGACGTGCTGCCCCTTATCTTCTGGCGCGAGGGCGGCCGCCGTGTTCACTGGACGGGCTTGAGTAGCACCGGCGCATCACCGCGGCTCCATCTGCTGGCCGACGCGCTGGACGAGGCGCATCCCCTCTTGGCCGACTTACTGCAGCAGCACGACGACATCTTCGACGAGCCGCAGGGCCCTCCCCCATCGCGGCCTTGTGACCACCGCATCCACCTGCTGCCGAATACGGCGCCCGTCGCCGTGCGGCCATACCGGTACCCACAGCTGCAGAAGGACGAGCTCGAGCGCCAGGTGGCGGTCATGCTGGCACAGGGCCTCATTCGGATTTCGACGTCTCCGTTTTCCGCGCCCGTGCTCCTTGTGCGCAAGGCCGACGGCACGTGGCGTTTCTGCATCGACTTCCGCGCCCTCAACGCCGTGACGTCCAAGGACAAGTTCCCCATCCCCGTCGTGGATGAGCTCCTGGACGAGCTGCACGGCGCGCGCTTCTTCACCAAGCTGGATCTGCGCTCGGGCTATCATCAGGTGCGCATGCACCCGGACGACATCGCGAAGACGGCGTTCCGCACTCACCATGGCCACTACGAGTTTGTGGTGATGCCGTTCGGCCTCTCCAACGCGCCGGCGACTTTCCAGGTCTTGATGAACGACGTGCTCAGCCCCTACTTACGCCGCTTTGTGCTTGTTTTCTTTGATGATATTTTGATCTACAGCGCATCCTGGGCGGAGCACCTGCAGCACGTGGCCATCATCTTCAACGAGCTTCGAGCGCATCGCCTTCATCTCAAGCGCTCGAAGTGCTCGTTTGGCACGACGTCCGTCGCCTACTTGGGCCACGTCATCTCCGCGGAAGGTGTCGCGATGGACGCGGACAAGGTCGCTGCCGTCGCCGCCTGGCCGACGCCCAAGTCCCCGCGCGCTCTTCGCGGATTTTTGGGCCTCGCGGGGTACTACCGGCGGTACATCCAGGATTTCGGCCTCATCGCCGCGCCACTCACGCGCCTGCTCCGCCGCGACGCTTTCTCCTGGGACGAGGAGGCGGCCACGGCTTTCGCCGCCCTGCAGCAGGCCCTCACGACGGGCCCTGTTCTTCAGATGCCGGACTTCGACGAGCCGTTCGTGGTGGACTGCGACGCCTCCGGCATCGGCTTCGACGCAGTCCTTCATCAGGGCGAAGGGCCACTCGCGTTCTTCAGCCGTCCCTTCGCCGCGCGCCACCACAAGCTCGCCGCGTATGAGCGCGAGTTGATCGGGCTGGTCCAGGCGGTGCGCCACTGGCGGGCGTATTTGTGGGGCCGGACGTTCCGTGTACGCACGGACCACTACAGCCTGAAGTTCTTGCTTGATCAGCGCCTCTCCACCGTGCCGCAGCATCAGTGGATCAGCAAGCTCTTCGGCTTCGACTTCACCGTCGAGTACCGTCCCGGCCGCCTCAAGACGATCGCCGACGCCCTGTCCCGCCGCGACATCGACGACGCCACCGACGCCCCCATAGTGGGTGCGGCCCTGTGCATTCACTCCGGGCCATCGTTCGACTACATCGACGAGATTCGCCACGCTACTGCCGAGGCCGTGGATGCGCAGCAGCTGCGTCAGCGCCTGACTGATGGTGAGCTGACCGCGCCATGGCGTCTGGATGAGGGACTACTACTCCATGGGCGCCGCATCTTTGTACCGGATCATGGCGACTTGCGCCACCAGGCCTTGTCTTTGGCGCATTCTGCTGGTCACGAGGGCGTCCAGAAGACCCTCCACCGTCTCCGCACTGATTTTTACATTCCAGGGGATGGCGCGCTGGTGCGCGACTGGGTGCGGGCGTGTGTCACGTGTCAGCGGAACAAGACGGAGACGATCCGCCCAGCGGGCCTACTGCAGCCGCTGGACGTACCATCCCAAGTGTGGGCAGACATCTCCATGGACTTCATCGAGGGGCTACCGAAGGTGGGCGGCAAGTCCGTCATCCTCACGGTGGTCGACCGATTCTCCAAGTACGCGCACTTCATCGCCCTGGGCCATCCCTACACGGCGGCATCCGTGGCACGCGCCTTCTTCGACGGCATCGTTCGTCTCCACGGGTTTCCGTTCTCCATCGTCAGTGATCGTGATCCTGTGTTCACGGGTCGCGTCTGGAAGGACCTCTTTGGGTTGGCGGGCGTGAAGCTCCGCATGAGCACGGCTTTTCATCCTCAGACGGACGGCCAGTCCGAGGTCGTCAACAAGATCATCGCCATGTATCTCCGCTGCATCACCGGGGATCGTCCACGAGCTTGGGTGGATTGGCTGGCGTGGGCCGAGTACTGCTACAACACGTCCTACCACTCCGCGCTGCACGCCACTCCCTTTGAGGTGGTCTACGGGCGGCCCCCGCCGGCGATGCTACCCTATGCGCCTGGCACGGCACACACTGAGACGGCGGATGACCTGCTGCGTACCCGCGATGATATACTGGCTGAGGCACGCCAGCGACTTCTTCAGGCTCAGCAGCTGGCCAAGAGGTACTATGATGCACACCATCGTGAGGCGGAGTTTGCGGTGGGCGACTGGGTCTGGCTACGCCTTCTTCACCGGACGACCCAGTCCTTGGACCCGCGCTCCCGGCGCAAGTTGGGGCCTCGTTACGCGGGTCCCTTCCGTGTGCTGGAGCGCATCGGCTCGCTCGCGTACCGTCTTCAGCTGCCCGAGGGATCGCGCCTCCACGACGTCTTCAACGTCGGTCTCCTGAAGGCCTACCGTGGCGACCCTCCGTCTGCACCACTAGTTCTTCCACCGATTTCGGATGGTCGTCTCGAGGCTGCCCCGGCAAGTGTCGCTCGCGTACTGAAGGCCCAGCAGCGCCGTGGAGTCTGGCACGTCTTGGTGCATTGGACAGGCATGCCAGAGGAGGAGGCGACCTGGGAGAAGCTTGAAGATCTCCGCCATCAGTTTCCAGAAGTTCAGCTCGAGGACGAGCTGTTTGAGAAGGCGGGGAGAGATGTTATGGTCGGATTACAGTATACACGCAAGAAATCGACTAGTGGCTAGTTGTGGGCTTAGCCCAAGGAAATTAGGGGCTTAGCCCAAGTAAATTAGGGTTTAGAGGAGGCCGTCCTCCTATATAAACAAATGTATCCCTTCGAGATTGAATAGACAATAATCAGTATCATACTGTCTCGTCTCCTGAAGGACACTACTAGAGAAAAGCCTATAGGAGAAAATGAGGGCTCGAGGCATATATTGGCAAAATGCGCCTCCTATATATTATGCGAGGCGCATTTCCAAGATGTGCCTCCTATAATGCATATATAGGAGGCGCATTCCAAACATATGCGCCTCGAATACTTCATGTAGGGACCACAGCCTCCTGGACCCTGGTTATGCGAGGCGCATCTGTCAATATGCGCCTCCAATAATGTAATTATAGGAGGCGCACTTCTATAATATGCGCCTCCTATATTTTGTGTGGGCCCGGGTGGCTTCTGAGTCAGCGAAGTCGAGGCGCATCTCACAGATGCGCCTCCTATAGTTGGAGTATATAGGAGGCGCATTCCACAAATATGCGCCTCGCATAACATATAGGAGGCGCATCTTCAAAATGTGTCGTGGTGGTGTCACGGCAGATGCCATGGGATGGCTAAAGATGTGGGGACGATGGACGCTGGAGGTGTACGGGGAGGGATCACGCGACGAGTAGCCGCGTGAGGTAAGATCCACACAACACAAACAACACGATGTACCCATGTTCAGGGCCCTCGTGAGGAGGTAAAACCCCTACTCCTGCCTTTCTCTATGTATTACGATGTCTCTCCGAGTAGCCACAGTACAAATGGTATCGCTACCGAGTAGCCTCTCCCTCCTCTCCGAGTAGAGCTAGGTCAAGAACTTAGGGTTTCTAGGGTTCGCTATGAGCATGGAATGAGAGCGTCTGGGAGCATGCCTCGCGCAGGAGGCGGCGGGGCACCTTATATACATGGTGCCCAGCCGGATACGTCCAAATCTAGACAAGTGTCGACATAGTGTGCACACTGTCCTTTCTCCGAGTACCCGCTGACAGCTTTGGTCGTTGATCTTGGCTGCTTCTGTAAAGTCGTTGGGCAAAACTAGGGGACAGACTGGTATCACTGTACCTAGGCACAGAGTAGGCCCCCCTTATCCTGCCACAGCCTGCTTCCATGCTGTCACTGTCAGGCAGGCCGTCCCCACGTGAACAGTAGTTCGAATGCTGCCAAGTACGGACCCAGGATACGCGGGATCCTGTGTCAGAACGGCTCCTTTGACTTTCTGCCCGAGTAGGTTCCCGCCAATTCTACTCGGGTCATCTCTTCTACTCGACAGGGTAGAACTTGATTGATATCTCCTTCTGGTCATCTTGAGGTGAGACCGAGTAGCAGTCAACCGGGTAGCAAGTACCTGGTAGTCGGCTACTCGACCAAACCTCTCTTCTGTAAGCGGCCTTTACCACCTGTCTTTACCCTACTCGGGGGTAACCCCCCGACAGCAGTCCCCGAAGCTGGTTGAGTCTTGCGAACTTGTTCACTAGGCTCTGCCAGCTTAAAACCAGCCTTTGCATCTCAGCCATCGAACCTCAAGATGCCGAGTAGGTCCTCCGAGTAGCTATTTGGAAAGTACCTTGAGTTTCCTCTCTTCCGAGTAGCACTTTCTTTCTACTCTGTAACCGAGTAAAAAGACTTAGCGAAAATTCGCAAACTGAGCCTCTGCAGCGCAGAGCAACATCCAGCCCTTCACGCAGGCACTGCCCACGTGTCAAGCATCCACGACCTCGTCGTTTGGTTGCCCAGGACACGACGCCACGCGTCCAGTTTTCACGCTGTGGGCCCACCGGCCGTCATGTCCCATCACGCGCAATTACTGGCCACGATCTGATGGTGGGATCAAATGCGGCCGTTACGCGCGCAGCCCGCGCTTGTGTGCGTTTCTAGCCGGCCACAGGACCCACCACACGCCATAGTCGATCCCACTTCCGCGGTGGTAACGGTAATCTCGCGAGGGAGATATAAATACCCCCGCGGTAACTTCCTTTTCCCCTTCCCTGCACTTTTCCTCTCCTGCCTCTTGTTCTCCTTCGCCACCGAGCCCTCCGCCGCCGCGCAAGCTTCCGCGCCGCCGCGGACTCACTCCACCGAGCAACTCCATTCGAAATCATCCACTCCTCCCACTCGCAACGATGGCCAAGGCTAGCTGGGCGGGTTCCTCCGTCACCAAGGCCAATCTCGCCTGGCTCGTGACCAGCAGAAGGGTTCCCCCCGGCGTGGAGTGCCGGGCACCCGACGACGAGGTTGTGCCAGCTCCGCGGGACGGCGAGCGGGTGGTCTTCATGTCGCACTTCGAGCGCGGCTTTGGACTGCCCGCCTCCGACTTCTTGCGCAAGTTCCTCGATCACTTCGGGCTGCAGATGCATCATCTGCCGCCCAACGCGGTCGTCTTCCTCGCCTACCATGCCGTGGTCTGCGAGGCTTTCCTCGGCATCAGGCCCACGACTGATACAAGGCTCAGGTATTTTAATCTTCGCCAACAGTCAGTCGGGAAGAAGGACGCCGCAGGCATCGGCCGCGCCACCGACACGGGCTGTGCCATGATGGTGCAGCGGACCGGGACGAATCATCCCCGCATCCAGGGGCTGGATTCCTGCCGAATGTGGCAGCAGACGTTCTTCTATGTCAAGAATGTCCCTGCCACGGAAGGGGGTGCGGTTGATGATCGAATCAACCTGCCCGCTTGGAGGAATCGTGCTCCACTCGGGTCGAACTGGAAGGAGAAGCCCACCATCGACGAAATCGCCATTGAGATAGAAGATAGACTCGGCGAGCTGAAGAAACTGGGCCTCAAGAACGACGACCCGGTGGTGTGCTGGATCAAGCGCCGAGTGCTCCCTCTGCAGGAGCGCTGCCATCTCATGTGTTACATGGGAGGCCCCCGCGACTGCACCAGGACCACCACCATCGAAATCGACGACGTCGACGTTGCCTATCATGCCAAGAACATTCTGAAGACAAGCCTTAGCGAGAAGTGGCGGTATGGTTTCGTCCCGTACAGTCGCACGCAACCGATTGCCCGGGTACGCTGTTCCTACTCTGTTTTCGCATCTGCCTCCCGAGTAGATAACTTCCCTTTCCGCCCCGACTAGCAATCACCTGGTGCACCGAGTAGAGCACTTAGTCGACTCGCGCTTAGGCTTAGTATGCTTTGTGTTTGCACGCCTATCCGGGTAGAACACTTAGAAAACCGCATAGGCTTAGTGTGCTTTGTGTTTGCACGCCTATCCGAGTATAGTTCCATCCTGATACTCGGTTGACTTATGATCCTTCTCTGTCTTTCAGACTCTTACTCGACAGTTGATTGAGAGTCGCGAGGTTTTTGAGGAAAACTGGTTCGACGATCGCGAGGAGGATGACATGCTGCCTTCTGATGACGCGGAACAGAGCAGCCCCGTTCCTGACAAGCGCAATGCTCTCCGCACTTGGTCGGATGAAGGCTCTCACGGTATTGTTATCTTCATCTTGTTTGTTTCTGAGAAACACCAACCCCTTGCATTGCTGTTTCTGATTCTTCCTTCTTCTCTTTTGAATTTCTCAGATGAGGCCGCTGCGGAGAAGGACGACGAGGATGAGGACGAGAACGAGGGCGATGCGCCCCTTGTCGTCCAACCTCTGTCTACTGCCCCTCCCGAAACCCGCAAGCGGACCGGCAGCGGAGCACAGGCACCTCCAGCCAAGAAGAAGAAGCCCGCCGAGAAGGAGGAGGCCGCCGAGAAGAAGAAGAAGGTTACTGTAAAGAAACCCCGACGACAGCTTAAATCCACCACTGCGTGAGTTCTCTTCTCGTTTGCCCTCCTTCTCGCGTAGTACTGTTTTCTCCCAAATCTTCTTCCAATCCCTGATTTCTTTCTTCTCTGCAGTCCTCCCATGGATGCGAACGCAGCCTTTGCGTCCGACCAAAACAGGGAGACAGCAGTACCCCTGATCGACCTTGTTGACGACGAGGACGACGCCGCCAAAGCTGCTGCCACCAACGCACAGGCTAGTGATGCTCGAGGAGCAGAACCGGAGCCAGCAGCACAAGATACCACCGTTCACGAAGAGAGACCCCCTTCTCCTCCGGCTAGCAACGCCGAGGAGAACCAAGAACAAGAAATGCAAGACGCCGCCGCCCTTGAGCGGCCAGAAGTGGAAAGGGAGCAGCCCACCACCGAGGCTGCTGCAGAAGAGAACATCACTGCCGAGCAGCTGGTGAAAGACGACACCGCCGCGGATGCTACCATAGCAGATGTCTACCCACTGCCAGGCGGCGCACCGAGTAGTGTTCAGCCAGGAGCTGCACCGGGCGATGGATCTGCGGCGCCACCAACTGCGCAAGGCCCTACGCCACCAACTGCGCAAGGCCCTACACCACCAACTTCCTCCTCGTCGCCACAGAGCAAGGACACATCCAGCCCTCCTGGGCGAGTAACCAGGCAACAGGCCCTTGATGCTCTGAGGGATTACTGTTCCGAGAAAGGCCCTTCTGAGAAGGAGACTGCCGATAAGGAGGCTGCTGAGGAGGCCAAGGCTGAGCAGAAAAGAGCCAAGGCTGAGCAGAGGAAGGCCGAGAAGCAAGTTGCCGAGAAGATTGCCGCCGAGAAGACGAAGGCCAAGTCTGACGGGAAGAAACCCGAGGATCTCGAGAAGCAGAGAATCGAGAAGGAGCAAACGAAGAAAAGGGCCAGAGACCAAGGCGCATCCACAGGCGGAGCGCTCGTGATCCGCGAGTCCGGCCCCATTCCTGCTGCGCTCTCCGCCGACGCACGCGCAGCTGGCCAACCCTGCTACCCGGATTACATGGTCGAGGTTAGCCAACAACACACCATCGGCTTCCCTCCCCAAGATAAAGCTTTAGCTATTCAGAAGGGAAGGAAAGTTGTAGCCAGGAATACTCCTCCCTTCGATCCAGCTCAAAACAAACCCGTCAATATTGCTTCTCGGGGAGCCCAAGACAAGCCAATAACCTCCAAGGGTCTTGAACAGGTTTTGGACACTGTTGGCCACATCAACGCCAGGTGGGACAGCAGGGTTCTCGGAGAGGAGAAATGGCACGGCTTGACCCTTGGCTCCGTCGACCACTACCGCGTGGATTGGAACAAGGTTGATCTGGGACACAAGCCCATGTCCGTCTCCACCGAGACCGCAACCCTTGCAGCCAAGATGTTCTTGCATCGCAAGAATGCCGAGGACATCGAACAGTCCTACGCAGTAAGTCCTTCTTGCCTTTTCCGAGTTGAATTTTCTTCTCTTCTACTCGCCTTTCTTCTTTCTTACCATCACCCCCAGTCCCCGAGATTTGGGTCGAGTAGATGGATACTCTCCGAGTAGCCTCCTACTCAGGCTGAATCTTTCCTGCTTTGCCTATCTCATTTTCTTCTCGCTTCTCAGGATAGCGTCCTTAAGCGGACCCATTTATACCGCATCCTTCTCTGGAACCACTCCATCGCCAGGAGGCGTATCGCCGTACTGGAGAAGGAGAAAGCAATGGCTGAGGCCGCGAGCAAAGATGCCACCACCAGCACCCAACAGCTGGCTGAAGTGCAAGGTACGCCTTTAGCTACGCGGTTTCTGCGTTTTATGTTTACGCCCGCTTTTGCTTTCTTATGCGCTAACCCTTCCTTCTCTGCAGAAAAACTAAAGGCCTTGGCAGATGAACATGAAAAATGCCGTAGCTTCGTGGAGAACGCCGAGGCCACCATAAAGAGACTTGAAGGTGAGTTTGCTGTTTTCTCGGTGTGACCTTGAGTTTGGTCCTTCTCTGCTTATTTACTGACCTCATCTATCTTTTCGCAGAAGATCATAAGTCATTTGCTGAGGCACACCAAGATTGCGTCAAGCCAGCGGAGGTGGAGAGACAGCTATCCGACCAGGCCATTACTCTGGTGAAGGACCACACCACCGAGATGGAGAAGCTGCAGGTCCAGCTTCAGAAAGCACTCCAAGATGCCGTCAAGATTGGCGCCGAGAGGGACAAGGCAATCGCCGAGAAGGCCAAGGCCGAGACCACTTTCAAGGCCAAGGAGAGGGCCCTCGAGGCTGAGTGCGAAACTTTGAAGAAAACCAACGCTGATCTCTTCGCTCAGATGGACACCCTGCGCCAGATCCAAGACAGGCATATTGGCAACGAGGAGTCCTGGAAAACCAAGCTGCAGCAGCTGCGCCGCCAACTGATCGGTAAGTTTTCTCTTCATTGCATCTTTTCTTCTCGGTCTTGTTCCTTCTCGGCTTCTTCTTTCTTCTCGGTTTTTGATCTTGCCACTTGCTATTTCAGATATCTGGCCTCGTCTTGATTCTTCCTCTGCGCCTACAGTAGCCAAGGCCCGAGCAGTCCGCCTTTCGCTGGGTGAGCCAATTGACACCAGGGCTGAAATCGAGGACAGCTTGCTGGTGCTCAAAGATTACTTCGAAATGCTGGCCGGCGTCGGAACTGACTTGATTCATGTGGGCTTTGAGCTCCACCGGCTGTTCTGGCCTCATGATCCCCAGCCAAGAAACATGCGGGATCTCGCCCTCAAGCTGGAGAACGTGAAGGCCGAGTTGAAAAAGTGGCGAGCCTCTGGCGCCCGTGCTGGTGCGGATGTGATGCTTCTCTGCATAGCATCTTGGTATGAAAACCTCGATATGCAGCGCATCCGCGGGAAGCGCAATGATTCCAAGTGGGAGACGGATGCCGAGAGCGTGGCCTTGCGCAAGCAGATTGCGTATGAAGTCGCAGAGTGCGCCGAGACGGAGGTCTACATCGAGGGCGTCCCCGAACCCGACACCGAGTACGAGGACGAAGAAGATGATGACGAAGACGATGACCTTGACGGCTTCTTCGAATCTCCCAAGGGCAAGGCCGGAAAGGGAAAGGCCGCCGTCGTCGCGAGTAGCGACGAAGACGAAGGGGCGCACATCGACTCCGAGCCACTCGACTTCGGCACCTCCTCAGGTGCTGCTCTCGACGACACGGTGCCTCCTCCTGGCCACGCTTCAGGCTCCTCCTCGGCTCCAGGACCCGTCTCGGTGGCCACGGCCACTTCCGAGCAGGCGGCCACCCAGGAGGATGCCGAGATGGAGGAATCCGCCACCGTGCAGACGGAGGCGGATGCCACCCACGCCAGCACCGAAGGAACAGCCGCCACGACTGCCACCGAAGAAGCTGCTGCCAAGACCACCGCCGAGGAAACAGCTGCCAAGACCAGCGCCGAGAACACTGCCTCCTCAACTTGAAGCAACCTGCAATCTTTTGTTTTTTCACTTGAACACTTTATCAGATCCCCGGGATGCCGGGAGCAGATGTAATAGACTACCTTTATCTTGCTTGCTACTCAGTTTTTATGCCCACTCTGTTTATGTTGACATTAATCAATTTGAACGACACTGGCTTAATGCCGAGTTGTGTTTCCATGCGAGTCCCCGAGTAGCATTTCTTATTCACCCTGTCTTTTCATCTCTGCTCTACCTGCGACTTGTCGCTTGTTTGATATTCGAGTCACAAGAATCAAGGAGCAAGGCTGCAAATACTTAGCCGCTAGAAACAATCATGATAATGCAGCCCACCACCTAGCCGAGAAGACGAAAACAGGGAACAAAAAGTAACGCACAATCTACTCGGTTCCTGCACTCCTTCTTCTTTTGTGATTTTCGTGTGCTCATTGACCTTTTGCTTGTTCTCTTGCTTGCCATGAAGCCGGGTTTCGGACAGCAGCAGAGTCGAAGAGTTGGCATATAGGTTTAAACACAGTACTCAATGCACTTATGAGTTCTGGAGTGGAGCAACCGAATAGACAAAGGAACAAGCCGAGTAAAAACACTTAGAGCAATTTTGGACGAGGGCAGTCCCCGAGAACAATTTCAGATTGCAGAGTAGAATTTCAACTCGGATAAGAGGGTACATACACATCTTTGCTTACGAATGAAAACGACGAAGTAGAGCTACATTCCAGGGACGCTTGGTTTCCTCTCCAGCTTTATCTGCCCTGTTCGCCTGCGATGGGCGCACATCTACAAGATAGTACGCGTCATTGTGCAGCGCTTTGCTGACAATGAAAGGCCCTTCCCAAGGAGGAGACAACTTGTGCATCCCGGCTGTGCGTTGCACAAGCCTAAGGACCATGTCTCCTTCTCGGAAAACCCTTGGGTTCACCTTTCGGCTATGATAGCGCCGCAGGTTTTGCTGGTAGATAGCCGAACGTGACAGAGTCAGCTCTCTTGCTTCTTCAAGCAGGTCAACGTCGTCTTCTCGAGCTTCTCTCGCCTCCACCTCAGTGTAGAGGGCTACTCGGGGGGAGTCATGCTCTAAGTCTATTGGCAACACGGCCTCAGCCCCGTATACCAAGAAGAATGGCGTGTAGCCGGTTGACCGGTTAGGGGTAGTCCTTAGACTCCACAACACCGCTGGCAACTCTTCTAGCCAACACCCAGGTGTTTTCAGCAATGGCTCAATTAGCCTTGGCTTGATGCCAGCCAGTACCATCCCATTTGCCCTCTCAACTTGCCCATTGGAGGCAGGGTGCGCGACTGACGCAACGTCTAGTCGGATATGCTTATCTCTGCAGAATCGCACCATTGCCCCCTCTGCAAAGTTGGTGCCATTGTCGGTGATGATACTGTGCGGGTAGCCATATCTCATGATCACATCCTTCACGAACTTCACGGCTGTGACCCCATCACACTTCCGAATAGGTTTCACCTCGATCCACTTGGTGAACTTGTCCACCATGACCAAGATATGTGTCATATTGCCCTTAGCCGGCTTGAAAGGACCAACCATATCCAAGCACCAAACATCAAATGGCCATGTGATAGGAATTGTTTTCAACTCGGAAGCTGGCATGTGAATCTTACTTGCGAACATCTGGCAGCCAGCGCACTTCCTCACAATATCTTCAGCTTGCTGTAGTGCGGTGAGCCAGTAGAAGCCATGCCGAAAAGCTTTCTTGACCAAAGCCCGAGAAGAGGCGTGATGCCCACATTCCCCTTGATGTATCTCCACCAGGATTTCTTCTCCTTCCTCTGGGCTCACACAGCGTTGCAGCACACCAGTGGCACTTCTCTTGTGCAGCACATCTCGGACTATGGTGTAGCCCTTGGACCTTCTCTGAATCTGCCTCGCAGTCACCTCATCTTCAGGTAAAGTGCCGTCCCTTAGAAAGGATAATATGGGCATTGCCCAACTCGGTGTCTCCCGCACGGGAAACACTGGTTCGTCCATTTCCATTGGGACAGGCTCTGGTGGTTGCGCAGGAGGAGTAGGAGCGCTTCTCTGCAGCCCAGACCGATTGGCGAAAACTTCTTTAATGAATGCAACAGCTTCTGGGTTGAGGGCGGCAGTCCCCGAGTAAGGAGTGGCAGTCCCCGAGTAAGGAATGGCAGTCCCCGAGTAGGGAGTGGCAGTCCCCGAGTAGGGAGCGGCAGTCCCCGAGTAAGGAATGGCAGTCCCCGAGTAGGGAGTGGCAGTCCCCGAGTAGGGAATGGCAGTCCCCGAGTAGGGAATGGCAGTCCCCGAGTAGAGGACGGCAGTCCCCGAGTTCCCTGCAGCACTCTCCCAGTCAATCTCCATTGGGTCAGATTCTTCACTTGGCAGAGAAGGAACAAAGATGGATTCCGAGTTGGGGGAAGGCTTGATGGATGGCTTCCTCAAATGCTCCAAGGCAATCCCTGCCGGGATGGACTGCCGAGAAGATCACAACTTGGACAGCTCGTCTGCTGCTTCGTTCTCTGCTCGGTGAATGTGCTGGAACTCACATCCTTCGAAAAACCCAGTCATTGACTGCACCAGGAAGCGATACAACGCCATGTTGGCATCCAAAGCGTCCCAGGTACCCGAGACTTGCTGCACCACCAGATCTGAATCTCCATAGCATATAATGCGCTGCACACCAACCTCCTTTGCTACTCGCAAACCATGCACCACTGCTTCGTACTCGGCTACATTGTTGGATGCCTTGAAATGAATCTGCAGCACGTACTTGAGTTGATCCCGCTTGGGTGAGGTAAGCACAACGCCAGCACCAAGGCCTTCTTTTACCTTTGAGCCATCAAAGTGCATTTTCCAATAGTTGGAAACTGGAGCGGGAGGTTCATACTGCATCTCGGCCCAGTCCACAAGAAATTCCGCCAGGACCTGAGACTTGATTGCTTCTCTTCTCGCGTACCCGGGAGCGTAGGCGGCCAGCTCGATTGCCCACTTGGCTACTCTGCCACTCGCCTCCTTGTTTCCCATGATGTCCGAGATGGGAGCAGAACTCACAACGGTGATGGGGTGCTCCTGGAAATAATGTTTCAGCTTCCTGGCGCCCAGGTACACACCATATGTCATCTTCTGGTAGTGAGGATAGTTTTGCTTGGAACTGGCCAACACTTCACTGAGATAATAGACTGGGCGCTGCACGCTCTTGCCTTCTTCTTCTCGCTCCACCACTATCACCACGCTGACTACTCGGTTAGTCGCCGCAATGTACAGCAGCATAGGCTCCTTGGGTAGCGGACTAGCCAAGACGGGAGCGCTAGCCAGCATTGCTTTCAGCTCATTGAATGCCACATCCGCTTGCGGAGTCCAGACAAACTTGTCGCTTTTCTTCATCAGCTGGTACAGAGGCAGAGCCTTCTCGCCCATTCGGCCAAGAAAACGGCTCAGAGATGCCAGACAACCAGTGAACTTCTGCACGTCCTTCAATGATCTCGGCAAAGACATGCTCTCAATAGCTTTTATCTTAGACGGATTGGCTTCAATGCCCCGACTAGAAACCAGAAAACCGAGTAGCTTTCCAGCTGGTACACCAAAGGTACACTTACTCGGATTCAGTTTCATTTTGTACTTGCGTAGGTTAGCAAAGGTTTCCTCCAGGTCGGCAAGCAGAGTATGTGTTTTATTCGTTTTGATGACAATGTCATCTACGTACACCTGCACATTCTTGCCGAGCTGGTCGTGCAAGCATTTCTGCATGCATCTCTGATAGGTTGCACCCGCATTCCTCAAGCCAAAACACATGACACGGTAGCAATAAGCCCCGTACGGGGTAATGAAAGCAGTCTTTATTTGATCAGCGGGGTTGAGTGCAATCTGGTGGAAACCAGAGTAGGCATCTATGAAAGACAACAGTTCACAGCCGGCAGTGGAATCGATCACCTGATCGATGCGAGGTAGCGGGAAGGGATCCTTGGGGCATGCCTTGTTCAAGTCGGTGTAGTCGACGCACATGCGCCATGCAGTGGCAGCCTTGGGATCTTCCTTTTTCTTCTCGACCATGACCGGGTTGGCTAACCAGTCCGGGTGCAGCACTTCCATGATGAAGTTACTGATCAGCAGCTTGGTGATTTGATCACCGATGGCCTTCCTTCTCTCATCCCCGAAACGGCGCAAGGCCTGCTTCACGGGCTTGGCGTCAGGACGCACATGCAAAGAGTGCTCAACTAACTCCCTCGGGACTCCTGGTAGATCTTCATTGGTCCAGGCGAAAACATCCCGATTCTCACGGAGGAAGTGGATGAGCGCGCTTTCCTATTTCTCCTCCAACCCGGAACCAATGATGGCCACGCGCTCCGGGAACTCGGGGTCAACCTGGACTGTCTTGGTCTCCTTGGCAGCTTGGAAAGCAGTACCATGCTGGGTACTCGGCACACCTTGTGCGCCAGCTTGTGCGGACTGAGCCATGGCCACCACCTCGTACATCTTCTTCTTCTCGGCAGCAATCACCATTGACTCCGCCAGCTGGGAGCTAGCAGAGGCACACTCCATGGACTTCTTGTAATCTCCCGAGATGGTGATGATGCCATTGGGACCGGGGATCTTCATCTTCAGATAAGCCACATGTGTCGAGGCCATGAACTTGCTCAGAGCAGGCCTGCCGAGTAGAGCATGATAAGGGCTCTGATGATCCACCACCTCAAACTGCAGGCGCTCTGTGCGGCAGTTCTCCCGAGTACCGAATAGCACATCAATCCACACTCGGCCAATCGGATTGCACGAGATCCCGGGCACAATGCCATGGAAGGTGGTCTTGCTAGGCAGCATCATGTTCTCGGCCAGGCCAAGCTTCTCGAGTGTGTCCTTGTACACAATGTTGATGCTGCTGCCGTTGTCGATTAGCACCTTGCTGAACCTCACATTCTTCTCGGGGCCCAGGAAGGTGGGATCCAGCACCAAGGCATAGGTACCCGGATTGGGCATCACCTTGGGGTGATCTGCCCGAGTCCACCTGATCTCCTGGTCGCACCAGTACATGTAGTGAGGAACAGCCGGAATCACTGCATTGACCTCCATGGCCCGCCTGTGCTGTGACTGCTTGTCGACTGCCTCAGACGTGAAGATCATATAGCTCTCATGGTGCTCTTGGTACTGATTAGAGCCATTGCCCCCATTGTTGCCATTGTTGCCATTGTAGTTGCTGCCCTGATAGTTGTTGTTGCCTCTGTTGTTGTTGTTACGGTTGTAGTTGTTGTTGTTGTTGCGGTATCTCTCGTTGTTGAAGTTCCGGTTGGCTCCTAAAGCCACCTGGTTGACATTCTCTCTTCTCGGATAGACTGGCGGCCGAGTTGCGGGAGCGCGAGTAGGCTGAACAGTAGCATTGGCAGCTGGCAGAGGAGGAGGAGGAGGCAAGCCATCACTCTTGATCACATCCCACCACTCGCACTGCCGAGTAGTGTGGTTAGCAGGCCTCGAGGGATGATGAGTGTGAAAGCTGCATGGGCCATCCTTCATGTCATCGAAGACAAACTTCTTCGGCTGCTCGGAGTTCCCGCTACCCGGCTGCGCAGTGCGGAACGGTTTCTTGTTGCCTTGGCCCTGGTTCTGGTTCTGCCCGTAGGCTCCAGCAGGTTTCTGCCTTTGGCCACCACCGCCTCCGACATTTACTGCATTCACCTCTTCGGGGTCATACCGAGTATCTACTCGGCGCTTGTTGCGGAACTCGTTGCGCTTGCTACTGTTGAAGTTTCTTCTCGGCTCAGAGGAGTCCATCAATGGCTGAGTGGGATCGCCGAGTGCGTACTGATCCGCAATCTTGATGGTCTCGGCCAAGGTGTTCGGCATCTCCCTCTGCAGTCTCTGCCAAAGCATGCTGCCATGTCGGCAACCCTGCGCAAACCAAGTGATGGCCTGTGCCTCATTCACACCCTCACAGGTGTTCCTCAGGGTGCTCCACCGAGTAAGGTACTCGCGGTCCGTCTCGTCTTCTCGCTGCCGGCAAGCCGACAACTGCTGTGGCCTATTCGGCCTCTTGTAGGTGCTGGTGAAGTTGCTGACGAATGCGTCCGAGAAGTCCAGCCAGCAGTTTATGCTGTGCTTGGGCAGGTTGTTGAGCCAAGTGCGAGCTGGACCCTCTAGCATCTGCGGCACATAGCGCACCGCCCATCTCCTGTTGCCACCCGCAATATGGACTGCGGTGACGTAGTCATTGAGCCAATCTTCAGGCTTGGTGCTACCATTGTAGCTCTTGGTGCCTCTTGCGAGCTGGAAGCCCTTCACGGAAGGCTCGTTCATGATGCGCGGGCCAAAACACTCGGGGCCGGGAGGACCCGTGCTCTCAAGCCGCGCCGACAAGCTGAGACGGTCCAACTGGTGTCTTGCATCTCCAGGCGCCAACACGCGCTCACCAACGCGGTCATGAATGTCATAACCGGCCATTTCCATAGCCGAGTAGCCATCATCATACCTATCCACCTGCATCGCTGCGGGCTGCTCCACCGGGTTGGCGACTGGTGCCACTGGGCGCGGCTGCTGCCTCTGCCGAGTAGGCGGAGCTGCGGGTTGCCGAGAAGTACCCGGACGCGCGGCTTCTCGGACACGGCTCTGAGCTTGATGGGCTTGAGAGCCTGCTCTTGCAGCGTTGTGTTCCTGCCTGGGCTGCTGCGGCACAGCAACCTGTTTCGCGGCAGCAGCCGGGTCATACACCTGCATTTGCCTGTCTCTACCCGAGCGCCCGCTGCGGCTCTTCTCGCGGCTAGGATGCGGAGATGAGGCTTGATCGTTAGATCTTGCCGCATGCGAGTGAACCACTTGCGAAGCTCTAGCTCCCGGGTTGGCCTTCCGGAACTCCTCGTTCTGCCTGGCGGCCTCCAGCACCAACTCGTTGAGCCTCTCCTGCTGCCTGAGACGCGCCTCTCCATCTAGGCGCGGCAACTCGGCAGCCACGGCTTGCGCAGCCCTGAGCGTCTTGGCGGGTGTGCTGTACCTTGGCCTTGTGAAGGTGTTCGCAGTGGCGGACTGTGCGGGCTCCTCCGCAACTGTCGCCATCTCGGCGCCCAGGTTGCGCCGCGTAGCGCCTACCCTGCTAGGCCTCCTGGCAACCGGCGTGAAGCCGTGAGCCTTGTTGTACTCGAGCTGGTCCAAACTCAGCTCGAGCCTGATCTTCTCCAACTCCGCCTGCTCGGCGAGCAGCTCCTGGCGTTGCCGCTCGAGCTGCTCCCTTGCGGCTAGGAGCTCGACGTCGGTGGGCGTGGGCATGCCGGTTCGCGCAGCAGACGCGGGGATGACCGTAGACGTGGAAGGCGGCAGGTTGCTCTCCTTCTCGTAGGGCCGGTGGTTCCTGCCACCAGCAGGCGGGTCGTCAACCTCCTCGACGACGGCCGCAGCGCCAGTAGCAGCTGCGCCATTGTTCGCCGCCAAGCCCGTCACCATCACCTCAGCGCAGCATGCGGAGCTGCATGCAGGCCTTCCGCGAGCAGCAACCACCGCGGGAGGATCCTCCGCGTCTTGCACCAGCTCGGGGTAGGCGCTGTTGGCGACAGTGGCGACGTAGACGAGGTGAGAGCCGAAGGAGATCACCGAGCCGCCCTCCGGCATGGCCATAGACGAGGCGACGTAGACGAGGTGAGAGCCGGCGTTGTCGGTGACGAAGTCGAAGGAGCCGAATCTGTGGACAAGGCCACAAACTACGCGCTCCGCCGATGAAGATCCCGTCCGAACAGAAACTCCAGCCAGCGCCGCTGGTTGCCCCACGGTGGGCGCCAACTGTCGTGGTGGTGTCACGGCAGATGCCATGGGATGGCTAAAGATGTGGGGACGATGGACGCTGGAGGTGTACGGGGAGGGATCACGCGACGAGTAGCCGCGTGAGGTAAGATCCACACAACACAAACAACACGATGTACCCAGGTTCAGGGCCCTCGTGAGGAGGTAAAACCCCTACTCCTGCCTTTCTCTATGTATTACGATGTCTCTCCGAGTAGCCACAGTACAAATGGTATCGCTACCGAGTAGCCTCTCCCTCCTCTCCGAGTAGAGCTAGGTCAAGAACTTAGGGTTTCTAGGGTTCGCTATGAGCATGGAATGAGAGCGTCTGGGAGCATGCCTCGCGCAGGAGGCGGCGGGGCACCTTATATACATGGTGCCCAGCCGGATACGTCCAAATCTAGACAAGTGTCGACATAGTGTGCACACTGTCCTTTCTCCGAGTACCCGCTGACAGCTTTGGTCGTTGATCTTGGCTGCTTCTGTAAAGTCGTTGGGCAAAACTAGGGGACAGACTGGTATCACTGTACCTAGGCACAGAGTAGGCCCCCCTTATCCTGCCACAGCCTGCTTCCATGCTGTCACTGTCAGGCAGGCCGTCCCCACGTGAACAGTAGTTCGAATGCTGCCAAGTACGGACCCAGGATACGCGGGATCCTGTGTCAGAACGGCTCCTTTGACTTTCTGCCCGAGTAGGTTCCCGCCAATTCTACTCGGGTCATCTCTTCTACTCGACAGGGTAGAACTTGATTGATATCTCCTTCTGGTCATCTTGAGGTGAGACCGAGTAGCAGTCAACCGGGTAGCAAGTACCTGGTAGTCGGCTACTCGACCAAACCTCTCTTCTGTAAGCGGCCTTTACCACCTGTCTTTACCCTACTCGGGGGTAACCCCCCGACAAAATGCGCCTCGCATAATATATAGGAGGCACATCTTCAAAATGCGCCTCGCATAATGTATAGGAGACGCATTCTAAAAATATGCGCCTCCTATAATATACAACACGATTTTTGCTATTTTGTACCACATGACCTCCTATAGTTTGTGTGGACCCGGGTGGCGTCGGTAGCGGCGAATGCGAGACGCATATTTTGAAAATGCGCCCCCTATATTTTGGAGATATAGGAGGCGCATGATGTGCTAAATGCGCCTCGCATGGACCCAGTTACCCAACCCGCGTGCTCGTCCCGTCCACTTCCCACGCATCCTCCCTCTCCATCCACTCCTCACTCTATCTCCCTCTCCCCGATCCGCCTCTCCCGCCGCCGCCCCGTCCCCCTCCCCCCCAGCGGGAGACGGAAAATTCCCTAGCCGAATAATTCCTCTCTCGCTGCCGCCTCCCTCCATCCCCTTCCGTCTCCTCCGCCCGCGAGGGATGTTCGGCGAACGAGCCAGCCAAGGGCCGGCGGAGCTCCAGGCCTGCTCCTGCCCGCCGGCGGGGAACACCAAGGCGGGAGGCCGCAGGAATGGCGACGGGGATCCACCCACAACCGGTGGTTGGTGAGCCTGCCAGAACTGCCGCCGTCTCCGTCCCCCACGGCGACGGCCAAGCACCAGCCGCTCGCAGATCCGTGCGCCACGACACGGACGCTCATGGCTGGGTGAGGGGCGTCCACCTAGTGCAGGCTCCTCCTCCTCGCCTCCAAAGCCAACCGCCCTTCGGTAGCTCATGCAACATCCCAAACAAAAGGTCAATTTTTTCTCCCTTGCAGCTCTGGCGCGAATCGATTGCTATCCAACCTCCCCATGTTTCCCTACTACTTGTACTATTCACTGGAATAATCTCCCTGCCATCTCGATCTGGCACCACCGGCAGGAAGGAGGT
The DNA here is from genome assembly GCA_028641055.1 of Alopecurus myosuroides. Classification (NCBI taxonomy): domain Eukaryota; kingdom Viridiplantae; phylum Streptophyta; class Magnoliopsida; order Poales; family Poaceae; genus Alopecurus; species Alopecurus myosuroides. The sequence goes on along the minus strand of CM054059.1, from coordinate 487,187,166 downwards.
TGGGGACGAGTTCGACCAAGCTGCTGCAGAGGAACGTGTCCCTGTACCGCAAGATCGTGCCGCTCGTCGCGGAGCACTCCCCCGAGGCGCTGCTGCTCGTGGTTTCCAACCCCGTCGACGTGCTCACCTACGTCGCCTGGAAGCTCTCCGGGTTCCCGGCGAACCGCATGATTGGGTCCGGGACCAACCTCGATTCCTCCCGGTTCAGGTTCCTCGTCGCCGAGCACCTCGACGTCAACGCGCAGGACGTCCAGGTAACTTACTGAGTCCATCCGTTCCCCCATGAATCCATTACTTGTTCTCCTCGCCTAGACGGGCTTCCTGTGCAGCCTCATTGTAGAAGCAAGTTGTAATTGCAGTGACTTTTAATCTTAAACTCCTGTTCAAGAAATTGGAGCTGCTGATGTATTCGAACATATAACCTTTTAGAGTTGTGTTGCGAGGCATTAATTGGAGACATTGTGCGATCATCCTATAAGCATAGACGTAGAGAGACATATAAGCTATAACTATTTGTACTTGGGTTTGCTACTTTGCTTACCTTCCTTTGGCCTGTATAAGATTTTTAGCATATTACCTCCAGAAAACATTTACAGAAAATTGTCATGCGTTGGAGTTCCATTTGTACTTCTGGGATTAGGAAACCATGGTAAAAAAGTAGAGCAAAATCTCTGCTGATGGCATCTAACCCGAAATTTCTAAATTCTATTTCTAGAAGGCAAGCCCTATTTATCATACAGCTTAGTAGATCTTAACTTAGCAGTTCTTTAGCATGAGAATTTTGGGGTAAGCAATGGGAAATCAGTAAATGAAATGTGTTTTCACAGCAGATGATAAGTAACATATTATTTCAGTGTGAATTTTTTTTCACAGGACTAGGACTGTCAACTTTCTATGAACTTAGTTCAGCAGGTCATGTAATATGGGAAAATGGGATTAAAATAGAGTCAAAATCCCTTGCTTCTGCATTCATTCTTATCTTCATTATGAGTTCGCGCAGCTTCTTTTGACCGTTATATCCTACTCACAATGGTGCCATTTTGTTTGGCAGCAGAACTGAAAACGACTGCTCCTTTTTATCTCCATCTTTTTTTGCCCTTTCATGAAGATCTGCGATGTCAATATCACGACATTTCTTCTTTCAAGAGGAACCACATCAGCAGCTGATTTCTTCTGAAATGTTAGTGCATATTGTGAAATTCCTGCCTTGATCTTGTGCCGAGGGAGTCCTGCCTGGTCTGCATTCCAAACTGTATATCTCTCCTATTCGGCGAGGCGCGCCGGATTGGGCAGTGGAGGCAATGTGCTTGGTGCCACGCGGCGGAGGCGTCGTGGAGGCATGTGCTTGTCGCCGAATGGTCTCCACGTCCGACAAGGGCGTGTCCCTGTCCCGTGCACCACCTCAGCGTCAGGATGAGTATTTTTCTTTTCAACATGCCAGATTTTAATTTGTTGGGTAGAGGGATACTTATCAAGGTGTTTGGTGGATTCATACCTGCTTTGCTCATATGATTGAATATAATTTGTATCGTCATGAATCGTAAATTGTCACATCTGGAAAGTAGATAACAGATATAGTGCTTGGTGCCACGCGGCGGAGGCGTCGTGGAGGCATGTGCTTGTCGCCGAATAGTAGATGACATGTCCCTGTTGTTGACTGCTCTGCACATCCGGCAGGAAGTGTTACTGTCCAGTAGTAGAGCAGTTCAGGATGTCATCTTTATTGTTTTTTTTTTCCCAGAAAGCGCAGAGCTTGTAATTTGTTTGGTGCGTGGATTGTAGCTACTCTGCTCAACATGAGATGGCTGGTAACTTATAAAAAAGGGACATTTGAAACTAGATTAACAGATTTACTAAATAGGACTTGGGTTTAGTGGAGAGTTGACTATAAGGATAATCCACAGTGACAGTGCTTGGCCATCCCTTTCAAATTGAGCTCCTTCAACCTGTCAAAGCATAAATCATCTACTACCACCGTTCCGTAATTTCTTAACCATTAAATGAATTATGAAATGGTGGGAGTAGTACTTACATAGATTTGGCGCCAGTGATCTCCTTCTCCATGGGTAAGCCCCTGCTCTTCCTCTCCATGCATCTCACCAAGAGAAATAACCAAAGAAAGACAACTCAAAAACAATTATTCTGTTTAGCAAATCTATGTATTTGTAATATGTTAGTTCCATCGGCCTAAAGTTGATCTCTGTTTAGAGACATGGAGAATAAATACCTTTGAATAGCTTCATTTTTTTGCTTATGGCTGGATCTCTTTGTTGATAAATTGTAGATTGGACTTGCACTAGCTAATCTCACCAACCTTCAGGCCAATGATCTTTCTAGGAACAAACTCACTTTGCCAAGCATCTCCCCAACCTTGCCCATCTCATTTGCTTCATATTGACTTGTTAGATAGGTATTCTTCATCTCACGTGATCTTCGTTTGTTCTATATATATAGTTTTGAGAAGCCTTCTACAATCTAGCAAAGGGGTATTGTTCTTTTATGCAGTCAACTTGATGTTATTCAACGAGCACAATCTGGAGCTGGAAAGACTGCTACCTTGTGTTCTGTTATCTTGCAATAGCTTGAGTGCTTGAATATGGTGTATGTTAACTAAATATGTTGAATGTTGACTTGGAGTTTGCTTGTATTGAAGAGTGTGCATGTAGGGTTCTCTGTCCGCCCCACACGGAATGTTAACTTGGAGTTTGATGTGTGCGCCGGCGCTGGATTGGGCGATGGAGGCGCTGGATGTGGAGCGGTGCCCGAGCGGCGAATCTGGAGCGACGCAGTAGCAGCGGAGCAGCGTCATAACAGCGACTATGGGTTGAAGACGACGTCGTTGTCGTCCTTACGGTCCCCTTAGCGGATGTGGGTTGCTTCTCCTCCTCCTCGCGCTGGTGAGTCGAGTACTTGGAGTATTGCAGTAACTAATATCATCTTTCTTTGTGTGTGTAGGAGATGGCGAAGAAGTGCTATGTCGTGTACATCGGTCGGGTTCCAGGTGTGTACGAGGAGTGGGAAGACTGCGCGAAGCAAGTCAACACCTTCTCGGGCAACCTCTACCAAGGCTATACGAGTAGAGAGGTGGCGGAAGAGAAGTGGAGGAAGTGGAGAAAAAGTGGAGGAAGTGGCGGAAGAGAGATGGCAGAAGAGAAGTGGAGGCACGGAAGGAAGAAGTGGAGCAACTTCATCGTGATCATCATCGCCTCATTGCTATCCATCGTAGTCTATGTGCTTTACTCTCACCTAAGCTAGCTAGAGCTCGATCTCTCGTCGCAGTTGTAACGTGATTGTGAACTTGTACTCGATCCGAGACGCAAACACTTGTGTTGTGTGATGTACTTCGTATAAATGAACTTGCGTATATGTATGCCGTGATTTGATTCAAGTTGATGGTATTCATGGTGATGCTACTTTCTGGAAATTCTGGACTGTTGTACTGTATTTGTGTATCTATATACCTGTATATGTGTATTCTGGAACGCGCAGTAATTCTGCAAATTTTAAAATTCGAAAATGTTATACAACGCGCATATTAAATGCGCCTCCTATAAGTTATAGGAGGCGCATTCCAGAATGCGCCTCCTATAACTTATAGAAGGCGCATTTAATAGTGAGCCTCCTATAACTTATAGGAGGCGCATTCTGAAATGAGCCTCCTATAACTTATACGAGGCGCATTCTGGAATGCGCCTCCTATAACTTATACGAGGCTCATTATTAAATGCGCCTTCTATAACTTATAGGAGGCGCATACTGGAATGCGCCTTGTATACTTGAATATATAGGAGGCGCATACTGGAATGCGCCTCCAATAAGCCAAAATATGCGAGGCTTGGCGTTCGAGGCTCATTCCATATGCGCCTCGAATAACAAAAAAACGAGCCTCCAATAATCTTTTCTCTAGTAGTGGGAGACGGGAGACCCCCAGCCCCCAGCCGCACCAAACCCTAGCCGCCGCTCTCCTTCCTCCGCGCCGGCGCCTCGCCGCCGGCGCCAAGCCCCTCAACCTCTCCGCCCCCACTTCCACCCATATAACCTCCGCCCTAAACCCGGTAGAACCCTAGTTTCTACCAGATACTCTCCCCTATAAGGTGGGTGTGGTCTCCTCTCATAGGCGAGGTGGGACTAAACTTGAGCAGCTTATGCGGTCAACAGAGGGGGTCTCCTAACATCCCATCCTCCTAGGAATCCCCCTAGGCAGGCATGCCAATGCTGGCTCTGATACCAAATGTCACCGTCCACTCAAGCCCAACCCAGCACTTGGCCTACTTTTGGACGTTTATGCGCACACGGCCTAACTAGAAGTGAGAGCCCATTCCATCCCAAAAGCCCGGACCGAAAGGAGGAGGGATACTCTCCCTTATAAGGTGGGTGTGGTCTCCTCTCATAGGCGAGGTGGGACTAAATTTGAGCAGCTTAACCGGTCAACAGAGGGGGTCCCCTAACATCCCATACTCCTAGGAAGCCCCCTAGGCAGGCATGGCAATCCTGGCTCTGATACCAAATGTCAGCGTCCACTCAAGCCCAACCCAGCACTTGGCCTACTTTCGGACGTTTATGCGCACACGTCCTAACTACAAGTGAGAGCCCATTCCATCCCGAAAGCCCGGACTGAAAGAAGGAGGCATAATCTCCCTTATAAGATGGGTGTGGTCTCCTCTAATAGGCGAGGTGGGACTAAACTTGAGAAGCTTAACCGGTCAATAGAGGGGGTCTCCTAATATCCCATCCTCCTAGGAAGCCCCCTAGGCAGACATGGCAATGTTGGCTCTGATACAAATGTCAACGTCCACTCAAGCCCAACCCAGCACTTGGCCTACTTTCAGACGTTTATGCGCACACGGCCTAACTACAAGTGAGAGCCCATTCGATCCCGAAAGCCCGGACTGAGAGGAGGAGGGATACTCTCCCTTATAAGCTGGGTGTGGTATCCTCTCATAGGCGAGGTGGGATTAAACTTGCGCAGCTTAACCGGTCAACAGAGGGGTCTCCTAACATCCCATCCTCCTAGGAAGCCCCCTAGGCAGGCATGGCAATGCTGGCTCTGATACCAAATGTCAGCGTCCACTCAAGCGCAACCCAGCACTTGGCCTACTTTTGGACGTTTATGCGCACACGGCCTAACTACAAGTGAGAGCCCATTCCATCCCAAAAGCCCGGACTTAAAGGAGGAGGGATACTCTCCCTTATAAGCTGGGTGTGGTCTCCTCTCATAGGCGAGGTGGGACTAAACTTGAGCCGCTTAACCGGTCAACAGAGGGGTCTCCTAACATCCTATCCTCCTAGGAATCCCCCTAGGTAGGCATGGCAATGCTGGCTCTGATACCAAATGTCAGCATCCAGTCAAGCCCAACCCAGCACTTGGCCTACTTTTGGAAGTTTATGCGCACACGACCTAACTAAAAGTGAGAGCCCATTCCATCCAAAAGACTGGACTGAAAGGAGGAGGGATACTCTCCCTTATAAGATGGGTGTGGTCTCCTCTCATAGGCGAGGTGGGACTAAACTTGAGCAGCTTAACCGGTCAACAGAGGGGTCTCCTAACATCCCATCCTCCTAGGAAGCCCCCTAGACAGGCATGGCAATGCTAGCTCTGATACCAAATGTCAGTGTCCACTCAAGCCCAATCCAGCACTGGGCCTACTTTCGGACGTTTATGCACACACGGCCTAACTACAAGTGAGAGCCCATTTCATTCCCAAAGCCCGGACTGAAAGGAGGAGGGATACTCTCCCTTATAAGCTGGGTGTGGTCTCCTCTCATAGGAGAGGTGGGACTAAACTTGAGCAGCTTAACCGGTCAACAGAGGGGTCTCCTAACATCGCATCCTCCTAGGAATCCCCCTAGGCAGGCATGGAAATGCTGGCTCTGATACCAAATGCCAGCGTCCACTCAAGCCCAACCCAGCACTTGGCCTACTTTTGGACGTTTATGCGCACACGGCCTAACTGAAAGATCATCTTCCGTTTTGATAATTAAATGACAACATACCTATTGGTCTAAAGTTTACTTCTTATTCATGAAAATGCCTAGGTTCATAAGGTTTACATTCTATATGGGTTACATTTTTATTTTGATTGAAAAGAGCTCAAAATGACAAAGCTGGGAAGTGGTTTTTGCATGGAGCGGAGGCTCTGGTGAAACCACCGGAACCTCCGCCCCAGCCCTTTTCCTGAACTACCTAGGCGCGGGCCTCCGGTGCGGCTCTGGTGTGGGGTCCGCTAAAACCGCGCTCGGGTGCATACGAGCGGACGCCAGGGCAGAGCCTCTGGTGGGCGGAACCTCCGGTGAAACCACCGGAGCCTCCGCCCTCTCCACTGGCGCAGTGGGGGGTTGGCCTCCGGTGGTGCCTTCGGTGGTGGCTCCGCCAAAACGGGGTTCTGTTGGATAAGAGCGGAGGCTCCACCGGAACCTCCGGTGCGACTCCGGTGGGCGGATCCTCCGCCAAAAGCACCAGAGCCTCCGCCAGCAAAGATTACCAGGAAAGGATATAAGGGCCGCGCTGGTGCGCACAAGTGAAGACCACCGGAGCTTCCGGTGCTGCCTGGGGTGCTCAAACGGCCACTTGGGAAGGGGCTATAAATACCCCTTCCCCTACCTCATAAATACTAAGCTTTTCCCCACTCTCTCTCCTAGCCATTAATGAAATCTTCAACCTTCCAGATCTTCCTCTCCGACCACCCAAACACTCCCATACTTTGCGGAGAGCTAGAGGACACCTAGATCCGCACTTCCACCAAAGGAATTACAAATCCATCCACCACATCCTAGTAGATCTAGAATCCTACTTGAGGCCTAGAAACCTTGGTAGATCTTGTGCTTGTAGCTTCCACCGCAAGAAGCTTCGGATTGCTTGAGAGCCTCCATCCATCTTGTGGAGTGACGTCGAGCCCATGTAAAGGTTTGGTCAACGCCTTCAAGTCAACCTCATAGTGGAAACGAGAATCTCCCTCACCGGAGAATCTCAAGGAGAATAAGGTGTGCACAAACATGCTATTGAGGAGCGCCTAGGTGGCTCCCCACCTCTCCAACGTAGACGTACTTCTCCTGAGAAGGAATTACGGGAAACAGATCCTTGTATCCTTGTTTACACTTGTGGCTTATCTTGTTGCCTTTCGTTTTACTTCCGTTGCGTATCTTATCTCGTATCACTTAGGTTGCTCACCTAGTTGCACATCTACAGAACCTTACTTTATCTTTCTTAGCCATAATTAAAAGGAAAATAAGAAAAATTGGTAGTCAACCTATTCACCCCCCTATAGTTGACCATAGTGCACTTTCAATTGGTATCAGAGCCTCGGCTCTTACTAAGGGCTTAACCGCCTAAGAGTACAATGGTTAATGAAAATGCGCCCGACGGTTCTAATGCGGAAATCGCCAAAATGACTGATACTATAACTAACCTACAAGAAACGGTTGGAACCCTCCAAACTGAATTGTCCAAGGTTAGCTCTAGTGTTGGTTTGGAGGTTTCTAGCATAAAGAAAATGTTGGAGGCCATGATGGGGAAAACCAAGGAGCTAGAGGAACCACCTCTCACCGCCGATGATGTTAGCTCGGATGAAGAGTCCATTCCGGACATCGCCGAAATGGAAGCTAACATTGTCTTAGCCAAGGCGAAAGGCAAGGCACAATCCGATAAAAAGGTTAAGAGCGGTGGGAGCTCCGAAGGCTCCAAGTCTCAATCGGCTAATGGTTCGGGGTCTAACTCAAAAGTACCACCACCTCACAATTATGAAAATATCGATCCATTGCCACAATGCCACACATTCTAAATGTTGGACTTCCTCCCATGCTTAACACTAACTAATTCTCTTCTTGGAAGTTTGATATGGAGTCTCATATTTCAGGGTCTTGCACCGCCTTGTGGAGAAGTTTTCTCCATGGATTTCATCCCCACGACGCAAGCAACTTGACTCCAAGAGAAGATGTGGAATTTCAACTCAACAAGACTGCTCTTGTCACTATCCAGAAGGCTCTCCCAAGAGAACATCTTGAACACATCCGCGGTATCAAGACCGCCAAGGAGGCCTGGGATAAACTTGACACTTTGTTTCAAGGCAATGCTAGCATTCAATCCTCCAAGTATGATGTGGCACTCGAAAAGTCCGAGAACTTCGTTATGCTTGAAGATGAGAGTCCCGAAGAACTATATAGAAGAGTTGTCACCCTTGGCAACCAATAGAGGGATTTTGGAAAAGAGGAGATCTCCGATGAGTGGATCAAGAGGAAGTTTGTCAAGGCCATAACTTCGTTTGAGAAGAACCTCTCTACGAGCATCCGTACAAGATCGTACTACAACTCCCTCAACTAAATTGGTGTTCTTAGTGAGTTCATAGCCATATCCCTATCTCACAAAAGCGCGGATGATGCTCTTGCTCGCTCAAGAGGAGGTGGAAAGTCTCCCAACCTCGCCTTGAAGTCCAAGGCGGTTGCTCGGATAGAAAAAGTGGATGAGGATGATGAGAACGATGAATACAAATACAAGGGTGCTCACAAGTGTATTGCTTTTGCCATGCATGGCTATTGGAAGAGATGGGAGGCTCACAAGGTCGGTGCTCCTAGACCTTCAAGAAACAAGATCTATAAGAAGAAGGGGGAGCGGCCAAGGACATGCTTCAATTCTGGAAGTGCAAATCACTTCGTCAAGGAGTGTCCTTTTGAGCCAAGAGAAGAGAATGAAGGAAAGCTTGTTCGCAAGGACAAGAACAAAGCTCCACAAAATAAGAATCTCGCTAGAAGAGTCCCAAGGGCTCTATATGTTCAAGAAGGCCCTACATTGGAAACATACTACTCCGGAGATGAAGGAGAAGATGAAGTCGTAGGTGTGGCCCACGTCACCATAGCTGCCACTTCCTCTTCATCGGTCTCTCTATTTGAATCCCCCAAAGAGAAGGCATTAGTCCGACCTACATGTCTCATGGCAAAAGCCACCGCGGTAATATCTTCCACCTCCAAGTCTATTGCTACTAGTTCTCCCTCATTATTGGATTATGTTGAAACCTTTGTGGATAATGAGGAGACAAAAAATCTTAGCTCTTGGCTATGTAGTCTTGAAGGTGAAACCAAGGAAAAGGTAAAGGCCCTAACTTGATGATGCTAACTCTCTCATAGATGAGAAGGAAGAGATCATCACGACCTTGGAAAGCTACGGTGGTGGTCATGAGAATCATGGCAATGAGCTTGTAGAAGCTCTTGAGAAAGAAAGATCCTTGAGAGACTCTCTTGAAGAGAGACTATCTAGTCTAGAAAAGACGTATGCTATTAGTGTTTCCAAGCTTAGGAAGGATAATGAAAAATCTCTTGCTTTACTTAAGATATTTGAAGAAGAAGAGTTGAAGCTAGGAATAGCTCATGCGAAACTTGTTGAGAATCATGAAAAAAACTAGAAAAGGAGTTCATGTCTCTTAAAGAAATTCATGACAAACTCACCAAGTCTCGAAATAAGCTTCTAGCTCAACAATCTAATAAGCAAGTTACATCTTCATCTAATAGCATTGTTATCATGCCTACATCTTGTACTACGACTAACATTGTAGGAAGAGAGAAAGTTCTCAATGATTCCATAAGCTCTCAAGGAGCCAAGAAAGGGAAAGAAGGACTTGGCTTTGTTGCCAAGTCAAAGAAGAAATCCAAGAGTGTCACTTCCTCCTCTCAAAATGTTGTGTTTGTGAAAGAGGGAGAGGTGACCAAGGAGAAGGATACCAACACCATTTTGGGTGGTGATACCTCTAGGGGGAGCATCACTCACAATGATTTCGCTGGAAAATATAACCCATCTTATGTTCTTATGAAATCTAGAGATGGACATGTTTATGCTAAATATGTTGGTACTTCTTATGGTGATGATTATGATTGGACTATTTGGGTTCCTAATACCCTTGTTACTAACAAAAGAGGACCCATTGAAGAATGGGTACCTAAATCAAGAAATTGATCTCTTGTAGGGAAGTGCTTCCGGTGCGGGTAGATGGACAGTGGATAGTGGTGCATCCCAACATATGACCGGAAGCTATGACGCAATGAGCAAAATTGAACCTCAACTACCTCACCTCAATTGCGTTACTATTGGTGACAAGTCTGAGCTTAAGGTATTGGGACGAGGCAAGGGGGCTATCTCAAATGATTTATCAATTGATAATGTTCTCCTTGTTGAGTCCCTTGGCTATAACTTGATGTCCGTTCTCCAACTTGCGAATTGTGGCTTTACCTCTTTCTTTAATAAAGAGAATGTGATTGTCACTTGGGAAACAAATCTTAAATTAGCCTTTGTTGGGTTTGTCGAGAACGGCATGTATGTAGTGGACTTCTCTAAAGGAGACACGTGTGCCGCGACATGCCTAATGGCTAAACTTGATGTGGGTTGGCTTTGGCATCGCCGGTTAGCCCACACCAATATGAGAATGTTGCATGACCTTCAAAGTGGCAATCATGTTCTAGGACTAACCAAGGCTAAGTTTGCTAAAGATCGTGTGTGTAGCTCTTGTGCCTTTGGGAAGCAACACGGAGAACTTCACCCAACCAAGACCACTATCTCCACCACAAGAATTCTCGAGCTCATTCACTTAGATCTCTTTGGTCCACTATCTTATGGTAGTCTCGGAGGAAAGAAGTATTTCTTAGTGATTGTGGATGATTATTCAAGATATTTTTGGGTGTATTTCTTCAAGATGAAAAGTGAAACTCAAAAGAGTGTCATCGAGTTTATCACTCTAGTGGAGCGCCAACACAATGCTTCCATATTGGCCATCCGGAGTGATAATGGCTCAGAGTTCAAGAACTACACCGTTGAGGGCTTTCTTAGTGAAGAGGGCATTGCTCATCAATATTCCACTCCTTATACCCCTCAACAAAATGGTGTTGCGGAGAGAAAGAACCGGACTTTGATGGATGCGGCTAGGACCATGATTGCGGACTTCTCTTCTCCCTATAACTTTTGGGCCGAAGCCGTCTCCACCGTATGTCATGCTACCAACCGGTTATATCTTCGCAAGATCTTGAACAAGACTCCCTATGAGATTCTCACGGGCAAGAAACCGGATGTATCTTATTTCCAGGTCTTCGGTTGCAAGTGCTTCATTCGCAAGAAAGGTAAACGGTTGTCAAAATTTGAGACCCAATCTTATGAGGGTATCTTTGTTGGCTATGCCACAGACGCTGACGCCTATAGAGTCTACAACAAGTCCACTGGACAAGTTGAAGAAGCTATAGACATGGTGTTTGATGAGGATAACGGCTCCCAAGGGGGGCGTATAGATCATGGTGTTGTAGAAGATGCAATTCCTCCCATCGTCATAAGAAGAATGGGGATTGGTGAAATAATTCCCATTGAGGGTTACCAGATGACGGAGGGAGAAGGACTATGCCCCCACTCAAGTGGAGCCATTGACTACACCTATTGATACACAAGCTACCCAACAAGATGCACCAAGACCTCAAGCTAATGATAAAGGTCAAGCAAGTGATCAAGGCCAAGATCATGATCAAGGCCAAACTTCTCATCAAAGCCATGATCAAAGTCTCATCATTATTGAGAGAGATCAACCTAGTGGTGATCCTTCACCCACTAATGATCGAGGTCAAGATGAAGATGGACATGTCTCCAATGAAGAAGGTGATTCTCAAGCAATATCCAAAGAATCTTTGGAGGAGATACTAGCTCGTAGAGCAAAGAGAAGGCTAGATAATCTTGAGCGAGCGGGTCACACGGAGGACAAGATACTTGGGCAAGTTCGTGGAAGGGTTGTCACTCGGAAGCAATTGGCGGATTTTAGGAAGGCTCATGCTTTTGTCTCTTTCATTGAACCCAAGAATGTTTATGAAGCTCTCGAAGATCAAGATTGGCTTGAAGCCATGCATGATGAACTCAATAACTTCGAGCGCAACAAAGTGTGGAAGTTAGTACCAAGGCCCAAGGATTGCAAGAATGTTATTGGCACCAAATGGGTGTTTAAGAACAAGCAAGATAAAGATGGTATTGTCATTCACAACAAGGCAAGGTTGGTGGCTCAAGGGTTTTCTCAAGTCGAAGGTGTTGATTTCGGTGAAACCTTTGCCCCGTAGCTCGTCTTGAATCCATTCGTATCTTACTTTCTTATGCATCCCATCATAATTTTAAATTGCAACAAATGTATGTTAAAAGTGCTTTCCTAAATGGTCCCATTAGTGAGTTATTATATGTTAAGAAACCTCCGGGTTTCGAGGATCCCAACCACCCCGATCACGTCTATAAACTCGATAAGACACTCTATGGACTTAAACAAGCTCCATGTGCGTGGTACGAGCACCTTAAAGAGTTTCTAGTGGATCGTGGGTTTAATGTTGGTTTAATCGATCCAACCCTCTTTACTAAGACGATTGGAGGTGACTTATTCATATGACAACTATATGTGGATGACATCATCTTTGGATCTACTAACACTTTGTTCAATGAAGAGTTTTGCAAGCTTATGACCGATAGGTTTGAGATGTCTATGATGAGAGAATTGGAGTTTTTCCTTGGCTTTGAAGTGAATCAATATTATGAAGGAACCTTCATCAAACAAGCTAAATACACTCAAGACATGCTCAAGAGATTCAATATGCATGATGCCAAGCCGATGAAGACTCCCATGTCCACAACCACTGACTTGAAACCCGACCCCAACGGTAAAGAGGTAGATCAAAAGGTATACCGCTCCATGATTGGCTCTTTGCTCTACCTTTGTGCATCTAGATCGGATATCATGTATAGCGTAGGTAAATGTGCAAGGTTTCAAGCCTCTCCGAGGCAAAGTCATTTGGAAGCGGTGAAACGAATCTTTCGATATTTAGTTCATACCCCAAATTTTGGTCTTTGGTATCCCAAGGGTTCAAGCTTTCAGCTCATTGGATATTCGGATGCGGATTATGTGGGAGATAAGACGGATAGGAAGTCCACATCCGGGGGTTGCCAATTCCTTGGCCGCTCCTTAGTATGTTGGTCTTCAAAGAAGCAAAACTGCATTTCTCTCTCCACCACCGAGGCCGAGTATATCTCCGCGGCAAGTTGTTGTGTCCATTTGCTTTGGATGAGGCAAACCTTGAAGGATTATGGTATTCATTTTGAAAAGGTGCCTCTTCTTTGTGACAATGAGAGTGCAATCAAGATCGCGTACAACCTCGTTCTCCAGTCCAAGACGAAGCACATTGAGATCCGTCATCATTTCGTTCGGGATCATGTTGAGAAAGGTGATATTGATCTCTCATATGTGTCCACCAAGGATCAACTTGCCGATATCTTCACGAAGGCCCTTGATGAACCACGGTTTCGAGCTTTGAGGAATGAACTAAATTTCATCGATTCTTCCAACTTCACTTGAAACCTTGCATATGTACCTTCATTATACGTGCTATTAGGTTTGGATGTAGGCATGGACATAGGGGGAGCGTCACTCAACTCATGAGTGTACACTCCTATTATTATGCAAAAATAAATTCATCATTGCATATCTAGTCAATTTGTGGCTTATTGTGCTTAGTTGTGAGTAGTACTCTTGGACCCAAGATATATCTTCGCGGTGCCAAAGTACACACTCAAACACGGTGGCTTCAGCCACCAACCTCCCCCTCTCGAAGTTGTCTTTATGTCTCTTTTTGGATCTTTCCCGAATATCTTATTCCCCCTTGACAACTTGTGTGGGTTCGGCCTTTTATCTCTTTGCATCTTGCGAACTCCATCGAGTAATGTCTCTCGTACAACAGTTACAATCTTCCAACCCAAGCTCCCTTTGCCCAAAACACCCTTCTATTCTTAATGCTCTCGTTTTTCTGGTTTTGACGCGCGAAAACTTGGTCTGGCGGAGGCTCCGGTGAAACCACCGGAGGATCCGCTGTTCATATCCACCGGAACCCACCGGAACCTCCGCTGGGGCAAATTGCCCAGCGGATCGTATAGTGGTGTGCTGTGTGGACAGAGGGCGGAGGCTCCGGTGAAACCACCGGAGGCTCCGCTGGGTAGGGAGCGGAGGCTCCGGTGAAACCACCGGAGGCTCCGCCCGTGGCGTTTTTGCAAGATAAGTTCCAGGGAGAGTGGGGTCAACGAGATCCAATCTAATTTTCCCCCACTCACCCTCCCTCTTCTCCCCCACAACCGTCGCCGCCCCCAAGGTCTCCGCCGCCGGGAGCCCTCCTCCGTTCCTTGGACCACCCCTGGATCCTCTTCCTCCTTCCTTTCCACCATGGATGGTGCGGGTATGTGTGCTCTCTCTCTCATCTAGTTGATGGATGGGGATGCATAGGAGTTCCATGTTCTTAACATCTAGATGTGTGGATTTGGATTTTGGAGTAGAAGATCACGAGTACAAACCCTAGCAACCTAGATAGTGAGTATTAGGCTTGAATCGCTACGGTTTTTAGGGTGGATTTGTTCATATGCCCTAACCCTTGTTATTCAACCCTAATACTATGCATATCTTTGTTTCTTGGATTTGTGCGTGTCCTAAGACTTGAGCATTACCTTTTCTTCATGCTATTCTTGATATTTCTCTCATAGATGCATCCGGCTCCAAAGGCAAGGGTCCTCGTTCCAAGAGCGTGGCTCGTCGCAAGGCTCCTAGGGTCGATGAATTTGAGGAAACTCTTGACCCATCTCAGCCCAAGCGCAAGAGGTTCCCGGCTACCGAGAAGACATTGCCACGAAGGGAGAAGTCTGCTTCCCAGATGTCTGAGGGGGCGTTCGTGAAAGAACGCCGCGAGAATCCATATGTCATTGACCGCGACCGTTTGATGCCATAGTTCCGGGGTAAGGATCCTCGATTCCACACTAAATTTCAGAGCTAAATCTATCATGATATCTTGATGAGGAAGCCCAAGGAGAATGTTGCTCTTCAACATGCTATTAAATTGGGCATCTGGAGAGGTATCCCAAGTATTTTGGGGAGGCACTAGATATTGTTGATTCCTTTGGACTTGCTCCCATCATGAGTGTCCAGCAAGATTATGATGAAGATTTGGTTTGTCAGTTCTTGGCCACAGTGCATCTCGCCAATGAGACAGAGCGTCATCTTATTTGGATGACCAAGGGACGGAAGCTGACTATCAAGTGGTCTGAAGTTGGAACTCTTCTTGGAGGATACCCGGATCATGGACCGTTTGCCTGTGGGGAGGAGTTTGACAATGGGAGGTTCCGTATTCATGCCATCAACACTCAATCTCTCTCCAAGGATCAACTCACCCCTCTGTATCAGTGGAAGAAATTTGCAGTTGGGTTCGTCAAGGGTATCTACCCCACTTATGATATCATGCTCCGTATCTATCGCGAGACCATCAACCCAAAGGCGGGGAATGTCGATGAGATCCAAGGCTTCCTCAAGAATCTTATGCTTTGCACTCATGAGAAGCGGCTTGCCGGTTCAACTCAGAAGCTCGATGTGCTAGATTATATGTGGAATGAGCTATGACACGTGGTTATCAAACGCAAGAATGCTTGCTTTGGGCCCTTTATTATGAAGATCATCTTGCATGTGTGGGCGGACAAGTTCCCGGAAGAACCTTTTGATGATGCTAATTGGATCCCTCACATGGAGAAGAAACTTCTCATCAAGGACCACACCGAGCCCATTGTGCATCCTACACCGGCTCCTCACAAAAACAAGGCCAAACCACGTGTTATCATTGATGAGGAGGAAGAAGAAGAGGCAGGTCCCTCTCGCCCTCCTCCTTCTGACAATGCTTTCAAGTGGATGGCAAGGGCTCTCAAGAAGATGTTCAAATTGAACAAGAAGATTGAACATCGTCAATGGGAAGCCCACTTTGATAAGGAGCTCAAGCACCGCAAGGCAGCCCAGACAGAGCGTCAGCTTCGTCGTGATGGTGGCGAGTCAGTGGAGTCCCCAGTGCTTCCTAGCATCACTAACTGGGACAAGTGGCAGGACAAGGACTCCGCCGGGAAGCTCATTGAGTGGTCTTACGAGGAAGAAGGAGAAGAAGTACTAGCTCTCGCCGCCGTGCTCGCCCTCCGAGCCTGGATATCTCCTCCGAGTGATCTTCGGGGCGTTAGCATCGGTTTCTCCCTCTTTTGGTATCTTGAAGCCAAAGGGGGAGAGATATCTATCTATTAGGAGCGGGTATTTGCATGGGTCTCTCTCAAACATGTTTTTCGATTTGCATCTTTCGTTTGCTTGAGAGAGTTGGTCTTTCATTTGGAAACTTCGGTTGTTTAAATTATTATGTGTTGTGAACCTCGTATTATGCATTGTGAGCTTGTGAACTTATTATCTGATGTGTTATGTGCTCACTATTATTTACATGTTTGTATATCCATTGTGTTTAAATTCTCTCAACATGAAGGGAGCATATATTTAGGGGGAGCTCTGTTCATGTTGTGTATTTAATTATGCAAATAGGGATGTTGTCATCAATTACCAAAAAGGGGGAGAATGAAAGATCATCTTCCGGTTTGATAATTAAATGACAACATACCTATTGGTCTAACGTTCACTTGTTATTCATGAAAATGCCCAGGTTCATAAGGTTTACATTCTATATGGGTTACATTTTTATTGGGATTGAAAAGAGATCAAAATAACAAAGCTGGGAAGTGGTTTTTGCATGGAGCGGAGGCTCCGGTGAAACCACCGGAACCTCTGTCCCAGCCCTTTTCCTGCACTGCCCAGGCGCAGGCCTCCGGTGCGGCTCCGGTGTGGGGTCCGCTAAACTTGCGCTCGGGTGCATACGAGCGGAGGCCAGGGCGGAGCCTCCGGTGGACTTTCGGTGGGCAAAATCTCCGGTGAAACCACCGGAGCATCCGCCCTCTCCACTGGCGCAGTGGGGGGTTGGCCTCCGGTGGCGCCTCCGGTGGTGGCTCCGCCAAAACGGGGCTCTGTTGGATAAGAGCGGAGGCTCCACCGGAACCTCCGGTGCGACTCCGGTGGGTGGAGCCTCCGCCAATAACACCGGAGCCTCCGCCAGCAAAGATTACCAGGAAAGGATATAAGGGCCGCGCTGGTACGCACAAGTGAAGACCACCGGAGCCTCCGGTGCTGCCTGGGGTGCTCAAACGGCCACTTGGGAAGGGGCTATAAATACCCCTTCCCCTACCTCATAAATGCTAAGCTTTTCCCCACTCTCTCTCTCCTAGCCATTAATGAAAGATTCAACCTTCTAGATCTCCCTCTCCGACCACCCAAACACTTCCATACTTTGTGGAGATCTAGAGGAGACCTAGATCCACACTTCCACCAAAAGAACTACAAATCCATCCACCACATCCTAGTAGATCTAGAATCCTACTTGAGGCCTAGAAACCTTGGTAGATATTGTGCTTGTATCTTCCACCTTGTTGCAAGAAGCATCGGATTGCTTGAGAGCCTCCATCCATCTTGTGGAGTGACCTCGAGCCCATGTAAAGGTTTGGTCAACGCCTTCAAGTCGACCTCATAGTGGAAACGAGAATATCCCTCACCGGAGAAGCTCAAGGAGAATAAGGTGTGCACAACCGTGCTATTGAGGAGCGCCTAGGTGGCTCCCCACCTCTCCAACATAGACGTACTTCTCTTGAGAAGGAACTACGGGAAACATATCCTTGTCTCCTTGTTTACACTTGTGGTTTATCTTGTTGCCTTTCGTTGTACTTCCGTTGCGTATCTTTTGTCGTATCACTTAGTTTGCTCACCTAGTTGCACATCTAGAGAACCTTACTTTATCTTGCTTAGCCATAATTAAAAAGAAAAGAAGAAAAATTGGTAGTCAACCTATTCACCCCCTCCCCTCTAGTTGACCATAGTTCACTTTCACTAACTACAAGTGAGAGACCATTCCATCCCAAAAGCCCGGACTGAAAGGAGGAGGGATACTCTCCCTTATAAGCTGGGTGTGGTCTCCTCTCATAGGCGAGGTGGGACTAAACTTGAGCAGTTTAACCGGTCAACAGAGGGGTCTCCTAACATCCCATCCTCCTAGGAAGCCCCCTAGGCAGGCATGGCAATGCTGGCTCTGATACCAAATGCCAGCGTCCACTCAAGCCCAACCCAGCACTGGGCCTACTTTCGAACGTTTATGCGCACACGACCTAACTACAAGTGAGAGCCCATTCTATCCCAAAAGCCCGGACTGAAAGGAGGAGGGGTACTCTCCCTTGGTCTCCTCTCACAGGCGAGGTGGGACTAAACTTGAGCAGTTTAACCGGTCAACAGATGGGTCTCCTAACATTCCATCCTCCTAGGAAGCCCCCTAGGCAGGCATGGCAATGCTGGCTCTCATACCAAATGTCAGCGTCCACTCAAGCCCAACCCAGCACTTGGCCTACTTTCGGACGTTTATGCGCACACGGCCTAACTACAAGTGAGAGCCCATTTCATCCCAAAAGCCCGGACTGAAAGGAGGAGGGATACTATCTCTTGTAAGCTCGGTGTGGTCTCCTCTCATAGGCGAGGTGGGACTAAACTTGAGCATTTTAACCGGTCAACAGAGGGGTCTCCTAACACGAGGTTATTGGGAGAAGAAGAAGTAGGTTAATGCTTCCGTGCGTTTGATATGTTGGAAATGTATGAGTTAATTTTATTGTTTTATTATGTTATTACCTCATATTTATGCGTCATATGAGGATGTGATGGTCGGGAATTCGAATACTACTTTTGTGTTTATATGTTCCTTGTGAGAGCATGTTTACATGTATTCTATGAAGCCTTTTTATGTGACTCAGTGTCATGAATTGGTCAGCCATCAAAATCGATCTCTCTCTTTGGCGCCGAGTGAAAATCGGCCGATTTACCTAAATTTAAAAGTCTAGCACAAAATGAACGGATTTTAAAAGAAAAAAACGCGGTCTAATCCTTTTGCATGACGCCCTACCCCACAGCGTCATCCTCCCGATCGACCGATTGATATTTTTTTCAAGCATGGTTCATTTCGTGGCGTACTTTCAAAGTTGAGTCAAATTGCTTCATTTTCACCGGCGACGCAGTAGACACAGGGTGCTAGCGCACCACAGTGCGTTTAGTCTGGATGGTGACCTGTGGTGTTGGTTGTTTGTGCCGTATACGCGGGTTACCAACTGGGACGAAACACCATTTGTCTACGTAGGATAATGCGAGGGGCGTATCATTTCCGATTTGCCGAGCTATCAGCTCTTGTCGCCAACCATGTCAGGCAGCGATCGCCAGCTGGAGTAGTTTTGGCAGCCATATGCATACAGGCTATGAGGAGGTTGACGCGTCAGGCCTTGGTGACCACCGCTTGTGCTCTCGACTGTGAGCCTGCTGGGGTTCTGGTCTCGCCGCCGGCGGTAGGCGAGTTCTTCTGAACTTTTTTTCCAGCTGCCGTCAAATGCTGTGAAAAGGATCAGTGAACAAACAAAATGGCAATGCGACGGCGCCGTGGCTTCGGAGATTCAACTGCGTCGCCGGATACTAGTGGCCCGTCCGTGCACGGACTGGAATTTACCGGCTGCTGTCTGTTGAAAAAAATAAAAAATCCGGCTGCTCCAGCCATAGTCAAAAATAAACTCCATAGCTGGAGCAAGATGGAAAGATGCCCTCTTGACCCGTCGTGGAGAAGCCAATTGATATATGACGAAGGCCAAGTTGAGCCATGGAAGGTCTCTGCGTCACGTCCGTGTCGCGCGGTTTCGCACCGTCGTGCGCGCGCGCCCACCGCGCCACGGCCGCGCCCCCGGGTTTCTTCTCCTTCCCAACGGCGCTGAGATTCCTCCGCACAAGCAGTTTCTTGGCATGGCAGTACGTTGGTTCATTCTCGGCCATTGGTTTGTCACCGGCGGGTTGGGTACTGCCATGGAGTCTTGCGGATTACTAGGTGAGCCACGAGATGTGATCTGATGGACCATGATGATAACGTATGGAGAGGAGAGTCCCCCCGTTTATGTCCGTGTCTGCTCTGGGCACATCAGTGACTCACTCACTGTGAGTGAGTGGCACATGCTGATAGCAACGGCGTGCGCTTTTTGGTCTATCCATTCCAACGTGTGTGGTGTTCCCAGTGCCCGGCCCTGACTGGACGAGAAGAAAAGCGCTTTGGCTCTGACTCGCCGCGCGCGTCGCTACCGCTCCGCCGTGCACCGTACCTGCCGTAGGGATAAGGCGAAGGAGGCCCGGTGCCGTGCACCATGGTGTCGACCGCGATGGGTCGGCCGCCCGGGACAAATTCCACACGGATGACCGTAACGGGAACAGCCCATTCATCCGTCCGCCGCTGCATTATGCAGCCCACGTGATGGGCGCGACGCGATGACTCGATTGATCCTGATCCCGTCCCACGACACAGACCCCGGCCGGCCGGCAGCGTGTTCAACCGATGTTCCGTGACAAAATTCGATCCGAACCACAATGCCATCCCTCTGGTGAAGCGGGCAGATCGACGTTGAAAAACCACTCGGCAGTCGGGATCATTCGCACAGGTAGGCGACCTGTCCTAAACACTACAGATAATGATCATTCGTTCAACACTGCCGGCTTCAGAAAAGAAAGACGTGAGGACCAAACTTGCGATTATCGACCATCAATCAATTTTATTTGTAACAATTTCACGACTGATGGAGCAGTAGTACATTTGTGAAGGCCACCATTCATCATGATTCCCGTGTGAGGTGCGGTGTCCCTGTTCAGGCACCTCTATCATTGTACTATCCTAAACCTATAGCCATGAGTCCTTATCATCACTCCGACACCTCACCCAGCATTATTGGCGCTAATGAAATGACGACGGGGCCGGTCGGAACGCCGCCGCTTGGCTCTTCCTCGCTCGTCGTCAATTATTGCCTGCAGCGTCCACATACCACATGCGTGAACAGCAGGGCAGCGGATGATGGGCTGAGAACCGAGCTCCATTGTCTGTGACACTGCGGACAACACTTGGAGATAGCATAGCAGATTGATTGTTGCGTTGGATTGGATATACGATATGCTCTGCACTTCACGGACCTGGACTGGACGTGTGAGTGCTATTTTATTATCTTACTAATTTGGCCCGTATGGAAATAACATGTGGCCATGTGATGTAACTCGTCACCGGTCGTTGCTCATGATTGAGCTGTATTTTTAAAGTTATCCAACGTACATCGAATTTGTTCCACTGCTAAATTTTAGAGTCTAAGAGCATCTCTACCGGAAACCATCAAAAATGTGTCCGGCACCCCCAATTTTCCTCCTTTGGGGGGTGATCAGGCCTGTGTCCGCCGATTTAGTGGGCGTGCTCCACAGCGGCGCCCCCCAAATTAGGACCCGCCATTGCAGTAATAAAAACAAACACATAGTGGGCAACCTGGGACGAAAGGCATGGTGCACAGAAGGTTCAATTTTATTAAAAGAAAACAAATAACGGCGACGCAGCGCCCTACTCGTCGTGGTCCTCGTCGTCCTCCTCCTCCTCGCCGTCGCTGCCCTCCTCTCGCCGTCCGTGCAGCAGGGGTGGCGGAGGCAAGGAGTCCGGCTCCCTGCCTTGGAGCAGGACGCCGAGCCTATCTGGCAGCCGCAACGAGTTGCCGAGTGGCTGCGAGAGGATGATGAAGAACTCGGGGATGGCAACTCCTCCTTCGTCGTCGCTGTCGGGCTCAACCTCCATGGGCGACGCCACCTGCTCGGAGGGGGGGAGGGGGGCAGTGTGGGCAGCCCCCTCCACGGCCTCTCCGCCCTCCACGGCCTCCTCGCCCTCCACGGGCCAAGCGTCCGGCTCTTGGAGCTCTCTCCATCGTCGGAGAAGTGGGGGAGGGGAAGGTGCAGGAATGATCCCCTCTCCGGCGAGAGGGGATTTTATAGCTGTCGTGGGTGCTGGGACGTGCGCGCAGTGGGTTAAGTGGCGGCGCTCGCAGCGCAATGGGAAACGGCGCGCGCATTGGGAAGGCGCGCCTCGCCTGCCTGCAGCCGCCTCGGGTCCCGTCGTGTCGCCTCGGGAAACGGCACAACGACCCCCTTTTTAAACGCCCACGATCCGCCACGGCGGTTGCACGCCCACGATCACTCGATCAGCCACGCCGGTTGCACGCAAACAATGGCGCTTCCGGAGCAGCAGGTTCCGGTGAAGGAGGACGACGACATGGAGGACGTCGACCAGGAGCCGTGGCCGGCGCTCGACGTGGCTGAAGCCCGTTGGGACCCTTGGCCGTCATGGGAGGAGGCCCGGCGCGGTGCGGACCCTCGGTTCTTTGGACCGCCTTCGGAAGTACCCGAGGCTCCTCCGGTGCCGCCTCCCGGGCCGGAACACCCCCACCGCCGACGCCGGAGCAGGAGGAGCCTGGCACTCCGCCGCCGCCACCACCATCGGACGACGAGGACGAGTAGTGCTTCGCGGGCGTCGCGCCGTTTTTTTAAATTTCGTTTTATTTACATATGTAAATTATGAACAAAGTTTAAAAATGTGTATTTGTGTCACTGACGGGCGGGGTCCCCCTGTCCGGAGGGGTGAGCAGACGATGTCCGGCGCCCCCAGCCATGCCCCCAAGTATGGCGGGTGAGCTGGGAGGGCCGGACACAAAATTGGCGGGTGGACACCTTTGGGGGGGGTGCCGCTGCGGCGTTTTTTTTTGTCCGGGCCCCCATTGGGCCTTTGGGGGGCCATTTGGAGGGTGCCGGTGGAGATGCTCTAAGAGCATCTCCACCGGCACCCATCAAAAACGTGTCCGGCACCCTCTAATTGTCCCCCTTTGGGGGGTGACCGGACCTGTGTCCGCCGATTTGATGGGCGTGCTCCGCACCCCAACCGGCGACCCCCAACCGGCCATGTTTTGGTTTTGATCAAAATATTGACTATTTGATGAATGCACTCGATAAATTAGGTAAATAATATTTATACAAACACATATATAGTTCAACAGTTATTACAAAAAATTAAATAATTCAAATTCTTTAAATTCGTGCGAACAAATAATCGTAATCGAACTACTCGTGAGCTCTCATAGCCCATAAATGTGCCACAAGATCTGCCTGAAGTTGAAAATGACCTTGTTCATCACGAATTTCCTGATAAACAGCAAGGAAATCCTCAACCTCAGCAGACACGCCCGGTTGTGGATCCGCAAGATGACCCTGAAAGTCGTATGGCTCATCGAACACCATTGCGATGTCTCGCTCGCTCTCGATGATCATGTTATGCATGATAATACAAGCGTTCATGATATCACACATTTCATCTATCGACCAAGATAGACAAGGATACCTTACCACAGCAAACCGTGCCTGGAGTACACCAAATGCCCTTTCCACGGCTTTACGGATAGCCTCCTGTTTCTTTGCAAAAAAATTATTTGCCTCACCCACAGGGTCATGGATTGTCTTCACAAATGTAGGCCATTCGGGATATATGCCATCCCCTAGGTACTATCCTCTGTCGTACTCACGGCCATTGATCGAATAGTTGCAGCCTGGAGCATGTCATTCACCTAGTCTCTGAAATACTGGAGAGCGTTGCAACACGTTGAGATCATTGTGAGAACCGGTCATTCCAAAAAATGAATGCCAAATCCAAAGATCATAATCAGCAACAACCTCAAGCACAACAGTGCACTTTCCGTGATAGCCACCTATGTACATCCCTTGCCAAGCAAATGGACAATTCTTCCAACTCCAATGCATGCAATCGATGCTTCCAAGCATCCCAGGAAATCCTCTTGCTTGACCTTGTGCCAATAAACGAGCTGTGTCTGCTTCATTTGGTAATCTCTGATACACAGGACCAAACACTGCAACTACTGCCTTGCAAAATCGAAAGGTGGCTTCAACGGCGGTGCTCTATGACATACGAAGATAGTCATCCAATGAATCTGCAGGAGCTCCATATGCAAGACATCTTATTGCAGCTGTGCATTTCTGAAGAGATGAAAACCCTAGAAGCCCGACGGGGTCTTTTTTCAGCCTGAAGTAGTCGTCGTAATCCCGAACACCGTGCACAATGTTCCTAAAGACTTGTCTGTTCATCCGAAAACGCCGGTGAAATTCCTGAGGTGTGTTTGTCGGCGTCTCTGGAAAATAGTCATCCCACACAAGTTTGTGGCCAGTTGCCTCTTGCCGATTCTTGTTTGCCTTGCGCCCTTTCCTTGATCCTCCATACTTTGGCTCGGCTGCCTCCACGGCCATTGCCTCAAATAGAGCCGCCATGACCATCTCATTCTCCTTGCCGTCTGCAAAGGCGGCCTCCTCTCCCATCAGTTGGCAAAACATGACCTCGTCGTCACTATCCATATTATATTGGACAAAAGCCAACCGTTAGCCGTGAGGTAAACAAGTTTAACAGCGGTTCTTTGACCTATGGCAAACGGCCGAACACCTTACCTGCGGGGTGGATGCGAGGAAGAGGCGGATGCGGTTGAATCGCCGGCGGCGGCGCGTGAAAATGACGGGGAACGGCGACGAGCGGCGGCGAATCGGCAACGTTGTGCGTGATCGACTCTTGACTACAGTTGTCGACGACAAGGGTGCCGGCGGTGGGGAGAATCGGCGGCGAGAGGAAACAATAGGACGACGGGGGGCAAATGAATATCAGCCGGTGCGGGTTTTTCTCTATGACGGGCGGGGTCCTCCTATCGGGAGGGGTGAGCGTACGTTGACCGGCGCCCCCAGCCAGGCCGCCAAGTATGGCGGGTGGGCTGGGGGGCCCAGACACAAATTTGGCGGGTGGACACCTTTGGGGGGTGCCGCTATGGCGGGTTTTTTTGTCCGGACCCCCATTGGGCCTTTGGGGGGCCATTTGGAGGGTGCCGGTGGAGATGCTCTAAGGGCCTCTTTGGATTGCAGGGTTCAAAAGCACAGAAATGTGAAAAACGTAGGAATCTCACATGTTTGCTTGTGTAAAATAGAGGAATGTAAAAATGAGGAAAACTGCAGTAATAGTCGTTTAGATGAAACGCAAAAAAAGCACAGGAAACGTGCCTCGATCCTACGTACTTGAGTCTAAAAAAGAGGTTGGAGTGGATGTTTAAATTCCCGTGGAATTGGGACATAGGAATTCAATCCATAGACATTTTGGTAGGCCATTCCTTTGAACCAAACGGAATCCATAGGAAACATTCCTAAGGATTGGAATCCTACAAAAATCCTATAGAATTCCTACAATCCAAAGAGGCCCTAAATCAGTTAGAAATCGATCACTGATACAATTTGACAAGGCAGCTGGAAAATTATTCTCCCTTTTTGTAACTCGTCACCAGTCGTTGCTCATGATTGGACTATATTTTTAAATTTATTCAGCATAGTAAGAGTCTCAATCAGCAAGGCAGCTGCAAAAAAAAATTACGGAAGGAAGCAAGGTCTGCTCCATAAACCATGACAAATGCCACCTAAATTACACAAAACTAAAACCTTAACAAAGCTAAAAAAAACAACAACAAGGTGGAGAGGAATAAGACACAAGCCGAAACCCTACATGGAACTCTCATCATCTTCCGGTTAACGTTCGACACTAGGGATGTGTTTGGTAGGTTTTTATCACCCTAATATAGCTTTCTCAACTGAAACATGCTGATCTGGGCCTGGTTGGATAGAGATTCTGTTCTCTGTTGGGTGGGTTGTATGTGGTGAGACATGCTAGACAGATATGCTGTTTGGTAGCCTGTATGCATTTGGACGGCCTGAGAGTAGGGTCCAGGAATTGAAATTACAGATAGGTCCAAGTTCTTACACAAAAGGCCTTGAAAAAAATAAAAAAGCAACCGGGTCCTTAGAAATTCCCAAATCCTAGTCTGCTGAACATCAGGAAGTGCTCGTCTCCGGCGATTGGGCTCGCCGTGGCGGCGGTACTATTCCTTCGTGTCGGTGGTGGTTCTCCACGGCCTGGTGCATAGAAAGTTCATTGTTGGCGCTGATCTCTCGAGGACAGTCGCCAACACAAGGGTCGTCAATCAGAGGGGCGGTTCCATTGAGAGTGCTCGAGACGAACTCGAGGTGGTTCCAGCAAGAGGGCTGCAGAGCGAGGTCGAGCGCTACTTGGTGACGGTGAGCGCAACTCTCGAGAGGAGATCGAGAAGGGGAAAGTGGGTCGGGAGGGGCTGGCGGCGATTCACTGGTGGAGTTCACGCGTGGGATTTTTTAGTTGACCTCGGCCTGGCCGAGATGCGAAGTTCGATTTCCACTTCTCAACTAGACATGGCTGAGGAGGCTTTTCTGCATGAGGTGGGCATGCCCCACGGGCCTAAATCGGGCTACCAAACAACTAAAATGGGTGGGGAGAGATTTTCTGGGTTGGAGCAGGCTACCAAACACACCCTAGAGCACAAGAAATTTCACCGCGTAGACGGCGGGTTTCAATCAGCCAAGATGGTGTTGGCACAGCCGAAGGGCAGCAAATCGCCGAGACCACACCCGGACGAAGAGCCATGCACCGCTGAGTCTTTACACAACCGCCACCGACAGAAACGAAGAGCCTAATTTAGCCGAGTCGACACTCAGGAAACTTAACCGGCACTAGCCCGAGCCATTAACCGTCTTCGGAGGAAATAATCGAGCCTTTTTGTAGAAGCTCGATCATCATGATTACGGAGGGAGAGATCCACCACCACCATCAACACTAACACCTACTCCCACCGGTCCCTTCAGCTAATTAAGTCCAACTCCATGAACCATGGCCTCACAAGGGATATGGCAGAAAGACGCCAACACGTCCGATCGGGAGTACCCTGATGTAGGGTTTCCCCTGGATAATGGAACGGGGGAGACATGCAGACTACCACAACAGTACTGGTGTACGTAGCAGAATTTAAAAATTTCCGCCGTACATAGCACACATGATCTACTTTGTAGGTAAATGTGTGGATAGATCTGATTCATTACCGACACGAAGTGTGGAAGTAGTGTCGATGACAATGTCGATGATGCCTGATGTAGAGTCCCACGGCTAAGCCTAGCAGTAGGACTGTTGCCGATTCCCCGTATCCCACCTTCTAGATCCAGGAGAGTGAGGGTATCACGTGTTACCCCTAGAGCTCGCACACATACGTCTGTCAAAATCCTGCGGCGCTTTGCCATCCAGGACTAGGCACCACGGGTTCACAATTAAGGTAGAGAAGTTCCCAACACATGGGAGAGAGAGGGAGAGAGATTTGAGTTAAGTCTAATCGAGAGATGATGGTCATCTCCCAATTAGAAGAAGCCCTAAACAAATTGGAGGGTCTCTAATCAGAAGTTCTAATCCAATTATAAGCGCTCTAATTAGAAACTCTAATCCAATTAGAGATGTTCTAATTATAGGATCTATTTCAATTAGAGGCTCTCACATTCTGAGCTAGAGTGACAGAATAGACCGAAAACCAATTGTGTGTCTCTAAAGAGAGGAGGGGTGGGGATTATATAGTGGGTCAAGGGAGGGCACCTGTGGTGACCCAGCACACCACTGCATGTGTAGTGCGCAAGTCGGTGACATAATACTCACAGAAGGACTTATCCATGAATATTGCATCTCTCAGAGTGGTACAACAGAAACAGAGCGGGTCCAAGCAAAGCTATAGGATACAAAATTCATTACAATAATCTTGAGAATCTCTTTGAGGAATCAAGAAGATCTCATACAAAGGAACATCAAAAGAAGCAATGCGAAGATCCAAGCTGGAGAAGAACTCTAGCTCAAAACTAAATCTACTATGGATGATGTCAGCCCTAATCTATGGCTTGATACAACTAAGTCCGTGAATGTTCTCCACCTGCAACTTGATAGACTTTCCTCCACCAGCGTTGTTGATGATGATGCTTTACCGCCTAGGTAACATATCACTCCACCTAGCTTCATGAGGTAGAAATGGCTTCACGATGACGACTTCCATAATGCTTCAACTCTAAGCAGGCGGTCAAACGGGAACGAATGAGTAACGAGCGTTACTCAGCAAGTTCATGATATATAGTGGGTGGTTTGATGCACTAACTACAGCTTTAGAATCGAAAGAGTCATAATCTAATGCAAGGTTTTTGTAAATCTTTCTTCAAGAGGTTGCTTTTAATTCTGAAAACTATGCCCGCCAGATCATCACAGGACTAGAACTTCATGGAGTTGCCTTTCATGCGGCGTTCATGGGGTAACATGGGGTAACATGCCACATCCTTTTACACTCTGCAGAGGTGCGTTACTTTTCCCATGGACGACCAAGACCATGTTGCACAGCCAGGTGTACATTCCTGTCCACCCCACTCAAGTGTGGGGCCCGGTTGTTGGTCCAAGCCAAACCGTGCTTCTCTGCACAACGCATGCCCACCCATTTCTGCCAGCAGGTTGAACGCCTGATTCAACCCCTCACGATGGAGATCTACGCGTCCCTGGCAGACACTCATAGACCCCAGAGTCCGTGGGACGTAAGGGCTCCCACCCATGTGCATGTAGTCTCACAAGACCTACATCGTACGTCTCTGGCAGTCCGTTGACATGCGAACGAGAGAAAATCACAGCTGACTTACTCCCCCCATAGAAGACCCATGGTCAACGCGGTATTTACGGCGCAAGAATCCTGACGGCAGTTGTTGTTAAATCCTAGGTAATACTTTCCCATGCAGATGGAACCTTCCTTTGACCTATTCATCTTAGTAATCCTAGGTAATCCTACCATGGTCCCATCCGCCCACCAAACAGAACACTACCACTCGGGTAGTCATTCAATTAGTCATATTATTATAAAAATAGGATCATGCATTCTTTTAAGCATAGGTGGTAATACGATAGGGGTTTTTCAAATAGTTCGTTATGAAATACTGCAAATGATATGAGCCAGTGATGAACTTGCCTGAGGTTGAAACAACAGTAATAATTCATGTCTTCGGGTTCAATGGTCTCGTAGAAAATCCCGACATCTGAAAGATAGCAAAGTAGTCCTGGTAAGGACTATAGAAAACAATAGAAAGATGATACATGCATAGTAATGAGATGCATCGTGAAATACCCTGGAAAATACCCTAGCTTACAAGTGTAAGCCACGTTTGATACGATATCTCAACCACACATGTTTTAGGTGAATTGTTTCATTACTTGAGGTGATGTGGTTATTACTTCTTTTAGAGTTACATGTGTTTCACTTTTACTTGGAAAACAATTGTTATCATGTTTAAGTAGAAGTTTTATTGCTTGGTTGGGTAATAAGACAATGACACATGTAAATCAACTATTGAAAAGATAACAGTCACATTTTATTTTATATTCAAAAGGTGTAGAGCTTATGACAAGGAGTTGAATTGAAAAAGGTGAACTAGTACAACTAACTCTATCATCACAATACTTGCTAATGCCATGTGATGATAGGTTTAGTAGATGTGGAAACATGAGAGTTTTATTCATAATGAAAATATTATTGTGGCCGTTATTTCTTGTCATAATGGAATATAATAGAATTCCAGTAGATGTGTAGAAATAAGTTTATAAGTTAAACAAAATGTTTTATTTTTGACATATTTGAATTGGAAATGCTTTTCTCTTTAATTTGATATAACATTTTATGTTTTCTGAAAATATTTGAATAAGTTATCATTATATTAATTTTAAATGAATTAAATGGCTAGGTAAAATATTGCACACATGAAAACTTGAACAAATGTCTTTGTAAACATCATAGATGGGTTGCATTTGTCATTTGGAGCATTTTGGTATATAACTTGTATTTTTCTGATTTTATGAATTATTTATTATTTTTCTCAATTTTAAATGATTTAGTTTAATTAAGGAAAATGTTTAATTTTAAAATTTATCAAACATTTTTGAAAACTTGATAAATAGATAGGTTTTATTTTTCTAAACATTTTCATATTTAATTTACATTTTTCTGATAAGTAGATTAAAAGATATTGATTTATTAAGTTTAGTTGATTTTCTGTTTCTAAATTGACAGGTGGGTCCCACCTGTCACATTTGGTTTAAATTAAAATTTAAAAGAAAAAGTCTGTGACGTCATAGTGACGTCATAGGTGATTTTACCAATCCCAAATCCTCACAGATGCATAGCAATTGCGCAATTCACCAAAAATTGGTGTAATCCGTGGTGTTCATAGGCTCATGGAGATCCCCACGAACCCGTAGGTGGTGGCGCTTCCACCAAATGGTCATCGGAGTAACTCCAGCGACCACCGGCGCGGCGGCGAGTGACGGTGCATGGTGTCCGTGGCAAATTAGTCGACCAAAATTCGAATCAAAGGCATCTATAGATGCAGCGGCCCACCTTGAGCACGGTTATGAGTTTGAGGAAGCAAGGAGACACCGGAATCGACGACGGCGTGCCGATTTCTGCGGCGGCCGGAGTTGAATTCGGCGGCCAGATTCGTGCTAGAAAGACCGTCCCGGCTCCCGTGGTTCCAAAGTGAGATAGAGGAGATCCCGGTGGTCCTCATGGTGCTCACGGCTCGCTCGGGGATAGCCGGAGTCGACGGCGCCGTTCGGCGACAGTGAGCTAGGTTAGGGTTTAGGTTTCGTCCTACAGAGAGAAACGAGAGTGAGAGGGACGATTGTGAGGGAGAGAGAGAGAGACCAAGTGACGCACGACCTCCTCTTCTTCTTATGCGTGACGAGGGGCGGCAAGCAGGAGGTGGCTTCGACAATGGCAGCGCAAGGCTCTCCTCTGCCTTCTGGCAGAGGAAGAAGAAGGAGGAAAAGAAATGCCATATTTTGATAACCCCCTGAGATTTTGATTAAATACAATTAGATCCTTCTGTTACTAAAACTATGAGTAAATTAATGTTTTCAGGACTTTTTTGCAAAGAGAAAAATTATTACAAATCAGTTTTGAATTCCTTGGAAAATTCTCCACCTCACCATGTTTTGTTTTGGTGGATTTGGAGAATATTTGTATTTTTTATTTAGGGTGCTAGATTAAGTGATTTTTGTTATTTCTCACCATTTAATTGATTAAATGGCTTTACAACTATTTTAAGCATGATTATCATGAGCACACAATGATCATGTGGTTTAACAAAGTCATATAACTTAATTCGAATATTGTAGGTATAATCCCTTATAGAAAGTAATTTAGTAAAACTACTTGGTACTGGTTCTATGCACTGTTATGAAAATCATTTAATATGGAATTTTATTCCATGACATGCCAAATGATTTTATTGGGTGAAGGAACTTGTTTTCTTTTATAATACCATGTTATTTTCATAGTTAAAAGTTTAAATAATTTTTGGTAGACCTTTTACTTAGGTGGGTGCAAATCATGTTTGTTGTTTTTTTAATACCTAATTATGTGGAAAACATGAGTGGCTTTGGGAACCTCATATGTTTGTTTTCCACATAGGTTCCACTATAGGTTTTACCCCATGTTTTTTTAAGAACATGTAATCATTTACATGGTTATGTGCAGATGAATCCTTGTTGTTATCTGGTATTATTGTGTATGAAAAGGATTTGGAAAACAAGGTATTAAGCTTGTTTTCATCTACCTCCACATATCAAGACATGTGGATGCAATGGCTTGTTATTATTTCATACTTGATAGTTGTTTCCATTTAAGATATTACTATGAGCTCCTCATCTATGATGAGTATGACAAAGGTTATTGGTTCTCTAATATAATGATTCACTGGATAATCTCTTATGATCCCTATTTGAGGCATTGTTGCTTCTTGTGGTCTTCTGTTGCTCGATGTTCTTCTCTCTAGTTGCTACTAGCCTTTAGGTACTGCCTCTGTCACTTGCAAGAAATATCATCTCTTGGATTCCATCTTCAACTATCTCACCCTTGTGGTGCAAATAACCTGTTATTCCAAGCACATATTTTACTTAGATGATTATAAAAGTATGTGAGTTTGTTTTATGACATCAATTAGCCTTAAGGATATAAGAAGAATTTGTTGACAAGTTTGCAAGGCTTGTCCCCAAATTACTTTTCATATACAAGAGGCTGAGATGTACTAAGTTATTCAACCTTCTGTTTGTTTGTGTATGACACTCTATTGTTTGAGTATACAAAAGTGATCTGTTAACAAGGTTGCAAGGCTTGTTATCAAACTACTTCTATATATCCCTAACATTGGAATATCACACTATTTCAAGAGAATTTATAAGATCAGATCAAGATATAAGAGTTTCCAAATACTATTATAGCAGATTAGAGTAGCACTTCTAGAACACTCTAAATAATCTTCTTGGATATCTTCCTGTGGTAGTTCCTTCTGTCTTGTGGGTTGCTTCTCTTGCAGAATGTCTTAGAGAAGATTGGGAAACAAAATACTATAGTCTAGCCAGAATAACAATATCTAGATTAATAGTTAGTTCATACTTTTATTATCCTTCCATATACTTCTCATTTTATTATACATAAGATTTTTACTTATTTCTTATATGATTGGTTTTGCCTTAGTTATCAACTTAATTCCTCAAATAGAGGTTATAACTTGTTGTTATTCATTTCTTATATCCAGAGATACTTTAGTTGTTGAGTGTTGATTTGGATAGAAATGTGGAGTGTTTGTGGAATGATGCCTTAATAGTAAGTTGATCAAATGGTTCATTGATGTGTTGATATTTCAGATACTCACTTATATAATATGAATGAGACAATGAGCATGTAAAGCTTATTGGGTTTTAATGACTTATGTCATAGTTGTTATTTGTTTTCTCTGGTGTCATGATTTTACTTTATATTCTTCTCTTTATTAACTTTGTCATTCCCAATTCAGATATAGAGGTTTGGGAAGATCATATGTAGTGATCTAGGGGTAACAGTAGTGTCGAAGTTCTAACTCCACAAATCCCTCAGGTGACCCTATCGGGTTTCGACTAGGAGAAGTCATGAGCGCTGGTGAAATCGTCGGCTTGACAGGGGGCGAGATTTACCCAGGTTCGGGGCCCTCGAAGAGGTAAAACCCTTACTCCTGCCTTCTGCTGATCTGTATTGGATGATTAGATCGGTTACAGGTTGCTCGAATCGAGAGTAGATCTCGAGTTCCGAGGCTTTTTGGTCGTGCGGTATTACTTGGTCCTCTCCTTGGGGCTCTCCTGGCCTTATATAGATGGCCAGGTCTCGAGTTCTACCCGGAGAGGACTCAAACCCTAGCTGGGTCGATTACAAATTTCCTAACTTAACCCGCAAGTTGATGCGGGTGGGCTTCACATGGGCCTTCTAGAGTACTCCAAGGGCGCTTCCTTTTGGGCCTTGACCAGAAGGCCTGAGAGGGGGTGTCCTTACCCGCAGGGTCTAGGATCCATATCTTCGTCAGTAGCCCCCGAGCGTGTGCTTGACTGGGGCTTTTCCAGTCGAGTAGACGGTCAAACTCTCCTTATTTTTATGGAAGATTGCTCTGACAGTCATTGTTTTTCCAAAGGGTGTGTTCCCTGTATCATGGGTCATCACGCTCGAGTATCGAGCAACATAAGTGCCTGTTTTTACGGCTTTTTTCGCAGAAGGATGTGGCACAGTAGCTTGGCTCTCCCGAGAGATCAGGGCCAATTAATTGCGACTAGGGCAAAAACATTCCTGGCCTACTCAGATTCGAGACCTCCGACTCGAACCCGATAAGGTGATTGTTGCGACTGGGCCGTTGTGGACTTATCGAATCGAACTTAACCTATGGGGGTACCCGGCGCGTCCGCTAGGATTTTTCTTCGTGTTGTTGACACGGAATTATACCGGAGGACGCAGCTTTTGAGTGCGATTCCAGGCCCAAAAGAGAGATCTTTTCGGGTCTTACCTTCATATTCGAAGAATACGGCATCCGGATGTGCCTAGTCGGCTGAACAATCCAGGTTCTTATGATGTAAGATTATCATGTGTAGGAGAGATAGGTTTTTCCTACCCGATTGATTTGTTTGAGCTCCATACGAAAGAATTTTCGTGCTGGAAGAAAAACTAAGCCCGTATGAAAGAGTTTTCATGTTCGGGATGCTGTGCCCATACGAAAGAGTTTTCGTGCATAGGGTATTTTTCTCTTTGTTCGAAGAGGTCTTGCTTTATGAACTGTTCATGGAAAAGTTGCTTTTATCCGAAGGAATCGATATTCATACGAAGATAATTTCGCGTTTGAACTTCCAATCGAAAAGATTTTGGTTTTGAATGACGAATGCCATGACGTCATGGCGCACTCCTCTTCTCCCGATGGGACGTGACGGAGTGGCAGCAGATGGTGGCCCACCTTGTCAGCTTTTTGACCGGGAAACGAGACGTTGTTCCCGGTTTTTACGCGAGATGCGCAGTAAATGCGCACGATCTTCTGTTAAGATCGTGGCACGAAACAGCGCTGGCCGCCGCTTCGTTTCATCCTCACGCGTGGCGGCCGTGATAGGCGCCACGTAGCGCATCGTACGGCTGAGCTCGCCTCGCCCCGTGTATAAATACGGGTGTTAGCGCTGCGGTAAAACTTTCCCAGCTCTCTGTCTTCATCTTCTTCCTCGCGCCCATCTTCGTCTTCCTCGCGCTCGAGCTCGTGCTGCAAGCAATGGCTGGCGGAAAAAGACGCGGTGCTGCCGGCTCTGCATCCGGTGAACCTTCCGCGCAACCCGCGCCCCGCGCCGGCGACTGGCGCTCCCCCAACACCACCGCGAAAAGCATCAAGGAGATGCAGCGGGAGGGGTTGCTGCCGGCGGAGACGGAGAAGCGAGTCCGTCTCGGGAAAAAGGAAGAGGTACCCAATCCTCAATCAAATGAGCGCGTGGTCTTTGTGGACCACGTGACTCGAGGCCTTTCTTTTCCCCTTCATCCCTTCTTCCTCGGGTTGCTGTGTGTCTATGGCATACAGCTTCACGATCTCCCCCCGAACGCGGTGCAGCACATTTCGTGCTTCATCGTGTTCTGCGAATGCTATCTCGGCATTCGCCCACACTGGGCGCTGTGGAAGGCGCTCTTCAAGGTCCGGATCTTCCGCGAGAGATCGCGGATGGAGTCCGAGCTTGGCGAACTGCTTCGCACGGGCGGCTTCGGGATCCAAGCTCGACAAGAAGGCAGCTACTTCAACATGCATTTCGTCGACTCCGCTCAAAGCTGGCGGAAAAGGTGGTTCTACGTCATCGACAACAGCTCGGGTGGGATTGTAGAGTTCCACCCGTTCGCTGTTCTGACAAGGCGAAAGTCTTGGGGGCACAAGATGTCAGCCGAAGAGACTCAGACCGTTGCGCCTTTACTCGCAAGAGTAGCTGCTCTCCGGGACCAGACCGCGGGAGTTGTGCTCAACGGGATGCATCTAGCGAGCATCTTTTTGAAGCGCAGGATCCAGCCACTTCAACAAAGGCCCTCCGCTATGTGGGAGTATCAAGGCTCAGAGGACCCCAGTCGAGTAAGCCGCGAGGAACTTTCGAATGTAGAATTCGAGAAGAAAATCGCGGGTATCACCCGACTGAAGGTGGGGGAGAAATTCCCCGATTGCTCTGTTGAAGCCTTCGCCGCTTCAAATCCTCCCCCAGCCAAGGTTAGTTTCTTCTTTTTCGTCTTTGAGTTGTTCCCTTTTTTTTTTTTGGTTCTGAGTCCTAGTCGATAAGGTCTTCCTTGTCTTCTTCTTGCCTTTGCAGAGCCTAGCTATGGCGGACTGCTACCCGCCAACTACGGGGGAAGCCGCCTCAGAGCAAGTGTCGAGTCATCAAGACGGCGCGATTGACACCAGCGTCGCCAACGCCTCTTCGAGTTCAGAACACGATTCTTCGGATGACGTTGAGGACTCGAATGGCGCTCCGACGAAACGTCGTCGGGTAGATGAGGACGAGGCTACTTCGAAGGATAAATCCTTGGAAGCATCGCCCAATCAAGCTCCTGTCCATGCGACTCCACTTCGCTCCCTTGCTCCCTCGCCTTCGTTCCCAGTGATGACGCCCGCTTGGAACACGGACTTGCTGGATGACGACGAGGATGACGAGTAAGTGCTTCTTCCTTAATCTTGGTCGAACATTTTCCGTGCTTCAATATCGATTGTTTCTATCTTTCGGTGCAGTCTGCAGACGATCAGTCCTCGCAGGTACGCCGTTGCCGTTCCTCACGAAAAGAGGAATAAGGCCAAGGATGTGGGTGAAACTCCCACCGCGGGCACCGTCCGAAATTCCCCCAGAGCAGCCCCCGAAGCCGCGACGGTGGTACGTGAAGCTCCCAGCTTTGCCGCCAGGACTTCTGCTTCTAAGGAGGTGACGGATAGCTCCGCGGACCCACTCTCTCGCGCCTCCGGCCAGGTAAACTTCATCTTCCGTCTTCAGAAAATATTTTATCGGGTGCACGACAGTGCTCCCGATGGGAGTAGCCCCCGAGGCTGTAGTCGATCGCATGTGATCGGCCACAGGCTCAAAGTCTAGCTTAATTTTTCTTCATGATTTCATTTTTATCGGGTGCACGGCAGTCCTCCCGATGGGAGTAGCCCCCGAGGCTGTAGTCGATTGTAAATAATCGGGTACAGACTCTAATTTAATCCTTTTAACTCTTTTGTCTTCGTACTTTTGCAGTCGCTTATTGATTCTCTTGCGGCGATTGGTCGCCGCGTCGTTCTCGCCGAGTCGGATTGCGAGTCGCTTCGAGCGGACCGTAGTCGACTTCAGACTGAAAACGTTCTTCTCAAGGGTAAGCTTTATCATCTCCCTGTCCTCCGCATTCTGTTCATTCTTGAGTTTTAACAAGCATCTCTTCGCAGCTCGACTTGAATTTGCAGAATCCGAAAAGGTCAAACTCTCTGAGCAGGTAACTGCTCGGGAGGCTGACCTGACGGCCATTCGACAAGAGCTAGAGGCTTCCCGCATGCAATCAGAAGATTTTGGTCGACAGCTTGCAGATGCGCGGAAGTCCTTGAAGGAGTTAGAGAAAGCTGGCAGTAAGGCCGACAACGACATTGTCGGGTTCCTCCGTCCCCTTGCTGAGCGCTTCGTGGGTAAGTGTGTTGGGCTTTTCGACTTTGATTCCTCATTTCGCTGTACTTTGCTAAGTATTTTTTCCTTCCTTTGCAGGTCTTCTGGATGTTCCTCTAGAGATCCCTGGACTCCAGCGGGTGGATGTGGTAACCGACACACTCGCCCAGCTTAAAAGGCACGCTGATGGAGTTCTCCATGATCAATGATGCTACTCAAGTGCTGGGGCAATTGCACGGTCGCCTCCTCGCCAATGCCACTCCTGCACCCGCGCTAGATGATCTGTTGAAGGTCTTCTCGGAAGGCAAGCTTCTGGATGCCTTCGCTGTCGCACAGGCGGAGTCTGGTGCGAAGACCGCGATACAGTTTGCTTTGGCGCATGGAGTCGAAGGTTTGGAGGAGGCGTATACATCTCTTCCAGTCGACCCCTCCACGGGCAAAAAGGTACGGCTCTCTCGTTTTGGCGAGCAAGCCGCTATTCTTGCTCGGAAGCTGTCTGAGATTTTTGCTCGGCTGCGGGGAGGGGCGACTGCTGCCAGCGGGAGCACCAATGTAGCTTCATAGTTTTTCTTTTTTCTCCTTGAATGTAATGAACCTTGGGATGTATTCCCGTACCTTTGTTGTCTTTAATCGAAGAATTTATCTTTGCAATTCATTCCCTTTGTTTGTGCATTGTCTCCCGATGGGAGTAGCCCCCGAGCGTTTGTCAGATATGCGACTGTAATTGACTCGGGTAGGGCATCTTACTTCTTTCGTTTTATGCTTCCAGGCTACTGGGTTTGCCGCGGAAACGTCGGGTGGATGTGGTACTCCAGTAAATCCACTTGTTGCCGCTGTTGGCACTTTTGCGGGCCTTCGTGATAAGGTCCAGGATGGTGAGCGCAAGCTAAAAACTATGCGCGGTATAGCCGATGTGGCGAAGTCCAAGCAGAAATTGGCAGCTGAACGCGAACAATTTCTGATGGATGAGTTGGCTGTAGTCGCAAGGGACTTGCTTTGTAAGTAGTGCAGCCCCCTTGTCTTTTTCTTCCTTGTTTCCTTATCTGACTGAGTGTGTTTTTGTTCTTCAGTCGTTAATCCGGATGACAGGGAAGAAAAGCAGTGGGTAGAGAATCACATCCTTCAAGGGGCTAATAGCTCCAAACCTCATGCAAACAATTTTTGGTCTGATCGCAGTCGGGGTTTTGTGATGGCCACCTTGAAATTTCGAGTCCGCCAGGCGAGAATTATCGTGAGTTCTTTTCACGAGGTCTTGGTTGCGATGAACGCTGCATTTTACCCACTTGAAAAAGGTCCCGAAGATTGGGGATATCTTCTTAGTTTGTTTGGACGTGAAGGAGAAGTTCGCGCGTGTGTGCGTAATCAG
This sequence comes from Alopecurus myosuroides, assembly GCA_028641055.1. Classification (NCBI taxonomy): domain Eukaryota; kingdom Viridiplantae; phylum Streptophyta; class Magnoliopsida; order Poales; family Poaceae; genus Alopecurus; species Alopecurus myosuroides. The sequence goes on along the minus strand of CM054059.1, from coordinate 487,149,122 downwards.
ATGACGTGCGGCGCGGTTGTAGCTCTCTCTTTTGTCCGCATATGGCATCCTGAGATAGATGTTAACTCCATTGCTCGGCGCCCAGATTATGCAATCGAGGATATCTCCCCGTACTATGATGTTGTTCGTCCTGCTGCGGAGAAGATTATCCGAATGACCTCTGAAGAGGTAGATCGAGTTTTGGCGACTGAGAATGCTCAGCGCTTTGACTGATTGTCGGATGTAAATATCCTGTAATCTGTTTATAGTTTGTAAAAAACTGTTGTAAGGTGTAGAACCTTGTATTTGATGTTGTTTCTTTGTGATGCTTAGTTGTAGGGTAGCCCCCGTGTGTTTTAAGGGGTGTGTACCTGTAACTTGTAGCATGTAAAGAATGAGTATCTTCGAGTGAATATGATGAAGGAATCACATCTTTATTGCAATGACTGAGAAGCCATGTATTCGAACTACAGGACTGGCTAGTATAGCCTTATTTTTGTTGTGATAACAAGTAAACCTAAGGATAAAATTTGCGGAGGTGTGCAATGTTCCATGGATTGGAGTAAACCCCTCCGGTTGCCGGATTCTTTAGCCTGTAGGCTCCGCCTGGGATGACTTCGTGTATGATGAAGGGTCCTTCCCAAGGTGGCTCGAGCTTGTGTCCTTCCTTCTGTTTGAGCCGCAACACCAGTTCCCCAACCGCGAATGCTCTGTGGCGTATGCGGCGACTGTGATAGTTGCGCAAGGATTGCTGATATACTGCGGATCTTGCGAGTGCGATGTCCCTCATTTCGTCGAGTGCATCCATATCTTCTGCGAGCGCCTTGTTGGAAGTTTCTTCGCTGTAGGCTACAACTCGTGGGGCGCTGAATCGAACGTCCTCGGGAAGGACTGCTTCTGCCCCGTATACCATGAAGAATGGCGTGTACTTTGTCGACCGATTAGGAGTTGTGCGGAGGCTCCAGAGGACGGAGGGTAGCTCTTCTGCCCAATGTCCTGCCGCGGGATGTAGGCGATCGAGTAGTCGCTTCTTGATGCTAGCCGAAACTAAGCCGTTGGATCTTTCGACTTGTCCGTTCGTTTGCGGGTGAGCAACGGAAGCAAACTTGAAATTGATGCCTTTTTCCTCGCAGAACTGTTGTGTTTCCTTTGCTGTGAAGTTTGTACCATTGTCTGTAATGATGTCATGTGGCACACCAAATCTGCATACAATGGAGTCGAGAAACTTGACGGCGCATTGGGCGCTAGCCGAAGTTACTGGCATAGCCTCGATCCATTTGGTAAACTTGTCGACTGCGACCAGCAAGTGTGTGTATCCACCTGGTGTGGACTTGCGTAGTGGTCCAACCATGTCGAGCCCCCATTGTGCAAAAGGCCAGGCTATTGGTATCATGTGTAATTCCGTAGCAGGTGCATGTGGCCTTGGTGCGAATCGCTGGCAGGCGTCGCATCGTTCGACCAGGCTTTTTGCATCGTTGGCTGCCGTTAGCCAGTAAAATCCTGCTCGGAAAGCTTTTCCCATTATTGTTTTCCAGCTAGCATGATGTCCGCAATCTCCTTGGTGTATGTCCTGGAGCAATTCCTTGCCATCTTCGGGTGCAATGCATCGCTGAAGTATTCCCGAGATGCTTTGCTTGTATAATTCTCCATTGACTACTCGAAAGGACTTGCTACGCCTGATTATCTGTCGAGCCTCACGTGGATCGGCCGGGAGCTGTCTGTTGAGCAGGTAGTCGAGATATTTCTGCGTCCAGACTGGCTCGACCAGGAAAACCTGTCGTGATATATTATGGATAAGCTCGATAAGCGCGACCTGCGGGCTGACCTCTGTTTCTGGCGCTGCTGCAGCTTTCTTCACTTTGACCGATCGCTTGATCATCCGTTCGAAGTATATTCCCGGCGGTATGGGTGTATTCGTGGAACCCATGTTTGCCAGTCTATCTGCTTCTTCGTTGCTGGATCTTGCAATGTGCTTCAGCTCGCAACCTTTAAAGCTTCCTTCGAGTAGATTGCACATGTCACGATATGCGACCATGTTTCCAGCAATGGCGTCGCATTCTTTCATCGTCTGCTGCACTATGAGATTGGAATCACCGTAGATCATTAATCGGGTAGCTCCACAGGCGATTGCCATCTTCATCCCGTGCAACAGGGCTTCATATTCTGCGTCGTTGTTCGAGGCCGGATCGTCTGGTGGAAAGTCCAGTCGCAGGACGTATTGCAGCTTGTCTCCCCGAGGTGAAATAAGAACGATTCCAGCTCCTGCTCCTTCGTTTCTCTTGGATCCATCGAAGTACATTATCCAATTGCTCGTGTACTCGGGTGGTCCGGGTGTTTGTAGCTCTGTCCATTCGCTGAGGAATTCCACGAGTACTTGAGATTTGACTGCCTTTCGTTCTGTATAGGTGATGTCCCAGGCGCCCAACTCGATGCTCCATTTTGCTATTCTTCCGGATGCCATAGGGTTGTTCATGATTGTCCCGAGTGACGCATCATTAACCACTGTAATGGTATGTTCCTGGAAATAATGTTTGAGCTTTCGGGCTGTGAGAACAACTCCATACGCCAGCTTCTGATAATGAGGGTATCGTTGCTTGCATGGCGAGAGCACTTCGCTGATGTAATATATTGGTCGTTGGACTCCATACGCTTTGCCGTCTTCAGGTCGTTCGACCACGATTGCTGTGCTGATGACCTGGTTTGTAGCGGCTAGATATAGTAGAAGCGGCTCCCTTTCTTGCGGTGTTGCAAGGACGCGCCTGCTTTGAAACGATCGCTTTAGGTCTGCGAACGCTTGTTTAGCTTCGGGTGTCCACTCGAATTTATCCGTCTTCTTTAGTAATTTGTAGAAGGGTAACGCTTGCTCTCCCAATCGTGCGATGAACCTGCTTAGGGCGGCTAGTCGTCCTGCGAGCTGCTGGACTCCGCGTAGATTGGTTGGCTCCTTCATAGTCAGGATGGCTTGTATTTTTTCCGGGTTGGCTTCAATGCCTCTGGCGGATACCAGGTACCCGAGGAGTTTTCCTGCAGGGACGCCGAAAACGCATTTGGTCGGATTGAGCTTGATCCGATATGCATTGAGGGCGTCGAACGTTTCTCTAATGTCCTCGAGGAGTGTGTCCTCTACTCGAGTTTTGATGACGATGTCGTCGACGTACACTTGTACGTTTTTGCCAATGAGATTGGCGAGGCATCTTTGCATGCAGCGCTGATATGTTGCGCCTGCGTTCTTCAGCCCGAAGGGCATTGTCGTGTAGCAGTAGACACCGTGGGGTGTGATGAATGCCGTCTTCTCTTCGTCTTCCTTTTTCATTCGGATCTGATTGTATCCCGAATAGGCGTCCAGGAAGGAGAGGCGTTGGCAGCCTGCCGTAGAGTCCACGATCTGGTCGATTCGTGGTAGAGGAAAGTTGTCCTTGGGGCAGTGCTTATTCAGCGATGTGTAGTCGATGCACACCCGAAGGATGTCTGTGTTCTTTTTGGGGACCAGCACCGGGTTTGCCAACCAGGTGGATATCTTGATCTCCCTAATAAAGTTAGCGGCTAGCAGTCTGTTTATTTCTTCTCCAAGCGCCTTCTGCTTGGGTTCTGAGAATCGTCGAGTCGTCTGTTTGATGGGTTTGGCATTAGGAAAGACTTCGAGTGAGTGCTCGGCAAACTCCCTGGGTATTCCTGGCATATCTGAGGGCTGCCAGGCGAAAATTTCCCAGTACTCACGGAGGAGTTTGACGAGCGCGCCTTCCTATGCTGGCGAGAGGGTTGTGGAAACCATCGCGGTCTTGGCAGAATCCGTTGGGTGCACTTGGTGCTTGCGGGTGTCGCTGTTGGCGCTGAATTCCAGTTCAGGCGCGTTTTTCTTCGTGAGGGGCATGACGGAGTGGTCCGTGGTTTTTGCCAGCTCTTGAAGTTCTTCTTGCATCCCGAAAGATTTCGCGATCTCATTGAATTCTATGTCACACTTGTCTGACTTCTGGAAGTCTCCGTCGATGGTGATCACACCGTATTCGCCGGGTAGCTTGAGTTTCAGGTACGCGTAATGTGCTACTGCCATGAATCTGGCGAACGCTGTTCGGCCAAGGATGGCGTGGTACTGTGAGGGCCAGTCGACGACTTCGAAGTCCAGGAATTCCCTTCTGTAATTGCTTGGAGAGCCCACTACAACTTCTAAATTGATTGTACCGAGTGGACGGATTGCCTTGCCCGTAACTATCCCGTGGAAGGATGTTTCTGATTCCGTTAGGCCGTCCAGGTTCTTGTTCATTCGACGGAGTGTATCCGCGTAGATGATGTTGATTCCACTGCCGCCATCCATGAACACGCGGGCCAGGTCGTAATTTCCGATTTGAGCCTGGATGACGAGGGCGGCGTGTCCTGGTCGATAGACTTGTGGTGGATGGTCTTTTTTCGAAAACGTGATGGGCTGATCTGCCATCTTCAGGTACTCGGTCTTTGTTGGCGGTGTCTGCACGGCCATGCATAGCTTCCTCGTGTTAGTCTTTTGAGCTCTGCGAGAGGGACATACCTTCTGTATCATCGCGAGTTGTCCTGCCGGGTTCGGGTATGCGTTGACTCCATTGTTTTGTGGTGGCGGCGCAGGTAGTGCGGCTAGCGCCATGTTTGGGTTTGCTGGTGGAGGTGGTGGTGGAGGCGGCTGGAATTGTTGTCCTCCTCCTGGCAGCGGCGGGTAGTTTTGAGTGGATGCGAATCTTTTCCTCGCGAGAGCATCCGAGATGTCAAGAAACTTTCGGCAATCCTTGAGAAGGTTGTTCTCTTAGTTTTGCCCGTGCGCTTATCTGTGAACAGATGTAGCGAGCAGTATGCATCGAGATCCTCCTCAGGGGACTTTTCTTCTGCCTTTGGCTTCCACTCGCGACTTCCACGGCGACCAGAGTCGCGGTTTCGCGTGAATTCTGCCGCCACTAATTCCTCCCGGTCCTCGTGGTCATAGTATTTCCTTCTCTTTCTTCGTCCATGGCGGTCCTCCTCGTGTGTGGGCGATGATGCTCTTTCATTGCGCACCGCGTCTTCTCCGTTAGCCCATTTTTCGGCTATGATCATTAGCTCACCAATGGTTTTGGGCGCAGCTCTGCCTAGCTCTTCTCGAAACGCGGTTCTTCTCGCTCCTTTGGCGAAGGCCTCAATCGCCACCTCTTCCGAGATGGTTCCTGCGGTGTTCCTGAGTGTGGTCCACCGCTGGATGTATTCTCGTGTGGATTCGCCACTCTTCTGTTTGCATGCTCGTAATTCTTCGATTGTGGCTGGCCTCTTGTATGTCGACTGGAAATTTTTGCAGAAATCGCGGTGTAGGTCGTCCCATGACGCGTAGCAAGATTTGGGTCTTCTCTCTAGCCAACTACGGGCCGCGCCTGTAAGATGCAAATTGAGGTATTGCATGGCTGTGTTCTTGTTCCCACGTTGGCATTTTACTGCCGTGAGGTAGTCGCTTAACCACTGGGAGGGCTCTAGTGAGCCGTCGTATTTTGTCACCTCCGTGCTGAGCTTGAACCTCTTGGGTAGAGGTGCTTCTCGGATGCTGCGAGCGAAATAGAGCGCTCCACAGGTTTCGTCGTCTGAGGACCTGGATAGGGAGCGTTCGCGATACCGTGAAGCTCTCGCCCTATCCACCTTCTTTTGGGCGAGATCTGATCGCGCGTCGTATTCGGACCGGTCGCGGTCGTTGTCTTTCCTTGGTTCTTTGCTTCGCTTTCTCGAGCGGCTGCTGTGGCGCCGCGAGCTTTTGTCTCTCGGGCTGTCGTCGCTGCTGCTTCGACTGTCGCCGCGACGGCGGGCTTCTTTTCCTCGACCACGTCGTGGCGATTTGTCTTTTCTCGGGGATGAACTTCTATGCCTGCGGGGCGTTTCTTTATCCTTGTTTTTCTCCTGTCGCTCCTTCTCCAATTCTTCTTCGGTCTTCTTGCGATCGTGGGAAGCGAGCCTTGCGGCCGCCAATCCTAGTCCTTTGCGAATTTGTTTGTACTGTTCCACCCGAGGGTCGCTTTCCGTCGGTTGGTTCATCTGCATGTAGGTTGCTGCGGCTAGGATCGCGGCAGCTGGGGTTTGCGGATAGACGTTGCCGTCATCGTCGACCCTCATGAAGGAAGACGTGGTCGACCTGTCGGTCGCAGTCACGGATTCGTGGCCCCTTGACGATGTTGCGTGTCCCTTCCTCGCGGGTCGGGTACCGACTGAGGGTGCAAGGGACTGTTCGACTCGCCGCAGTCTTGATTCATCCGCCGCTCTTCTGCGACGGGCTAGATCCGCCCGGGCTTCTTTGATGTTTGAGGCCGCTCTTACTAGGTGGTAGTGGTAGGCGGTTAGGTCTTCTTGTGAGGCTCCTGCCGCGGGTGGCTGACTCCGCCGCATGGCCTCCTTGGCCCTCTTCCAGGCCTCCCGTGAAACGCCGATTATATCGCGCTCGGTTGCGCTGAATTCGGTTTCCGAGGGTTGTTCCGATCCTGCCATGCAGACTTGGGCCAGTCGTGGCTCGTGCGTCCTAGGCGCAGATCGGAAAGCTTCCCGTACCCGAGATGGTTCCTCTGTCGAGAGGGCGTGGTAGTCGACTGTGTTGAAGCGGATGGACTCGCCACTTTTCTCCATAGGGAAGCGCGAGTTGACGGCTCCAGATTCGGGTTCAGATTCATCCGAGAAGTGGAGGATTCCGTCTCTGTTCGCCATGAAGTTGAAGCTCCCGAACGTCAGGGTGACGCTCTTCTCCAGATCCTCGAACACCGGGCGTGATTCCGGCGAGTGAGGCGTGACTATGACGGATCTGATCCGTACAGGATTGTTCGGAGCCGTAGTCGATGGTTTCCAACGGGAGTTGGATGTCGATGAAGCCGAAGATGCCGGTGATCCAGCGCCCGCGGGCCCCACGGTGGGCGCCAATTGTCGAAGTTCTAACTCCACAAATCCCTCAGGTGACCCTATCGGGTTTCGACTAGGAGAAGTCATGAGCGCTGGTGAAATCGTCGGCTTGACAGGGGGCGAGATTTACCCAGGTTCGGGGCCCTCGAAGAGGTAAAACCCTTACTCCTGCCTTCTGCTGATCTGTATTGGATGATTAGATCGGTTACAGGTTGCTCGAATCAAGAGTAGATCTCGAGTTCCGAGGCTTTTTGGTCGTGCGGTATTACTTGGTCCTCTCCTTGGGGCTCTCCTGGCCTTATATAGATGGCAAGGTCTCGAGTTCTACCCGGAGAGGACTCAAACCCTAGCTGGGTCGATTACAAATTTCCTAACTTAACCCGCAAGTTGATGCAGGTGGGCTTCACATGGGCCTTCTAGAGTACTCCAAGGGCGCTTCCTTTTGGGCCTTGACCAGAAGGCCTGAGAGGGGGTGTCCTTACCCGCAGGGTCCAGGATCCATATCGTCGTCAAGTAGTTTAAAAATATTTATTTCTTCTTTTAGGTACTTCTTTTATGGTTGATGAGATATGTACATATTCTGATAAATATGTTAAAACAATTATTATGTCATTTTGCACTTGTGGGTTTGAGTTAACACTAGTTTGTATCTGTTGTGTTCTATTGAACCTTCGTTATTTACTTATGAAGGTGCACTTAACAATTATGAGATAATTTATAAAGGTGTTGTTGTTTTATAGGAGATATCATCTCTGTTGATGAGATTGTTCAATTGTGCATTACTCAATTGTGAAGGAATGACCATCAGCTATGTGATTTGGATACTCACCCCTCTTTGAGTTCTAGATACCTAGTGAATTATCCCAAGTCACTTATAGACTTGTGGTTAAGTTTTTTGAGGGTTTGTTTGATCATAACCAACTATGGTTTGTCTTATCAATTGATTTGGTTTCTTAAGATACTTGTTATAAAGATCACTCCAAATGTACTCCTGACCAGATGATCTAAATCTATTTCATCATGTCATGTGAAACTTTGGTCACTTTGATTCGTTTAAACTTTCGCGCCAAAATTTCCCGTACTTTTAGATGCATGCTTTGCAAATGCACATATTATATTTAGATCCTTATAACCTCCCAAACACTGGGATGTTACAACACCTACCATGGGGAGGAGGTCGGTTTCCTCTCCTCTCCCTTGGCCGCACCAAGTCTCCTAGGAGACATCGGATTGGACTCACAAGTCGAGTCCAATCCCCCTCCTTTTCCCACAGGAGGACATCCGCCCCCCTCCGGCACTTCCCCCATATATGGAAAGTCCCCTGGAACTTTTTCGCAACCCCGTGACCCCTATAGATAAAATCATCGATCTTATCTAACGATGTCAGAAACATATCCCCGACAGCCCGAGACATCTCATATCCTCCGTTATATCTCATATAACATTCTGCCTACGGCGGCATTATTTCTCTCTTATGCTAACTTTCCCGAAACGACTCCGGTTGACACCGTACTTGTTTCTGTGATATCGTAATGACATCTACCATTAACTATTGATGTTAGAAACCTATTTTCAACATCCATGGACATTTCACGTGATCAATATCGGGGATTCTGATTCGTCCGATTTTTCAGATTTATGTTCTGATGATGAACCAATGTTAATTGGAAGGCACCGATGAAGGATCCCTTTCTTGGCCCTTAGAAGTATCATAAAAATGTTTAAATTAGCATGTTCTAGTTTAATTCAGAAAATGTAGCATTAAAACTATCTATATTTGCATGTTTTTCGTTCGAATTATGTATGCATGCATGGTTCCTTATTTAAAATATATAAAATATGATATAGTTGAAGATATTTTCGTGCCCTATTTTAGGTCACCACAGTTTTATAGCCGTTGCAGGTGCCCTAAAATTTCTCATTTGAAACAACAATTTTTTATTCTTGTTCAATAAGTTGCAAAACACAGTTTTTGCATGCCCTAAAACCACTTTTTTGTGCCCTATTTTTGGGCATATATTTTAGATGCTCTAAGTTCTGCTGATTTGTGCTACATATTGGCCAAGTTCGAAACCTGTTGGTAGCCGGCAGGTGTGGATTGATTTCAATAAAGTACACTATTATGTTTAGAAATATGATTCTGGTCAATAGATCTTGGCCGTCTATTCTCCATCCAATGGCTCAAAAGCAACAGATAGACCCCTTGGGGAGCCAGCTTTACAGGAGTGGGTGTACACAGTAAAAGATTATGATATCGAGGATTAATGGGTGTACAGATGGGTGTACATTTGTACACCCATGTCATGTTGTGGCTCGGCCATAGACGGGCGCACTGGGCACGTTCTCAGACGTGCTCCCCAAGGTGGGGCGAATTCGAACACAACTTAAACTACCAGATTAACTTTCAGCTATTAAACAGACGCACTAGCCATATATTTCAAAAGTCCGAACTGATGGAAAGCGCTATGCAATATATTTATATTCTAACATCAGCAAGACGTCGTCACTTGGAAGAATGAATGAATGGATGAATTCGCCATCAAAGTCATGAGAAAGAAGAAAACAACAACTTGATAACGCAACCAGGCGCAATTAATTTGGATGGTGCCTTGTGATAGCGTGTGCCTTATATCGGATCACCAGCTGGGGAAGAACCTGATGTATGGCGGGAAATTTTGGAGTGATAATGCGGGAGTCGTATCATTAAGAAACCATCCTGAAACAGAATTTTACTTGCGTGGCACAATGCCCCCCAAGTGTTATGTCCCCACTCTAATCCATAAACCTGCCCCCAATTTAATCTTGGAGAATGCCGCGCGCGGTTGGCATGAAGGAGGTGTTGCGAAAAACTCACGCATTCCTCTTGTTTCAAATTTCTCAAGTGGTGATGAGTAGGATGAGCGAAGTTAAAGATTTGCGCCTCGTGCCACGGAGTTTGATGGCCGATTCCCGCCATTCTTCTTTTGCCGAGTTGGAAGACACCCAAAGAGTTGTGTCGTTCCAAACCTGTTGGTAGCTGGCAGCACCGAATCCTACATATCGTTTTATTTTACGCGGAAAACTCCACAGATTTTGGCCACTATTATTATCTCTACAAATATGATTCTGGCCAACCGATCTTGGCCATCTCTTCTTTCATCTAACGGCTCAAAAAGCAACAAGATGAACCGGTGCACGAGATCCCTTTGGACACTGGGTACGTTCTCTTCTCAAACGTGCTCCACAGGATGCCAGGAATTCGAACCCAACTTCTTAAGCCACCAGAGTACCTTTCAACGAGACGTCGTCTACTTAAATCAATGAGTGAATTATTAGCCATTTCAAAGTCACAAGAAGGAAGAAGATAACAACTTGATAACGCGATCAGGCGCGATTAATTTGGATGGTGACCTGTGATATGATACCCTGTGCCGTGTATCGGATCGCCACCAGCTGGGGAAGAACCCTGACGTGTGGCTGGAAATTTTCTCCGGTGATAATGGGGCAGCCGTATCAGTGGAGACGTCGGGCTATCACCTGCCCTGTCACCAACCATGTGAACGGTGGCAGTGGTATGTGTATTTTGCCAGCAGGGTAGTAGGACCGTACGGGGACAGCTCATGCCAAGCGGCGTTTTCAGCTGAAATTCTCAGGAGAATCTGCTGAATAATTCGGCGCGGCCGTGTACGGATGAAAACCTTGCAGGATGGTAGTGTGTTCATGGTGGCGCACACGACGGCGGCTGGCTGGCACGTACGCGGTTCGGTCGCCGCATGTCTGTTGGTGTACTGGCATATTGACGAACTACACATTGCCTACTTGTTAACAGTACGTGCGTAGACGTTTCGTTGCTGTTGAGGAGTTAACAAATTGTTTGAGAAAAAGTAAGTAGACGTTGACACTTCTCACAGCAGCTGGAAGATAGTGTCAAGACATTACTTTTGTATAGCAAAAGATCGAAAGCGAAATCCAGGGTATATATGGGCAAATGCCAGATTGCCAGGTATCTATTCTTCTTCTGAAAAGTGGGGAAGCCGTTGTTCCTTTGCAAAAGGAATACAGAGGAAACTACTACACGTACGCTGGCGGTAACAGAATGCAGCGGAAATCAGAGAAGCGCATCGGCGAGACAGAACAGCATGGTCGCTCCATCTTGGAGTAGATAAAAGTAATACAGTGTCATCGTGGAGAGCCACTGATGAGCGGGTAAGAATTTAGCCGAGATGGGCAGAGGTGGCAGGAGGAAATTGAAGTCTCACTTTTTTCTTCTAGGGTTTTCCGCTTTTTTTTAGAGAGAACTAAAGTGTCCACGAGGGCGCCTCCAATGTAGAAATAGATTGAGAGAGCAATAAAGTTGTCTTAAAACCCGTCTATATATATAGCAACAATGCTACACCTACGGACCATTTCTTACGGAATCTCATCTACGGACTGACGTGGGGAGCATAGCAAGAATTATGGCCCGGAATTCACGTGCATGTGAGAAATGGGAACCAACCGGTCTCTTCCACGTCGCTCTGTAAGCTATCCCGTAACAAGATCCGTAGATGTGGTATTATTGTATATATAGTAGCACCCGACCATAGCAACAAAAAATCTTGTGGCCTCGCCACACCGGTATAGCCCGACCACAACGAATAGAATAGAATAAAAAATTCTGACGGCAGCGACCGGCTACACTGCCAGCTTGGAAGAGGAGTAAAAAAGACCTACGTTGTGCCCAGCAGTTGGGGTCCATCTTATGATCCAAGTTGTTCTTAAACATAGAGGGTGTTTTAATCTGCCATAAGCCCAAACAGTGGAGTCCAACTTATGTCCTGGACGAACATTAAGCATTGAAGACGCCCTGATGAAGAAAGCAGCCTACATGGGTTTCTCTATTTCCAGCCTACACTCAATTAGTAGCTCGTAGGCGTTCAGCGGAAAGGTAAAAAGGGCCGACTGCACCTTTGCAGATAGGCCAGGCGACCATTCTGATCGTTAGCAGCAAAGGTTTTTTTTTTTCATTTTCTCTTGGGCTTCTTGTTTCTTCCTTATCTTTATTTTTTTCGTATCCATTTCATTTTTTTTGCGATAGTTTCCATTTCATTCTCTGTTTGCAGATGTTAGTATTTTTCTTTGCCGGTATAAAATAACACCTTTGATGGAGATGTTATTCTCTTATTTTACTTCCTTTCCTGTAATGATGGTGGTAGCTGTGTGGGGTGGTGATATTTTATAGTTCCGATTTCTACAGAAATAAGGGAAACCATTTTGATAAAAAAAATCTCAATATTTCAGCTACATACATGAATTTATTGAACACATGAACATTCTTTTGAGATAGATGATTTTTTTTCTCTCTTTTAAAATTTGATCTAGGTTTTATTTTAGTATTACCTGATAATGTTCTTCTCGTAAATATACAAATCGTTTAAGGCTTCGTTTGGATGTTTGCTTTGAGGCTTGGTATAGGGTATTCGGACAAATGTACATAAAACTCAGAATGGCAAAAATGCTCTCTCAACTGTGCATAAAGTTAGAAGATGGAGACTCAACATAAAAGTAAAAGAAAAGCCCTTCGCAAAGGGAAGAAGGGATCACTCATGTGCTAGACCTTTTTATTTTATTAAACAGAGGTATTAAAGTTTGACACTCCCCCATCCATCTTTCACAAACCATGGCTAACCGAATCCTCGGGTGCCTGCCAACAATCACATACCATGGAGGAGTGTCTATATTTTGGGAGATGTATACTAATGTCAACGAATGGCAAACAGAAAATGTAGTACGTCACAAGCCAAATGGATTCACAAGAGCGGCTCCCATATGAAGGACACATCTGGGTAGAAGGTCATCCCTCTTTCTCTTTTGTTTACATAATTATGCTTTGACTGATAAATCAGGGGCACAAATAGTAAAGAGATTTTGTGTGTATTAATTTGGGGCTGGGCACCACGCTGTCAGCTCTTCTATCATTTGGAGAAGCGGATGAAGCCACTAGTCCAGGGTGTGAAATCCAATCAACAAGTGAGATAAATATTCTCTATTTACGTCCTAATGAGCAAAAACAGGAACATAAAACAAGAGTAATTTTGAAGGTTTTAAAGGTAACACATGATAAATTTACTTGGAGTGGCAGTTAAATACCACATGTAGGTAGGTATGGTGGACACAATGGGAAAACTTGGTTTTAGGGAGTTGTATGCACGAGTAGAGCTCATACTCAGTACAGGTGGAGGCTAGCAAAAGACTGGGAGCGACAAATCAAGAGAGCATAAGAGCCATAATCATGCATAGCGACATAAACATCATTAATTAAAGCATAAGCGGTATCACATGTTCAAAAAATAAATGATCATAGAGTGTATTAGTGACTGGTTCATAGTCATAAACATGCTGTGAGCATGCGGCACATCAACCAAATAAAACATTCAAAGGAGAATACCATAAATTTATGCTTTAACATGACAAGAACAACTCATGAATCTTTCAATGGCACATTAAACACTCTCAACTATTTGAGGCTAATCATGTTACTCAATAACCACAAGGCTTTAAAACTAAAATAACATCTAGCATGATACGAAAAAGTTCTAGCCACAGTCTATACAAGCTTCTAATTGCACCGTTAAAAATTCTACTTTAAACATCAGTTTCTTCTCCCAACAAGCACCATACAAGATATGTTTTAACAAAAACTCTCCAAATGCTACAGCAAGAAACCATTAGAGTACTCACATAACACTACTAAAACTAACAACTCTGATAAGAGATTCATGCAAAACAGGAGCTAAATAAATGCAACAGCCAGACAAAAGTTAAGAATACAAAGTATTCCCATGAAAAAGTGGAGCGTGTCACTCTCCAATAAAGGAATGCTGGGGTCCAAGCAATCTTATTGCAAAAATAAAAACAAACTGAAATCAAAAAATAAAATACTCTCTAAGTAAAGCACATAAAATATGACCGAATAAAAATATAGTTTCACTAGAAGTGACGTGATAATTTGTTGATGAAAAAGGGGATGCCTTAGGCATCCCCAAGCTTAGACGCTTGAGTCTTCTTGGAATTTTCTGGGATGTACCACCGGGGCATCCCCAAGCTTAGGCTCTTCACTCTTCTTGATCACATCATATCATCCTCTTCTCTTGACCCTTGAAAACTTCCTTCACACCAAACTTCTCACAATCTTCATTAGCAATGTTAATGCAATCAAAATAATAAATTCACATGGTTCAGTTTCAACACAAGCCTAACACTAAAAAACACATTATCTACTGTCACAACTTATTTTAAAATTCTTTTTCTCAAAATAACACCAAAATAAAGAGATTAAGATGCAAATGCAATTATTGGCAGAAATCTGTCAAAACAGGACAACATGTAAAGATGATTTTTTTCGAAAATCTTCTGTTGCTCAAATCAAAATGTGGAAAACTAAGAAAATATGCGTATACACCCCAGGATTACACACACAAAAACTCAGGTAATTTTAATTTTCTGTGATTTTATACGGAATGAACAGTGGACAGCAGAAATCTGTTTCCTGCGCAGAAATCCGAAATATAGCCTCAACTTTCCCTAGAGGCTTTACTTGGCTCAAGAAAGACACAAAAGAAAAGATGCAGCGGGGCTTCTAAGGAAATATACAACACCCAGGTGCAAATAAAACAAAAGAAAACGAAAGAAAACAGGTTGAAAATGGAGAAATAACACGGGTTGTCTCCCGGTAGCGCTTTTCTTTAACGCCTTTCAGCTAGGCAAAGAAAGCAACTCAAGTATTTTCAATTGAAGAAGCATCAACATTGTTATGAAGCTTATGTTTACCTTTCTTACCCTTATTCTTTTTAGGGAACTAATGGTCGAAGCATGATTTGGGAGTGAAAGTCGTGGTACCTTTTCCCATATCAATAGTTGCTCCTAAGAGCTTCAGCAGAGATCTTCCAAGGGTAATTTGTCCTCCTTCTGCACATTCAATAACAAGATAATCAGTGGAGACTCTTTTTCCTAGAAGTTTTGTAAACACTCCCTCAGCTATCCCAATGGGAAATATAGTGGTGTTATTAATGAGAGGAATTTCTTCTCCTCCTTCAGCGAGCCCCCAAAGGTTCAAAGATTCATAAATTTCCTTAGGCATAAGACAAGATTTAGACATGATATCACAACGAGCATGAAATGTTTCACCATTTATAACAACTTTCACCAAAGGAATCATATTTGAGGATTCAAAATTTATTAGTACATGATCAAGATGTTCACGAATTTAGCTATATCCCTCTTTTAAGATAGAAATATGTGACTCAAGAGTGTTTAATCTAGCATAAATATTTGCAAAGGCTTTATAAAAACTACTGGGTAAACTGTAGGTTGCAATTAATTTTCTTATAGCATTGAAATCTTGATCTGTATCACAATGAATGAAATAACCTCCTAACACAGTATCCAAAGCATATCTATAACAAAGAAAATACCAAAGTAAAACCTACGAAGAAACAGGCTTAGAGTCATTTTAGGTTCAATTTTGCAATAGGAATAAAAAACTCTAGACCAAGCTTCTTTGAAATTCTCATCATCATGCTATCTTTGAAAGTAAAGATTGTTTCTTCTGGTGACATAGTGACAGGAGCAAAACTAGACATAAAATAAAGCAAATAAATAACAGTTATAAAGTAGCCTATTTTTTTGTGTTTTTGATATAAAGAAGCAAAACAAGAAAAAAACAAGACAACAAACAAAATAAAGAGGTTGAGAGTGAGAGACTTCCCTTGCCAGAAGACTTCTTCCTCCCCGGCAACGGCGCCAGAAATTTCCTTGATGCTACGTGTTGGGAACCCCAAGAGGAGGGTGTGATGAGTGTAGCGGTAGGAATTTCCCTCAGTTAAGAACCAAGGTTATGAATCCAGTAGGAGAAAGAGGATCTTTGGAAGGTTGATGCCACTGACGATGGTGATGGCGCCTCACCGGTGTCAGCAACAATACGGAACCTGCACACAACACAACCAAAATACTTTGTCCCAACGGGACAGTGAGGTTGTCAATCTCACCGGTCTTGCTGAAAACAAAGATTAGATGTATAGTGTGGAAAATAATGTATGCTTGCAGTAAGTAAAGGAAGCAGGAAATTGTAGTGGTTTGTTTAACAATGTAAGAAAATGGACCAGGTTTCATAAGTTCACTAGTGGTGTCTCTCCATAAAAGATAGCATGCTGGGTGAACAAATTACAGCTAGGCAATTGACAAATAAAGGTTGCACCGTAGTGCACATCCATGACATGATGACAACTATGATATTTAGTGCGGGCATTACAACAATATATCTAGACCGTAATCCAACTGCATCTATGACTAATAATCCACCCTCATGTTATCATCCAAACCCCCTTAGGTATTAAGTTGCAAGCAACAGATAATCGCATTAAGCAATATGTGTAATATAAGCAATGATTGTGCACGCGGGCACTCACACCGCTGTTTTCTCCCTAGTGGCAATAGCCCATCCTCCCCCGTCACGTTTCTGTCACTCGAGCAGAGGCGAAAAGAAGGCATGAACCCACTATCGAGCATAAATACTCCCTCTTGGAGTCACTAGCAACTACTTGGCCAGAGCAACCACTAGCAACGGAAAGCATGCAAGATCACAAATAACATATGCAGTAAAGACTATAATTAACTTGGCATAAGTTCAATATTCATCGGATCCCAGCAAACACAACACATAGAATTACATAATAACAATCTCGATCATGTTAGGCAGCTCACGAGATCTAAACATGGAGACATAGGAGGAGAAGACAACCATCTAGCTACTGCTATGGACTCGTAGTCCAAGGATGAACTACTCACGCATCACTCCGGAGGCAGGCACGGTGATGAAGAGGCTTCTGGTGATGATCTCCTCTCCGGCAGGGTGCCGGGAGACTGCTATAGAACCCCCTGATCTAGGGTTGACGACGACGCCGGTTGTGGAACTTTTCGGGCATTTTTATCAGGTGTCTAGGTTTTTCCATCCGGGAGAATAAATAGACGAAAGGGCAGAGGCGGTGGAGCCATGGGGGGGCCCGCACCACCCCCTGGCGCAGCCAAGCGGGGGCGCGCCACCCCATGGTGTGGGCCCCCCTGGTGCCCCTCTTCGACTCCTCTTCGGTCTTCTGGATGCTTCCGGGGAAATAGGATTTCCGGGCTTCGAACTTTCCAATTCCGAGAATATGTCCAGAACAACTTTTCTGAAACTAAAAACAGCAGAAAACAGGGAACTGGCTATGTGGCATCTTGTCAATAGGTTAGTCCGTAAAATCGATAAAAATGACATAAAGAAGGGAGAAAACATGTAGCAATTGGCATAATATTATCATGGAGCATCAGAAATTATAGGTACGTTGGAGACGTATCAATCATAACACATATAACTTGTTTTCCGATATCGTTCTCTTTTCTCATCGATATCCCCGATGAGCCTGTGATTGGATCACATTGTGTTCGGCCAGACGATATGTCATCGATGATACTGAAAAAACACATAGAATGTATCCCTCTATCTTCTAGAGGAGTTAAGTACTAGTCTTGAACAATCTCAGTTCCGGTACACAATCTAGGTTATACCTAGATATCACCTTTATAGTCCCCAGTTACGGCAAGACGGTTGATGTTATCTAAAGTATAACTTACGATCATGCGGTTACTAGATATTTTCATAGTATAGAAATTATAGGCAATGTTAACTTCATATGTATTTGCTAAAACATATGATGATTGTTTAGTCTCTGTTAGTAACAACATACACTTGGGTCGGTTCAATACTATTGTTAACCTAACAATAAACTCACAAAGATTTTCCTTTGAAAACACACTTTTCACGTGCTATGGCGGTTGTAGCATGATGACATAAACTTAATTCTGAACTTGGAGATAGAATAATAACTTAATATTATTGTCTCTAGGGCATACCTCCAACAGTCTCCCACTTGCACCAGAGTCAATTAATACTCCAGTTAGTATGATGACATAACACCTGTGGAATTCCAATGTTACTCACACTATGCATGTGGTACCTTACACTTTTGTCCTTCACCTTTTGATCTAATCAACTTATGATAAACTTGCGTTTGGACTTATTATGAATTGGATTTATGTGAACCTGGTTCCATGACAATAATAATAATTCAAGTGTCTCCGAATAAATTATTATATTATGAATTGAAACCTCACTAAGTTGAATGACTTTTATCCAATAACCTTTAACCAACAATGTCTACCATTGTGTTGCAACTATCCACAAAAATACTGTTGAGTCCACCCATAATACTCTAATGTTGATAATTATACAACATATGGTATTATCTATTGAAGAATCATAATTTGAGTCCAAAATCAATAAAGGTTTGATTTTGTAATCCCACCACAAATACATATGTGAATACTTACAATATTATTTGTAGATATACAAAATTCTACCGAGTTGTTTTCCACTTTGTAATATTATCGTTGAATATTTCCGTGAGAAAGTTCTCACCATAATAGTCCTTGGTTTTAATTTTATCAATACTAGCTTTATGAATACAAAATATCCATATCTGTTTTGTGTGAAAACATTCATTTGCCTTGTGATTTATAAAATCACTCCAACATACTTTCAAGATAAAATTTTGGAGTCAAAATGATTTTATTTTATTTTATCATGGACCAATACCATATATTTATTTTATCAAAATGAATATATTATCTTGTTGTTTTTTGCACATTGTGGTCATTATCTTGGAATATTGATAAATATTTCACTCAGTGAATATTACATGAAATTCCTCATATGACCTTCTCCAAATATTAAGTTTGAACTTTATGTATCTCATACATAAATTCGCGGACAAGGTGATGAGTTGGAAACATTTGCATGTTGCCCCTTTCATTCACTCCTTCTCCAAAGATTCACAATCTCACCTTAATATAATTTCCACATATCTTTCATGAGAATACACTTCTCTCCTTAATCCAATGTTTTTAAAACACATGAAGTAAAAGGTGTAAATTTAATACCAATAAACTTATTGATTTTATGCAATACCTTTTAATCAATTATGCTTCAGCAAAATTGATTACTAGGAACTTATCATTCAAATAACTCTAATTAATTAATGAGATAGTCCAACTTAAACAAACAAACAAAATAGTTTTCTTTAGTGCGTATGAGAATTATTTTCGTTTCACGCTATCACTTTACCACACAAAGACATTTGACAATTATAACATTGCTTAAATCCTTGTATCACAAAGATTTTATTATCACGATAATTTTGAATCTCTCAAAATTTGTCATGAGTAATTATTGACTAAGAAAAAAATTCGTTGTCAATCCATGTTATAATTCATATTAAGTCATGTTTCTACTTCAATCAAATTTCTTTGATCTCAGTTTTTTATTCAATATTTTCCTCTCACCCACTTTTATGAAAAATTGAAACTTCAATTATTTCATATATTCCACTTCATCAATATGATCAACTTATCATATTGAATCTTTAATGGAATTAAATCAATTGAAAAAACATCCAAAACTTATGTGAATTTCGAAATTCACAAGTGCCTAGAACTTGATGGATTTTGGCCATATTAAATATATTGGAGGCAGCCTTTCAACCTTGATAAATCGAATAAAATACTTATCTCCAATTTATTTAACAGGCCATACAGCTATTACTCAAACTTGAGCAATAATTTGAATCAAAATATTAAAGACTTAATAATAAAACCAATTGACATAACACAATAAGATCATAAACTTTGAATTCCCAAGCTTGGAATTCCAACACATATTTTAAAATTTGAACTCAACATGGTTCACGAACATAAAATATTCATTACATAATGATCGAACTCAAAATAACGATTATTTCAAAGTCCTAGTGTTGATCCTCTTTATTGACTTAGGGCTCCACAGATGTTGCAGCTGGTATGGTGCATTAATGTGTCTTCCACTGCGCCCTCGACACTTCCCACCTCTCTTGCATCTTTTCCTTTCTCACTCTGAAATAAATTATAAATTGAGAAATTTCAATATATAATACCAAAATATCTTTGAGACAATAACTGGTATAATTCTTATACCTTGTGTGGACTTGCCACGTGTCTTTGCTTTCTGGTGCAGTCATAACGGCGTGAATGAAAAGATCCATCTCAGCTGACATGAGCATCTGAAAGACTTTTTCAACTGTCTTCTCCACTTCCATCAGATTGTAGCAAGCCACAAATCCAAAGTAATGCGATGGAAGTGACATGAGGAGTGTATCAACTTCTAGCCTTTCTGGAATTGGGTAAGCAATTTCCTTAAGCTTCTTCAGTTTCTCCGTGAACTTATTCTTGTGCTCCCTCAAAGACCCAAGGCATTTGAGTTTGCACCTTAACAGTTCAGCATAAAGTTTTAGATGACCATGAAAAAGTTGCATAGATAACCGAGCCTTGAAAACTTCCATGAGATGGAAGGGGCGATAGTGTGGATAATTATAACTCAACTCGGAACTCAGCCTTTCCAACATAATGATATAAACTTGATACTGCTCATCTCCCAATGGAGAATACTCTCTATCAGGTGCTGGAACTTTGGTATCCATCACATGCTCAACCCCAAGACATTTGAGAGTAGATCTCAGATTGTGAACTGATGACCCACATGCATAGGGGATCGCAACTGTATTCAAGGGAAGTAAAATCCAAATTTATTGATTCGACACAAGGGGAGCCAAAGAATATTTATAAGTCTTAACAACCGAGTTGTCAATTCAGCTGCACCTTAAAGTAGACTTGCTCACAACAATTTATCAGTGGTAACCGTTTTATAGCACCGGTAGTAATAAAATAACAACAGGAATAAAATAATAACATCAGTAGCAATTGCGGGAAACAACAGGATGAAAGTACCGTAGGCATAGGGAATGGATGAATGGGCGTTGCATGGATAAGATAGGTCATGTAATAATCTAAACATGGGCATTGCAGATAATAATAATAAAGCATCCAAGTTCTAGGCAAACCATACGCATGTGTTCCAATATAGTCATACGTGCTCGCAATGAGAAACCTACACAACATCTTTTGTCCTACCAGCCTGTTTTTAGCGGGGCCTCAGGGGAAACTACTGGTAATTAAGGTGCTCTACTTTTAATAAAGCACCAAAACAAAGCATTAACACTCCGTGAGCACACGTGATCCTCACATCACAACCATCCCCTCCGGTTGTCCCAATTTCTGTCAGTTTGGGGCCTTAGGTTCCGGACAATGACATGTGTAAACAACTTGCAGATAGGATCAAGAAACATAATTATACTCATGAAACAATAACATGTTCAGATCTGACATCATGGTGCTCGGGCCCAAAGTGACAAGCATTAAGCATAACAAGTTGCAATAACAGTAGAAAACACTAACAATGGATACTAGGCACTATGCCCTAACAATCTGGCATTATTACATGATCGATCTCATCCAATCCCTTCCATCCCTCTCAGCCTACAACGGTGTTTACTCACACATGGACGGGGGAAACATGGATGGTTGATGGAGAAGAGGTGGCGGTGTCGCTGGCGATGATCTCCTCTGAATCTCCGTCCCGGCAAGGCGCCAGAACAGGATCTTTTGATCCGCGAATTGAGTTTCGAGGTGGCGATGGCGCTCTGTGGTGTTTTTCTGGAATATGACGAACCCCCTCGCGCTTTAGGGTAAAGGGGCATAAGTAGTCGAAAGGGGAGCCCGAGGGGGTTCCTGGGGGCCCCACACCACCAGGCGGCGCAGCCAATGGGGGGCGCCCATGGGTGGTGTGGCCCCTCTCCGGGACTCCTTCTGTCTCCGGGGTCTTCGGGTGTTTTAAGGTCTTCGGGATCTTTTCTGGGCATTTTCCCGAAAGTTGATTTTTCTACACAAAAACAAGACACCAAGTTATTTCTGCTAAAAACAGCATTAGTCCGTGTTAGTTGTATCCAAAACTCACAAGTTTAGAGGCAAACAATAGCAAAAGTGTTCAGAAAAGGAGATATATTTTGGATGTATCAACTCCCCCAAGCTTAGCTTATTGCTTGTCCTCAAGCAATTCAGTGACAACTGAGTGCGATAAAAGAACTTTTACGAACATATTTATTTCATAAGATGTAAATATACGCACTATATGATCAAGTGCTCAGGCAATTCATAATAAGATGCATTCAAGATAAAAGTCACCTAGCAGTTATGCAAACCATGAAGAGATACCAATAAACTAATAATAAAAAACATGAAGTATATCAATCTGCAGGATTGCAATGCTCATAATAGGGTATGATAAAGTTTACTCTCTTGCCCTTAATAATGGAGAAAAACATAAATTCTAGGGCACCTCTGAAGTTCAAATGAAGACTAGAAATAAAAATAGCGAAGATACAAGCATCAAAGTTATACCACAATCAACCGTGTTCTGGGAAAAGTACATTACACTAAGAATGACAGCCATGCTCTCAAGAAGGTGCATGAAGTGAGAAGGTGAATACTCAGCATAAAAGTAAAATAAATGCTCTTCGCAAAGGGAAGCAGGGACTAACTCATGTGCTAGAGATTTTTATTTTATTAAACAGAGATATTGAAAACATTTTTTAGAGAGGTGTATGCTTATGTCAACGAATGGTAAACAGACAATAAAGTACGTCACAAGCCAAGTATACGTCACAAGAGCAGCTCCCATGGAAGGACGCATCTGGGTAGAAGGTTATCCCTCTTTATCTTTTCTTTACACAATTATGCTTTGACTGTTAATCAGGGGCAAAAATAGTGAATAGAATTTGTTGTATTAATTTGGGGCTGGGTACCCCGCTGTCGACTCTTCTATTGTTTGGATAAGAGGATGAAGCCACTAGTCCAGGGTGTGAAATCCAATCAACAAGTGAGATAAAGATTCTCTATTTACGTCCTCATGAGCTAAAATAGGGGCACAAAACAGGAATAATTTTTCGAAGGTTTTAAAGGTACACATGAGAAATTTACTTGGAGTGGCGGTTAAATACCACATATATGTAGGTATGGTGGACACATTTGGAAAACTTTGGTTTTTGGGAGTTGGATCCACGAGTAGAGATCATACTCAGTACATGTGAAGGCTAGCAATAGACGGGGAGCGACAATCAATAGAGAAACAACTGTCATAATCATGCTTGCGACAAAACAAAATTAAAAGGGGCATAAAGGTGATACAAATACTCTGAGGCAAAATAAATCATCGAGGCTTAATTGAATTTTGTTTTCAGTCATATGCATGCGTGAGCATGTGCCAAGTCGATTCAAGCGAAACAATCAGAGGGAGATACCACAATGTCATACCCTTCTATGAACAAAACAATGTGAGCAAACATTTATACGACATGCTATATGATACGTCATAAACGTATCCTTAATTTCTGATGTTCCATGTTGTTTTCATGTTATTTCCTACATGTTTGTTATACACTTTATGTCATTTTTATCGATTTCCGGGACTAACCTATTGACAAGATGCCACAGAGCCAGTTCCCTGTTTTATGTTGTTTTAGTTTCAAAAAAGTTGTTCTGGAAATATTCTCGGAATTGGAAATTCGAAGCCGGAAGTCTTAGAATTCTAGAAGGTTCCACGGAGTCCCGAAGAGGCCCGGAGGGGGGCCACACCATAGGGTGGCGCCCCCCTGACCGCGCCTGGGGGTGGTGTGGGCCCCTCGGGCGTCCACCGCCATCGCCATTTCGCCTATTTACACCACCCGGTACATCTACTCTAAAAATATACCACTTCATCCCGAGAAACACCCGAGGCCGCCGTCATCGTCATCCCGAGATCAGGAGGGTTCTGGAGATCTCCCCGGCACCCTGTTGGGAGGGTAATTTATCACCGCAGGGGTCTACACCACCATGCCCTCCTCCGAAGTGATGCGTGAGTAGTTCATCCCTGGACTACGGGTCCATAGCAGTAGCTATATGGTTGTCTTCTCCACTTTGTACCTCATGTTTAGATCTCGTGAGCTGCCATACCTGATCGAGATCATCTTTATGTCTTGCATATGCACTACGGTGCAGCCTTCATTCCTATCAATTGCCCAGTTGTAATTTGTGCATCACAGATGTTATATATCTTTTACGGAGAGACACCTCTAGTGAACTGTGGACCCTGGTCCATTTTCTCATACTGATAATACACACACTACTTCCACTGTTTTCACACTCCTTCCACTGTTTTCACACTGCTCCTACTGCTTTCATACTGTTCTCATATTGTTTTCCACACTATACGTTTAGCCTCTTTGTGTTCAGCAAAACCCGTGAGATTGACAACCTCACTGCTTCGTTGGGGGCAAAGTGATTTGATTGTGTTGTGTAGGTTCCACGTTCCTGTTGAACCGGTAGTGCGCCCTGTCATCTCAGCCGCATCAACCTTCAGAGATTGCTTGTCCTCCTACTAGTCGATTCAACCTTGGTTTCTTTTCTGAGGGAAAACTTGCCGCTGCACTCTTCACAACCTTTCTATTGGGGTTTACCAACGTCAGCCATCAACAAGTTTTCTGGCGCCGTTGCAGGGGAGGAAGATAATTTCTGCAACGGGGGTCTCTCACTTCCAATCTCTTTACTTTGTTATTTGTTTTGCTAGTTACTTGCTTTATCATGCTT
This sequence comes from Alopecurus myosuroides, assembly GCA_028641055.1. Lineage (NCBI taxonomy): Eukaryota > Viridiplantae > Streptophyta > Magnoliopsida > Poales > Poaceae > Alopecurus > Alopecurus myosuroides. The sequence goes on along the minus strand of CM054059.1, from coordinate 487,124,678 downwards.
GCTATCAATGTTTGATATCTTTGAAACTAGATCTTATTGGCAAGGTGGGTTCACGGATGAACAACAAAAATATTATAAGGAACACCGCTTGTCACGAAAAGGGATACACTTATGGGGGCAAATTAACAAATTGCATAACTATCCTAGAAACTTGTGCTCTACTTATAATGTTACTTATTTATTTGATAAATCTTGTTGCTGTAGGAGGTGTATTTAAAACACCTTCCTTTTCAATGTGATTATAATGATAATGTTACCATATCTTCTTATGTTAAGGGAAATTATGACTTTTATGATGTGGAACAAATTGAGGAATTTATTGCTTAAAAGGGTGCATTTGAAATTGCCTATTTGCTTGAAAGTATTGATGATGCACCGTATAAATATGAGATTTATGATATACTTAAATATTTCTTTGATAATTACAAGGATTGTAATTACTACATACTTCTATATCTTAATCAATTCTCTCCCCCAAAGGGAGAGACTAATGCCTTGCAGGAACCTATGGAAGAAGAAACTGTTGAATCTGGAAGCTCATTGGATGAAAAAGAGGAGGAGAGTGATTATCAAGAGGAGGAAGAATGGAGCTACCCATGTCTACCTCCCAATGAGATAACTCTTTAACTCATACATTATTTGATGAAAGTGATGATCCTATTGATTCTTTTGAAATATCCCTGTTTGATGAAGTTGATACTTGCTATACTAGTGACCTTGCTACTACTATGAATGAAACTTGTGAGGATGATATTTCTACTTTTATTTATGATAATCCTTGCTACCTTGCTAAGTCCTATGATAATCCTCTATTTATTCCAACTATTGATATGCATGATAATGAGGAAGTTTGTTTAGAAAATTTATATGATAATGCTCTAGATGATGGTCCTATGTTACTTGATGTTATAAATTATAATGCTATTGAAAATAGGATTTCAATAATGTGTCCTATAGCTTTTATGAGTGATCAATCATCTTGCTTTTCTATTGCTAAAAGTGGGAAAAAAGAGGAGCTGATTTTAAATTTTGATCCCACTGTTTTTGAGCTTGATATGAATTGTGTGCTTTTAGGCCATGAAAAACATGCTTTATGTGATAATTATTTTGTTGAGTTTGTTCAGAATGCTACTGAAAATTATTACGAGAGAGGAAAATATGGTTTTAGCAATTTTCATGTTACTAAAACACCTCTCTTTTTGTTGAAAGTTTTGAAAATGCTCTTGTTCTACCTTCCCATGATTTCTAGTTTGAGCTTCTTTAATTTATTTCTTTACAAGATTCGTATGCATATGAAGTGGGTTAGACTTAAATTTGTTTTATACTTGCTTCCTGATGCTCTATTTTGCTTAATTCATATTTCTTATGTGAGCATCTTTCTTCACTTGAAAATGCTTGATTCCACTTTTCTGGGCCTAGCTAAAAGGCGTTAAATAAAATCACTTCTTGGGAGATAACCCTTGGTTTTATTTTTGCTTTGTTTTTCTCCGTTTTCTTTGTGTCAAGGGGTTGTATACTTCTGCAACAATTCCTTTGAATCTTTATTTTCATGTTTTAGTTGTGCCAAGTAAAGTTTCTGACGAGAGTTGGAGTTGGTTTTGGATTTCTGCGCAGGAAACAAATTTCTCTGGTCCACCTAAAAAATCGTGAAAAATCCAGAAATATCAAAATGACCTGAATTGTTTTGTGCTAATTCCTCATCTAATTCCGCAACTTTTTCGTTCTTTAAGTTTTTCGATTTGAGCAACGTAATTGCCCCGAAAGAATTTGTCTTTACAGACTATTCTGGTTTTGGCAGATTCTGCCATTTTTCTTGCATTTGCTCTTTTACGATGTCAAGTGGATTTCTTCGCTTCACGAAACATCAGTGTCTGTAGATAATGTTTAAAAGTAGAAATAAAACTTGTTCCCATCCAGAACCCATGGATTTTTTTTATTGTTTCACTAACCCTTTAATGTGAATTACTCTTTGAGTGTGGTGTGAAGGAAGTTTTCAAGGGTCAAGAGAAGAGGGTGATATAATGTGATCAAGAAGAGTGCAAGGTCAAAGCTTGGGGATTCCCCCGTGGTTCACCCCATAAAATTCTAAGAATACTCAAGCATCTAAGCTTGGGGATGCCCAAGGCATCCCCTTCTTCATCAACAACCTATCAGGTCACTTCTAGTGAAACTATATTTTTATTCGGTCACATCGTATGAAGTTTACTTGGAGCGTCTGTTTGTTTTTTATTTGTTTTCTCTTGTTTTCTTTTTTTTCCTTTCTCAATAATATATTTGGACCCTAGTATTCCTTGTTTGGGAGAGAGACACGCTCCACCTTTTCGTTTGAATACTCGTTATGCTTGTATTCTTAGTTTTTCTTCTAGTTGCTGCAAAAATTCCTGTTTAGCTCTTGTTTCATTATATCTATTATTCCGAGATGTTAGTTTTAGTAGCGTTGATTGAGTACTCTCATGTTTTCTTTCGGTAGCATTTAGAGAGTTTTTGTTAAAGCATATTTTGTATTGTGCTTGTTAGGAAAAGAAATTGCTGCTTGTAGTAGAATTTATAGCGGTGCAAGTAGAAGCTTGTATAGAGTGTGGCTAGACTTTTTCATACATTTCTAGATGTTATTTTAATTATAAATCTTAGTGGTTATTTAGTAACATGATTAGTCTCAAATAGCTGAGAGTGTTTAATGTGCCGTTGAAAGAATCATGATTTGTTCTTGTCATACTGAAGCATAAATTTGTGGTGTTCTCCTTTAAATGTTCTATTTGGTTGACTTGGCGCATGCTCACACCATGTTTATGACTGTGAACCAGTCACTTATAGCCTCTATGATCATTTAGTTTTTGAACTTGTGGTACGACTTATGCTTTGATTAATGATGTTTATGTCGCTATGCATGATTATGGCTCTTATGCTCTCTTGATTTGTCGCTCCGAGTCTTTTGCTAGCCTCCACCTATCTTGAGTATGAGCTCTACTCGTGCATCCAACTCCCAAAAACCAAATTTTCCAATTGTGTCCACCATACCTACCTACATGTGGTATTTAACCGCCACTCCAAAGTAAATTGCTCATGTGTTGCCTTTAAAACTTTTAAAATTACTCCTGTTGTGTGCTCCTATTTTAGCTCATGAGGACGTAAATAGAGAATATTTATCTCACTTGTTGATTGGACTTTCACACCCTAGACTAGTGGCTTCATCCTCTTATCCAATGATAGAAGAGCTGGCAGCGGGGTGCCCAGCCCCAAATTAATAACAACAAATTCTCTTCACTATTTATGCCCCTGATTTATCAGTCAAAGCATAATTGTGTAAACAAAAGAGAAAGAGGGATGTCCTTCTACCCAGATGCGTCCTTCTATGGGATTCCCTCTTGTGAAGTCTAGTTGTCTTGTGACGTACTGTATCTTCTATTTAACATTCGTTGACATAAGCATACACCTCTCTACAAAAAATAGACACTCCTCCACGGTATGTGATTGTTGGCAGGCACCCGAGGATTTGGGTATTCATGGTTTGGGTAAGATGGATGGGAGGAGTGTCAAAACTTTTATACCTCTGTTTTAATAAAATAAAATCTCTAGGACATGAGTTGATCCCTGCTCCCCTCTACGAAGGGCCTTTCTTTTACTTTTATTTTGAGTCTCCATCTTCTAACTTTATGCACAGTTGAGAGAGCATAGTTGCCATTCTAAGTTTTATGTGCATTTGTCCCAGAAACATTATTAATTGATTCATTGTTATTCATGATATTTTATTTGTGTTACTTCTCATGATGCAAGGTGATTGCTGTGCTTTATTATTAAAATTCTATTTATCATGCTTGTGTTGAAGTTCTATGATCTCGGCTTACTTATGCTTTTAAATTTTTGATGATCAAGTTTATGTTGGTAGCATGTCACCTCAGAAATTATGTGTTGTTATCGTTTACCTACTTGAGGACGAGAAGGAACTAAGCTTGGGGATGTTGATACGTCATAAACGTATCCTTAATTTCTGATGTTTCATGGTTTTTTCATGTTGTTCCCTACATGTTTTCTATACACTTTATGTCATTTTTATCGATTTTCCGGACTAACCTATTGACAAGATGCCACAGGCTGCGGCAAGGTAACTTCCCTCTCATCTCCGTCAACAAATAAAACTCTATATACTTAACATTCAGTAGTAGAGTTACCAGTAATAAAGTGATGAGCCTTCATGGCAGCAAGATCAAGTCTGTAAGGATATATCAGTTCATCATAAGAAGCAATAGGAAGGCCTAGAGCAGTTACTATACGTGTAGCAATAATGCCCCCATAAATGGGTCCCTTAGCAGCTAGGCGGCGAGCAATGAGAGAACCATGGTTATACTTGTTGCTACGGTTAAGTGCGGCATCAAGAAAAGCAATATGATAGTTTGAAATGTTGCTAGTGCTCTCCCTACCTAGGATACTAGTAGCAAGATAGTAAGTCAAATATCTGATAGTAGGAAGTTGGATGTTTCTTATCTTCCCGCGCTGAGATGAGCGGCTATCATCATTGGTCACTCCTCGATAGAGCTCCATAAGATCAGCGGGTCTCTCCTGAATCTTGCATGTTGTCCCGGAGGCGTTGATACCTATAATACTACAAAAACTCTCCAAGGGCAAGGAAAAAGGACTACCATATATCTTAAAAGAAACAGTTGGGTTATATGGTGAGTTATGAAATCTAAAACTCTCAACAAAAGTTTTTGTGAGAATAGCATATTGGGGACCTTCATCCAGCATGTAGTTGGTTAAACAAACTCTTTCAATCAGCATCAAGAAGTCATCAAGTATACCTGCACCTCTCAAAAATGTATAGCAAGGGAAGCTAGATGGATTAGCAATTCCACCGTCATTGATGTTTGGTGCAATACGGTCTTCATTATAGGATGGCCTCAATAGAGTAGATGAACGTGAGGGCCTTATTCTTCTAGGAGCATCACTCCTAAATATTTCTCCAAAGTTGTGGTTGTCCATTTCTGATTTTTTTTCAACAATCATCACAAAAATTTATTTCAAGCAACTATAAGGTGGAAACTACTATACAGACTTATAGGAGAGCTAAACATGCATCAAAACTATATTTTTTCCACTTAAATCAAGCATGCAAACTCACATAAGTTGTCACCTACAGTACCAAAATACTCAAGAAATACTCCACCAAATAAAATTCTACTTGGATAATCGGAGGAGTCACATACCGGAGAGCAAATGCACCAAATTTCAGCAACAATGGTGGGCTGAGCAAAGAGATCGAAAAATCTCGAGGAAGAACAGCAAGAACTCGGGTTCCAGGATTTTTTTTGAGTTTGGGGGTGAGAGAAGGGAATCTTTGGTAGGGGAGAGAGTTAGTGGAGGGCCAGGGGGCCCCACACCATGCCCAGGCGCCACCAGGGGCTGGCCGCGCCACCCTGTGGTGTGCCTGCTGGGGGGTCCCCCTGGGGTGCCCCAGGTGGCTCTCTGCCCCATTTTTGACGTAAAAAATATTATAATTTTTCTGGAATTTTTCGAGAAACTTTATTTTCGAGGTATTCTTAGAATTTAATAAATAATTAAAAACCATAAAAACAAAGGTGGAAAGGAGGAAAACAAAGCCAAAACCAAAACTACAGAGGTTCTAAGACACTCCAATAGGCAACTAACCAGTGAAAACAAAGGTGGAGGTGGTGAAAACATGCATAACCACAGTAATCAAGATGAAAACATGACTATGGATGATGGAAAACATAACTATACTAAAGTAGCAAGGTGAGAACATGGTGAAAACATAATGGGGAAGGTGAGGAAAACATTGTACTCTTCATTCAAAATCACTTTGTTAACAAGGTTGATCAAGTCTTGTTATCAAAACAATTTTTATATGAAGCAAAACTTTGCTTATCACTAAATAATTATGTTACCTCAACCTTTATAGACATAGTCCGAATAATAATAATTTCATATTCTTTTGGTGTCATTGGAATGGGACAATAGAATTCTCCAATCTTGATGGTATCAATATTTTCAATTGAATTTAGACCATATCTTCTATCAATCTTCTTGGGAAAATAAATTGTGTGCTCTTTATCATTAACATTTAAAGTTACTATTCCTTGATTGCAATCAATAACAGCCCCTAAAGTGTTAAGAAAAGGTCTCCCAAGAATAATATACATATTATCATCTTCGGGCATTTCCAACACAACAAAGTCAGTTAATATCAAATAATTAGTAGTCACTTGAACATGAACATTCCCACATATACCAACAGGAACAGCAGTAGATTTATCAGCCATTTGCAAAAATATATCAGTGTGTATCAATTTTTCTAGAGAGAGCCTCTTATAGAGAGAAAAAGGCATAACACTAACTCCTTCTCCCAAGTCACATAAAGTAGGAATACCAGGATCTCCAATCTTCTTTGGGACCTTTCCATTGAAAGAGTAATTATCAAGAATAGTGGAAATTTCCTCATTAGGAATCTTCCTTTTGTTAGAGACAGTATCTTTCATATATTTAGAATAAGGAGGCAGTTTAATAGCACCAGTCAAAGGAATTTGCAAAAACAAAGGTTTCATCCATTCACAGAATTTATTATAATGTTCTTCCTCCTTTGATTTGTGTTTCTTATTAGGAAAAGGCATTGCTTTTTGTACCCAAGGCTCTCTTTCATTACCATCTTTATTAGAAATGAAATCCTCCTTGGTATACTTCACAATTTTAGTTTGCTTTTCAGGTTCAGCTACAATTTCTTCTTTATCAGAAGCATCACTTTTATCATTACCACTTTCAGTTTCATCATCAAAGATAGATATACTATTAGGATCTTTAGCGGGTTCAGGAGATTCTACAACAGCTTTATGTCTCTTCTTCTTTTCCTAGAAGGAGAACTATTGTTTTTAGGTTGCTGAGAATCTTGTTCAATTATTTTAGGATGTCCTTTAGGATACAAGGGGTCCTGAGTAGAAACACCACTTCTAGTAATTATTTCACAAACATGTTTTTCTCTAGAAGCATTAGCTAGCATATCTTTTTGCACTTTAGTGAGTTGATCAATTTGAGTTTGAACCATTTGAAAATGTTTAACAAGCATTTTAACATCATTCAAGGTTCTCTCAATAATACCATGCAAATTATCAATGGCTCTAGAGTTTTCCATAAGATGATTTTGCACTCTCATATTAAAGTCGTCTTGCTTAACAACATAATTATCAAATTCATCTAATCATTGATCAGGTGGTTTAGAATATGGAATATCTCTATTATAAAAGTATTGGAGAGAGTGTACCTCAACTTTTGATGGATGAGGAATAGGCTTACATAATTCTTCTGTAGGAGGTGAATTCTTCACATCTTCAGATTTAATACCCCTCTCTTTAAGAGATTTCTTGGCTTCCTTCATCACTTCATCATTTAATTCAATCAACCCTCTCTTCTCGGGTGTTAGTATGGGTTTTGGTTTTGGTGTAGGTGTAGGCTCAGATATATTCCAATCATTATTATTTTTGGCTATTTTGGCCATTAATTTCTCAGCTTCTTCTGGAGTTCTTTTCCTGAAAACACAACTGGCACAACTATCCAGGTATGTCCTAGATTCAACAGTTAGTCCATTATAAAATATATCTAGGAGCTCATTTTTAGGTAATGGATTGCGAGGGCTAGATCTTATTAAAGAACAAAACCTTGACCAAGATTCAGGCAATTTCTCTCCTTAAATTTTCTCAAAGTTAAAGATATCTTGCACAACAACATGTTGAGCACTAGCAGGAAAATATTTTTGAAAGAAAGCATTAACCAAATCCATAGGACTAGTAATATATCTAGGTGATAGATTGTTAAACCAAGTTTTAGCTTTATCTTTCAATGAGAAAGGGAAGATCTTGGTCACAAAATAAGTACACAAATTACTATCATCAGAAAATAAACTACGTAAAGATGAAACCTCATTCATGTGTTCCATAGCACTTTTACTTTCAGTCCACAAAAAGCTCCCTTCTCAACAATAGATATATAAGATAAATCTAGAGAGAAATCATAATCCTTGTCTCTAATGTGTATGGGAGATGTGGCAAACTTATCATCAAGAGAGGATTTATATTTAACATCATGTCTTGCAAGAAGACTCTTAAGAGCATTTGAACCAGTAGTATCCTGACCTTCCTTAATAAAGTCATCATTAAATTCATTATAGGTTTCATCCAGATCATCAATAGGCTCAGGTGAATTAACAGGTGTACCAATATTTTCAACAAGAATTCTAGCACTTCCAATTTGTTTGGATTTAGCAATTGTAGCATCTAGGAAAGGACCTAGTGAACCAGTATCATCAAGCACAGTAGAAGCATCATCAAAAGTATCAGAAGCATTTTCAGACTCAGTAGAAGTAACAGTGTGTGTAGCATGTGGTGGTGTAAGAAGCTTACTCATAACAGATGATGAATCAAGAGCAACGGAGGTGTTCAGAGTTGTACCTCTCCTTGTAGTGGATGGTAATACAGGAACTTTTCCATCACGAGTCTTGCCCATGATGAAAGGCTTGCAGCGAACAATATCACGTTCAAGTGAGCAAATAAATAAAGCTATGCTCCCCGGCAACAGCGCCAGAAAATAGTCTTAATGACCCACAACTATAGAGGACCGCAACAGTCTTCGAGGGAAGTAAAACCCAAATTTATTGATTCGACACAAGGGGAGTCAAAGAATATTTATAATCCTTAACAACCGATTTGTCAATTCAGCTGCACCTGAAAGTAGACTTGCTCGCAACAATTTATCAGTGGTAACATTTTTATAGCAGGAGTAGTAATAAAATAAGAGCAAGAATAAAATAATAACAACAGTAGCAATTGCGGGAAACAACAAGATGAAAGTACCGTAGGAATAGGGAATTGATGAACGGGCATTGCATGGATAAGATAGGTCATGTAATAATCTAAACATGGGCATTGCAGATAATAATAATAAAGCATCCAAGTTCTAAGCAAACCATAGGCATGTGTTCCAATATAGTCACACGTGCTCGCAATGAGAAACTTGCACACCATCTTTTGTCCTACCAGCCCGTTTTCAGCGAGGCCTCAAGGGAAACTACTGGTAATTAAGGTGATCCTTTTAATAAAGCACCGGAGCAAAGCAATAACACGCCGTGAACACACGTGATCCTCACATCACAACCATCCCCTCCGGTTGTCCCAATTTCTGTCACTTTGGGGCCTCGGGTTCCGGACAATGAGATGTGTAAACAACTTGCAGATATGATAAAGAAACATAATTATACTCATGAAACAATAACATCTTCAGATCTGAGATCATGGTACTTGGGCCCAAAGTGACAAGCATTAAGCATAACAAGTTGCAACAACGGTAGAAAACAGTAACAATGGATACTAGGCACTATGCCCTAACAATCTGGCATTATTGCATGATCGATCTCATCCAATCCCTTCCACCCCTCTCGGTCTAAAGTGGTGTTTACTCACACATGGACGGGGCAAACATGGATGGTTGATTGAGAAGAGGTGGCGGTGTCGATGGCGATGATCTCCTCCGAATCCCCGTTCTGGCAGGGCGCGAGAACAGGAACTTCTGATCCCCGAATTGAGTTTCGAGGTGGCGGCGGTGCTCTGTGAATATGACGAACCCCCTCATGTTTTAGGGTAAAGGGGCATAAGTAGTCGAAACAGGAGCCCGAGGGGGTGCCTGGGGCCCCCACACCACCAGGGGGCGACCAGGGGTGGTGTGGCCCCCTCCTGGCCCCTCTCCGGGACTCCTTCTGGCTCCGGGGGTCTTCGGGCGTTTTAAGGTCTTCGGTGTCTTTTCTGGGCATTTCCCCGAAAGTTGATTTTTCTGCACAAAAACAAGACACCAAGGTAATTCTGCTGAAAACAGCGTTAGTCTGTGTTAGTTGTATCCAAAACTCACAAGTTTAGAGGCAAACAATAGGAAACGTGTTCGGAAAGGAGACACGTTTTGGACGTATCATGAACCCAATCACAGAAGTTCACGCTTTCCTTAGTTAAATTGTGTAACCCTAACAACTCACTCGGACTTATCTCATCAACGGGATCCATCTCTATAATAAAACAAGTTTATTTAGACACTATAGTTCAAAATTAATTTTCACTAGTTAATTCAATTAAAATTGATATTAAGATATGCTCCCACTGAAATTGATATTCCTCAAGATCAACTTTCAGTGAAACGAGATCCCAATAGATTACGACAAGAAGCATGGATACATGTCATCCAATCATAACCTAAAGAGTAGGCCACCATGCCAATCACACATGTGATTCTCGCTGATCTTTCAATGATTGTGTTCCGGGCTCATAACTAGTTATTCCTGAACGTCAAGACAACCATATAATACCGCTTGTACAGACTGATTCTTGGATACAATTCATCAATCCATACCCTCCTGCAGACGATAATAATGCGCTGGCCCTTGGATACAAGTGGTGGATGAAAACCCAAGTCTGTTATGACGGTTTCTACAAGATGGGAGAACATGAACAACCGAATATTTTTATGTGAAGATTCACCCTAATAAACGACTACTGCACAATCAACGTGCAAACACCAAAGGGTAAACATCACAAGCAATTTATAAATTCGTGCGATTTGGTATAACCTTTGTTGTTCAGGAATTTCTTGACGCGTATCCAACGAGGATCCTCCATCTCCGTTATTTTCACTCTGGTGAAAATTTCTTTAAGTTTTTCCATGATGGGGAAACAAACACTTTCTCCAGTCATGTACTTCCTCCGAGCTTTGCGATGAACGCCTGATTGTCGATGTTGAACATTTGACAATCCTTTGGCATTGGCCATCATGTCAAAACACAGTAACATAATAGCTATACCAAACCACATGCACACACTGCAAAAACGAGTTAGACGTCTCTAATGTTTTGTTTGTAAGTTTTAGCGTGGTTGTAGGTTCTACGATCACTATCATCATTACCTACGCAATTCGAGGTATGTTAATTCTCATTGCTAGATTAACTTTGCGAGGTGATTGAAACACAGACATTACGAAAACATCTGGAGCCTCAATATAAGCTTATTCATAACCATGACACCCGTGTGGATCCAATCCACATGCCCCTTCCACCATGCCATTATATGAGACCAACTATGGTTTGACCCAAAGCTACTGAAGCACTTCTTCGAATCAAACGAGATATGCCAGGGGTAACTCGAGCATCCTAGGATTGCTAGAAGTTTGTAAAAATCAAACCATGCAGCTGGAAACAAAACAAACATGGCTTATTGGTAAGCAAAGAAAAGAAAGTGAATATTAGAGAGCTTTCGAATATAATTCCACAAGCTTACGCAATACCCACACAAAATTGTGCTTTAGATCCAATCGTATCTACGCATAGTATGCTCTGATACCACTCATGGTCTATGCTGTAAAATTTAATTTTTTTGCCCTACGTAGTCCGCCAAGATCACTATGCAGATAACGAGGCATTCCCATACATGCGAGGACCTCAAAACGACTCACTGGGCAGCAGAACCGATGTAGTCATAGAAGAGTTCCGAACAATCATAGATCCTCACAAATAGGCTTAATTGAAAGGATATCGCTAAGTCTTCCCTCCTTAGGATCACACGTGTAATCCCTCTTGTGGTGTGCATGCGTACGCTCGTGTCAACCCATCAACGCTCCGACGTCTAGAACTCGGCACCGATGAAGAGAGACAGCCTTCCGGCGTTGCTAGTTGGTAGCACTAATCAACTGTGATTAGAGCTATTATGAAACTGGAAGTTCTCAACACACAAGGGAGAAAACAATTAGAGCTAGGTCTAATCGGGAGAGTATAAGTCAAAAACCCGACTAGCAGAGGCTCTAATCCGATTAGAGATGTTTCTAATTAGAGGCTCTAATTCAATTAGAGCTTCTCTAATTAGACATCTAATTAGAGGCTCTAATTCTAGATGCCCTTTAATAAGATCTCTAATTCTATGAGAGATAGAGAAGACCAAAAGGCTCAACTGATTGTGTCTCCAAAGAGGAGGGGTGGGGATTATATAGTGGGATCAAGGAGGGCACCTGCCAAAAGGGGGGAGGTCGGTTTACCTCTCCCCTCCTTAGATGCAACCCTCCTCCTAGGAGATTTCGGATTGGACTCCTAGTGGAGTCCGATCCCACCTCATTTTTTCTGTTTCTTTTCCCTCTCATTTATTTATCCAATAAATTCAGGAAAAATATTTATGGAATTCTCATGCACTTTGTGAGACCATGGGCCCCACCTGGCAAACCCTAAAATTAGGTTTTTTCCCGTAGGGGGAAAACTGCCCCCTTCCGGCACTGATTCCATATAAAGAAAGTCCCCTGGAACACTTCCGGAACCCTGTTACCCCTATAGATAAAATCGTCAATATTTTCTAACGATGTTAGAAAATCATTATAACACCCTGGGACATCTCTTGTACTCCATAGCTTCTCATATAAATTATACCAAACACCAACATAATTTCTCCCTTATAGTAACTTCCCCGAAACCACTCTGATTGACACCAGACTTGTTTGTATGATATCGAAACGACATCAAACATTCATAACAACATATTATTTCTCTCAATAAAAAGTTGAAATGTCTTAAGTGTGTGACCCGTAAAGTCTCAATAACACACTGTCATGTTCGGGTACTTACCAAACAGTAACCAACAGCGGGACCATGGACGTCCATGATGGCTCCTGTGTGTTCCCGAAATACGAGGGAACCTTATAAGTTATGGATTGTACTTATTCCCTTAACTTCACGATGCCAACAATATCACAAGGTGAGACTATATGATCTGATATGATCAAACTCTTTGATCAAAACACATCTAACTCGTTTATCAATATTGTTCTCTTTTCTCATCCATATCCCCGATGACCCGGTGATAAATCACACGGTGTCCGGCTAGGCGACATATAATCGGTGATACTGAGAGGGACCGAAGAATGTATCTCTCTATCGTCTACAGGATTTAAGTACTATTCTTGAACGATCTCAGCTCCATTACACTTTCTAGGTCATGCCCAGATATCACCATTATAGTCCCCCGTTACGGCAAGACGGTTGATGATATCCAAAGTATAACTTTTGATTGCGCGATCACTAGATATTCTCATAGTATAGGAATTATAAGCAATATTAACTTCATATGCATTTGCTAACATACATAATGATTTTTTAGTCTCTTTTAGCAACAACATACACTTGGGTCGGTTCGGTATTATTGTTATCCTAACAATAAACTCTTATGTTTTGCTAGACTTTTATCTAAGTCCATGACCAGGAAAATATGATCGTCTCATAAACCATAAGCTAATCTTAGAGACAAGATTAGGAACTCTTGTTTGTTTATATCTTCACACACGCACAAAGATTTTCCTTCGAAACTCACTTTAGTTCGAGATAGAATAATAACTTAATTATGAACTTGGAGATAGAATAATAATTAAATATTATTTTCTCTAGGGCATACCTCTAACATTCGATATATGGGACTTTGGTATGGCATACAAACCTCCAGATACTCTCACATGACGCTTTAATTGTCGCTTCTACAAGGCCAAATCTAGAGAAAAATTACCATGGTGCACAACTTCGACACGGGTGCAATGACATATCCAATTTTAGAAAATAAAAATAGTTATAACAATAATCTACAATATGTGCATAGACAATAGCCATGTGCTTATTTAAATAAAATAAAGGAATGCAAAGTAAAGCAAAATTGGAAATTTATCAGTCGTCCTCAAATCCTCAATAACCTATGAAATTAAAACATGGAATCAAATTAGTTTAAGAATGGTAGAACCTATCATTTTTATGAAGCGCTCAAAGACTTGATTTTATTATTTTCTCCGCATATCATATGACATTACCACTAAAATTATCATCATCAAGATGATTACACAAATGATTTTTTTATTTCTCATGTGTTTTTCGTTTGAGAAGATACTTTTTCTTGGAAAGTGAAGTTATTTTTCCAAATAATTATATTTGACAAAGCTAAGGCTAGTTACTTGAGATATACCAAATAAAAACAACCATAATTAATTGAATGTTTAGTGATTTATAAACACAAAAAACACAACCAAGAAAATGATTTTTTACTCAAGTCAACAACAATTAGTTTGTATGAAAAATTGGTGGAAAATAGAAGAATAAGGTGGATTAGAGAGGAAATTACAAGTGCCTCAAGAATTAAGAAAATATGACTTTTGTGGAGCCTCGGTGTCCGGCGATCGATGGTGTCGGCGACTCCGCTTTTTGGCAATTAGCGTAGCATGATCGCTGGAGCATAGTAGCGGCCGCATCTCATCGTCTACACATTTGTACTTCCCCTAATCGCCTAGAGTCTACAGATTGGAAGAATTGATAAGTGGGTAGACTAGTTAGACATAAGCATATATTTGTATGTGTGTATAGATATATAGACATAGAAAATGGCGAAAATAGAGGAAAATGTTAAGAATTAACTTCTAGCCTCACATTATTTGTTTGAGACATCACCACTTCAGAAATGTCATATTACAAAATAAGTACGAAAATAATATTACAATAAATCAAGCACGCCCTGCTAGTGTGATTACCTCAAATAAGAGCCAAATTTTAATGTTTTTTCAACAATAATGGTCATGTGTTACACAAAAAATTGTCTTCATGCATTGTAGACGCAATAACTCAGGAATGTGGAAACGATGGGAGCATAACCAGTATTGAAGCTCTTAATGTTCAGATTCATAACTAGGTTTGTTGTACTAGTCTTTTGATATGTCTCCAACTTATCTATAATTTCTGATATTCCATGTTGATATTATGCCAATTGTAACATGTTTTCTATACACTTCATAGCATTTTTATGCATTTTATGGAACTAACCTATTGACAAGATACCACATCGCCAGTTCCTATTTTCTGTTGTTTTTTATTTCAGAATTGGACGAAACAAAAGCCAAAGTCCCTATTTTGCTGTCACGTACACGAAGTCCTAAGGAGACCCATAGGGGGGCTGGGGAGGCGGCCACACCATATGGAGGCTCGCCCCTGGCCACGCCACCACATGGTGTGGGCCCCCTGGGCGCCCACCGACATCACCCTTCCGCGGGAAAACCCTTAATACCCGAGGCTCCATCCACGAAAAGTTCTGTAGCCGCCATCATCGTCAACCCTAGTTTGGGAGGGTTCTA
Organism: Alopecurus myosuroides; assembly: GCA_028641055.1. NCBI lineage: Eukaryota > Viridiplantae > Streptophyta > Magnoliopsida > Poales > Poaceae > Alopecurus > Alopecurus myosuroides. Next base: position 487,109,504 of record CM054059.1, on the reverse strand, counting down.
AATCTCTCCCCGGCACCCTGTCGGAGAGGGGAATCATCGCCGGAGGGCTCTTCATCACCATGCCTGCCTCCGGAGTGATGCGTGAGTAGTTCATCCTTGGACTACGGGTCTGTAGCGGTAGCTAGATGGTTGTCTTCTCCTCTTTTGTGCCTTCATGTTTAGATCTTGTGGAGCTGTCTAACATGATCAAGATCATCTTATTGTAATGCTACATGTTGTGTTTGCTGGAATCCGAATAAATTGAATACTATGTCAAGTTGATTATAGATCTATCATATATGTTATTTGTGATCTTGAATGCTCTCCATTGCTAGTAGATGCTCTGGCCAAGTTGATACTTGTGACTCTAAGAGGGAGTATTTATGCTAGATAGTGGATTCATTCCTCCAGTAATATCGGAGAGCGACAGTAACTTCTAAGATTGTGGATGTGTTGTTGCCACTAGGGATAAAACAACAATGCTTTGTCTAAGGATAATTCTATCGTTTACATTACACACTTTACTTAATGGAATAATCTATTGCTTGCAGCTTTATACCCAAAGTTTGCTCGGATGACGTCCTGAGGGTGGATTATTAGTCATAGATGCAGTTGGATGACTGTCTATCTATCATGTCGTAATGCCCAAATGAATCTCATAGTAATCATCATGTCATGTATGTGCACTATGGTGTAGCCTTTATTTTGTCAATTGCCCAGCTGTAATTTGTTCACCCAACATGTTATTTATCTGTTATGGAGAGACACCACTAGTGAACTGTTGACCCCGATCCATTCTTTTACACTGATAATACAACCTACTTCAAACATTGTTCTCTTTTACTGCAAACATTGTTCTCATTTCATTCACTGCAAACAAACATCATTTTCCACACTATACATCTAATCCTTCGTTTTTAGCAAACTCGGTGAGATTGACAACCTCACTGTCTTGTTGGGGCAAAGTATATTGGTTGTGTTGTGTGTATATTCCACGTTGTTGATGGGCCTGGTAGTGCGTCCTGCCAACATCAGCTGTCAACAACCCTTAGAAGTGATTTCTTTATCCCACTGGTCCGATTAAACCTTGGTCTCTTTCTGAGCGAAAATCTTGATGTTGTAGTCATCATACCTTCCTCTTGGGGTCTTGCAATGAAGTGTATTCACACGCCATCAAGCTATTTTCTGGCGCCGTTGCCGGGGACCAAGAGGATTTCTGCATGAGGAGTCTCTCGCCTCCAATTTTTTCACTTTGTTATTGTTTTGCTTAGTTTATTTTATTTTGTCTTGTTTGCTTCTTTATATCAAAAACATAAAAAAAATAGTTTATATTTCTAGTTGCGATTTTTGTTATCCTGTTTTAATATTGCTAAAATGAGTAACTCTGAGAACACTAAGTTGTGTAACTTTACTAGCACAAACAACAATGATTTTATTTGTACACCTATTGCTCCACCTGCTCCTAATACAGATTTTTATGAAATTAAGCCTGCCCTGTGAAATGTTGTTATGAGAGGGCAATTTTCTGATGTTAGTTCCGATGATGTTGCTGCTCACCTTAATAAATTTTGTTGAAATTTGAGAGATGCATAAGTATAAGGATGTAGATGGAGATATTGTTAAACTGAAATTTTTCCATCAACTTTGAGAGGAAGAGCTAAATAGTGGTTGCTATCTTTGCCTAAAAATAGTATTGATTCTTGGACTAAATGTAAAGATGCTTTCATTGGAATATATTATCCTCCTACTAAGATCATATCTTTAAGAAGTAACATTATAAATTTTAAACAATTTGATAATGAGCATGTTTCTCAAGCGTGGGAAAGAATGAAATATTTGGTAAATAATTATCCCACCCATGGATTGACTAATTGGATGATCATCCAAACCTTTTATGCAGGTACGAATTTTTCTTCAAGAAACCTTCTGGATTCAGCTGCTGGAGGTACCTTTATGTCCATCACTTTGGGTGCTGCAACAAATCTTCTTGATGATATGATGATAAATTATTCTAAATGGCACACTCAGAGAGCTCCACAAGGTAAGAAGGTAAATTCTATTGAAAAAACCTCTTCCTTGAGTGCTAGGCTTGATACTCTCTTATGTATATGCTTGTGAATGCTAAAACTTATGTTGATCCAAATAATGTTCCTTTAGACTCTTTGGTTGCTCAAGAAGAGCATTTTGATGTGAACTGCATTAAAAACAATAATTTTAACAACAATGCTTATAGAAATAATTTGGTAGTAACAATTATAGGCCCTATCCTTCTAATAGTGGCAATAGTTAATCTTATGGTAGATCTGGAATGCCTAGTAAGGAAAGTATTTTAGAAGTTGAAAGAGCCACTAAGAACTTTATGCAAATGCAATATGAGTAGAATAAATTATTCACTAAAACCATGGAGGAGCAAACTGCTATGTTGAAAAATATTAGTCATCAAATTGAGAATTTAAATAGGGAAAATTTCTGGTTTGGAAGTTAAAATTTTGCATGCTGAAACTTGTATTTCATCCATGTCTCAAGCACAATATTCTTTGATTAATAAAATGGCTGCTAAACCTGAAACTATGGACAAAAATCCCTTTGCTACTACTAATGTCATTCAAGTTATAATTGATGACAATGTTACGATGTTGTCTAAATTGCATCCTAGGTGGGAAAGAGAAGATGAAATTTCTAGAAAGGATAATATAACTAGAGTTTGTACTATTACCACCACTAGTAATGTTGAAGTTTCAAATGCTAGTAAACCTCCTACTATTAATGGTAAAGTAATTGGTGTTGGAAATGTCTCCACTTCTTTTGTTAAACGTTTAAAATAGCCTAAAACCACCGAAACTGTTCCTGATAAAAATGCTAATTTTTTCGAAATATGGGAGACACTGGTCCCATTACCTTTGATAATAATGATTTTGATTTTGAGGGTTGCAATATTTATGAAGTAACCATGTTCCTACAAAAGCTAGCTAGAAGTCCTAATGCTAGTGTTATAAATATGGCTTTTACAAAACATATTACAAATGCTCTCATGCAAATTAGAGAAGAAAAGTTAAAATATAAAGCCTCTATCCCTAGGAAGTTAGAAGATGGTTGAGAGCCCATCATTAAAATGAAGGTGAAGGATTTTTATTGTAATTCTTTATGTGATCTTGGTGCTAGTATCTCTATTATGCCTAAGAAACTCTATCATACGCTTGATTTACCACCTTTGAAACACTGTTATTTGGATGTTCATCTTTCTGATAATTCTAAGAAGAAACCTTTGGGGAGAGTTGATGAAGTTCTTATTATGGTTAACAATAACCTTGTCCCCGTTGATTTTGTTGTTATGAATATTGAATGCAATGCTTCTTGTCCTATTGTTTTGGGAAGACCTTTTCTTAGAACTGTCGGTGCTGTTATTGATATGAAAGAAGGGAATATTAAATATCAGTTCCCACTCAAGAAAGGTATGGAACACTTTCCTAGGAAGAGAATGAAGCTACCTTTTGATTCTATTATTAGAACAAATTATGATGTTGATGCTTCTTCATTTGAAATACTTGATTCTTGCTTTCCGTGCCTAGCTAAAAAGCGTTAAAGAAAAACACTCTTGGGAGATAACCCATGTTTTATTTCTGCAATTTTTCTTTTGTTTTCTTTGAGTCAAGGTGTTGTTTGCTTCTGCAACAACCCCTTTGTATCTTTAATTTTTTGAATTGTTGTGCCAAGTAAAGTCTCTAGTGGAAAGTTGATGCTAGATGTGGATTTCTGAGCAGGAACAAATTTTTTTGTACATAGCTTAATTCTCCATAAATACAGAAAAATCGAAACATCCTGAATTTTTTTTGTGCGTGATCCCTAGATATGTATGCAACTTTTCTTAGTTCTGAGTTTTCTGATTTGATCAGTGTAAATGCCTTGAATTTTTTTTGTCTTAACGGACTGTTCTGGTTTTGACAGATTCTGCCTTTTATTTTGCATTCTCTCTTTTACTATGTTGAGTGGATTTCTTTGCTCCACCAAAGATCAGTGGTTATAGCTAATGTTTAGAAAGTATTGGTAATACTTGTGTCCATGCAGAACATGTGAGTTTTTGAATATGCACTAAGCCTCTAAATGAGAATTATTTTGAGTTCGGTGTGAAGGAAGTTTTCAAGGGTCAAGAAAAGAGGATGATAAAATGTGATAAAGAAGAGTGAAGAGCCTAAGCTTGGGGATGCCCCCGTGGATCATCCCAGCAAATTTCAAGAAGACTCAAGCGTCTAAGCTTGGGGATGCCCAAGGCACCCCATTCTTCATCAACAACTTATCAGGTCACTTCTAGTGAAACTATATTTGTATTCGGTCACATCTTATGTACTTTACATTGAGCGTATGTTTGTTTTTATTTTCTTTTATTTTATGTAATAAAATTGGCTGGATCCTAGTATTCTTGTGTGGGAGAGAGACACGCTCCGTTTTTTCATATGAATACTCGTATTCTTCATTTATTGTCTAGTTGTTGCAATTCTTTTAGCTCCTGTTTTTCATGCATCTCTTATTTAGAGCTGTTAGTTCTTGTAGAGTAGTACTCTCTTGTTTCATTGATAAATTATCTAGAGAGTTTTTGTTGAAATAAAGTGATTGGTGTTGGAGAACAATAAAATATTTTATGCTTATAATGGTGCAAAGGAAGCTTGTTTAGACTGTGGCTTAGACTTTAACATGTCATGGTAGATATTATTCTCATTCTATGCTTAGTATTAATTGATGTAGCATGACTTGTCTCAAATATCTGAGAGTGCTTAATGTGTCATTGAAATAAATCATGAGTTTTTTTACCATATCAAAGCATAATATTGTGGTATTCTCCTTCGAATGCTTTATTTGGGTTGACTTGGCGCATGATCACACCATGTTATGACTACAAACCAGTCACCTCTAGCCTCTATGATCATTTAGTTTTTGACTTGTAATATCATTTATGCTTTGATTAATCTTGTTTTGTCGCTATGCATGATTATGGCCATTATTTCTCTCTTAGTTTGGCGCTCCCAGTCTCTTGCTAGCCTTCACCTGTACTGAGTATGATATCTAATCGTGCAACCAACTCCCAAAAAAAAACAAAGTTTGCCAAATGTGTCCACCATACCTATCTATATGTGGTATTTAACCACCACTCCAAAGTAAATTTCTCGTGTGCTACCTTTAAACCTTCAAAATTATAACATGTTTTGTGTTCGTGTTTTAGCTCATGAGGAAGTAGTTTAAAGTTTATTGTGTATTATGTCAAGTAAAGGTCTTCTCCCTATTTCACCCAATGAGTATGGAATATGTGCTCCATTTAATTTGCAGAGAGCTGGTACCAAATAATCACAAAATTGCACTTCCCTATGATTTGATGAAAGCTGGTGGGTACCCGTGGATGCTGCTAGCCCTGGTTTGTGAAAAGAAAGGTGGGGGGGGAGTGCCAAACTAATAATCAATGGAAAACTCTCTCAAAAGTCTAAAAACCTTGCTTGACATGAGTTATGATAAGTTTTTTTATTACCATTCATTGACATAGACATACACCTCTCTCGAAATTGTTTTCGATATCTCTGTTTTATCAAATAAAAATCTATAGCGCATGAGTAATCCATGCTTCCCTCTGCGAATGGCCTTTCTTTTACTTTTATGTTAAGTCTTCATCTTCTAACTTTATGGACAAATTAAGAGAGCATAGTTGTCATTCTAAGTATAATGTGCATCAGTCCCAAATTTTATTATTGATTGATTCATGATTATGTTATTACTTGTTCTCAAATTATCTGTATCTAGTCACCACTTGAACTTTGGAGGTTTCCTGGCATTTATGTTTTGTTATCCCTTTAAGGACAAGATGAATACCACTTTGCTATGTTTTCTCTATGCTCGAAACAAACATATAACTTTCAGTGCATTATTATTCATGACCTTTTCTTTGTGTTATTTTTCATGTTGCAACATAGTTGCTAAGTTACATTGTTGAAATTATATCTATCATGCCTATGTTTAGAGTACTTTGATCTCAGCTTATAATGCTTCTACAATAATGATGATCAAGATTGTGTTGGTAGCATGACACCTCAGAAACCATTTTTTTTATCATTTTACCTACTCGAGGATGAGTAGAACTAAGCTTGGAGATGCTTGATACGTCTCCAACGTATCTATAATTTCTGATGTTCCATGTTGATATTATGCCAATTGCTACATGTTTTCTGTACATTTTATAACATTTTTGTGCATTTTCCGGGACTAACCTATTGACAAGATGCCACAACACTAGTTCTTGTTTTCTGTTGTTTTTTATTTCAGAAAAGTTGTTCTGGAAATATTCTCGGAACTGGACAAAACAAAAGCCAAAGTCCCTATTTTGGTTTCACATACACGGAGTCTAAAGGAGACCCGAAGGGGGCCAGGGAGGCGGCCACACCATATGGCGGCGTGCCCCCTGGCCATGCCACCACATGGTGTGGGCCCCTGGGCGCCCACCGACATCGCCCTTCCGCCTATATAATGTCTTCCTCGGGAAAATCCTAAATACCAGAGCCTCCATCCACGAGAAGTTCTGTAGCCGCCGTCATGGTCAAGCCTAGTTCGGGAATCATCACCGGAGGGCTCTTCATCACCATGCCTGCCTCCGGAGTGATGCGTGAGTAGTTCATCCTTGGACTACGGGTCCATAGAAGTAGATATATGGTTGTATTATCCTCTTTTGTGCCTTCATGTTTAGATCTTGTGAGCTGCCTAACATGATCAAGATCATCTTATTGTAATGCTACATGTTGTGTTTGCCGGGATCCGATGAATATTGAATACTATGTCAAGTTGATTATAGATATATCATATATGTTATTTGTGATCTTGCATGCTCTCCGTTGCTAGTAGATGTTCTGGCCAAGTTGATACTTGTGACTCCAAGAGGGGCTATTTATGCTAGATAGTGGGTTCATGCCTCCAGTAATCTGGGAGAGTGACAGTAACTTCTAAGATTGTGGATGTATTGTTGCCACTAGGGATAAAACAACAGTGCTTTGTATAAGGATAATTCTATTGTTTACATTACGCACTTTACTTAATGCAATAATTTGTTGCTTGCAACATAATACCCAAAGTTTGCTCGGATGACGTCTTGAGGGTGGATTATTAGCCATAGATGCAGTTGGATGACGGTCTATGTATCATGTTGTAATGCCCAAATGAATCTCATATCAATCATCATGTTATGTATGTGCACTATGGTGCAACCTCTATTTTGTCAATTTTCCAGTTGTAATTTGTTCACCAAGCAAGTTAGTTATCTCTTATGGAGAGATACCACTAGTGAACTGTGGACCCCGGTCCATTCTTTTACACTGATAATACAACCTAGTGCAAACATTGTTCTCTTTTACTGCAAACATTATTCTTATTTCATTCACTGAAACAAACATCATTTGCCATACTATATGTTTAATCCTTTGTTTTCAGCAAAACCGGTGAGATTGGCAACCTCACTGTCTCGTTGGGGTAAATTATATTGGTTGTGTTGTGTGCATATTCCATGTTGTTGCTGAGCCTGGTAGTGTGTCCTGCCAACATCAGTTGTCAACAACCTTTAGAAGTGATTTCTTTCTCCTACTAGTTCGATTAAACCTTGGTTTTTTTCTGAGGGAAAATCTTGCTGTTGTACTCATCATACCTTTCACACGCCATCATCTGTCATGGACCTATAACTCTTTTTTCTGTGTAAACAACATTTTTTACTTTTGTACATGCAGTGTTATGATACTTACCAATTCAAGAAAAAGAAAATTAATCATTGAAACGATGAATTTTTCGTGGGCACACGTTTCTAGACACAAAAAAAAATCTGATTCAATAAACTTATCATCTCAGATTCTATTATTCCTAGTTTGCGCATAAGACAAATATTTTCAAACAGCATGGTAAGTTCCTAACACCTAAAATTGTGAAACAAAGTAAATACTACTACATGATGTTCGAATTCTGCAATTAAAATCCTAACCTAACATGCTTCGATAAATCAATAAATATATATATATTTAGAATGGAGACATACCTCCGGGGATTTGGGCCCCGTCCGGGGTTGGTCCCTTCAGCCTTGATGGCCGTCATGAGGAATATGAGATGACCGATTTGACGAGTGTCGAACAACCATCCTGGTTGATAAAATTTCCTTTCTAGGGTGGCAGGTGATAGAAGACTTTGTCAATGAAGGTTGGAGATCAACATGTCTAAGTATGCAAAGGGATAGAAAGGCAATCAAAGGTACTTGTCGGGGAATTGCGAGATCACAGCCGGAAAATCCGCCAAAATCTCATCCAAGTTAATCTGAGAGCATCGGATTGGAGATGGAGCTCTTCGCAACTTTAGTGATCAGTCCTCTAACCTCGCCAAAAATGTTTTAGATTAGTTGAAAGGTTGGTGATGTCGTTGGCTAAGGGAACCAAAAATATCGTCGCATCATCGGTGTACATGAGACACGCAAAGCCGCCAACATATCAAGAATGGGCTGAAGGACGCCCGCTTCAGTAGCCAGCTCGAGAGTCCCATTGGGAGGATCAATCCGAGTGTCTAAAAGAAGAGAGGACAGTGTGAAACATGTTTCTATTACACAAATGGACATGCTTAGTATATGTATACTAGTATGTGAGTATATTCTAAGCTTTTTTTTGCTTCACGTACGTACATGCTAAGTATATGTAAATTGTCGGGGGGTTACCCCCGAGTAGGGTAAAGACAGGTGATAAAGGCCGCGTACAGAAGAAAGGTTTGGTCGAGTATCCGACTACCGAGTACTCGCTACCCGGTAGTCTGCTACCCGGTCTCACCTCGAGATGGCCAGACGGAGATATCAATCAGTTTCTACCCTGTCGAGTAGAAGGTTTGGCCCGAGTACAATTGGCGGGAACCTTTGGCGGGAAACTACTCGGGCAGGAAGTCAAAAGAGCCTTTCTGACACAGGATCCCGCGTATCCTGGGTCCGTACTTGGCAGCATTCGAACTACTGTTCACGTGGGGACGGCCTGCCTGACAGTGACAGCATGGAAGCAGTCGGTGGCAGGATAAGGGGGGCCTACTCTGTGACTAGGTACAGTGATACCAGTCTGTCCCCTAGTTTTGCCCAACGACTTTACAGAAGCGGCCAAGACCAACGACCAAAGCTGTCAGGCCGTACTCGGAGAAAGGACATGTGAACAGTATGTCGACACTTGTCTAGGATTTGGACGTATCCGGCTGGGCACCATGTATATAAGGTGCCCCGCCGCCTCCTGCGCGAGGCACGCTGGGAGACATTGAGAGGAAACCCTAGAAACCCTAAGTTCTTGACCTAGCTCTACTCGGGAGCATAGAGAGGCTACTCGGTGAACATCATTCCTTGTACTGTGAGCTACTCGGTGACATATAGCAATACATAGAGAAAGGCAGGAGTAGGGGTTTTACCTCCTCACGAGGGCCCTGAACCTGGGTACATCGTGTTGTTTGTGTTGTGTGGATCTTACCTCACGCGGCTACTCGTCGCGTGATCCCTCCCCGGACACCTCCAGCGTCCATCGTCCCCACATCTTTAGCCATCCCATGGCATCTGCCGTGACACCACCACGACAGTTGGCGCCCACCGTGGGGCAACCAGCGGCGCTGGCTGGAGTTACTGTTCGGACGGGACCTTCATCTGCGGAGCGCGTGGTTTGTGGCCTTGTCCACAGATTCGGCTCCTTCGACTTCGTCACTGACAACGCCGGCTGTTTCGGCGGTAAGGCCATGCCGGAGGGCGGCTCGGTGATCTCCTTCGGCTCGCATCTCGTCTACGTCGCCACCGTCGCCAACGACGCCTACCCCGAGCTGGTGCACGACGCGGAGGATCCTCCCGCGGTTGTTGCTGCTCGTGGAAGGCCTGCGTGCAGCTCTGCGTGCTGCGCTGAGGTGATGGTGACGGGCGTGGCGGCAAACGTTGGCGCAGCCGCTACTGGCGCTGCGGCCATCGTCGAGGAGGTTGACGACCCGCCTGCTGGTGGCAGAGATCATCGGCCCTACGAGAAGCAATGCAACTTGCCGCCTTCCACCTCTACGGTCATCCCCGCGTCTGCAGCGCGGACCGGCATGCCCACGCCCACCGACGTCGAGCTCCTAGCCACGCGGGAGCAGCTCGAGCGGCAACGCCAGGAGCTGCTCGCCGAGCAGGCGGAGTTGGAGAAGATCAGATTGGAGCTGAGCCTGGACCAGCTCGAGTACAACAAGGCTCACGGCTTCACGCCGGTTGCCAGGAGGCCCAGCAGGGTAGGCGCAACGCGGCGCAACCTAGGCGCCGAGATGGCGACTGTTGCGGAGGAGCCCGCTCAGTCCGCCACCGCGAACACCCTCACAAGGCCAAGGTACAGCACGCCCGCCAAGACGCTGCGGGCTGCGGAGGCTGTGGCTGCCGAGTTGCCGCGCCTAGAGGGAGAGGCGCGTCGCAGGCAGCAGGAGAGGCTAGGCGAACTGGTGCTGGAGGCCGCCAGGCAGAACGAGGAGTTCCGGAAGGCCAACCCGGGAGCTGGAGCTTCGCAAGTGGTTCATTCGCACGCGGCAAGATCTAACGATCAAGCCTCATCTCCGCATCCTAGCCGCGAGAAGAGCCGCAGCGGGCGTACGGGTAGAGACAGGCAAATGCAGGTGTATGACCCGGCTGCTGCCGCGAAACAGGTTGCTGTGCCGCAGCAGCCCGGGCGGGAACACAACGCTGCAAGAGCAGGCTCTCAAGCCCATCAAGCTCAAAGCCGTGTCCGAGAAGCCGCACGTCCGGGTACTTCTCGGCAACCCGCAGCTCCGCCTACTCGGCAGAGGCTACAGCCGCGTCCAGTGGCACCAGTCGTCAACCCGGTGGAGCAGCCCGCAGCTATGCAGCCGGATAGGTATGATGATGGCTACTCGGCTATGGAGATGGCCGGTTATGACATCCATGACCGTGTGGGTGAGCGCGTGTTGGCGCCTGGAGATGCAAGGCACCAGCTGGACCGTATCAGCTTGTCGGCGCGGCTTGAGAGCACGGGTCCTCCCGGCCCCGAGTGCTTTGGCCCGCGCATCATGAACGAGCCGTCCGTGAAGGGCTTCCAGCTCGCAAGAGGCACCAAGAGCTACAATGGTAGCACCAAGCCCGAAGATTGGCTCAATGACTACGTCACCGCAGTCCACATTGCGGGTGGCAACCGGAGATGGGCGGTGCGCTATGTGCCGCAGATGCTAGAGGGTCCAGCTCGTACTTGGCTCAACAACTTGCCCAAGCACAGCATAAACTGCTGGCTGGACTTCTCGGACGCATTCGTCAGCAACTTCACCAGCACCTACAAGAGGCCGAATAGGCCACAGCAGTTGTCGGCCTGCCGGCAGCGAGAAGATGAGACGGACCGCGAGTACCTTACTCGGTGGAGCACCCTGAGGAACACCTGTGAGGGTGTGAATGAGGCACAGGCCATCACTTGGTTTGCGCAAGGTTGCCGGCACGGCAGCATGCTTTGGCAAAGATTGCAGAGGGAGATGCCCAACACCCTGGCCGAGACCATCAAGATCGCGGATCAGTACGCGCTCGGTGATCCTACTCAGCCACTGATGGACTCCTCTGAGCCGAGAAGGAACTTCAACAGCAACAAGCGCAACGAGTTCCGCAACAAACGCCGAGTAGATACTCGGTATGATCCCGAGGAGGTGAATGCAGTGAACATCGGAGGCGGTGGTGGCCAAAGGCAGAAACCTGCTGGAGCCTACGGGCAGAACCAGAACCAGGGCCAAGGCAACAAGAAACCGTTCCGCACGGCGCAGCCGAGTAGCGGGAACTCCGAGCAGCCGAAGAAGTTTGTCTTCGATGACATGAAGGATGGTCCGTGCAGCTTCCACACTCATCACCCCTCAAGGCCTGCGAACCATACTACTCGGCAGTGCGAATGGTGGGACATAATCAAGAGTGATGGCTTGCCTCCTCCTCCTCCCCTGCCAGCCGCAAATGCTGCTGTTCAGCCTACTCGGGCACCCGCAGCTCGGCCCCCAGTGTATCCGAGAAGGGAGAATGTCAACCAGGTGGCTTTAGGAGCCAACCAGAACTTCAACAATGAGAGATACCGCAACAACAACAACAACTATAACCGCAACAACAACAACAGAGGCAACAACAACTATCAGGGCAACAACAACAATGGCAACAATGGCAACAACGGGGGCAATGGCTCTAACCAATACCAAGAGCACCATGAGAGCTATATGATCTTCACTTCTGAGGCAGTCGACAAGCAGTCACAACACAGGCGGGCCATGGAGGTCAATGCAGTGGTTCCGGCTGTCCCTCACTACATGTATTGGTGCGACCAGGAGATCAGGTGGACTCGGGCAGATCACCCCAAGGTGATGCCCAATCCGGGTACCTATGCTTTGGTGCTGGATCCTACCTTCCTGGGTCCCGAGAAGAATGTGAGGTTCAGCAAAGTGCTGATCGACAACGGCAGCAGCATCAACATTGTGTATAAGGACACACTCGAGAAGCTTGGCCTGGCCGAGAACATGATGCTGCCCAGCAAGACCACTTTCCATGGGATTGTGCCCGGGATCTCGTGCAACCCGATTGGCCGAGTGTGGATTGATGTGCTATTCGGTACTCGGGAGAACTGCCGCACAGAGCGCCTGCAGTTCGAGGTGGTGGATCATCAGAGCCCATATCATGCTCTACTCGGAAGGACTGCTCTGAGCAAGTTCATGGCCTCTACTCATGTGGCTTACCTGAAGATGAAGATCCCTGGGCCAAATGGCATCATCACCATCTCGGGAGATTACAAGAAGTCCATGGAGTGTGCCTCTGCTAGCTCTCAGCTAGCGGAATCAATGGTGATTGCTGCCGAGAAGAAGAAGATGTACGAGGTGGTAGCCATGGCTCAGTCCGCACAAGCTGGCGCACAAGGTGTGCCAAGTACTCAGCATGGTACTGCTTTCCAAGCTGCCAAGGAGACCAAGACTGTTCAGGTTGACCCCGAGTTCCCGGAGCGCGTGGCCATCATTGGTGCCGGGCTGGCCGAGAAATAGGAAAGCGCGCTCATCCACTTCCTCCGTGAGAATCGGGACGTGTTCGCCTGGACCAATGAAGATCTACCAGGAGTCCCGAGGGAGTTGGTTGAGCACTCTTTGCATGTGCGTCCTGACGCCAAGCCCGTGAAGCAGGCCTTGCGCCGTTTCGGGGATGAGAGAAGGAAGGCCATCGGTGATCAAATCACCAAGCTGCTGATCAGTAACTTCATCATGGAGGTGCTGCACCCGGACTGGTTAGCCAACCCGGTCATGGTCGAGAAGAAAAAGGAAGATCCCAAGGCTACCACTGCATGGCGCATGTGCGTCGACTACACCGACTTGAACAAGGCGTGCCCCAAGGATCCTTTCCCGCTACCTCGCATCGATCAGGTGATCGATTCCACTGCCGGTTGTGAACTGTTGTCTTTCATTGATGCCTACTCTGGTTTCCACCAGATCGCACTCAACCCTGCTGATCAAATAAAGACTGCTTTCATTACCCCGTACGGGGCTTATTGCTATCGTGTCATGTGTTTTGGCTTGAGGAATGCGGGTGCAACCTATCAGAGATGCATGCAGAAATGCTTGCATGATCAGCTCGGCAAGAATGTGCAGGTGTACGTAGATGACATTGTCATCAAAACGAATAAAACACATACTCTGCTTGCCGATCTTGAGGAAACCTTTGCTAACCTACGCAAGTACAAAATGAAACTGAATCCGAGTAAGTGTACCTTTGGTGTACCAGCTGGAAAGCTACTCGGTTTTCTTGTTTCTAGTCGGGGCATTGAAGCCAATCCGTCTAAGATAAAAGCTATTGAGAGCATGTCTTTGCCGAGATCATTGAAGGATGTGCAGAAATTCACGGGTTGTTTGGCATCTCTGAGCCGTTTCCTGGGCCGAATGGGCGAGAAGGCTCTGCCTCTGTACCAGCTGATGAAGAAAAGCGACAAGTTTGTCTGGACTCCGCAAGCGGATGTGGCATTCAATGAGCTGAAAGCAATGTTGGCTAGTGCTCCTGTCTTGGCTAGTCCGCTACCCAAGGAGCCTATGCTGCTATACATTGCCGCGACTAACCGAGTAGTCAGCGTGGTGATAGTGGTGGAGCGAGAAGAAGAAGGCAAGAGTGTGCAGCGCCCAGTCTACTATCTCAGTGAAGTGCTGTCCAGTTCCAAGCAAAACTACCCGCATTACCAGAAGATGACATATGGTGTGTACCTGGGCGCCAGGAAGCTGAAACATTACTTCCAGGAGCATCCCATCACTGTTGTGAGCTCAGCTCCCATCTCGGACATCATGGGTAACAAGGAGGCGAGTGGCAGAGTAGCAAAGTGGGCAATTGAGCTAGCTGCGTATGCTCCCGCATATACGAGAAGAGAAGCCATCAAGTCTCAGGTGCTGGCAGAATTTCTTGTCGACTGGGCCGAGATGCAATATGAACCTCCTGCTCCAGTCTCAAACTACTGGAAGATGCACTTTGATGGCTCAAAGGTGAAAGAAGGCCTTGGTGCTGGCGTTGTGCTTACATCACCCAAGCGGGATCAGCTCAAGTATGTGTTGCAGATTCATTTCAAGGCATCCAACAATGTAGCCGAGTACGAGGCAGTTGTGCATGGTTTGCGTGTAGCAAAGGAGGTTGGTGTGCAGTGCATTATCTGCTATGGCGACTCGGACCTGGTGGTGCAGCAAGTCTCAGGTACCTGGGATGCCTTGGATGCCAACATGGCGTCGTATCGTTTCCTGGTGCAGTCAATGACTGGGTTTTTCGAAGGCTGTGAGTTCCAGCACATCCACCGAGCAGAAAACGAAGCAGCGGATGAGCTGTCCAAGTTGGGATCTTCTCGGCAGTCTATCCCGGCAGGGATTGCCTTGGAGCATTTGAGGAAGCCGTCCATCAAGCCTTCCCCCAACTCGGAATCCATCTTTGTTCCCTCTCTGCCGAGTGAAGAATCTGACCCAATGGAGATCGACTGGGAGAGTGCTGCAGGGAACCCGGGGACTGCCACTCCTTACCCGGGGACTGCCACTCCTTACCCGGGGACTGCCACTCCCTACTCGGGGACTGCCGCTCCCTACTCGGGGGCTGCCATTCCCTACTCGGGGACTGCCATTCCTTACTCGGGGACTGCCACTCCTTACTCGGGGACTGCCATTCCCTACTCGGGGACTGCCATTCCTTACTCGGGGACTGCCACTCCTTACTCGGGGACTGCCACTCCTTACCCGGGGACTGCCACTCCTTACTCGGGGACTGCCGTCCTCAACCCAGAAGCTGTTGCATTCATTGAAGAAGTTCTCGCCAATCGATCTGGGCTGCAAAGAAGCGCTCCTACTCCTCCTGTGCAACCACCAGAGCCTGTCCCAATGGAAATGGACGAACCAGTGTTTCCCGTGCGGGAGACACCGAGTTGGGCAATGCCCATATTATCCTTTCTAAGGGACGGTACTTTACCTGAAGATGAGGTGACCGCGAGGCAGATTCAGAGAAGATCCAAGGGATACGCCTTAGTCCGAGATGTGCTGCACAAGAGAAGTGCCACTGGTGTGCTGCAACGTTGTGTGAGCCCAGAGGAAGGAGAAGAAATCCTGGTGGAGATACATCAAGGAGAATGTGGGCATCATGCCTCTTCTCGGGCCTTAGTCAAGAAAGCTTTTCGGCATGGCTTCTACTGGCTCACTGCATTGCAGCAAGCTGAGGACATTGTGAGGAAGTGCGCCGGCTGCCAGATGTTCGCAAGTAAGATTCACGTGCCAGCATCCGAGTTGAAAACAATTCCTATCACATGGCCGTTTGCTGTTTGGTGCTTGGATATGGTTGGTCCTTTCAAGCCGGCTAAGGGCAATATGACACATATCTTGGTCATGGTGGACAAGTTCACCAAGTGGATCGAGGTGAAGCCTATTCGGAAGTGTGATGGAGTCACAGCTGTGAAGTTCGTGAAAGATGTGATCATGAGATATGGCTACCCACACAGTATCATCACCGACAACGGTACCAACTTTGCAGAGGGGGCAATGGTGCGATTCTGCAGAGATAAGCATATCCGACTAGACGTTGCGTCAGTCGCGCACCCTGCCTCCAATGGGCAAGTTGAGAGAGCAAATGGGATGGTACTGGCAGGCATCAAGCCGAGGCTGATTGAGCCATTGCTGAAAACACCTGGGTGTTGGCTAGAAGAGTTGCCAGCGGTGTTGTGGAGTCTAAGGACTACCCCTAACCGGTCAACCGGCTACACGCCATTCTTCTTGGTATACGGGGCTGAGGCCGTGTTGCCAATAGACTTAGAGCATGACTCCCCCCGAGTAGCCCTCTACACTGAGGTGGAGGCGAGAGAAGCTCGAGAAGACGACGTTGACCTGCTTGAAGAAGCAAGAGAGCTGACTCTGTCACGTTCGGCTGTCTACCAGCAAAACCTGCGGCGCTATCATAGCCGAAAGGTGAACCCAAGGGTTTTCCGAGAAGGAGACATGGTCCTTAGGCTTGTGCAGCGCACAGCCGGGATGCACAAGTTGTCTCCTCCATGGGAAGGGCCTTTCATTGTCAGCAAAGCGCTGCACAATGACGCGTACTATCTTGTAGATATGCGCCCATCGCAGGCGAACAGGGCAGATAAAGCTGGAGAGGAAACCAAGCGTCCCTGGAATGTAGCTCTACTTCGTCGTTTTCATTCGTAAGCAAAGATGTGTATGTACTCTTTCATCCGAGTTGAAATTCTACTCTGCAATCTAAAATTGTTCTCGGGGACTGCCCTCGTCCAAAATTGCTCTAAGTGTTTTTACTCGGTTTGTTCCTCTGTCTATTCGGTTGCTTCACTTCAGAACTCAAAAGTGCATTGAGTACTGTGTTTAAACCTACATGCCAACTCTTCGACTTCGCTGCTGTCCGAAACCCGGCTTCATGGCAAGCAAGAGAACAAGCAAAAGGTCAATGAGCACACGAAAATCGCTAAGGAAGAAAAAGTGCAGGAACCGAGTAGATTGTCGGTTACTTTTTGTTCCTCGTTTTCGTCTTCTCGGCTAAATGGTGGGCTGCGTTATCATGATTGTTCTCTAGCGGCTAAGTATTTGCAGCCTTGTTCTTTAATTCTCGTGACTCGAATACCAAACAAGCGACAAGTCGCAGGTAGAGCAGAGATGAAAAGACAGGGTGAATAAGAAAAGCTACTCGGGGACTCGCATGGAAACACAACTCGGCATTGAGCCATTGTCGTTCAAATTGATTAATGTCAACGTAAACTGAGTGGGCATAAAAACTGAGTAGCAAGCGAAAACAAATATTGTCTGATACATATGCTCCCGGCATCCCGGGGATCTGATAAATGTTCAAGTTAAAAAAGTTGCAGGTGGCCTCAGGTTGAGGAGGCAGTGTTCTCGGCGCTGGCATGGGCAGTTGCTTCCTCGACGGCTGTCTTGGTAGCAGTTTCTTCAGCGGTGGCTTTCTCGGCAGCTTCTTCGTTGTTGGTGGTGTCCGTTTCCGTCTGTACGGCGGCGGACTCCTCCATCTCAACATCATTCTGGGTGGCCGTCTGCTCGGATGTAGCTGTGGCCACCGAGATGGGGCCTGGAGCCGAAGAGGAGCCAGCGGTGTGGCTAGGAGGTGGCACCGTGTCGTCGAGAGCAGCACCCGAGGAGGTGCCGAAGTTGAGTGGCTCGCTGTCGATGTGGGCATGCTCTTCCTCATCGCTACTCGCGACGACGGTGGCCTTGCCCTTCCCGGCCTTGCCCTTGGGAGATTCGAAGTAGTCCGCAAGTTCTTCCTCATCGTCGTCCTCGTCGTCCTCCAAGTCGGCTTCCTCCTCATCTTCATAATCAGTGTCCGGCTCGGGGGGGCCGTCGATGTAGACCTCCGTCTCGGCATACTCGGCAACTTCATAAGCGATCTGCTTGCGCAAGGCCACGCTAGCGGCATCGTTTTCCCACTTGGAGTTACTGCGCTTCCCGCGGATGCGCTGCATGTCAAGGTTCTCGTACCAAGACGCCATGCAGAGAAGCATCACATCTGCACCAGCACGGGCTGCAGAGGCTCGCCACTTCTTCAGCTCGGCCTTCGCTGCCTCCAGCTTGTGGGCGAGATCCCGCATCTTTCTTGGCTGGGGGTCATGAGGCCAGAACAACCTGTGAAGCTCAAAGCCCACGTGCACCAAGTCGGTTCCAAGACCGACTAGCTGATCGAAGAAGCTTTTGAGCACCAGCAAGACGTCCTCGATCTCAGAACTAGTATCTGCCTCCTCGCCCTTCGAAAGGCGAAGCGCTCGGTTTGTGGCCAGAGTAGGCGCAGATGTGGAATCGAGAGCAGGCCAGATATCTGAAATAGCAAATGGCAACTTCAAAAACCGAGAAAAGGGAAACCGAGAAGAGAAAGACCGAGAAGAGAGGATGCAGGGAAGAAGAAAACTTACCCCTCAATTGGCGGCACAGCTGCTGCAGCTTGGATTTCCAGGACTCCTCGTTGCCAATACGTTTGTCTTGGATTCCGCGAAGAGTGGTCATCTGAGCGAAGAGATTGGCATTGGTTTTCTTCAGAGTTTCGCATTCAGACTCGAGGGCCCTCTCCTTGGCCTTGAAAGTGGTCTCGGCCTTGGCTTTCTCGGCGATGGCCGCGTCCCTCTCGGCGCCAATCTTCACAGCGTCCTGGAGTGCTTGCTGAAGTCGGAGCTGCAGGGATTCCATCTCGGTGGTGTGGTCCTTCACAAGAGCGATGGTCTGGTCAGACAGCTGTTTCTCCACCTCTGCTGGCTTGATGCAATCTTGGTGCGCCTCAGCAAATGACTTGTGATCTTCTGCGAAGAGATTGATAAGGTTAGCCGAGAAGTAAAACAGGAAACAGACTTAATACAGAACCGAGTAAACAGCAAGCTCACCTTCAAGTCTCTTTATGGTGGCCTCGGCGTCTGCCACAAAAGCACGGCACTTCTCGTGCTCGTCGACTAGGGCTTTCAGGTTAGCTGCAGAGAAGGAAAGGTTAGGGCCAAAGAAAGCAGGAGCGGGCGTAAAAATAAAACGCAGAAACCGCGTAGCTAAAAGGCCTACCCTGCACTTCAGCCAGCTGCTGGCTGCTCTCTTTGGCGTTCTTGCTTGCGGCCTCGGCATCTGCCTTCTCTTTCTCCAGTGCGGTGATGCGCCTCCTGGCGATGGAGTGGTTCCAGAGAAGGATGCGGTACAAGTTGGTCCGCTTGAGAACGGTATCCTGAAAACCGAGAAGAAAATGAGTTAGGCAAAGCAGAGAAGATTTGGCCCGAGTAGGAGGCTACTCGGAGAGTATCCACCTACTCGCCCCAAATCTCGGGGACTGGGAGTGATGGTGAGAAAGAAGAAAGGCGAGTAGAAGAGAAGAAAATTCAACTCGGAAAAGGCCAAAAGACTTACTGCGTAGCTCTGTTCGATATCCTCGGCATTCTTGCGATGCAAGAACATCTTGGCTGCGAGGGTGGCGGTATCGGTGGAGACGGACATGGGCTGGTGTCCCAAGTCGATCTTGTTCCACTCCACGCGGTAGTGGTCGACGGAGCCAAGAGTCAAGCCGTGCCACTTCTCCTCTCCAAGAACAGCGCTGTCCCACTTGGCGCTGATGTAGCCGACAGTGTCCAGTACCTGCTCAAGACCCTTGGAGGTTATTGGCTTGTCTTGGACTCCCCGAGAAGCAATATTGATGGGCTTGTTCTGGGCTGGATCGAAGGGAGGAGTGATCCTGGCTACAGCTTTCCTCCCCTTCTGAATAGCTACAGCTTTATCTTGGGGAGGGAAACCAATGCTATGTTGGTGGCTAACCTCAATCATGTATTCCGGGTAGCAGGGCTGACCAGCAGCGCGAGCGCCCGCAGAGAGCGCAGCAGGAATTGGGCCGGAGTCGCGGATCACGAGTGCTCCGCCTGCAGATGCGCCTTGCTCTCTGGCCCTTTCTTTCCTCTGCTCCTTCTCGATCTTCTGCTTCTCGGGGTCCTCGGGTTTCTTCCCCTCAGTTTTGGCCTTTGCCTTCTCGGCGACTGCTTCCTCGGCAGCTCGCTTCTCGGCTTTCTTCTGTTCAGCCCTGAGCTTCTTCTGCTCGGCCTTGGCTCTCTCAGCAGTTTCTTTCTCGGCTTTGGCCTTCTCGGCGGCCTTCTCCTTGGCCTTGGCCTCCTCAGCAGCCACCTTATCGGCAGCCTCCTTCTCAGAAGGGCCCTTCTCGGAGCAGTAATCCCTCAGAGCATCAAGGGCCCGTTGCCTGGTTACTCGCCCAGGAGGGCTGGGTGTGTTCTTACCCTGTGGCGACAAGGAAGATGTCGGCGGTGTAGGGTCTTGCACAGTTGGTGGCGCTGCAGACCCGTCACCCAGCGCAGTCTCTAGCTGGGCGCTACTCGGAGCGCCGCCTGGCAACGGATAAGCATCCGTGACGGTGGCATCCGCAGCGGCGTTGTCTCCTACTTGCTGCTCGACAGCAAGATTGTCTCGTGCACCAGCCTCTGTGCTGGTTTGCTCTGGTTCTGCTTCAGGCCGCTCGGGGGCGGCAGTGTCTTGCATATCATGGTCTCGGATCTCCTCGGCATTGCTAGCCGGAGGAGAAGGTGATCTTTCGGGGTGGACGGCAGCGTCCTGAGCTGCCGCTTCGGATCCTGCTCCCTGAGCAGAAGTGATCGGTGCGTTGGCGGCAGCAGCGTGGGCAGTGTTGTCCTCCTCGTCGTCATCGACGTTGATCAGAGGAATTGGGGTTTCCTTGGCTTGGCCGGATGCGCAAGCGGCGTTCACGTCCAGGGGAGCTCTGTGGAAAGAGGAGAAGGGAATCAGGAAGCGGAAGAAAATGGGGAAAATGGTACTGCGCGAGAAGTAAGACGACTGGGAAGGAAGCTTACGCGGTAGTGGAAGAGAGCTGTTTCCTCTTTCTCTTCGTGGTGAGCTTGGTGGGTTTCTTCTTCTCGGGGGTCTCTCCCTCCTCGGCGGGCTTCTTCTTCTTCTTGGCAGGGGGCGCTCGTGCTTCGCCGCCTGTCCGTTTGCGAGTTTCGGGGGGGGCAACCGACAGAGGCTTGACGACAAGGGGCGCATCGCCCTTGTTCTCGTCCTCATCCTCGTCGTCCTCCTCCGCAGCGGCCTCGTCTGAGAAATTCAAGGGAGAAGAAGGAAGAATCAGAAACAGCAACGCAAGAGGTTGATGTTCTTCAGAAACAAACGGGATAAAGATAACAGTACCGTGAGAGCCTTCATCCGACCAAGTGTTGAGGACGTCGCGCTTCTCGGGAACGGGGCTGCTCTGCTCCGCGTCATCAGAGGGAGGTAGATCATCCTCCTCGCGATCCTTGGACCAGTTCTCCTCGAGGACCTCGCTGCTTTCAGTGAGCTGGCGAGTAAGAGTCTGAAAGGCAGAGAAGGATCACGAGTTAGCCGAGTACCAGAATAGAACTCTACTCGGGTAGGCGTGCACCCACGAAGCACACTAAGCCCAGGCTTTTTTCTAAGTTTCCTACTCGACGAGGCGTGCAAGCACAAAGCACACTAAGCCTAAGGCGATTTAGCTAAGTGTCCTACTCGGTGCACAAGGTGATTGCTAGTCGAGGCGAAAAGATAAGCTATCTACTCGGAAGGCAGAGACGAAAACAGAGTAAGGGAGACGTACCCGTAAGATTGGAGTCCTGCGGCTGAACGGAACGAACCCGTACCGCCACTTCTCGTTGAGGCCGGTCTTCAGAATGTTCCTGGCAAGCCGGGGAACGTCAGCGTCGTCGATCTCGACGGTGGTAGTCCTGGTGCAATCGCGAGGCCCTCCCATGTAACACATGAGGTGGCATCGCTCCTGCAGAGGGAGCACCCGGCGTTTGATCCAGCACGCCACTGGATCGTCATTCCGGAGGCCATGCGTCTTCAGCCAGCCGAGTTGCGTCTCTATCTCGGTGGCGATCTCGTCGTTGACGGGCTTCTCCTTCCAATTCGACCCGAGTGGAGCACGCTTGCTCCAAGGGGGCAGATTGATCCGATCGTCGACGGGGGCTCCATCAGCGGCGGCAACGTTCCTCACGTAGAAGAACGTTTGCTGCCACATTCGGCAGGAATCCAGCCCCTGGATACGGGGGTGGTTCGTGCCGTTCCGCTGCACCATCATGGCACAGCCGACGTCGGTGGCGCGAGGAACGCCCGCGCTGTCCTTCTTCCCGGCAGATTGTTGGCGGAGGTGGAAGTAGCGGAGCCATGTCTCCACGGTGGGCCTGATGCCGAGAAAAGCCTCGCACACCACGGCGTGGTATGCGAGGAAAACAACTGCATTGGGCGGCAGATGGTGCATCTGCAGCCCGAAGTGGTTCAGGAACTTACGCATGAAGTCCGACGCTGGCAGCCCGAACCCGCGCTCGAAGTGGGACATGAACACCACGCGCTCTCCGTCCCTGGGCTTGGGCACGGTCTCGTCGTCGGGCGCCCGGCACTCCACGCCGGGGGGAACCCTTCTCTCATTCACAAGCCAGGCGAGGTTGGCTTGGGTGATGGAGGAACCGGCCCAGCAGGACTTGGCCATGGTTGCGAGTGGAGGAATCGGAAATCAAATGGGTTTGGTGGTGGAGCGAGTCCGCGGCGGCGCAGGGGCTAGCGCGGCGGCGGAGCGCTCGGTGGCGAAGAAGAACGGGAGGAAGAAGAGGAAATGAGCAGGGAAGGGGAAAAGGAAGTTACCGCGGGGGTATTTATACCCCCTCGGCGAGATTACCGTTACCGCTGCGGGAGTGGGATCGATTGTGGCGTGTGGTGGGTCCTGTGGCCGAATAGAAACGCACACAAGCGCAGGCTGCGCGCGTAACGGCCGCATTTGATCCCACCTTCAGATCGTGGCCAGTAATTGCGCTTGATGGGACACGACGGCCGGTGGGCCCACGGCGTGAAAACTGGACACGTGGCGTCGTGTCTTGGGCAACCAAACGACAAGGTCGTGGATGCTTGACACGTAGGCAGTGCCTGCGTGAAGGGCTGGATGTTGCTCTGCGCTGCAGAGGCTCAGTTTGCGAAATTTCGCTAAGTCTTTTTACTCGGATACAGAGTAGGAAGCGAGTGCTACTCGGAAAAGAGGAGACTCAAGATACTTTCCAGATAGCTACTCGGAGGACCTACTCGGCATCTTGAGGTTCGATGGGTAAGATGCAAAGGCTGGTTTTAAGCTGGCAGAGCCTAGTGAACAAGTTCGCAAGACTCAACCAGCTTCGGGGACTGCTGTCGGGGGGTTACCCCCGAGTAGGGTAAAGACAGGTGATAAAGGCCGCGTACAGAAGAAAGGTTTGGTCGAGTATCCGACTACCGAGTACTCGCTACCCGGTAGTCTGCTACCCGGTCTCACCTCGAGATGGCCAGACGGAGATATCAATCAGTTTCTACCCTGTCGAGTAGAAGGTTTGGCCCGAGTACAATTGGCGGGAACCTTTGGCGGGAAACTACTCGGGCAGGAAGTCAAAAGAGCCTTTCTGACACAGGATCCCGCGTATCCTGGGTCCGTACTTGGCAGCATTCGAACTACTGTTCACGTGGGGACGGCCTGCCTGACAGTGACAGCATGGAAGCAGTCGGTGGCAGGATAAGGGGGGCCTACTCTGTGACTAGGTACAGTGATACCAGTCTGTCCCCTAGTTTTGCCCAACGACTTTACAGAAGCGGCCAAGACCAACGACCAAAGCTGTCAGGCCGTACTCGGAGAAAGGACATGTGAACAGTATGTCGACACTTGTCTAGGATTTGGACGTATCCGGCTGGGCACCATGTATATAAGGTGCCCCGCCGCCTCCTGCGCGAGGCACGCTGGGAGACATTGAGAGGAAACCCTAGAAACCCTAAGTTCTTGACCTAGCTCTACTCGGGAGCATAGAGAGGCTACTCGGTGAACATCATTCCTTGTACTGTGAGCTACTCGGTGACATATAGCAATACATAGAGAAAGGCAGGAGTAGGGGTTTTACCTCCTCACGAGGGCCCTGAACCTGGGTACATCGTGTTGTTTGTGTTGTGTGGATCTTACCTCACGCGGCTACTCGTCGCGTGATCCCTCCCCGGACACCTCCAGCGTCCATCGTCCCCACATCTTTAGCCATCCCATGGCATCTGCCGTGACACCACCACGACATAAATAAATATGTATTTTATTTTTTTGCATGCATGCTCAATTTTAATTAAAATATCTCATTAGTTGAATATCGGGTGAAAAATCTACAAATTGACATACACGTACGAATATACATCATTCTGACTGAAAAAATGTTGAACAAAATATGAGTGCTTGTTGGACAAATAGGTGTTATTATCGGAACAAAAACATTTGGGCCCATGAAAACAATACTGCATTACTTGTGGAACAAACCACATATTCTTCATAAAAATAATCTAAGTAAAACAAGAACATATTTCAAATGAAACAAGTCGCAACAATTGATGGAACACAAATTTAGACAATATGAAAGAAAATTTAAGTCTCATAGAACAAAGCATGATTATTAGCGGAACAAGAAAAACGTGGATTATTTTTGGACAAGGTCACGTAAATTTTAACTTGTCATGGATGAAATCTCTGCTACTAGCGGAATGAATTTTTTGGGAAAGTGAAAAAAATATTTAGGCCTGGTGGAACAAAAATATCACTAGTAGAGGAACAAGTATTTTGAACGGGCGAAACAAAATTCAAATGACTCATGGAACAAATCATAACTACTAGTGGAACAAATAATTACATCAGCCGGAAAAAAATAGTATATGTGGAACAAATCATTACTACTGTGGGATTGAAACATTTGAACCAAGTGAAATAAAATTTAGGCAACACATCGGAAAAGAATATTATTGGTGGAATTATTATTTGGATAGATTGAAAAAATCATGATTTCGGGAAGAAGAAAAAAATAGACCAACTAAAACAGATTTAAGTGGACGTGGAATAAATCACAACTACGAGTGGAACATATAATTAGAATAAGTGGAACAAAAATTTATAGCACCTTAAAAACATCATAGCTGCTAGAAAAACATAAAATTTGACCGAGTGAGACAAAATTTAAGTGCCCGTGGAACAAAAATTAAGTGCTTGTGGAACAAATCAAAGTAGAACAAATTTTAATGTTTGCGGAACAAACTACTAATAGAAACAAAAAATTGGAAAAAACTGAACGATATATATGTGCCCATTAAAACTAATGCCCATGGAACCATTGTCATCTACTAGTGGAATAAAAATATTACTGCTCGCGGAATTAGTTGAATGTATTAGTACATGGAATGAACATTAAGACTTGTAGAAATATTACCCGCCTAACAACATTTAGGGCCCGAGGAACAATAGACCTAAAAAAAATTAAATGGTGAAATGATGACAAATCAAGAACCAAAAATTGAGCATGGTGTGCAAAAGGGAAAAAAGCATGCTATGATGCAGAGAAGGACTTATAAAACTAATAA
This sequence comes from Alopecurus myosuroides, assembly GCA_028641055.1. NCBI lineage: Eukaryota > Viridiplantae > Streptophyta > Magnoliopsida > Poales > Poaceae > Alopecurus > Alopecurus myosuroides. The sequence continues at coordinate 487,084,127 of CM054059.1, read as the reverse complement.
CAGGGGGGAAAACTAAAGAAAATATTTAGCATAGAGTCATTGCAAACAACTATGTTCATTGATAGTTAAAAAACAATGTTTGACTTTTATTTTCAAACGATTGTACCATGCAAATCCGTGGAACTTGGAAATAGGGAAAAAAGTGACCAAGTAAAGGCTGTGATATCTCAGCTCCACCACGTAGGATAATTGCTGAGTTGCAAGATAGAAATGAAAAAAAAGATATTTTCTTTCTCTTAATTAAGAGATGATCTCCTATCAAGAAAGGTAAAACATTTTACCTTTGTACTAGGTGTCTTTGTTTTTAGTTAAATTTTAATCATTCAATAATTTAGATCCTATAGACAATAATTTTTAGAGATAACGGTAATATAACATGTTTTTTGTGTTCTGCAAGATGACATGGAATAAATAAGAGAAGACGGTATTTGCAAGTAGTGTGCACGCCTTAACAGTTGTGAAATGTCTATATTGGACCATGGGGCTAATATTAGCTTGTTTCTTCCATAATCCTTGCCTTTTCTAGTCATTTTTATGGTAAGTGGGTGTCTTCTAGTCTAGTTTTTTTTACCGGAGGCTTAAACCCGACGTTAAATTAATGACGCCAATGGCGGAAGATACAAAGTGTTGAACCAGGTCACAAATACCTCCACACACACAAATAAAAGTTCAAGCCAAAGGGTTGTACAAAGAAAACAGTAAGAGTAGAGCTACGTGCAAGCTAGGCGGACGGAAACACGAGGCAAAAAAAAAATCATTGAAGAGCCAAAGATGTCGACGAGGTTAGACACCTTCAACGGCAGGGTAGCATCGCCCGGTCAAATCTCTATTGCCAAAGGGACCCCTATCCCGGACCGACAAGAGAAATCGGTGCCGTTGGGCTAGAGCTCACCCTAGAGGTCGAGCCGAGGCACCAACAGACGCAACCATCCGCCGCGAAGGGTCAAAACCAATAGGCAGACCCGGTCGCTGACACCAGACCACCATCGGAAGAGACACACACCGTGGACTCCAAGACGGCTCCAGAGTTCTGTCGTTGCCCGATCCGAAGGGATCAATGGTTTTCACACAGCGCCTCGGAAGGACATGGAGGAGCCGTGACGGAGCCTTCACGAAGATACACGGCTCCCACGGGTGTCGCCACCATCGGTCAGGCAACGCCTGGCATATTTTCACCTCGGCACAAATCCCCGACACCAGATGCAAGTGTGGTCGGCTGCTGAGGTAGCTACCGAACAACTTCCACCGACCGCCTCTCACCACTCATCACGTTGTCCTCGTGGCCATGACCACCAGGCACCACCCGAGCCATGACCCCCGCCTCGGCGTCACGACTCCCACCGACCAGGCCCGTCGTCCTGGCACCCAAAGAGAGTCCACACTCGCTTGATATCGAAGAGAACAGGCTGTTCGCGCGAGACCGGTCACCCTGCCACCGTAACGAGCACAACTCCACAACCACCTGCCTACATCAGCCTCCCGTCGCCCACGCCACTGCACCTTCCACCGAACACCCAAGGATGGCCAGGAGGCATCCCACCGGACAGCGAGACAGCCCCGAACGGCAATGAGACGCGCGGGAAGTCCCCGATCTCGATCTGGGCTCATGCCCTTGATCTAGATCTGAACGTGGGGCACTGCCAGACAGCTCCCAAAGCACCGCCCCAAGCTGTGCTAGAGCTCTCCCATGGCAGCATCAGCCCGCCCACCGCTCTAGCCGTCAGAGAGAGCCTCAGAAGCATCGACATCGGGGAGAGAGAGGGGAACCCGGGGTCAAGGAGGGAAGACAGGAGAACATGGTTAGAGATGGAGGGGAGGGGGAGCCCCGCTATCGCCGCTGGCCGGCCGGTCGGCGGCGACGACGAGGGGAGAGAGTGGAGGAGGCGGCGGGAACCTAGCTTGGGTCGCCCACACGGGAGCGACACGGGAGCCTAGGGGGATCTTGTTGATTTCTCACCTGATGATACGGGGTTATAGGTGTGTCTCCTAACTTTAATGTAGTTCCACATGCGGTTATAGGATAATAGACGAAGTGCTTCGAATTACAACTGCTGGTGGATACACATCATAGTTGTACCGTTCCGATGACATTTCAATTTTTCAGAGAAGTGGAGGTTCTCTACTCCTATCGCTTGCTTTATATTAAGGCAAATGCTCTGACACTTCAGCCTTATATCTCTGTGTGATTCTTTGGCAAAAAAAAAATTCCACTAGACTGTCTGCCGCATAAGCTGTATCAAAGGAACTATGATTATATCTCAATCAATTCTCGTCGAATGCACCCGAACTGCTGGGTAATCACTAGAAAAACATTGATCACACGATAACATTGTTGGACCGCGAAGGTCCGTCCCGAGTTGGTGACGGTTTGCGTACGCTCCGGCGATTGCGGTATCGAATTAGCGTGATGTGCGCGTAGGCGGTTCCAGCCCATATCTCATCGCCGCGCCGCCTCAGTTCGTAATCAGCCGCCATCTCCCCACTTTCTGGACGCCAGCAATAGCCTCTCGTGCCCGTGCCGACCCACAAAAGTCTTTCGTATGACCTAGGCGTGCGATCGTAAAATACCTAGCCTACGAGGAGTTTTAGCGGCAGGAGGGGCGATGGAGGATGTTGAGGGGAGGTTGAAGACCTTGCGGCCGACTAAGGAGGAGATACACGGAGTCAGGATCGGGGAAAGGAGCAAAGGAGCGGTGGTCAGGAAGGAGGTGCATGCGATAGGGAAGGTGATCCCAGAGAAACCGGCCATGGCGAGAGTTCTAGAACAAATGCTCGGCTGGTGCTGGTGCCCAATGAAAGGAGTTACTTGCAAGGACCTCGGCAACAATATTTTTTTGTTCACCTTTGGACAGGAATCGGGCAAGAGGAAGGCGGTGAAAGAAGGACCATAGTGGGTGGGAAGGAGTTGATTGTCATGGACGAGTTTGATCCGTACAAACTGATCGAGGATTATGAGTTCAACAAGATTCCCATATGGGTGCATATCTCTAGGCTTCCTTTGGGCACGATGGATCGCGTGATCGGGGAAGATATAGGGGAGGCGATCGAGAAGGTGGAAGAAGTCAAAACAGATGCCGATGGCTGAGCAATCGGCCAGTACATGAGGGTCAAAGTTCCACTGAACATTGAGAAACCACTAATGAGAGGATGGTGCAAATTGACGACAAGGGCAAGATGGGTTGTGGTCCTTTCAAGTATGAATATTTGACGGGTTTTTTCTATGTGTGTGGTATCATTGGTCATGTTGATCGGGAGTGTGACATGAAGTTGAAGAAGGATGAGCAGGCCCAGTTTGGAGGATGGCCGAGGGCAGAGGTTGAGAAGAGAAGGGTAGAAGATCGTAGCAGGAGTAGTGCAAGTGGGGGTAGGTTTTCTAGAGGGGGTAGAAGCCTAGGTTCTAACAAATGGGGAGGACGATCGAGGAGTGATAGCCTTTCTTGGAGGAAAGATGGAAAGGAACATGAGAGGGGAGCTAGTTCTTGAGGTGGATATGACGAAGTTCAGAGTCCACTCAAACTACCGCAAGAGAAGAAAGGAGGATACCGTGGATGTACTAATGTGACGGTGTAGGCGGGAGCTCCCAAGAAGCTAGAGTTTGATGGGCACGTTACAAATGCGGAGAAGGAGGGGGTTTCACTTGTCGGGGTAGCTAGGAAGGAAAAGGAAGCAGGGGTTAGGCTTGGTGTGAGGGAGAAGGATGGGGTAGCGGAAGGGAGTGTGGAGAAGGTGGGGATGGAAGTTGAAGCGGTGGAGGAGACCCGCAATGGTGTCGCACCCGGACTTCTAGGGGATACTCACAGTCCGCTGAACAGTAGAACAAATGGCTTACGGGGCATACCGGCACCCGCATCTCAATATGAGCAGGCCAACACGTAAACGTGTGACAACCATTCTCTATTATTCATCGTCTGCGTAAACCATCCCATAGAAATCAGGACACTTCCGTTGACGTACTTCATAACATACACACATGGTACGTCAACGGCATTTGAACAAGTGATATCACAACAGATCTCTAAGACACAAAAGATTGAAATAAGTTGCAAATAGCTCTCACTAGAGCAGAGATAGCAAATACAATCATCCAGAGGACACATGTCCCAACAATTCATCATTACGTCACAGCGGAAGCATTCAACATGTCTGAGTACAGACAAGAACCAAATAGGCCTAAGAGGCCGGGAATGAAAGGAAAACGGAGCCCATCCACGATGTCTCGGATCCTGCCCAGGTCCGCTATCTACTCGTCAGCAGTCTCGTCATACTCCACGTAGTAGCCACCATGGGGATCCTTGGAAACGTAGTCTGCGGAAACCACAGCCCCAAAGGGGTCAGTACATAAACGTACTCGCAAGCAAGACCCACAGTTCACCAAAGTGTAACCCGTCAACACCAAGCACGGATGCTTTGGGTTCAACGGAAGGAAGGGGATATAAAAGATGCTGCAACTGGCTGCTCTAAACAACTACAGAGTTGCTATAACTTCCGGCTATCAGAAAGGAGATAAGATAGCGTATCGTAACCAGCTATAACTAACCACCAAACAAACCCATCCTGGATCTCGCCCCTTATCCAAAGAAGCAATCCGAGGACAACTCACCTAGTTGGATTAATGATGGTTCAAGTTATTGTGTCGATAAGACTATTACTAGTCAAGTTATCATTAGTTAGGTGTAAGTTGTTCTGAGTACTTGTTAGCCAGTACTTTCACCAAGTAATCCATAACTGCGGAAAACACGGCTTGTCGTGGGATAATCACGGCAGATGTTACCTGGGGTAACTGATCTTGGGGCAAGTCGACACAGGTATTTGGGAGAGGGTTTAGCTCGAAGGAGGACATGGCGAAAGCAATCTAAGAACCGGAAAGTAACTCGCCGGATCTCGATATGATTATACTGGATACTCGATAACGGGTGTTACAACTATGACTCGAATCTCTGGCAAACTAAACCTAGGGGCCGGTTTATAAAGCACCCGCACACCCCTAACTTGCCCTTCAAGGCACATCTTGAGTCCTACTCGAACTCCACATACAAAGCCTAAATTTCCTTATCGCAACCCACAAGCCGGGTTACGAATCTCACAAGCCTTTGGGCCTTCTAGTAACCTCTTTACCCCTATCCGGGTATTACTCTGCTCACCTCGGACCGGATTATACCTTGACGTGGGCCTACCGGGTTACTATCCCCCCATCAGTAGTCCCCAGGATAGCGCGGGCTTCACAGATTCATTCTTGAAGTGCTCGCTATTCCCTAAAAGATACGAAACGCCCAAGCTCACGTGAACCGGGTCAAATTATTTTAACAGATGACTAGACACAGCTCCGTAGCGGTCATTCGACAGCTCAATCCTTCCTCGAATGCTTAACGGACCTTTCCAAATTTGAACCCTAAGATATTAAGGCCCTACTCTCGATAAGGATCCCTGATATCTCGGGATAAATCGCGTTCCCCCTGTCAACGGAACATTTCACCTCGTTCCGAACGCCCGCAACACCAAATCTGTGCGGATAATTATTGCTCCGTAACTTCCGGCTTTCCAGCCGCGGGCGAGCTCACCACTTCCCTTATAAATATTAACCGAAAGTAACCCTAGGCTTTTCACTTCGCCTCAACATCCTTTCTCTCCTCGCTCCCTCGCAGTCCCTGCCACCAGGCTCGCGCACGCTGCGAAAGATAAGGCCATCTCCGGCCGCAATCGACCCCGAGCTTCCCAACGCCGTCATCAAGCATCGCCGTCACACCTTCATTTCTCTCATCAAGGGCCGTGGTGAGACATTCAAGCCGCGCCACGCACCAGCCTCATTTTGGACCCTAGTTTCTTTGGTAAGCCTCTCTCAATCATCCAACTGAAACTCGCAATTTCCTCAATTTGACCAGGATTGGATCTGGGCCAACCCGTAAATTACTTTCGGGTATCATCAAATTGATCCGCTTCGATAGTCCTTAGCTCCTTTAAGCACCTGATGCGCAGTCGCAACTCACCCCCGCACCCTTATTAACCACCAAACTTCATATAGGATTACTTGCGAGTTCTTCGATCTAGATCCGTTCCGCCTTGTTTTTTCGCCTGTCGCATTAACACCCGGATAATCCTCCTTTTCCAGTTAATTCCTTCACAATAAAGGTATGGGCAACCATCCATGTTCACCCAACCCACCTCAATACGTAAGTAATTAACAATTTACTCAATTTCATTTGACACCCGGAAAATTTTCATCATTTAACATCGTAGCGCACTATCCGGGTCTTATTTTAGCCTTCAGCGCCTTAATGTCTCCAGACTTGAATGATCTGGTGTTCCGAATCTTACTCCACATATTTCTTGTCCTTTGCAGGTCAACTCCATGGCTCCTAAAAGACAGGGAAAACACCCGGCTCCTGCTAAGACCTCCCAACCCACTTCTGCCAATTGGGGCCGGTCTTCAACGACGAAGGCCAAACTGGACGGGATGGCCGAGTTAGGAATCCTTCCTTCTCAAAAGGAAATACACTGGAGGGCTCCTGGCGATGAGACCCGTCCCACTCCCATCGATAACGAGGTAATTTGTTTTACCGAGCATGTGACCCGGGGATTCCGTCCTCCGGGTCACCCTTTTTTCCGGGGAGTCTTGAGCCACTACGGCCTCCGGGTGTTCGACATAGGGCCTAACTCTATGCTGAACATCACCCACTTCATAGTTTTGTCCGAGTCGTACTTATGCACTCCACCAAACCTTGCTCTTTTTACCGAATTATTCCAATGCGAACCATGTTATGAGAGCGGTGACGGAACGCTTCTTACCTGCGGCGGGGTATCCATCCAGCGCCGCAAACACTCATTGATGCCACCTCTTAACCTGAGCTCCAACGCCAAAAACTGGCAATTATCCTTCTTTTATTGCCACGACACTTCTCCAGGTGGTGAGAGGAAACTACCGGGTTATTCGGAGAGCCTTCTCGAGCCCTCCGAGTCTTTCAGTGCTTTTGCATCTGACCTTGATAGGGAAGCGATTCAGCCCCTTCTGGCCAAACTAGCAGCTCTCTCAACCCACGGCCTTCTTGGGCTCAATCTAATAAAGACTTGGGTAGACTTCCGGGTTCAGCCCAACTCGATTCGCCCGAAGCTGTTACACGAATATTCGGGTCACGTCACAGATTCCCTCCGCTACTCCACCAAGAACTTCCCTGCCGGTAACACCAACAAGACCATCAAGGGCTTCCTGACGGAGAGACTAGATGTTATAAAGAACACTGCCGGGTTACCCCCGTTTACTCGGGAAAATCCCGCCCCAGCGGTAAGACCTGACTTCTTTTTCTTATTTCAGTACTTTCGTCCGTTATAATATCTAACCACCACTTGTGTTTATTTGTTCACAGGCTGACGATCCCTTCTGGAAAGTCGAAAGCCCTCCTCCTTCTCAAGACCCCGAAGAGGAAACCGAATCTGTTGATGATGATGAGGGTACTCTCCCATACCCTTTACACCCGGAAGCCACCGAGTCTGACCAGGAGCCCCCAGTTGGAAACAAAAGGAAGGCTAGAGGGGTAGTTGAAAAGGTTCCCTTCTCTTCTATGTCTCGTGCGCCTTACTCCTTTGCTGCTATGCATGAACTTAACGAGCGATTATCACATTCACCCTTCTTGAAGGACCCTCTCCCGACTAAACGTAGGGTGACCCGGAATTCTCCGGGGGATGATCCCCTTAACCCGGGTATCTCCACTTCACCCACTCATCGAGCCAGTACCCCTCCAGCTCAACCTTCCCAATCTCCTCAACGTCATCCGTCTCCTAATCATCCACTTGCCGGGCAATTTCGCGTACCGCAGCCAGTGCTTTTACCAACGTCATCCGCCTCCAGCGGCGAGCTTCCCCCGGATTATGCCGTGAACACCGGGTAAACTACCTTTACTTGCATTTTCTTGTACCGGTTACCTTTCTTTTTTCCGTATATTCCATTGATCAATGTCTCCCTTCTTTTCTTCAGCGCCACAGTTACGCTGAGCGACCCGGATATCCCTGAATCAGAAGAGCAGGGAGAAGAAAAGCCGAGTGATGACATGGATGTTGAGGTTGAGGACGAGGCCGAGGACGGAAATGGAGAAGATCCTTTTAAGGACCCAATTCCACCAAAGACTGCATCACCCCAGCCCTCTGAAGAAGTGGATGAAGACATCATTGTGGAGACCAAGTCGGGCTCTCCTATCCCGGACGTTCAAACAATCCGGGTTTCGACCCCCAAACCCGGAACAACTCCTCCACAAGAGGGCCAATCCTCCGGCCCTTCTCAACTTCGCCCTGAAGACATGACCTTTGCTCAAATGCTAGATGCCCTCCATACCTTGAAGGGCGACGAAGAAAACATACTAGATGCCTTAATAACCAAGCACGAGGTAATCCCGACTAATCATCAATTGTTTCCATACATAGTCCCCAAGTTCCGAGTAAATTACTAGGTAACTTGCTTGGAACTTTGTATAATGTTTCTAGCTGATCATTCTTCATGCTTCTTTACAGGACTATGTTTCACAGTTGGAGAAGAAGCTGGCCAAGTCCACCAAGCGTATTGAAAAAGAAACGGCCCTTCGTGAAGCTGCTGAGACTGAGGCTCGCAGGTGCCAAAAGATGACGAAAAAGTACAGGAAGAGAGCTCACAGGGCTAAGGACAAACTTACAACTCTTTCTGCTCAAATTGCTGATGTTCACCGTACTGCGACTGGTAAGATTTTTAAATTTCACCTTTTTACGACTCGGATTGAACAACTGCACTTGCTTGCCTACTATCTTTGCTCCTTTTGCCTTTCTTAGCAGGCCCACGTGATGCTGCCCTCGAAGAAGATGATGCTGCCAAGCTTAAAACCATCAAGAATACTCTTCGCCAACTTTGCAGCGGAGTCAGTTGGATACTTGACGAGTTGCGACTGCCGGGTGTCAGGCCAGATAACATGAAGAGATTACTGGAATGCTGCTCTACAATCCCCGAGTGGATTTGGCACTGGAAACGGTCCTCCTGCCGATTTGGGGTAACCCGGGGACTCGCGTTGGCTAAGGCCTACGCTCCCAAGCTAGAGCTGGCCAAACTTATGAGCGGATTCCCAGAGTTCAACTTGGATGGGTCCAAGTTCTTGCCAAAGGACTTCAAGGCTATTCAGAAAGAAGTCCGTCATCCGGCTAGTGTTATCGCTGATGCCCTAGAAATTGATGTGATTCTCCCGGCTTATGATGCTAATGACAAGGTTGTCAAGGCGAACCGCCCCCAGCCGTTCGATATGCTTACCCGTTGGAGGGAGGAGGCGATCAAGATGAAGGAAGAAGCCGCCAAGAAGACCGAGGCCGACTCTGCTCTTGCAACTTCTGCTGCACAACCCGGGACTGCTGCTGACCCGAGTGGCGCCGCAACTACCGGTAGCGACAAGGGCAAGGCCAAGATGGACTCTGCAGCTTGAAGTAATACCTATCATTCCACATACGTCAGCCGGCAAAGCATCGTTAAAACAGCTTTACTATTCGTTTAAGCAGAGCGCCTGTGCTCTTTTGATACTTTATGGTTTTTGTAATACTTTTATTTAAACTCCCGATGCACTTTGCGCCCCTTTGGGCTTTTGATGAATATGTCTTTGCATTTGCTTGTTCTTGATATCCACTTGCTTTATTCTCGATACCTTATACTTTTTTTTTTATACTTTCCTTAGCAAGACCCGTCCTCCGGGTGTCGTTGGCGTCTAGGGAACGGTTTTACACCTGAATCCCTAAGCTCCTGAGACCCGGATGCGTGGCTCGTTGTAATTTTATCGGCTGGATGATGCTGTTTCTTTCTTAGAGCTCATAAGTCTCCAGTCCGGGTTTCCGCATCTAGGAAACGAATCGCCTGTCGCTGAATGCCCAAGACTTCAGGACAGCTTTTTATGAGGTTTGAAGTTATGCTTGATAATCGTTGAGTTTCCGGCTGTCGGCCTTATACTCTGCACAACTTGTGGTTTAGATGACCCTTTCGACTATCTTGTACTATAAGCCGGCTTTCGCGTGGATACCATGTTGTTACATCAATACGAAAACGGGGTCAAGCAAGTCCCGTTTGGGTCTCATGACCGACATTAATCGTAAGCGAACGAATCATGCCACTTCGTTGCGAGTCACATCGAGCTTAAGTAAGAATAGCCGAGAAATTTGGACTTCTTTGTCCGGTTATAAGATTGTAGCCGCACTCGTTTTTTCGAATGACGGCCCCTATAACTCATTGGCATCAAGGCCGGGTCTTTTTTGAGTTCGCAGCTGTGCTTATAGGAGCAACCAGCCCTCAAGACCTAAAATATGCACACCGTATAAATGATAATTGCTTCTTTTCCTGATAACCTCCTTTTTATTTGATATGAGAAAATTGAGTCAGCAAGCCGCCTCATTAAAAACCCATCCAGTCCCCAAGGGTGCCCCGGATAGGAAAAGAGTGCGTCTGAAACCTGCTGCCTGTTACATCGTTTTCTGCTAAGTGTAGTACGGACGTAGCTGAGCCACGTTCCATGGTCTATCTCTCTCTTGCATAGGTGCAGTAGTGTGAGCAGTGTCGTTGATTGTGGCCGATTCTTCTCTTGCATCTATCAAGTAATATGACCCATTATGCAGACTCCGGCTTACGATGAAAGGTCCTTCCCATGGTGGCGATAGTTTGTGCTTTCCCTCGTTTGTCTGGACCAAGCGCAGGACCAAGTCTCCCTCCTGGAAGACCCGGCTTTTCACCCGCCGGCTATGATATCTTCGCAAGTCCTGCTGATATATGGCTGATCTTTCCAAGGCTTGCTCCCTTTGTTCTTCTAACATATCCACGGCGTCTTGCCGGGTTTTCTCGTTCTCTACTTCCACATAAGCTGTCACTCTTGGTGAATCATGAATGATGTCGCTTGGTAATACCGCTTCTGCGCCGTAGACCATGAAGAAAGGTGTCATCTGGGTGGATCGGTTGGGTGTAGTGTTAATACCCCAGACCACGGAAGGAAGTTCTTCAACCCATGCCCCAGCGGCCCTGACACAGGGAACCCTCAGTCTTGGCTTTAATCCACGAAGTAGTTCTTGGTTCGCCCTCTCCACTTGCCCGTTGGCTTGCGGATGTGCCACTGATGCTACATCGAGCCTGATTCCATTGCTGCCACAAAATTTTTCCATCTCTCCAAGGGACATGTTGGTTCCATTGTCGGTAATTATGCTGTGGGGGTACCCGAACCGGTATATAATTCTTTTCAGGAACTTGACTGCTGTGGCCGCTTCGCAATTGGTGACCGGCATAACCTCCACCCATTTGGTAAACTTATCAACAGCAACTAAGAGGTGCGTCTTCTTGCAAGGTGACATATGGAAGGGGCCAACCATGTCCATACCCCAAACAGCGAATGGCCAAGTTAATGGAATGGTCCGTAACTCCATAGCCGGCACATGAGTTTGGCGAGCGTACCTTTGACATCCGTCGCACCTTGCCACTATCCGTTCCGCGTCTGCTAGAGCTGTGAGCCAAAAGAACCCATGTCGATAGGCCTTGGCCACAAGAGACCTTGTGGACGCATGATGCCCGCAATCACCTTCATGGATCTCCTTGAGGATCTGTCGGCCTTCTTCTGGTGTCACACAGCGCAAAAAGACTCCTGCCGCACTTCTCTTGTACAACTCTCCATTGATAATAGCGTATCCTTTTGCCCGCCTCACGATTTGTCTTGCTAGTACCTCCTGTTCCGGCAGTTCGCCCCGTGACAAGTATGCCAGATATGGCTCCGTCCACTCGGGAACGCCGTGTATTGTAGCCACGAGCTCCACGTCCGGGTCTTGATTTGCTAATTCTTCTTCAGACTCGGATTTAACTGACGGTCGCCATAGCTCGTCCACGAAAACATTAGGTGGAACTGGCTCCCTGCGTGAGCCGAGTCTGGCGAGTGCGTCCGCCGCCTCGTTCTTTCTTCTGTCTATGTGCTCCACTTCATACCCGGAGAAACACCCGGCAACCCTATCAACCTCCCTGCGGTACGCTGCCATAGTGGCGTCCTTCCTGTCCCAGGTTCCTGATACCTGCTGCACCACGAGATCCGAGTCGCCAAAGCATCGTATCCTTCTAATGTTCATCTCCTTGGCTACCTTCAAGCCATGCAACAGAGCCTCATACTCGGCCACGTTGTTTGAGCAATCAAAATGAATCTGTAGCACGTAACTTAGTTTATCCCCCTTTGGCGATGTCAGCACCACTCCGGCTCCTGACCCCTCGTACTGCTTTGATCCATCGAAGTGCATGGTCCATGACTCGGAACTTGGAACTGCGGTAACCATTCCAGTGTGCGTCCAGTCGTTAACGAAATCAACCAAGGCCTGGGACTTGATTGCCGATCTGGGCTCGTAGCTGATATGATAATCTCCCATTTCTATTGCCCATTTGGCTATTCTGCCCGTCGCATCCGAGTTTCTGATGATATCCGACATTGGTATTGAACTAACCACTGTTATGGGATGTTCTTGGAAATATGGCTTCAACTTCCGGCTGGCCATAAAGACCCCGAACACCAATTTTTGCCAATGCGGGTAACGCTGCTTCGCTTCCGATAACACCTCACTGACATAGTAAACCGGCCTCTGGACCGGGTGACCTTTCCCATCTTCTTTGCGTTCCACGACAACTACTGCGCTGACGGCTCGGGGACCGGCTGCCACGTATAATAACATAGGCTCTTTAGGACCCGGCGCCGCTAGTACTGGCGCTTCAGATAACTGCTTCTTTAGTGCTTCAAACGCCTCATCTGCCTCCTGATCCCAAACGAACTTATCTGATTTCCGCAAAAGCCGGTACAAGGGTATTGCCTTTTCTCCAAGCCTGGATATGAATCGGCTCAGGGCTGCCACACAGCCCGTGAGTTTTTGAACGTGCTTCAAATTTTCCGGTTTCTTCAAATTCTGGATGGCCTTGATTTTATCCGGGTTTGCCTCAATTCCTCTCTCGGAGACTATAAAGCCAAGTAACTTCCCGGCCGGGACTCCGAATACACACTTCGTTGGGTTAAGCTTCATCTGATACCTCCTCAAGTTTTTAAACGTTTCTTTTAAGTCATCAATAAATGTTTCTGCCTTCCGGGTCTTAATAACCACATCATCCACATACGCATGCACGTTACGCCCAATTTGATCCTCGAAGCACTTCTGAATACACCGCTGATACGTTGCGCCCGCATTTTTCAATCCAAACGTCATGGTTTTGTAGCAGAAGGCCCCAAAAGGGGTTATAAATGAGGTTTTTTCCCAATCCTCCCTTTTGAGTTTGATCTGGTGGTATCCCGAATATGCGTCCAAGAAACATAGCAAGTCGCTTCCGGCTACCGCATCTATGATTTGGTCTATCCTTGGCAGCGCGAACGGATCCTTTGGGCAATGCTTGTTGAGGCTCGTGAAATCGATGCACATCCTCCATTCATTTGTCTTTTTCATCACTAGAACCGGATTCGCTAACCAGTCCGGGTGAAATACTTCCATGATAAAGCCTGCGGTTAATAGTCGTGCGATTTCCTCACCTATTGCTCTTCTTCTTTCCTCATTCATTTTTCTCAAACCTTGCTTCACAGGCCTGGCCCTGGGATCCACATGCAAACTGTGCTCTGCCAACTCGGTGGGGATACCCGGCATGTCGCTGGGTGTCCAGGCGAACACATCCGCATTCGAGCGTATAAATTCCACTAAGGCCTTTTCTTGCGCGTCTTCCAGATTGGACCCTATAGTGAACTGCTTGGTGGGGTCTCCTTCCACAAAATCTACTTTCTTGGTGTCTTGAGCCGCCTTAAATTTTACTCTTTCGTCTTCAGAGTCTGGTCTTCTCAATGCCGTGCCATCTTCCGGATCCACCTGAGACCGGTAATATTTAAGCTCTTCCTTTCTGCAGGCTTGCTCGGCCATCACCGAATCTCCCTCATCACACTCTGCTGCTATATCCCGGTTTCCATGGATAGTGATGGTCTGCTTGGGGCCTGGAATCTTTAACTGCAAATATACATAGCATGGCCTAGCCATGAATCTAGCATAAGCTGGTCTCCCGAACAATGCGTGGTAAGGACTGTGCAACCGGACCACCTCAAACGTGAGCCATTCTACCCGATAGTTATCTACCGACTCTCCGAAGGCTACTTCCAATGTAATTTTTCCTTCGGGGCGCGCCGAATGACCCGGCACGATTCCATGAAAAACCGTCGAACTTTTCTGTAGCTGAGACTCTTTGAGGTTCATGCGCGAGAAGGTTTCCCAATATAGGATGTTGATGCTGCTCCCTCCGTCCATCAATACCTTTCTCAATTCATAACCGTTGACCTGTGACGAGACTACTAACGCCAGGGTTCCAGGGTGCTCTATTCCTTCCGGATGATCCCTTCTGCTCCATGTTACCTCTTGCTCTGCCCATCCCAAGTATCCCGGGGTGGCCGAGGAAACTGAATTCTCTGTCTGTTTTAACGCCTTTTTGTCCCTGTTGGAAGTCCCTGTAACATGCACATGATATTGTCCTTTTAAATTGAGCGTACGTACCATACCGATGAAGATACTGATTTGGCCAATCGATACCGCGGACCCGGATTCAAGATGCTCCGGCTCTAACTCCCACCCGGAATTGTCCACTATCCTTGTTCCTTCGTCATCAAAGTAGATCTCGCCGACAACAAAGTTCTTCATGATCTTCCGAGCTTCTCCCGCGATGTAAACACCTTTGGACGCAGGCCCCACGGTGGGCGCCAACTGTCGTGGGATAATCACGGCAGATGTTACCTGGGGTAACTGATCTTGGGGCAAGTCGACACAGGTATTTGGGAGAGGGTTTAGCTCGAAGGAGGACATGGCGAAAGCAATCTAAGAACCGGAAAGTAACTCGCCGGATCTCGATATGATTATACTGGATACTCGATAACGGGTGTTACAACTATGACTCGAATCTCTGGCAAACTAAACCTAGGGGCCGGTTTATAAAGCACCCGCACACCCCTAACTTGCCCTTCAAGGCACATCTTGAGTCCTACTCGAACTCCACATACAAAGCCTAAATTTCCTTATCGCAACCCACAAGCCGGGTTACGAATCTCACAAGCCTTTGGGCCTTCTAGTAACCTCTTTACCCCTATCCGGGTATTACTCTGCTCACCTCGGACCGGATTATACCTTGACGTGGGCCTACCGGGTTACTATCCCCCCATCACGGCTTCTCGAGAAGATTTATCCCTGCAGGGGTGCACCAATTTGGCCGTACACGTAAGAATAACCCGCCAGATGGAATGGCCTTTCCACCAAGCGGGGCACTCAACACAACTCAACTCTTCTTTGCATCAAGCCCAAAGAACCCCGTGCAATTGAGCGCACGGCTAATTAAGCCCCACGAAGAAAAGGGGACCCTCATAGCACTCTAAGAACGTGTCTCCCTAAATGCCGACTACAAAAGTTCCACCCTGGCGCCAAGGGTTCGCACCTGCATATGCATGCGGCAAATGGAAAACCCGAACTAAATGAGGCGATTTGGACGAGATGCGAATCGAATCAAATTGAGGGGGGCGCCCATACACGCTTCCCACATGCGGTTAGTGCGCTCATCATGGATCAGTAGACAAGACCCTTTTCCTAATTAGGGTCGACACTAGCAGGCCTCAAAACCACGCCGGGCCTCCTGCCGGTGCCTTATCAGCAAATTATTATTACCTCAAAATTAACAGGTTGTTGTTTAACATCGAGCCCCAGAACATAATGAAATAATAACAGAAAGTAACGGGTAACATACTCGAGCAAAACAACCCTAAGCATGCTAGTAAGACACGGGCACAAGCAAAGGGGTTATAGGAGTGGAGGTGAGGCAATATCAGGGTTCAGGATATCATGTG
This sequence comes from Alopecurus myosuroides, assembly GCA_028641055.1. Lineage (NCBI taxonomy): Eukaryota > Viridiplantae > Streptophyta > Magnoliopsida > Poales > Poaceae > Alopecurus > Alopecurus myosuroides. The sequence goes on along the minus strand of CM054059.1, from coordinate 487,068,282 downwards.
ATGGGTTCGTAACAGAAGCAACTATTCATAGGGCTAGCAGAATAGACAACGGAAAGTATCGATATCCAATGTTGAAAGGAACACAATGGTTCATGTGAGTGAATACTTGCCTGCAAACTCAGCAGCCTGGTACTGAGCTAGATCCTTAGAAGGGGTGTCGTAAGTATCGTCGGTCTCAACGTCGTCGTATATCCGAGAAGAAGCAAACAAACAACACAGAGAGACAAACAATCAATACCATGGCATAGTGCACAAACATGGGATGATGCATGACCATTTAATTGATGCATAGAAATAAACTAGTTGACAAGATAGCAACATGATTAAATGGACCCACATGCAATTGGGATTGCATATGGAAAGCCCATGAATTAAGGTTGGATTAATTGTTCTACAACTAATCAATAGGTGAAAGTGGATTAGCATGATGCATGGATGAAGAAAACAACAAAATAACAACAATAGAACCAATTGGAAATAAGGTTTACCAAGTTGGGAAATTTGTTTATTAAGTTTTGGAATTTTGGTTCCTTAAAGGTGTTACACCAGCATTTGTTGTTTTCACCAATTTTAATTGTTCAAAACAGATAACCAAGTTCATATTTGATAAGAACACACAATTTTAGGTGGAATACATGTTTCACTTATTGAAAAAGGATTTGGAATAATTTACTTATGAGTTAAACAAGTTTGAACAAGATTTAAATGAATTTAATTCAAACATGAACTTATTTGAATTTTTATTTGTGCAAAACATTAGGTGAGATTCATAATTGAAAAGCTTATACTTTTATGGTTGGAAAACATATTTTATAAGTTCAAAAATAATTTAATTTGGGCAAGTTATGAATTTAGCAAATTTAAATGATTTAAACAAGGTTTAAATTATTTAACCAATTTTAATTATTCAAAACATGAAACAAATTTTATATTTGGAAAGGTGGTTTAATTTTGCATGGAAAACATATTTCATTTGTTGAAATTGGATTTAAAATGAGCAAGTTATTATTTTGGCAATTTTAAATGCATTAAATAAGAAACAGTTGTTTTCAGCAATTTAAATTATTCAAAACAGCAAAAAAAGTTGATATTTGGAAAGTACATGAAAAATTAAATGGAAAACATATTTAGTTTGTTGAATTTCGAATTTTTATGCCCAAGTTATGAATTTTGCAAAATTAAGTGAATTAAACAAGTTTTCAAATATTGCACCAATTTAAAATATTCAAAACAGTAAACAAATTTTATATTTGGATAGAGAATTTAATTTGGTATTGAAAACATATTTAAAAAGTTGAATTTGGGGTTAAGATGAATTATTTATGCATTTTACAAGTTTAAGGTGGAATCTGCCATTTTTTATTACAGCTAGGGACTTGGAAAATAAATTACAGGGGCCTAGGAAGAAAGTTACAGGGACTGGATTGTGATTTCTGTGAAGGTGCTGTGTCATAACAAATAGAAATAAAAGTTTGGGTTAATTGTGCGGGAGGGGGACTCGAACCCGGGACCTCCCGCTGTGTGCTTGGGGTGCTAACCAGTGGGGTGGTGATTCGAGTTGTGATAGGAAGGGGCTGCGGGGGGGCTTAAGGTGTTGCGCGCGGCTATTTATGAAACTGGACATCTGCGGACGGACAGAACAGGGTGGCCGATCGCTGCAGCGACGGTGCTCGCCGTGGTGTTCTGCGGGGGCGCTGTCCGTGGGGGGTGCGGGTGTTGTGGGCTGCGTGGGAGAGGGAGGAGGGGAGGGGAGCGAGAGGGAAAGGAGGGGATGGCGCTCACCTTCGAGGAGAAGAGCAGAGGCGGAGCAGCGCTCGGGCAGGGGGATGGCCGGCGACTAGCCCTTGACGGCGGCGGCGGCACAGCCCCTCCCGGCCCGTGCCGAGGGGTGGAGGAGGAAGAGGGCGCCATGGGGGCTCCATTCCCGGCCCTAGCATGGCCGGTGGAGGGCCTCCCGGCGGCGATCACCGGAGGGGAAGGGAGGTGGTACAGGTTCAGTTACAGAAGGTGTGGAGATACAGAGAAGAAAGAGGTGGAGGTGGAAGGAGAGATGGAGGCGGGGGAGAGGGAAGAGAGGGAGGTAGGAGGGTTAGGGCAGAGGGGAAAGGAGCCCCCCTAGGGTTTATAGGGAGGGGGAGGAGCTCGGGACCGTTCGTGCTCCTCTCTGTCAACGTGGCTATGGTGGATGGAATCCGTACGAGGAAGAAGACAGGTGCGAAGGGGTATTGGGCCCTGAGGGGAAAATTTGGGCTGGGCCTGGCTGCCACCTCTCTCCCTTTGCTCTCACTTTTATTATTTGTTTCTGTTTTTTTTTTTGCTGAATTGAAATAGAGAAGGAAACTAGGGTTTTGAGTTAGGAAAATTTTAGAGAAAAATTTGTGTGAGTTGATTAGGTCAACAGCAACCACTTGCCAAGTTTTGATTTCCAAAAGTTCAAAAACTTGCTGTTTGTAAATTGGTTCAAATTTGAATGAATTTTTGGGTTAAGTGACTTATTGAAAACAAGAATTTAAATAGGTTGAACCTTAAGGTTTAAATGGAATCAAATGATTATAATTGTTTTGGTAATTTTCATGATTTCAAATTGGGTGCTGTTTGTAATTGCAATTGAATTTGAAAATCATTTGAATTAAGTGAATTTGCTATTAAATGAATTAATGAACTTAAACAATTTGATGGTTTGAAATTTATAGTTTAATGGAAACACATGATGGAAGTGTTTTGTCATTTTCATAATTTTCAAAAGGGTTGCTATTTTGGAAATTAATTGAATTTGGAAATGGTTTGGTATTAAATGAATTTTTGATAGAAACAAAACAACAGTTTTGGAATCACATTTTAATGGAAACAATTTATTGTTTTGATTTGAAATATCATTTTGGAAAATTGTAACATCACAAGTATGAAACAAAAGGTTTGAAATTTGATTTGAAATTCAAATAGAAAACAAAGGAAAACAAATGAAAATAGTTGGAAAACAAAGCAAAACAGAGGAAAACAAATGGAAAACAAGCAAAACAATTGCAATGAACATGATTTCATGATGCAAAACATAAAATAACAGAGAGCAAACATTCTAATGGCTATTTTTCATACTTGGGATGTTACAAAACGCCCCCCCTTGAAGGAATCGCGCCCCGAGATTCCTACTGAAAAAAGAAAAGGTCCGGATACTTCTTGGGAAGATCCTCTTGAGCTGTGACACGTGAAACACATCGTGCACCTTGGATAGTTTTTCTGGAAGTTCAACACGATAGGCATTCCTGGCAACTCTTCTGGAAAGATGTCAGGGAATTTGGAAACCACCGGAACATTTTCAAGTAAAGGGAGAGGTTTTGTATTGAGGGTGTATAGCTGGATAGAACTTGATTCATTTGGAGAATAGACTATCTGTCAGAAGGGTGGAACAGGGTTATTGATTAGACGCCGGTAGCAGAACTGTAGTGGAAAGCAACAACAAGGTTTCAACGGACGAAATGGATGTTGAGAAGAACAGGATAACGAAGCAACAACGGGAAAACAAGATCAAAACTCCTAAGGTACTACGGAAAAACCCATCCGGGCTTCTAAAGGATCAATATCTACTGCTTAAGGAATAGAGGATTTGCTTCCGGGGCTTACACGCCTCCGTTCTCAATCGTGAGTAGGCAACATGATAAATCATGTCACAACCACCTCCATTCCTATGGTCTAGTAGATATAACCATCCTAGACAAACCAGGATACGTGAAATCCTAACTTGAAAGTTTAGATGAGAAGGGAAAACAACGTTGCACTTCCTTACCAGAAAAAGGGAGGGTGGGTGGGGAAAGAAATAAAATTGCAGAATTCCTACTCTCACGTTTCATTTTTCCTATATAGCTACAAAATAGTTTCTAGACTCAACTGCGACCAGTAAAAAGGGATCCTACAGGCAGACAGGCTCTGATACCATTTGTCGCACCCGGACTTCTAGGGGATACTCACAGTCCGCTGAACAGTAGAACAAATGGCTTACGGGGCATACCGGCACCCGCATCTCAATATGAGCAGGCCAACACGTAAACGTGTGACAACCATTCTCTACTATTCATCGTCTGCGTAAACCATCCCATAGAAATCAGGACACTTCCGTTGACGTACTTCATAACATACACACATGGTACGTCAACGGCATTTGAACAAGTGATATCACAACAGATCTCTAAGACACAAAAGATTGAAATAAGTTGCAAATAGCTCTCACTAGAGCAGAGATAGCAAATACAATCATCCAGAGGACACATGTCCCAACAATTCATCATTACGTCACAGCGGAAGCATTCAACATGTCTGAGTACAGACAAGAACCAAATAGGCCTAAGAGGCCGGGAATGAAAGGAAAACGGAGCCCATCCACGATGTCTCGGATCCTGCCCAGGTCCGCTATCTACTCGTCAGCAGTCTCGTCATACTCCACGTAGTAGCCACCATGGGGATCCTCGGAAACGTAGTCTGCGGAAACCACAGCCCCAAAGGGGTCAGTACATAAACGTACTGGCAAGCAAGACCCACAGTTCACCAAAGTGTAACCCGTCAACACCAAGCACAGATGCTTTGGGTTCAACGGAAGGAAGGGGATATAAAAGATGCAGCAACTGGCTGCTCTAAACAACTACAGAGTTGCTATAACTTCCGGCTATCAGAAAGGAGATAAGATAGCGTATCGTAACCAGCTATAACTAACCACCAAACAAACCCATCCTGGATCTCGCCCCTTATCCAAAGAAGCAATCCGAGGATAACTCACCTAGTTGGATTAATGATGGTTCAAGTTATTGTGTCGATAAGACTATTACTAGTCAAGTTATCATTAGTTAGGTGTAAGTTGTTCTGAGTACTTGTTAGCCAGTACTTTCACCAAGTAATCCATAACTGCGGAAAACACGGCTTCTCGAGAAGATTTATCCCTGCAGGGGTGCACCAATTTGGCCGTACACGTAAGAATAACCCGCCAGATGGAATGGCCTTTCCACCAAGCGGGGCACTCAACACAACTCAACTCTTCTTTGCATCAAGCCCAAAGAACCCCGTGCAATTGAGCGCACGGCTAATTAAGCCCCACGAAGAAAAGGGGACCCTCATAGCACTCTAAGAACGTGTCTCCCTAAATGCCGACTACAAAAGTTCCACCCTGGCGCCAAGGGTTCGCACCTGCATATGCATGCGGCAAATGGAAAACCCGAACTAAATGAGGCGATTTGGACGAGATGCGAATCGAATCAAATTGAGGGGGGCGCCCATACACGCTTCCCACATGCGGTTAGTGCGCTCATCATGGATCAGTAGACAAGACCCTTTTCCTAATTAGGGTCGACACTAGCAGGCCTCAAAACCACGCTGGGCCTCCTGCCGGTGCCTTATCAGCAAATTATTATTACCTAAAAATTAACAGGTTGTTGTTTAACATCGAGCCCCAGAACATAATGAAATAATAACAGAAAGTAACGGGTAACAGACTCGAGCAAAACAACCCTAAGCATGCTAGTAAGACACGGGCACAAGCAAATGGGTTATAGGAGTGGAGGTGAGGCAATATCAGGGTTCAGGATATCATGTGATGGGTTTGTAACAGAAGCAACTATTCATAGGGCTAGCAGAATAGACAACGGAAAGTATCGATATCCAATGTTGAAAGGAACACAATGGTTCATGTGAGTGAATACTTGCCTGCAAACTCAGCAGCCTGGTACTGAGCTAGATCCTTAGAAGGGGTGTCGTAAGTATCGTCGGTCTCAACGTCGTCGTATATCCGAGAAGAAGCAAACAAACAACGCAGAGAGACAAACAATCAATACCATGGCATAGTGCACAAACATGGGATGATGCATGACCATTTAATTGATGCATAGAAATAAACTAGTTGACAAGATAGCAACATGATTAAATGGACCCACATGCAATTGGGATTGCATATGGAAAGCCCATGAATTAAGGTTGGATTAATTGTTCTACAACTAATCAATAGGTGAAAGTGGATTAGCATGATGCATGGATGAAGAAAACAACAAAATAACAACAATAGAACCAATTGGAAATAAGGTTTACCAAGTTGGGAAATTTGTTTATTAAGTTTTGGAATTTTGGTTCCTTAAAGGTGTTACACCAGCATTTGTTGTTTTCACCAATTTTAATTGTTCAAAACAGATAACCAAGTTCATATTTGATAAGAACACACAATTTTAGGTGGAATACATGTTTCACTTATTGAAAAAGGATTTGGAATAATTTACTTATGAGTTAAACAAGTTTGAACAAGATTTAAATGAATTTAATTCAAACATGAACTTATTTCAATTTTTATTTGTGCAAAACATTAAGTGAGATTCATAATTGAAAAGTTTATACTTTTATGGTTGGAAAACATATTTTATAAGTTCAAAAATAATTTAATTTGGGCAAGTTATGAATTTAGCAAATTTAAATGATTTAAACAAGGTTTAAATTATTTAACCAATTTTAATTATTCAAAACATGAAACAAATTTTATATTTGGAAAGGTGGTTTAATTTTGCATGGAAAACATATTTCATTTGTTGAAATTGGATTTAAAATGAGCAAGTTATTATTTTGGCAATTTTAAATGCATTAAATAAGAAACAGTTGTTTTCAGCAATTTAAATTATTCAAAACAGCAAACAAAGTTGATATTTGGAAAGTACATGAAAAATTGAATGGAAAACATATTTAGTTTGTTGAATTTGGAATTTTTATGCCCAAGTTATGAATTTTGCAAAATTAAGTGAATTAAACAAGTTTTCAAATATTGCACCAATTTAAAATATTCAAAACAGTAAACAAATTTTATATTTGGATAGAGAATTTAATTTGGTATTGAAAACATATTTAAAAAGTTGAATTTGGGGTTAAGATGAATTATTTATGCATTTTACAAGTTTAAGGTGGAATCTGCCATTTTTTATTACAGCTAGGGACTTGGAAAATAAATTACAGGGGCCTAGGAAGAAAGTTACAGGGACTGGATTGTGATTTCTTTGAAGGTGCTGTGTCAAAACAAATAGAAATAAAAGTTTGGGTTAATTGTGCGGGAGGGGGACTCGAACCCGGGACCTCCCGCTGTGTGCTTGGGGTGCTAACCAGTGGGGTGGTGATTCGAGTTGTGATAGGAAGGGGCTGCGGGGGGGGCTTAAGGTGTTGCGCGCGGCTATTTCTGAAACTGAACATCTGCGGACGGACAGAACAGGGTGGCCGATCGCTGCAGCGATGGTGCTCGCCGTGGTGTTCTGCGGGGGCGCTGTCCGTGGGGGGTGCGGGTGCTGTGGGCTGCGTGGGAGAGGGAGGAGGGGAGGGGAGCGAGAGGGAAATGAGGGGATGGCGCTCACGTTCGAGGAGAAGAGCAGAGGCGGAGCAGCGCTTGGGCAGGGGGATGGCCGGCGACTAGCCCTTGACGGCGGCGGCGGCACAGCCCCTCCCGGCCCGTGCCGAGGGGTGGAGGAGGAAGAGGGCGCCGTGGGGGCTCCATTCCCGGCCCTAGCATGGCCGGAGGAGGGCCTCCCGGCGGCGATCACCGGAGGGGAAGGGAGGTGGTACAGGTTCAGTTACAGAAGGTGTGGAGATACAGAGAAGAAAGAGGTGGAGGTGGAAGGAGAGATGGAGGCGGGGGAGAGGGAAGAGAGGGAGGTAGGAGGGTTAGGGCAGAGGGGAAAGGAGCCCCCCTAGGGTTTATAGGGAGGGGGAGGATCTCGGGACCGTTCGTGCTCCTCTCTGTCAACGTGGCTATGGTGGATGGAATCCGTACGAGGAAGAAGACAGGTGCGAAGGGGTATTGGGCCCTGAGGGGAAATTTTGGGCTGGGCCTGGCTGCCACCTCTCTCCCTTTGCTCTCACTTTTATTATTTGTTTCTGTTTTATTTGTTTTGCTGAATTGAAATAGAGAAGGAAACTAGGGTTTTGAGTTAGGAAAATTTTAGAGAAAAATTTGTGTGAGTTGATTAGTTCAACAGCAACCACTTGCCAAGTTTTGATTTCCAAAAGTTCAAAAACTTGCTGTTTGTAAATTGGTTCAAATTTGAATGAATTTTTGGGTTAAGTGACTTATTGAAAACAAGAATTTAAATAGGTTGAACCTTAAGGTTTAAATGGAATCAAATGATTATAATTGTTTTGGTAATTTTCATGATTTCAAATTGGGTGCTGTTTGTAATTGCAATTGAATTTGAAAATCATTTGAATTAAGTGAATTTGTTATTAAATGAATTAATGAACTTAAGCAATTTGATGGTTTGAAATTTATAGTTTAATGGAAACACATGATGGAAGTGTTTTGTCATTTTCATAATTTTCAAAAGGGTTGCTATTTTGGAAATGGTTTGGTATTAAATGAATTTTTGATAGAAACAAAACAACAGTTTTGGAATCACACTTTAATGGAAACAATTTATTGTTTTGATTTGAAATATCATTTTGGAAAATTGTAACATCACAAGTATGAAACAAAAGGTTTGAAATTTGATTTGAAATTCAAATAGAAAACAAAGGAAAACAAATGAAAACAGTTGGAAAACAAAGCAAAACAGAGGAAAACAAATGGAAAACAAGCAAAACAATTGCAATGAACATGATGTCATGATGCAAAACATAAAATAACAGAGAGCAAACATTCTAATGGCTATTTTTCATACTTGGGATGTTACAAATGGGGCCATGCTTAAGGGCGGAGCTGCCGGAGTGTCGGAGACGGGTAAAGGAAAGGAAGGAGGGGGAATTCAAAAAGGTTATCCGTCAGAATAAGGGAGAGAGCAGCAACAAGATTCTGGAGGGAGGTCGGGTAGGAGAGAAGTGGAAAGCTGTCAAAGATTATGCAAACACGCAGGTGAAGAAGATTAAAGGAGATGAGTTCGTGCAGAGCAATTCTATTATATCGGCCGGGCTGCAGAATCAGCCCCGCCGGTCACCATGAAAATATGTGGACATAACTGCCGGGGACTTGGGAACGGCCCGACAGTGAATAGCCTCTTGGATCTCAAGAGGAGGGAGGATCCCGATGTGTTGTTTCTGTTTGAAACAAAGCTGGATGATCGTGAGATGGAAAAGTTTAGGTGGATGTTGGGGCTTCCTAGCATGTGGGTAGTAAAGCCTGATGGAAGGAGTCGGGGGTTTGCGGCGTTTTGGCGAAGGGAGGTGGATCTATCTCTCCGATCAGTTGGGAGGCGTCATATTGGCTTTGATGTTACTGAAGGGGATGGTAAGGTGTGGAGACTTACTAAGATGTACGGGGAGTCCCAAACGGAGAGGAAGAAAGAGACGTGGAAGGTGTTGCGGAATCTCGGACAACAACATCAAAATGGTCGTCCGTGGCTCTTCTCGGGTGACTTTAACGAAATTCTGACGACTGATGAGAAGTGTGGAGGGGCGGCTCGGCCCGAATGGTGCATGGACCTATTCCAGGATGCGCTGGAGGGTTGTGGTCTTGCTGATCTCGTCTACTGTGGTGACAAGTACACATGGAGGAATCACTGCCGTAACATGGCAGGGTATATATGTGAGAGACTGGACCGCGCTGTGGGGAATCATGAATGGTGCGCGAAGTTCCCTAAATTCTGAGTTGTGAATGGCACGCCGGGGCACTCCAACCATCGACCAATTATTGGTTATACGGAGGGGGAGAAGAGGGTACATCATGGAAGGAATTCGGGCTTTCGATTTGAGGTGAGATGGGTGAGAGAGGAAGGGTGTGATGAAGACATTGAAGCTGCCTGGAAACGGGGCAGGGAGGAAGGGAAAACGAAGTTAGCGCAGGTTCTCACAACGGTGGCGGGTCACCTAAATTCATGGAGTAGAGATGTTTTTGGTGACCTGGAGAAACGGATTAAACACACCAAGGGGAGTTGGAGACGTGTATGTGTGCGCCAATGTCACAGGAGAAAGTAGAAGAGGAGACTAGGCTGAGGTGTCATCTCGAACATCTGGAGGAGCGAAAAAACATCAAATGGAGGCAGAGAGCCCATGCATGGTGGCTGAAGGAGGGGGATCGCAATACTCGATATTTCCATATGTTCGCCTCAGCACGGAAGAAGAATAATTGTATCAAGGAGTTGAGGAGGGAGGATGGAACGGTGGTGGAGGAGGGGGAGGACTAACTGATTATATCTTGTCTTACTTTCAGGATATATTCTCTTCCCAGGGGGTGATCGCATCGCCGAGCTTCTTGAGGTGGTGCAGCCTCGGATTACACCTGCAATGAATGAATGCCTGTCAGCCGAGTTCACACCAATGGAGGTAAAGGCCGCTCTCGGTCATATTGGTGACCTGAAAGCCCATGGACCGGATGGGATGCCCTCACTGTTCTACAAAAATATTGGCACATAATGGGAGACACAATTGTTGAGGAGGTACTGAATGTGCTTCGGGGAGGAGATATGCCAGAGGGGTGGAATGAAACCTTTATAGTTCTTATCCTCAAGGTGAAAGAGCCATCAAGAATCAGGGACCTAAGGCCAATCAACCTCTACAATGTTCTGTATAAGCTGGTTTCGAAGGTGCTGACAAACAGGCTTAAGCTCATCCTCCCGAAAATTGTGTCAGACAACCAGAGTGCATTCGTTCCGGGAAGGCTGATCACAGATAACATTCTTTTGGCGTATGAGGCGACACACTTTCTGAAAAATAAAAAGAAGGGGGGAGATAGCTATGTTGCAGTCAAGAAAGATATGAGTAAAGCCTATGACCGTGTTGAGTGGAATCTCCTGGAGAAAATAATGATGAAGATGGGGTTTAGCCAATCGTGGGTGGATGTTGTGATGCGTTGTGTTTCAACCGTATCTTAACAAATTAAGGTCAATGGGCAGGCCATGGAACAGTTTACACCGACGAGGGGACTACGGCAAGGTGACCCTCTATCACCATATTTTTTGTCATTTGCGCGGAAGGACTATCAGCAATGCTCAAGGAAGCGGACAGACAGGGAAGGTTTGGTGGAGTGAAGATATGTGCACGAGCTCCGAGCCTCACCCACCTCTTCTTAGTCGATGACTCGGTTATGTTGATTAAAGCTGGTCGCGAGGAAGCCTCTATTCTGAAAGAAGTGCTGCAGCTATATGAATATTGCTTTGGTCAGTGTATAAATACTGAGAAGTCCTCCCTCATGTTCAGTGCTAACACAAAGCTGCATGTCAAATCCGCTGTGAAGAACGAGCTTGGTATTGTGAGCAAAAACTGGAACGACAAATACTTGGGGATGCCGGCGTGGTCGGTCTCAGAAGAAAGTTTTTGCTTAAATTAAAGATAAAATCTGGAAAGTGGATCCAAGGCTGGAAGGAGAAACTGTTGTCCCGAACAGGGAAAAAATCTTGATTAAAGTCGTCGCACAAGCTATTACAACCTTCCTAATGTCATGTTTCTACTTGACAAAAGGCTTATGTGATGAACTGAGTGCAATGATCGCCAAGGATTGGTGGAGTCAACGGGACAAGGAGAACAAGATCCATTGGATTAGTTGGAAAAAGTTGATCAAGCCGAAGGGATTGGGTGGGCTGGGATTTAGAGACATTCATGGTTTCAACATAGCAATGCTCTCCCGCCAAGTCTAGCATTTTATTCAAACCCAGACAGCTTGTCGGCTAAGATTCTGAAGGGAAAATACTTCCCTGATTGCCACATCCTTGATGCACAAACCTGTGACAACATGTCATACACATGGCGCAGCCTACTCCATGGAGTGGAGCTTGCAAACAAGGGAGTAATTTGGCGTATAGGGGATGGTAAGGATGTCAACATCTGGTAGGATCCGTGGATTCCCAGGGCGTGGTCGCGGAAAATTATTACACCGCAAGGGGATAGCTTACTAAGCAAAGTGTCTGAGCTCATTAGTCCAGTTACGGGACAGTGGGATGTGCAGCTTGGCAATGATACATTCTCCCATGACGAAGCTCACCTAATTCTGAACATGCCTCTGCGAGAAAGAGCTGTGGACTTCATAACCTGCCATTTTGATCCTCGAGGGGTGCACTCAGTGAGGAATGTGTATAAACTATACATGGAGAGGGAACTGGTTGCGGCCGACACTGATACGCGGAGTACTAGTCATCAACCCGATATTTTAGGGGGGAAGAGGCAATGCAAAATGGCGAAGAATTTGGAAGGTTGCTTGCCCAAATAAGATTAAACACTTCTCGTGGAGATGCGCCCATAACTCGCCGGCTCTTCGAAACAATTTAATCAGACGTGGGATGGATATTGAGAATCCAAATTGCCTCTTCTGCAGTGGGATGAATGAGGACGGGAGACATCTATTTGTAACCTGCAAGGAGGTTAAACCCTTTTGGCGTGCACTCGGATATGAATGCACCAGGTAGAAGCTTGAGGGATGACATAGTGTTGATGAAACCTTGGATATGATCTGGAACCTCCCGGATGAACAAAGACTACAAGTGATAACCATGTCGTGGATTTGGTGGCAGGAGCGAAACAAGGTCAGGGAAGGAAAGTCGATGACCACAACTATTGACCTGGCACACAGAGTTAAGTGCACCTCTGTCGAGTACATGACCTCCTTTGGGACTGTAGAGGGACCCTCGAAGACAATAGATGTGAAGTGGTTTCCGCCTACAGCTAGAGTAATCAAGTTTAACACTGATGGGGCGTTTGTAGCTGGACAAAACCACGGGGGGTGGGGAGTGATTTCAAGGAATTCAGATGGAGAAGTGATTGCAGCTAGAGATGGCTGCTCTGACGAGATCCACTGCCCGTTTATGGCAGAGCTCAAAGCAATGGAGGAGGCTTTAAGTCTTGCAGCTGAGCTAGGGGTGATTCGGGCACAGTTCGAAACTGATGCTAAGTTGCTTGCCATGGCTTTGAGTACAAGGAAGGCAGACTTTTCTAGCGAGGCAGAAATTATTTAGGACCTGAAGATACAATAGCGTATGTGGTTCTCCTCGTGTGTGATCAGGTTCAGTAAGCGTGTTGCAAACCAAGCCGCACACGCTCTTGCGCATGAGGGTGCTAAATGTAAATTAACTCGTCTTCTAGATGGTATTATGAGGTGCCTGCATGTGGCGTTGTTGCTGTAATGGGTGACTATGCCCAAAATGTTTCGTAATGAAGTCGAGTGCTTTCTATCAAAAAAAAATATTGTTGGATCACGCGGTGCCGGTGGGCCACTATCCACTCACTTGTATTATGAATCATTCAGCATGTTTTTTTAGGGGGATTTAGAGACAGGGAATGGGAGTTTACCGTGTCCGCGACTTAACCTACGCTGGATTGAGGAGGATAGGGGATGAGGAGTTCACGAGCCGAACTCCCTCATATCTCTAACCAAGGGGGTTGGTAATTGGCCGTAATAATTGGGAATTTGAGTTAAAAATGCACGTGTGTTATTCTGCCACGGCTCCCATCAGCAACGGAGCATTTTTTCATGCCTAAGAGCATCTCTAATAGAGCCCGTAAAAATCCCGGAACTGAAAAAAACCGAATATTTGGGAATAGCAGAGCCCGTAAACCACGGGCCCATAATTTTTTTTGGGGCGAATGAGAATTTTCCTTCCAACCAGTGAACCGCATGGTTTCAACCCTGACCCGAGGGTGCCCTCCATCGCGAAGAAAGGATTGGCGGGACGGAAATTTCAGCTCCCGCTACCAACCGCCGCCGTCCCCGCTCCGACCTTCATCTCCTGCTCTGGCCGTTGTCGCTCTTAGCGCCACCATGGCATCTGAGCGGTCCTCCCTCGTCAGCATATGCGTTTGTGCGGCTCCAGAATCGGATCCCGTGGGTTGTTTAGATCTAACGGCGGTCTTCGCGGTGGCGACTGCGCCCGCTCCTGCTACGGTGAAGCGCAAGCGCTGGGCACCGGGCAAGATGCTAAAATCGTCGCTGCTGCCGCTAAAGGTGGAGTCGGTTTGCTGGCCGCGGCCGCCATAGTAGGGGCGGCAAAACCACTGAAGGTGCTGCAGAAGAAGAAGAAATCGCCGACCCCTCCCGACGTAAATCCAACACCGATGCAGGTGTACGGATTCTCTCCTCTTTGATTTGATTTGATTTTGCTACAGTTCCATTGTATTTCTTGAAGATTATTGTACCGATTGTGTAGCTTGTCCGGGTGTGAGGCCCCTACGACCGTGTACATGGACATGATGAACGAGGTCAGCGTCAACATCGATGAAACCCTCCCCCCCCCCTTCTGTTTTTGGCTACAACAAGGCCGACGAAGGGTTTGACTATGTCGGCGATGAGGATGAGGACGACCTCGAGGAGATTGGGGAGTCGGTATTCACCGCGAGCAAATGGCCGAGGGCGATGAATTACAGGCAGCTCGAAGATGAGACCCTCATCAAAGGTTGGGAGGTCGTTTCTTTCGATGCCACTACCAGCACAGATCAAACCGGCAAGAGGTACTGACAAAGGGTCGAGGATCAGTTCTTCTAGATGATGGCTTGGTTTGGCTAGAACGACAAAGTGGTGAAAAGAACCCCACGCACGTATCGGTCACTCCAAGGTCGTTGGGATATGATTAAACCGATAGTGAGCCGGTTCTGTGGATGCTTGGAGCAAGTTCATAATGCACCTCCAAGTGGAACAAATGAGGGTGATTATGTGAGTTTGCACAAGTCGACATTCTTGCTTTCTTCATCGTTGATGTTACGCTGACACGGTTTTTGTTTATGAAGGAACGAATTGCAAAAGAGAGGTACAAAGACATGCCATCTTCCAAGGGCAAGCCATTTCTACTCGATCATTGTTGGGCTTTTCTCCAACAGAGTGAGAAATGGAAGGTCATGGAGATGGAACCAAAGAGGGGTGGAGTGAACTTGATCAACGAGGAGGATGATGAAGAGGGAAGAAACTATGGGAGGCCCGAGGGCTCGAACAAGGCCAAAGACAGACTCAAGTCCCAAGCCCAGGTTGTAACCTTGCGGGATCAGATAGACCACATGGTGAAATCCAATGAGCTATTGACATCCAAGACTATAGAAGTAAAGAAGGAATTGTCTGAGAAAAGGGCCCAAGAGAAGAAAGAGAAGTGTGAAATGTCCGGCAAGAGGGACTGCGCAAAGCCGCCGTCGAAGAGGAGCTGCGCAAAGCTTCCATCGAGGACAACAAGCGCAAAGCTGCCATCAAAGAGGCAGACCCAATGCCGAGGAAACCAGAGCACTCGCCAAGTTGCTTGCCGAGGAGAACAACATCATGAGGATGAACCACTCTGAAATGGAGAAGTGACCCTAGAGTGGCACAACATTGCAAGACAACAAATCCTCGTGCGTAGAAAGCAAGCTATCATTGCGGCATCTCCTGCTGGTGGCCGCAGCGGTGGTGCTGGTGCTGCTGGTGGCCGCGGCGGTGGTGCTGCCGCTTGATTTGGTGATCCGTGCCTCTTCTGTTTTAGATTGTTCTGCATGTTACTATTGACATCCTATTTGTCGCACTTGAGTATTCAAACTATTTTAATTGTCGAACATTTCTCGAAATTGCGATGAATTGTGCTAAATGTTCATAGTTTCAGTTTTTTGGTTTAACGGGTGAAAACTTTTGCGTCGTAGCAGTCCCCATAAATCCGACCTGTAAAACAGTAAACCGCGCTTTCCATGACCCCTATCCCGCGTTCATAGTTCCGCGGGATAGTGGCTCTCCTAGAGATGCTCTAAGCCTAGTAGGAACCAAACAAGAGATGAGATAACTTCCCATCAGATCAGCTCGGTAATTCCTGTCTCAAACCAAACATGTGATTGGATCTAAAAATCAACTTCCCAAGCCTTATCTTCTTAAAAACTCTCATGTTTAAACTCCCAATACCTTTCCCTAATTTTTCCAAACACGTTGTAGGATATCGAGCATTTCCGGTGCGGTTGACATGGAAGCATGTAAGAGCATCTCCACCGGCACCCCAAAGGGCCAATGGGGGTACGGACCTAAAAACCACTGCAGCGACACCCACCAAACGTGTCCACCCGCCAAAATTGTGTTCGCCCCCCCCCCCCCCCAGCCCACCCGCCAAACTTGGGGGCTTGCGTGCGGGCGCCGGACATCATCCGGTCACCCCACCTGACAAGCAGCCACCGGCCGTGAGTGACACAAATAAAATTTAAAAAGCCCTTTCATAAATTAAAGGTAGAGGCATATGCCCGACCGAGGAGCCTGCCCACGGCAGCTATAAAATCCCCTCTCGCCGGAGAGGGGATCATTCCTGCCCCTTCTCCCATCTCTCCGGCGATCATCCACCACTTCTTCGATGATCGAGAGAGCTCCAAGAGTCGGACGCGTGGCCCGTTGAGGGCGACAAGACCGCGGTGGAGATCCTGCTCCATGCGGAGGCCGTGGAGGGCGAGGAGGCCGCAGAGGCCGTGGAGGGCAGGTGGTCGCGCTGCCCGTGGAGTTCGAGCGGGAGGCCGACAGCGACAACGACAGCAACGACGAAGGAGGAGTTGCCCTCCCGGAGTTCTTCATCATACTCCGGCAAGCATTGGGCAACTCCTTGAGGCTACCAGATAGGATCGGCGTCCTGCTCGAAGACAGGGAGCCGAACTCCTTGACCCTCCAGCTGGAAGGGTGCCCACAACGCTGTGAGGGCGTCATGTTCAAGCACGACGGCCACTTGTTCCTCGGCAACGGTTGGGTTCCTCGGCAACGGTTGGGCTGCATTCACCCGCATGCACCAGCTGCATCAGGGTTGGGTGCTCATCTTCTGCTACATCGGGGCAGGCAAGTTGCGCATCAAGATGTACGATGCCACTTGCGTCCGCCACCCCTGCTGCACGGACGGAAGGCCCCGCACGGCGCGGCGGGCCCCGACCGCGAGGAGGAGTGCGACGGAGAGGACCACTCCCACGACGACGAGTAGGAGCGCTATGTCGCATGACTTTGTTTTATTTTTTTGTTTAAACCTTTTTCGGATCGAGTCAACCTTCAACGCTTGTTCTAGACGAAGTGCTACTTGCCTTTGGCACCATGGATTTGCCCGGCATGCCTACAACGTGTTTGATTTAACGACTTTGCAAATGCTGGTTCTGTTTGGAGTGTGCCACTGTGGAGCACGCCCACCAAATCCGCGGACACAAGTCCAACACCCCCAAAGGGGTGCCGGTGGAGATGCTCTAAATAGGGGTCGTATGGCTTCCATCATTCTAGCCAATGAGATCCATGCCCAGGGGGAGCTCTCCTTGCTCCTTTGTTGGGGCCCACCTATAAGCGATGTGCTGCTTCGTTTTTCTTTCCCTGTCCTGTCGACCGTGCCGCTGTGGTCGTGTCGTCATGGCGCCCCCTGTTTTTTTCCTTCTCTTGTCGGTGGGCTTCATGTGATTTAGAGCATCTCCAGTCGCGCCCCCCAAACGCGCTCCCACAGCCCCTTCCCGTCCGGACGGGCCCCGAGCTCGCCCAGTCATGCCCCCCATTGGGCCTTCCCGTCCGGAAGCCCCTTTGTTCCCGTCCGGCAAACCCAGCCCAACCCCGCCTCCTAGGGGCTCCCGTCGGGGCGCCGGACGAGTCGTTCGACGCCACGGGCCCGTCCTGCCAGCGACCCAAGACGGCCAAAAGCTGGACCACGCCGCCACGTCTGTTTCCTCTGCCTCACGACGACGCCGCTCTCGCCCACCGGCGCCGCCGCCCAAGTAGGCGAAAACTTGGAAAAAGTGCGCAAGTTTGACAAACAAACTAGATTTCATAGATAGGGGGGCCGAATGTAGGCGAGTTTTTACATAATTTGGACAAAATTTAAACTAAATATGGCGCAGCCGCCTACATGCCTAGGGCCTTGTACATGTCGTTGTAGTCTCCATCGTCGTTGTCGTCGTCGTCGCTCGGCGGCTCGGGCTTCGTGGTGGCGCTGCTGCTGCTCTGCCCTGGGTCGCCAAGGTACATTGGCGGGGGAGGGCAGGCGTCGTCGCCGTCGCTGTCCGAGAGGAGGATGACGTCGCCCGGCGCCTGTGGAGGAGCGCGCTCTTCCCTGATGACGAGGGACTGGATGCGAGTCCGCCGGCGTGGAGGCGCATCCTGCGGTTCCTCCTTGACGACGGCGAGAGGCGTGGGCGGGGGAGCAGGCGCGGCCGTGGTGCGGCGATTCATCCCCCGCCTCATCTGCCACTCGATGTGGGCGAGGACACGGTTGAGCATGCGCCCGGGCTTGCTCCACCACATGCGGCGGCTGGCGGCGTTGTTGCGGCTCGATAAGGCTCCGTGGGTGGGGACGTCAGCAAGCTCCTGCTCGAACCTGTCCTGGAAGAACGCCGTCCAAGCCGCCTCGTTGGCGGGATGCCACTCAGGCTGGTTGCGCATCGCCGGTGGCATCACCTTCCGGATCTCCTCTATCTCGGCGACGCGCTCGGGGCCGTGGCCGGCGGAGGCACGGGCATGCCTCCTGCGTTGAGCCGCCGGTGCCTTGGCGCGCTCATCCCCGGCGGCGAGTGGTAGTTCCCCTCGTACAGCAGACGGGCCTCCCAGACGCGCAGGGTTCGGCGGCCGAACCCGTTGGCGGCCGCGCCGGCGAGGTAGTCGCGGTGCACCATGGCGAGGGAGGGGCGGAAGAGCGGCGAGAGATGAAGAAAGAGGAGGAAGGAAGAGCGACGAGGCGAGGGGACGAGAATGGCGCCGAGGATGGCGACGGGGCCGGGTTTTGTAGCCG
The DNA here is from genome assembly GCA_028641055.1 of Alopecurus myosuroides. NCBI lineage: Eukaryota > Viridiplantae > Streptophyta > Magnoliopsida > Poales > Poaceae > Alopecurus > Alopecurus myosuroides. Next base: position 487,049,695 of record CM054059.1, on the reverse strand, counting down.
GGGCGGGCAAGACGAGGTGGCGGCAGCGCCATTACTCGGCCGCGTGGGCGATTGGACTGCTCCGCCGCAGCGTTCCGTCTCGTTGAGGCGTCAATACGCGCGGCTCCCGAGGCGACGGGCCTCTCCCTCACTGACAGGGCGGGCCCGCAGCCAGAAGGGGTTTGGGTTGGGGCGCCGACTAGGAACGGGGCAGCCCCGTGGGCGCGGAGCCGTCCGGACGAGCCCCCAAAGGGTGGCTCCGGGCGCTGATCCGGACGCCTATTGGGGGGCGCGACTGGAGATGCTCTTACCTGGCAGTGGCAGGTCAAGCTGGGTCGGTTGCGTTTGGCCCGATTTGTTTCTCTGGTCTATACTTAGGGCATCACCTATGTATGTGGCAAAACCTATCAATAAGGTGGGACCCACTTAGTACACCATAAGCATATAGACAACACCACAATATGTTGCAAAAGTACACCTTAAGGTAGGTCCTGCGTGTCAAGAAAATAACACAAAAGAATGAACTAAAAGTAACATTAACTTTGTAGTAAATATTGCATCTTTATTAATTTGTGCACTATAGTCATAAAGTAGTATTTTTATATTCCTTATGAACAACCTACAAGTTTGTGGGTGGCCCATAAGATTTTGAGCTTGTGGACTCCATATGGATAGGTGCCACTATGTATAAAGTTGTATATAAGGATAGTTTTTTGCTTATGGATTTGCTTGTTGCCAACATAGTGGATGCATCTGTTTAGCCCCGTGGGAAGTTAGCACCGGTGGCACGGCAAATGATGCGGCGTCCGACCTCCCCGCCCGCCGGATTTGATGGCTAGCTTGGAGCTGCCGACACCCTTGTTGCGACCGAGATCCACCGACCTTTTCCCTTCCCTGCACCATCGACATCAACAGATCCGTCATGGCGCTCGGGGAACCGTTCACATCAAACTCCGTGGTTTAGGTCCTTAGGAGAACCGTGAGCAATGGTGATGGCACTATACTGACCTTCTCCCTTCTTTCAATTTTTTTTTTATTTCTTAAAAAAAAACTGTTCTTCTCCCAAAGGCGACGGTGGAGCGGAGCTCCGCGCGCGACGACGGTGAGGGTACAAACCAAACCACAGACCCGCATGCGCCTGGCTGCAACGGTGGGGCAGAGCGAGGCGTAGGACTCTGCAACGACCGATATGTCTATGTGAAATCTATCTCTAAACTTAACTGAATGTGTTATGATGTCCTTTCTGAATTTGCCCTTGCTATGATACAAAAGACATCAGATTGTGCTTCCTTGTTTCCTCAGTGTGTTTATAGGTCTGATTATGTTCCTCTGGATTGGTACGTACTACCATGGTTATGTTTACAAACGAGGATGCCATCAACACTGTATGCTGTATGCAGGTGGTCTTCTTCTGTATTTAGTTAATCGATCAACAATTTCTTTTGCACTGGTTGCAATGTACTCCACAGAGAGAATATAATGGACACATGTGAAAAATTTCGTCAACTCTTTCTTAATTTGTCAAGCCATGTGCCTCACGGAGCGCAGGCCCGTGGCGACAGGCGACTCCCGGGGCGATTGGGTTCCCCCGGCCGAACCTCGCCTTTCGCCGGCGCTAGGTCGTAGGCGCAAGGGGCGTCGGCGGTCTTCGACCCTCCCAGTGCAGGTGGGCGGCACGGAGGTGGCTGGAGAGGTGCCTGCTTCCGCGGCGGTAGGAACTGGGCGCACTTCTGCGGGGGAGGAGGGATCTCCTTCGCGTGCGTGCTGGCTCCCGGAGATCTCTGGTGGTGCTCGGGGCGTCGGGGACTCGCCTTCCGCGCCTTCTCGCGCGTGGACCAAGGTCCGCCGGCGGGCTGGAAGAAGGAGCCGCGCGCTCCTCGACGAGATGCAGGAGGCAGGGCTCAGGGCGGCGCGATCTGCGTCTTCCCTGCTCGAAGGCGGCGACTTCTGCTCTGCCTCCGCGGGATCTGAAGGTGACGAGGAGGGTTTCTCGTGCCCTGTGGAGCCACAAGGGGTGGTCTCCATGGGGGACCTGCTCGAAGCGGCGCGGGGTGCGTCCTCTTCCTCTGGCGCCCTTGGTTCTACGACGGCGCGCGGGACGACGCTGTCCAAGCCCTTCGTCGCCGGTGTGCGGGTGCGGTGTCTCCCTCCCGCTGCGGCGGATTTCCCCCCGTTGGGAGCTGCGCGGGGCCAGCTCTCCTGGGAGGTGCCGCGGGCGACAGAGACGTCCATGGTTCGCTTCGGTTCGATGGAGGTTCCTGTCCCGTCACGGCCGGCGGCGGTTGCGCCGTCGCCGCAGGGCGGCCGGGAGGGGGCGCAGTCGGATGCGCTAGGGTTCGACCGCCAGCTGGTGCCTACTGGGCTGGGCCGTGGGGGGCCGTCCTGGTGGGCTGAGGTCGAAGCGCAGGACCAGGAGGCCCGGGCCAACTTACCGCTTCGTGGGTCCAACGTGTCAGTTGAGCGGGTGTTGGATAACGGTTCGCAGGCCGTCCCTGGGCCGGCCAAGCCCACCCTCCCCGGGTATATATGGCTTTGGATCCCCAGGGAAACCCTAGACACTTCACTCGGCTTCCCTGCTTCCGCTGAGGACGTGCAGCGCCACCGAAAGCGAGCCAAGCGCCTCATCACTTCTTCCCCTTCCAGCTCGGGTGAGCGGCGGGCTCGTTTGGTTCGGATGGAGCGGAGTGGCAGAGGCGGCGACCGGAGGGGCAAGCACTCGCTCGATGAGCGGGAGGCTGGCCGTGGTGGGGACCGCGGCCAAGGCGAGGACCTCCGCGCGCGCCTGGATCGGGACCGCGAGCGGGACGCCTCCTGGAGGGGCGGGCGCGACAGAGATGCGGAGTCCAACCGCAGAGACGAAGATCGACGGGAGGAAGCGCGCCTCCGCGCCCAGATCCAGATCCAGCGCCCTCCGGCGCGGGGCCACGAGGCGGGTCGAACGGGGGTTCGGCCTCCTCCAAGACTGTCGGGATCTAACTCTACACCGATGGGGGGGGCCCTACGGTTCAGCCCGAGGCGTCCAAGGCTATCTGCTTCAAATGTGGCCAGCAGGGCCACTACCAAGCAGCGTGCTCAGGGGAGCCGTTCTGCGTCAATTGTGACACCAAGGGCCACTGGTCCGCCATGTGCCCTGGCAGATCTCAATGCAAGGTGACCTGGGCGGGCTATGGTAACGAGGGTCGGGGCTTCTTCCATCTTTCGATCCCCGAGGAGAAGCTCCCCAAACCTGCCGCAAACGCCGCCACTGTTGTCATCGATAAAGGAAGCTTTTCAGTGGAGGAGGTTGAGGAGGAGTTCAAGGAGCTGGCCGACGCGACTTGGGATTGGCAAGTGCACCAGCTGAGCCCGACGGAGTTTTCGCTCATTTTCCCCTCCAAAGAGCTGCTCAGGATGGCCACCCGCGGGGGCGGGCTCGTGCTCCCTCTGACATCTTTCCGTGCCGTGGTTTCTGAGAATGTCGGAGATCCGAGGGCCTCCGAATCCCTTGAGCGTATCTGGGTGCACCTGCTGGATGTTCCACCTCCGCTTCGGGACGAAGCTTATCTGATGGGGGCCACCTTGGAGCTGGGTGTTCCCCTGGTGGTGGATAAAGAGTCTCTGCGGGGAGATCGCGCGCCGGTGCGCATGCAATTTGCATGCCGCCCTCCAATCGACCTCAAGCCTGCCATCACTCTGTTCGTTAACCTCCACGGTTACCGCATCGGGGTGGTGCGCGAGGATGCCCTCAAGGCCCCATCTCCCTCGCCTTCCCCCCACCCGCGCGCAGATGACGAGGACCAAGATGCCGAGGACTCTCAAACCTCGGATGAAGATGCTGAAGACTGGGACAGCAGGAAATCCCGCGACAAGGAGAAGGCCCGCGCAAATTCGCTGCCGAACAAAGCTCCTTCGGCCGGCCCTCGGGATGGGGTTGGCTGTGCTCTGCCGGCTGGTGGAGCTACCTTGGGGCTGGGGGGTCTGCGGAACTCTGCGCCCATTCCGCTCTCACTCCCCAAGTCTACCTTCTCCCAATACGGCTCTAACCTCACCGAGGACGGCGACATCTTCAAATCGCTGGGAGCGATCGTCTCGGCTGCACAGCTCGAGCTATCCTCGGAGGCCCCCGCGGCGAGTGACGCCACCCTCCTCTCGCCTGGCGCCATGGTGGACGTTTCCTCTGCCAGATCCGGGCGCTCGGATCGGAGCGACCTGGACCTCCCCAAGGCCCGCCGGCTAGACTTCTCCCCGCCGGCTGCCGGGCGCGACGGAGCTCACAGCGGCCCGATTCTCAAGGAGAGGAGGAGCAAGTCCAACCACGACAGGCCTTCTAAGAGGCCTGCCTCGGAGGAGGTGGTCGCGGTGGTTGTCGACTCCCAGGACTCGGCGCGCCCGGCGCCATCTCAGGCCGCGATCCTGGGCCCGTTCCTCTCGACGCCGGCGATCCCCACGCTGAACGCTGTCGTCGCCAGAGGGCTTCGGTCTCAGGCGGCGGCGGTGGAGCCGGCCAAGCTGAGTGCGAGGGCGGCGGGTGCGTCCGCTGAGCGGGTGCTGGACCGCGCGGTGCGCCTCACCGCCGAGAAGAACGCCAAGGCTTCCGCGCAGGCTGCAGGTACCACTCAGGATCCCATTTTCTCCATCCTTCAAGGCCTACCGGATGGTCATCTCCTCACGGTGGCGGCGGATTGCAGTATTTCTTTTCTGTCGGCGGAGGGCCCGCCGGCAGAAGCGCTCTCGGTTATTCGTGCTAATGAGCTGGCTCAAGCTAGCCTCGCTTGCGCTAGATTCGAAGTCGAAAAGGCGGCGGCGTTGGCCAAGGCGGCGGAGTCCTCTAAGGAGGCTGATTCCCAGATCGCGGCAGGGGCTGGTCGGGAGTCACCTCTCGCTTCGAACGCCTCCGCGGACCTAGATTTGACAGTCGCAAACTTGTTAGCTGGTTCCAGGCCCAGGGGCCGCTCCCCAAGGGTTGGGGAGCATGATGGAGTTTCCGTTCCAGTAGTTGGGTCCGGGGTGGAGTTGGCTGTGGCCCCTCCGGCTCCGGCACCTGTTAGAAAGCGATCCAAATCTGCGGCGCCGCTAGGACGGCGCCCAGTGACCCGCCAGGCACGGGCCAAAGGCGCGTTGCTTTAATGCGTATCCTTTTCTGGAACATTCGCGGGTTCGGTCGCAAGGGGCGACGGACCCTGATTCGAGAGCTGCTTAGAAAGCATAGGATCGACATTATCGTGCTGCAAGAAACTATTAAACAAGACTTCACAGACTTGGAGTTACAAAACCTAGAAGTTGGCGAGAAATTCTTCTGGTGCTGGTTACCCGCTAATGGTCGTTCCGGGGGGATCCTGCTTGGTCTGCGAGACAGCGGCTTTGAGGTCGAAAACATTGACAGGGGTCAATTCTTCATCAGCGTGAACTGTCTCATCCGCGCACATAACAAGATTGTAACCTTCATCGGCATTTATGGCCCTGCAAACCACGCAGCCTCCCCGGCTTTCCTTGCGGAGATTTCGGCTAAAGTAGAGGCCTGTAGACATCCTATTATCATGGGTGGGGACTTCAACCTGCTCAGGGGAGCAGAAGACAAAAACAACGACCGGATCAATTGGCCTCGCATTGAGCTGTTCAACAACTCCATTGCGGATTGGGCCCTCACGGAAGTCCCCAGAACCGGGGCTAGATACACCTGGACAAACCGCCAACGGGACCCAGTGCGATGCGTCCTTGACCGAGTTTTTCTTGCTCCGGAATTGGACGCGCTCTTCCCCCTTGCCTCCCTGTCGGCTGAACCCATCCTTGGCTCTGACCACACTCCCCTGGTCCTGGACTCGGGAGGGGGCTCCCAGGTCCGATCAAATCGCTTCTTCTTCGAGCTGGGCTGGTTCGAAGTCGCGGATTTCCCTGCCATGCTGGAGTCTCAATGGCTCCGCCTTATGGCGTCCGCAGGGGGACGTGACATCGTTGATTGGTGGAAGCACATGTCGGGTGGTCTTCGCCAACACCTGCGAGGATGGAGCTGTAACATGGGGCGGGAGTCCAGGGCTCGTAAACTCGCCCTCCTTGACCAGATCAAGTCCTTGGACGAGCAGGCGGACTCGGTTGGCTTAAACGAGGACGAGTGGGCGTTCCGTTACCACCTTGAGGACCAACTACTAGAAATTTATAGGCAAGAGGAGGAGTATTGGCGCCAGCGCGGCAGGATCCGTTGGGCCTTGCAAGGGGATGCAAATACTGCCTATTTCCACGCTGTCGCCAATGGCAAGCGTAGAAAGTGTCTGATCACCAAACTGCTGTCACCTTCCGGGCCTATTAGTGACCCTATTCTTATCCAGGCGCACATTTACGACTTCTACAGAGAGCTTCTGGGGACTGTGGCCCCTCGCCGCCTGGGTCTTCAAACGTCCATCTGGCCGCCAGCTAGCTGTGTGTCTGAGGAGGACAACTTGGGCCTCCTCCTTACCTTCTCGGAAGCCGAGCTGGAAGCAGTAGTGAATGATATGAAGACCAACACTGCGCCGGGCCCAGATGGCTTCCCGGTGGCATTCTTCAAACGCTGCTGGCCGCTTTGCAAACTGGGTGTGTTGCATATTCTGAATGACTTCATGTTGGGCCGCGTGGATGTGTCCCGCCTTAACTTTGGGGTTCTGTCCCTGATTCCGAAAGTCCAGGGCGCGGAGTCCATCTCCCAATTCCGGCCTATCGCTTTGATTAACGTAGTATTCAAGATCATCTCCAAAGCCATCGCTTCCAGGTTGGACCCCATTGCCAACAAAATTATCAGCCAAACCCAAACCGCGTTTCTCAAAGGCCGTTTCATCCTGGATGGAGCGCTAGCCCTGCACGAAATTGTTCACGAGCTGCGAGCCAAAAAGTTGGGAGGGATCCTTCTTAAGCTGGACTTCGAAAAAGCCTACGACCGGGTGAACTGGTCCTTCCTCTTGGAGGTCCTTCGTCGGAAAGGGTTCGACGCAGGATTTATCCATAGAATCGAACAGCTGATCTCAGGTGGACAAACGGCCATCTCGATCAACGGGCAGATTGGCCCCTTCTTCCGCAATAAGCGAGGGGTGCGTCAAGGGGACCCCCTCTCGCCCTTGTTGTTCAATTTCATCGCTGAAGCCCTCTCGGCCATCCTTTCTGCGGCCTGTACTGCTGGGCACATCCATGGGGTGGTCCCCCATCTTGTGCCGGGAGGCATTTCACACCTGCAATACGCAGATGACACAATCATTCTGCTCCAAAATAACGATCTTGAGATTGCCAACCTGAAATTCCTCCTCCTTTGCTTTGAAGACATGTCGGGGCTACGGATCAATTTCCATAAATCCGAAGTGTTTGTACTGGGTCAACCACTGGAGGAACAGACCCGCATTGCCAATATGCTGAATTGCAGACTTGGCTCTTTCCCGTTCCTTTACCTGGGCCTGCCCATCTCGGACAAGAAGTTGACGGTGGAGCAATGGCACTTCCTGGTCAATAAGCTGGGCGCGAAGGTGGAGGTGTGGATGGGCCGTCTTTTATCCTCGGGAGGAAGGTTGATTCTGTCCAACGCTTGCCTTGACGCTCTGCCCACCTTTGTGATGGGTCTCTTCTTGCTGCAAGACGGGGTTCATGCTAAGTTCGACTCTATCCGGGCGAGGTTCTTTTGGGAAGGATCGGGCCCCAAACGGAAGTGCCACTTGGTCAATTGGCCGGCGCTGTGTCGACCCAAGGACTGTGGGGGCTTGGGTCTCACAAATACGAAAGTGATGAACAAAGCACTCTTGCTGAAGTGGATTTGGCGTCTGTTTCAAACAGACTCCTCCATTTGGAGGAGGTTGATCTTTGCCAAGTACCCGGAAGCCTCCAACATTTTTGCTGCAGATCCACGCGGTGGCTCCCAATTTTTGCTTAGCCTCCATAAAATCAAGCACCTATTTAAGTTAGGTGCGAGATACGAGATCCGGGATGGATCTCGGACCCTCTTTTGGTCTGATTGGTGGTTTGGGGATGGACCACTTAAAGACCGTTTCCCGGACTTGTTCGAAATCTGCGAGCTCCCTTCTATCTCTGTCGCTGCTGCTTTCGAGGTAGAGGGGATTCGCTTCCGCAGGGCGCTCTCCCCTTGTTGTGCGGCCCATTGGGCAGAGCTGAACTCCGACCTCGCCCTGGTGGGCCTTCGGGAAGGCCCGGATGCTGTTTCCTGGGCACTTGAACCTTCTGGTCTCTTCTCTGTGGCTTCGATCTACAAAAAACTCTCCCACGGCGCGAGTCTGGCCATGTGCAAAGACTTGTGGCGAGCCAAACTCCCGCTCAAAGTCAAAATCTTTACCTGGCAACTTGCCCTGGACAGATTGCCCACACGTGAGAGGCTGTTTGGCCGGTACGGGCCGAATAATGGCTTATGTGCGGTGTGTGGTGCTCCCGAGGACCCGGCACACATTTTCTTTCACTGTTCTCTTGCGAAACTTGGGTGGAGTGTGCTTAGACAGCTACTTGGGTGTAGCTGGTGTCCTGCTTCATTCCCTCAGTTTTTCGCCATCCAGCAATCGTTACTAGGCTGCCAGCGCCGCATCAGCTGGGTGTTGTTTGCGGCTCTGGCCTGGTCCCTTTGGTTAACGCGTAATAAACTATCCATTGAAGCGATCGTCCCTCGACGTCCGGCTGACGTAATTTTCAAAATGATGCTGTTTGTGCAGGCTTGGGCACACATGGCAAAGGAGCATGATAAGACGGCGCTTCTGCAGATGGCTGATGGACTGAAGCTGATCTTCCACTCCCTCATCTTGGAGTAGTAGCTTTGCCTTTCGCTTACCGGTCTGTTTTGGGGTGGCCGGCCCCCGTATTCCTCTTACCGTCTTGGCTAAAGCTGTTTGCCTCAGCATGTATGCGCGCGTGGCGCGACTTAAAACTGGATTCTTGCTTTATTAATTTAAAGTAGGGCAAAATGTTGCCTGGTTTCTAAAATAATGGACACATGTGCAATGTTTCCAGATAGAAATTTCGGGATTGGTCGACAGAAACTACAGTGCTAAAGTCTAAAGTGGTTGATTAGATCTTTTCTTTGCCTTTTCGAATGTTAGAATACTACACTCTAAACATCTACAGTATAAAAATTAAATCTCATTCGTGTAAAAAGATTCCACTTCATGATAATTTTCAGTTTATAATGTCTGTTATTGTTTTGCAGAATATTTGAATGTATAATTATGCATGTTTAAGCATTTACTTAGACACACTGTTGCGTGTTTGGTGCAAACTTTACCTGTAGTTCTTCTCCTGCCCAGCTCTCCTTATCATTAGCCTCTATGTGTTTGTTCACTTTGTGTTAACCTGAATACCCAACAATATCTTATAACCAACATACATATGTATCTACATTAGATGGTTTAACGCACAGAGCATACATGCTATGTATCTAAATTAGATGGTTTAACACACAGAGAATACATGCTTCCTATTTTTTAGGCAAAGAAACAAATAATCTGTCCTGATTTTCTAGAGTGTGCACTCCAGTACTAGGTAGAGAAGTTTCCATAGATTGAAAATTATACATCCATAATTTCCAGTTGGCAGAACTGGGTAGCTAGAGTGTGCCTTCATGATAGTAGCCTGAAATGAATCGACCAACTTTCAATTACTATATAATGTTTATCCAGCTTCAAGTTTACTGAATGCATGAAGCTATTCTCTTTAATAAAAAAACCAGAAATTCCAGGTAAGTATATATTTACTTCGTTTATTTTGCACAACAGAGAAGTAGTAAATAAGTTTATGAATTTGGAGAGCTAGAAAGTGTAGTGGCTGCAGTGAAACCATTCTTATCAGCTCGTTGGGAGTTTTACTAACGAGCATGCATGCTTAACTTTTTTTTATATGGGCAGGAGTATCGGACTATCAGGAGGTGTTTTCCAGTCAAAAAAAGTATTAGGTGGTCGAAGGGTATTGAAAGAATAGAAAAAAGTATCCACAAATATGGCATATTTCTTATGTATACAAAGAAAATGTATCCATAATTAAAAAGAGTGGCTGCCTTCTTATTTTGAGAAGTTGCACTTTGTTGTTTCGATCGTAACTATGTATAGTTATGCATCTGCCAATGATTTTTTGCATTCTGCATCTATGTATTGTATTTTTCTGTTCTTTCATCTGATAGGTGGGTAACCCAGTGGGCATCATTTTATAATTACAAAATGTGTATTGTCTCTCAAATATTTCACATTCTCTGTGATAGAAAGGAAGGAGCGGTGGAAATATTTTTAAGCTCCAAAGCTAATGATCCCCCATCAGGTAGTGACAAATATTATAGGGATTCTCATGCCATGTGCACTTTGGCAGAAAAAATGACCCATTCTTTTTCAAATGAATGAAGTTTTAGTTGTAGGATAATATGCTCCTATTGTGCATTGCCATCAGATTGAACACCATTACCTCTCAAGAGAAAGATCAATCGGTGTGGCAAGACCCAAATAAAGCCTTTTATACACACAACAGTGAAAAAACACAAAAGAGTGAAAATGATGCGGCGAAGCGCGTGAGGCCCTTCTAGTACAGACCATAGCTGCTAGCTTCATGTTAGCGAATCCTTCTCTCCTGGAGACAAAGAGGCCCAGGTAGAAACAGATTCATTTCAAGCTGAACGCCCATATTTACACTGCATAAATAGACCCAAAAAAACGGAAGGAAAGAAGAGTGGTTTTAGAGAAAAAAAATCGACCATTTCCTGCCATATTATCTGTTGTCTTTCTCCTCTTGCCCATTGTTGGAAGTTCAACTTTTTGATGCATAGAGCATCCATGAATGCGAAAAACACTGCAAAAGATCCCGGGCACCGGTGCAAACTACCAGACCAGAATTTTTGTGCAGTTTTCCACTGGAAGCTCATTAGAGCATATACCATGAGGGTGTGATACGAGCCTTGGACGAAAACATAGGGCATCTCCATGAAAACCTGAAGCAATAAACAAAGTTTCAGATACCCGAAGAATGCAATTGACGAACTTACTACTTTAGCTAACACTGTGTTTACTCATAGCCCTTTGAATTTCACTTTATATTTACCTGAGCAGTGGCGTAGGACATTGGAGAGTACATCCCAGAAGCCCTCTCTTGATAGAAAACTGTTCTCTCAATTGAAACAATTGGTTAAGTGATTCGCAATTGTGATGCCGTCAAACATCATTGCCATGTACGTACGTACATTACCCCCAATAATGACAATTCTGAGGGTATTGGCATTCCCCTGCATCACAAGGCACCGAAAATTCGCATGCTGCTATGTTAGGATTAAGGAGTCAAAGATGAAGATAAGTGCAGTATTTACATCTTCCAGAAGATGGACCCAAGCAGCAAGGCTATGAACAAAGTGAGAAATCTGACAAGGTTGAAATCTGGGCTGTGCCAGTAGATCAGCCAATTCTTCCACAGGCAGGCTTTGAACTGCTCTATAATGGCTTGATAGTATTCTGTAGGGAAATGAAGATCGGATGATGTTCCTGGTTCTGGTTGGACTTAGCCGGTTCACCAATACCTTGTGTTTACCTGGAGACACAACCAGTGTATGCCATGAGAATTTATACTAATTAAAGTGGCATGGAGATTATACACTTCGAGAAAACATAGTCGATGTCCATGTGACCAAAAATAAACATCATAATGTAAAAATATATGTACCTCGATGTATTCAATCATTTTCTGCGATTTACTCAATCAAATAATACCAGTTCAGGGAAAATGAGCTTCACATGCCCTTCATGACTTTACATGAGGTAAAAGAAACTTTATTGTTTCTAAACAAGGTGTTCAGCATATAAGATTAAATTAAATGAATAGAACATTAAAAAAATAAGGCCACCAGGGGAGGAGCCCTGGGGCATCATGATTAAGATAGAAGGTGTGAGACCGACCCAAATCCGCAGAATAAATCGGGGTGACCTACTCCGCCTAACTCTGGCCGACTAAGAGACGCCACTGTGCTTTGCTTTGGCCACTGGATATAATCTTCCCAAAGAGGGTTCCTAATCCAATCTAAATGCCAAGTTGGATTCAGTATTCACTATTATAAGGTACTGGCACAATTTCATGTCAACATTTTTTAATTTGGAATTAAAAATGAGATAGCGCTTTTGAGCTCAGGAAGAATCTCTGATAGCAGACCAACACTTTCTGAAACGAGACAGTTGCTAGCTATGAATTATGAAATAAGAGTTAAAATGGAATCCAAAACACAGAAAGTGAGGCTAATTGCCTGCTTGCGTGTACTGCTTCTGTATGCTGCAATCAGAATTGTGATGTGGATTCCTAGTTGCTCCAAGGGGGTCATAGAAACAGAGTACAGAGAGATAATAACTAGTGCATTCTGAACTGTTATGTTTCCTGAATCTAATAAAAAAAATCGATGCACCCCAGCTGCATTCTGAACTGTTGTGTTTTCTGAATCTTTCCAAAGAGGGTTCCCAATTCAATCTAAATGCCAAGTTGGATTCAGTATTCACTATTATAAGGTAGTAGCTCGATTTCATGCCAACATTTTCTTTTAATTTGGAATTGAAATGACATAGTGCTCTGAGCTCATGAAGAATATCTAACAGCAGACCATCACTTTCTGAAACTAGTACATGTGCACATGCGAACTTTTGAATTATTCGCACATCCTCGTTAGCAAGTTCTTTGAAAACACAGAGGAACACAACTTGATTTCCACATCCAGGACTGCTACTTCCCACATTCATTTGGGGGGATGTCTTGTGGTTGACCGGGACAATGTACATAATCACCCTGCAAACGATATAATATTATAATAATATATACGATAATACTATTGGTTGGGCCTTTTGTGGGAGATCGAACCACAGAACACTATATCAGCTTGTCTCAATGAAGTTTAGTTTACATGATCATTTAATGCAACAATATTCATGATTGATGCATGCCTTACAGTACAGTAAAGAGAGAAATTCATCATAATTATATTCAGAGATAGAAAGACATGAAGATATGATAGTGGCATTGATATCAGCATAACCAGGTGAAAAGAAACATGAATAAATCAGAACATGTATCAAGCTCTGATCGAGATGCTTTCTGTCAATTTTGACTTCTTCTGCATAACAAACAAAACTGAAATATACAAAATAATATAATATAAATCTGCGGCAGAAGCCTTTAACTAATATATCAGTTGATCTCATCAAATATCTGCTACATGCAATGGATAAGAAACACGAAATGGGGGAAGAAAGAAAATCTAATATTCACTGGATTTGACCAAAGCGAGATGTATGATCGCGTACTAACATATGGAAATCCTTCAAACTAATCAAAACCTAGATGTATTTTTCGCAATCTGCTTCTGACAAGTTCCAAACAACAAATTTCAGTCTTGCAGATGCTACCTGATAGCAAGGTTCAGTCTTACAGATGCAACTATTGTTCATATTCACCAGTATTACATGAACATGAGGCAGAAGGAGGTCTCAACTAAATTCAGTCTTCAATTTGACAATTGCTCACTAAATTTATTGAGTCAAAACTTCATAAACTTCAGTACAACAGGTAACTGAGCGTACATAGAAGGTATATTGTCATATTTCTGAAAGTACTATGTAAAACTTTACCAAAATCAAAGCAATTGCGCAGGTTATAATTCAGCATCATAGGGGCAATCCTGCATGCCAACCACAAAGACAATCCTCCTTCGCTGTGTTGGCTCTCAACGTCCGTGTTGCCGCCGTTGCTGGAGACTTTGCCTTCAGCACACCCCACCAGCCTTTTGACGTCTGGGGCAGGGTACCTGAATCTTGCATAGAATGCTCATTCCCTCAGAGAGCTGCCCCACTGATCATTCCAAAAAAAAAGTGATCGTGTGAAAATAAATTTGTTGATGTTAAAGGTATCAACGAAAAACAGAAATATCTAGGATTTGAAAGTTATTTCATTGGTGATATAATCACCACACACACGGAAGATAATTGGATGTTCCATAACGTTTTTTCAATAACAAATGAAATTACTTGATCAGCGCCAAGACTATACATAGACAGCATAGGTTAGAACCTGTACCACATTTGATTGTTGGTTCACATTGGGTCGCAGGGACACGCTTGAGACCATACTCCAAGGGCGGCCTGCCACCTCGCCGACATAAGTTATTTCTAGCTTAGATGTTGGCTGTCGAGGAGCAGCGTTTAGCGACGTCATTGTACCTGTAGCAAATGTCGTGCACCCGAGCTTGATTATACATCAGTTAAAATAAACTTCCATTGTGGCTAAACATGGAGATAAGATTATTCTGCAGCGCAATTCAATGTTCAGCTGAGTCCTTTCTGAATTCATGTCCTCTCGTACAACGTAAATTACCCTCCTCGGCTATCCATTAAAAATAAATAACAACCATGCATATATAGACATAGTCCTTTGAGCTCATGAAGAATCTATGACAGCATACCATCGCTTTCTGAAATGAGACTGTTGCTATTTATGAATTACGAAAGAAGTCAAAATGGAATTGAAAACACAGAAAGTGATGCTAGTTACCTACATGCATGTACAGCTTGTGTATACTACAATCAGAACTGTGAGGTTGAGGCCTAGTTGCTCCAAGGGGATCATAAAAACACATTACATAGAGCTAATAACTAGTGTATTCTAAACTCTTGTGTTTTCTGAATCTGAAAAAAAAAACATAGATGCGCCCCAGCTGCAGCAGAATTCGAACGAGCAAAATTTCTAATAGAACATTCGCAGCATCCAAAGCTTGATCAAACTACAGTTCAGAAACATATTCAAGCGTACAAAGACACTTCTCACAGTTTAGAACAGGTGGACAACTAAAAAACCCAAAAACAACAGTAAGGAACTAAGTGCATCATTATCTGCGAGTTACGCAGTCAAATAGTACCAGTTCAGCGGAAAATAAGTTTCACATGCCCTTCATGACTTTACATGAGCCGAAAGAAACTATATTGTTTTTAAATAGGGTGCAAATATAGCATATAAGATCAAATTGAAATAATAGAAACGTTGCCAGGTGCATTAACGAAATAGTGATATAATCTTCCCAAGGAGCAAAGAGGGTTCCGGATTCAATCTAAATGTCAAGTTGTATTAAGTATTCACTATTACTCCCTCCGTCTCAAAATAATTGTCTCTAAGTTGGACAAAAATGGATGTATCTTACACTAGAATATGTCTAGATACATCCACTTTTGTCTAACTTTGAGACGATTGTTTTGAGACGGAGGGAGTATAAGGTACCTGCTTAATTCATGTCAACACTTTTTAATTTGGAACTGAAATGGGATGGTGCTTTGAGCTCATGAAGAATCTCTGACACGAGGTCATCACTTTCTGAAATGAGACAGTTGCTATATGTGAATTATGAAAGAAAGGTCAAAACTGAATCTAAAACACAGAAAGTGATGCTAATTACCTGCTTGTGTGTACTGCTTCCGTGTACTACAATCATAATTGGGGAGGTGGAGGTCTAGTTGCTCCAAGGGAATCATGAAAACGTTGGTACAGAGAGGTAATAACTAGTGCATTCTGAACCGTTGTGTTTTCTGAATCAAAAAAAAAAAGCATAGATGCGCCCTGGCTGCAGCAAAAGTCAAACGAGCTAATACCACATTCGCAACATCCAAAGCTTAATCCAGGTACAGTTCAGAAACATACACAAGCATACAAAGACACTTCTCACAGTTTAGAACAAGTGAACAACTAAAAAAAAAACCAAAAACAACAGTAAGGAACTAACTGCATGTTGGGCATACAGGGCATGAGGTGCTGCCGATTCTTGGGCGAGCGACATAATCAAATATACTCCCAGAACAGAGGTTAGACACGGTACTGACCACGCAAGCAATTTATGTCCTTCATTTTCCTCAGAACAAAAACGCAAGTATTCTACGGCTATAGACAGAAACAGAAGAAATTTCACCCATCACTGATGAAAGCTGCTGCTGTTCTGGTCCAAAGCCTGAATCTAATCCGATAACTACCTGTCGCCCAATGAGCACCTTAGCCTGGAAGACCAAAACTCTCCCGTCCCCTCACCGTGGGCACAGCAAAACCAACAAACCTATCGTCCTCCTCAATGGCTCAATCTCCTGTCATCCTGTTGTTTGCACCCCCACCACCGATGGCAATGGCCTAGGGGTGACCCCTCACTGCTCATCCTTTTTGCATGAAAGCAACAGAGGAACATACAATTATTTCATCAAGCATGCGCCTTACAACAGAAGCTTCAAGTGCCTTCCTGAACCGCTGGTGATGCGCATTATCAACCTCATCTCCACAGCGAGTCCTTTGTCTGCACTACCAAATTGTGCTGATCGGCCAGCCAGCCGGCCAACGACTGATTTAGTTGAGAATGTTCTGGAGTTTTGTCAGGTTTGATTTGGAAGAGATGTTACTGCTCAACCAAGGCGAAAACAACAGGCCGATCATGGTGAACTAGCACCAACTGAGGAAAGAATCACGCAAAATGAGTAACTGACACGCTGATGGTCTACTTGAAAGGGAGGTCTGGTTGCATTAAGCATGTTTTCATTACACAAGTTTTTCTACCAGCTAAAAAACAAGTGTTCTATTTTACCTCTTGCGACAGAGAATCAAGAAGCTGTCTGAAACTCCGTTTCTCCTTGATGGACTATTATATGAATTTTTTTTCCTGTGTTTCAAGCAAAACAGAGCTGACCAACCATCTCAACTCTTTGGGAGTAAGTAAACTTGTGTCTCTCTCTCAGCCAAATGCTAGACGATACTCGTTTCAAAAAATTGAGAGTGCTAGAGGATGCTCCGAACTTCAGGTCCGTTCAACAGGCCCACACACCTACGGGAAACCTACCGATTATCTCAATTATTCAGTTATAGGTAGACAAAATTTAGTGTTGTGACCGGAGCAACAACTACATCAAAGTGCGAATCTTGACCCAGGTGTTTCTGCACACCTATCTTTGACAGGCTGTAGTTTGGACCTTACTCGATCAGCATCTTGCTGCTTTGTAGCTGTAAAATAAGGCTACATTCCTACTAGCGCCGCATGCTATTTGCAAGTGGCTGCATAGAACAAAGATCTGCATTACCTCTGGGCCATACCAAGCTGTACAAAAACATATCTGTTTGGCTTTTAGGAAAAGTGTGATTGCTACCCACCCAACAAGATTTAATATGATGTCTTCTAGAGTTGTTCCATGATACAGTTCAAAGCTAAAGACTCTTGTGCAAAAAAATGATGTAAACAGCCATTGCCACTGGAAAAACATTGCACCAAGGTTCTGAACACATCATGGTTTCAAATAAATCTTCATAGGAAGATGATCAACAAGGTGTATACAGCCACTACAAGGGGAAATGAAACGAATAACGAACATGGATGAGAACAAGAGAAACACACAAACGCCCGGTAAATGTCTCAAAGTTACAAGAAGTTGATTTGACGGTTCTCAACATGAAGATTGCTGATGTCTGGGTTGCTCACCTTGCCAAGCCCACACAATGTCCTTCAGTGCTGGCCTCATGTCTTGGTTCAAGACCTTCTGATACTCCAGAGTATCACCATTTGTCTTCTTTAACTCAACAAGATGAAAATTAGGGGTAACCTCAAATATCTCAGCATCAATACCCATCAAACCTTTCCTTCCTGGTCTGGAACCTTCCATCTTTAACATGCCACCATCCTTCTTTGTGAGCTTCAACCGCAAATTCTTGGCAGTGTCCTCAATCTTCGAAATGATCGTCGAAGCTGTGTTTGTGGATGTGAACTTAGACTCCCTTTTCGTGTCAGCCTCCTCAAACATACCAGAGAGGTCAAGACCAGTTGAAAGGGAAATTATATCAAAGGCATTAAGGTTGGTGGGCTTTTTTGCTTCTTGTTGTTTGCACTCCAATGTTGAGTTGCTACTCAAGGAATCAGAAGCCACAGCCACGTCAATTGGACTGTCATCTCTGGCTTGCAAACTATATCTCAGCAGCTTTGCATCAAGACCCTTCCTGAACCAAGGATTGGTCATGATTTTTTCAATTGATATTCTTGTACTGGGGTTAGGATCAAGAATCCTTAGCAGTAGCCTTCGAATATCTGTCGAGAACCAACTTGGACATTTGAATTCAGCTTTGCCAATCTTCTTATACATATTCATCAGATTCTTGTCTTGGAATGGGAGATACCCAGCCAAAAGCACAAAGAGGATTACCCCACATGACCATATGTCGGCCTTGGCACCATCATAGCCTTTCTTGTTGATTACTTCCGGAGCAACGTAGGCTGGTGTGCCACATGATGTGTGGAGCAAGCCATCGAGTCTTTTGCACTCAGAAATAGTGCTTAGGCCAAAATCTGAAATTTTCAGATTACTGTTCTCATCAAGAAGAAGGTTCTCTGGCTTCAAATCACGATGATAGACGCCTCTGCTGTGACAAAAGTCCACTGCGCATATAAGCTGCTGAAAGTACTTCCTTGCAGCCTCTTCCTTGAGTCTTCCTCTTTGAACTTTGTTGAAGAGCTCGCCACCCTTGACATGCTCCAACACAAAGTATATTTTGGTTTTGGTAGCCATAACCTCATACATCTGAACAATATTGGGATGCTTCACCAGCTTCATCACTGAAATCTCTCTCTTGATCTGATCCGTGAGCCCACCCTTCAAGACTTTCTCCTTGTCGGTCACCTTGATGGCGACACTCTGAGAGGTGTCGATGTTACGGGCATGATAAACCTTGGCAAAGGTCCCTTGCCCAAGCATCTTCCCCATCTCATACTTATTCATCAAAATGTTTCCCTTCTGGTCCGCCATCACGCCAACACTATGCACACAGAAACCAACGATCCCAAACCTTCCAAGGAGCCTGCAGGTGCTAGATGACTTCAACCGTCACCTCCGAGGTGGTAATCTAAGAAGATGGTTGAGATGCCACGTCGAACCCCATTGTGCGCATGCACATGGAGGAAGTGGTGTGTATGTTGTTGTGAAGCGGTGTCATCAAGGTCAATCAACGTAGAAAGACGGGCGGCTACCCTGCCGATTAATCCCTCGCAGGGTAGATCTCTAGCATGCAAACACATCTCTCTGCATTCCCTAAGATGTTTCTTCTTATTGAAATCACGATGCTGTCAGAAAAAGAAGTGAACATAACGTAAGTCGGTAGTCATAAGAGATGTAGAGGCGTAAAGCTACGGGGATTAAAATAGATACAACAAAATATAGATGTATGTGCAGAAGAATAAAATTAAATCTCTCTGTTGGTTACACAAACAAAATTAGAAACGTTCCTCTCATGGTAGGATTCATTTGCTTTCCCAGTCTGAAAGGCAAAAGTTAACTCATGTCTCCCCTAAGAAGCTGAATTCAGATTGCTCTAAAACTAGATTTCTACTAAATACAGATTCGGCCCCGGAAATGTATCTACTACCACAGCTAGTAAACCATTTCCACAACACGAGTAAACTACAAAGAGATTCTACTAAATTTACAGGTTTATTATGACCCAAACTACAATCCTTCTACAGTTTATAACAGAAGTGTACAAAACAGAGACAAGGCTTCGGTGCAAAATCACATCTCCCCTAAAAACCTGAATCAAGACGGTTCTGAACTCGAAAGCTACAAGCAGATGTCGTCGTAAAACTAAACTTTCTACAACAGCTAGTCATTATTTTCACTGCCGCACGTACACTACCGAGAGCCCCTCCTAAATCTCAAATTACCATGAAACATTCATCGAACCAGGGAGCTAAAACTGAACAGAACAGAACGTAAAATCTAAATCATCCTAGATCCACATCGCTGCGACGCAAACCCAAACTGTCCTACGGCTATAACAGAGCAGAGACAGGGATTGAGTCCGTACCAGATCCCGGCTGCTGCCTAGCGATGCGAACGCGACGGAGAACCGCACCAGACGGCGCTCCCACGATCGAGGCGAAGAACAACCTTCAGGAACCAGGCGGCAAGGAGACGACGCGTAGGCAGGCTGGCCGGGAGGACGTGTGCTTTGGCCTTACGAACGGAGTTTCCGTTGTTTGGTGCGGGCGAAGGGAGGAGAGGAGAGGGGCGGAGAGTGCTAGGCAGAGCGAAAGGTTAAGCTTGCGCCGCGGCCCTGTTTTATACACGGTCCTCCAGGGTATCCTCAGATATTCCGCCCGTAGCGAAACCACCACCCAGCCAGTCAATCGATTTACCATGGATCTACGCCGCACCCTAGGCGGGCCCACCAATAATTTGCGCGGCCTGGTGCGCATGGACGGACGGAGCCGCCTCGGCCGTCCGTTCCGTTTTTACGCTGCGCCGAACCATCATTTGCCTGCATGTCTGCTGCTCAACACATGGTAGTTTTTGACTGTTTCCCTTGCTGTTGTTTTTTTACACGGCGTCGATGTGTGGTCAGAGATGGAAAGGGAAATCGGGTAGGGTAACTCGCAGCGGTAATTCCTCGAATTAGCTGGAGTAGTAACTGATGACGACGACGCGCCAACTCTGTAACAACCCGAGGGGACGGATCGAGATTTATTAGTACGTCAGGAGCCTTAGTCGAAAAGGAAGACACACATGCCATGGCGCGCGTAGGCGGTGCCGGAGAGGAAACACGAATTGGTCTACCCGGCCGGTACGTGTAGACGGCCATGTGCGACTCACCTAGCGCTCGGCCGGTGCACGCAGACGCATATGGCCGGAGCGAGGTGTACAATACAAGACGTGAATCAGCAGGTGGAAGGAAGAAGCCAAATCGAAACACGGCGCCCGCCTCGTGACGACGGCGAGGAGCTGTAAAAGCCTCCCAACATGAATTTGTTAGGCACAAAAACATGTTACTTATCACTTGTCACGCTCAGGTCAGGTCAGGACTGATGGCAAATCAGACATCCAATCCCGTTGTGCGCTTGTAAAGGCAAAGGGCTTGCTTAGAATAGTCGCATTATTTTGGTGGTTAGTTCACCTTGGAGCCTAGTAGCCACTAGCTCCGGCGTGCCATCAAACAGGACCGGAGCCGTATATTCATTGCATGTGTTGCTGCTCGGTCGTCTGTCTCCGTAGAACCTTTTGGAAACGACGGGGCATGGCAGCAATGATATACTGAGTACTTTACTCGCTATTTTACGATATCTTGGCGCGGAAATTGATTGATTAGTAACAGTGCTGCATGCGGCTGCATATCGGCGTACCAATATTTTAGCACGAATTATGGAGCTTACAAAAATGGCGAATCATCATCGCCGGGGCCGGACCGGCGCGAGAGCGTGGCAGGTTGCTCTTTGGAGAACCAATTAACGAGACATATGCGTGCGCTCCGGCGGGCCGGCAAAGTAAAGGTGGCGATGATGTTCTTCGTCACACGCTTCGTACACTGTCCTCCAGCTGGTAGATGCAGAAGTTTTGCCTCACCTAAAACAGATTGACCAGTTCATTTGGTGGGAAATCGGACGAAAACGGTGACAAACACTCTCGCCGACCGTCGTGGAGCACGACGGGCCTCGAGGACACATCCGGCCAACCTGGCTACCAATAGAAATTGCACAGACACCGCCGAAACGAGGCCGGCATCGAGGTTTGCCCACCAATGTCATCATCATCAATCCTCACGAGCGAGCAACTTCGACTTCACCGAACAAACGACCGTCTAAAGAGCCATCGCCGCAACGACTTCGTGAAGCCCACATTGGTCTATGCCAAAATATTGGCCCTTCACGTAGAGACTAGTAGCTCCAATTCTTAAGACGAGCTCCGAACACAAGATATGCAAGGCCGGTACCGCTGAAAACCTTCACGACCGGCCCGCCCATCGATGGGCATCGTCGCAGCTTGAACAACGCGAAGCTTCTCCGACTCCGCAGCGGGACAAGTCCAACATGAAGATCCATCGAACACGTCGATAAACAAGAGTCGGCTACCAAAATCTTGCCGTGTTCAAACCATCACTCATCAGCTTCGTCGTTCCTGCGCAAGCCACCACGCGGAACATCCGCACCCACCACCGATGCAATCTACGGGTCCCACTAGCCGGTACAAACTCCAAAACAATGCCACAAGAGGGATCATGATACCACACCACACCATTGCTCGATCCGGAGAAAACCGGATCAAGGGTTTCCCCGAAGCCTCCAGGGAAGGGAGACGAGAACAATAGCCATGACGCCTCCAACAAGGTTACGACGCCCGAAAGCGTTGCAACCATCGACTCCACCCACAGCCGAAGTCCGGCATTTGCCGGCAGCCCTGTAGTCCTGCCTTCCCAGAACCGAATGGTCTACCAAAACCACAGCCACCGCCCATTGCCCCTCAAGAAGGAACCGGACTAGGCATGCCGGCGCAAGGGCCTGCATCGGCCCAGATCTAGATCCGCAAATCAGACCACAAATCCCTACACCTTGCGATAGAAACGTTCCGAGATAGCCGAGTCTGCAACCAGGGAGCCGCTTCAGACCGTCGGTGGCCCCCGGAGCCTCGACCAACAGCCATCACAGTCGTAGATGCACACACACTGCCCGAAGCCACGCCACTTTGTCATACCGGCGGGGGAGAGGAGAGGCAGCCGCGACACCACACGTCTGGCCCGCCACACAACCGACAGGAAGGACTGCAGTTGCTACACCACCCGCCCAAGACCATCGTGCCTCCACTGAGCCGAACTCTGGAGGGAGAACGCCATGCCTAGAGCCTCGCCGCCGTCTGCGACGTGGGGTTTGCCCCCGCGCCTCTTCCGATGACGGCGAGGGGGTTGGTTCGGGAGGAGAGGCTCCTGCGACGCACAATTAGAGTTTCCCGTGTCGCCCTTGTGAGCGACACGGGGAGCGTGGATAGTTGTATTAAAAAAAATAGAACATAGTCTTGGTGACACGCTAGCGTATTTTGATTGAGTATTAATCTCCCTTTCAGAAAACAGATAATCACATTATTTTAGTAAGAAAATTTAGGTATTTAAGTTTTTTGCCTAACATACATATTGTTTTGCATGATGTTCGAAACTTCACAAATATGTTTTTTTTTGCCAAGTTTTAGAAAACATGTTCTAGTTTACCTAGCCCAGTCTACGTGTCACCTTCTTACTTGATAGTACTACTACTAGAAGGTACTGACAAGCGTGCTTTCTTTTCTTGGACGTAAAAGACTAACGTGGCAACTGGTACAGAGCGTGAGGTGCCCTGTCTGAGCTTGGTACCGGCAGTAGCACGCGAGGGTGGGGTTGAACAGTACTAAAAGTAGCTTAGCTATCACCGACGATCGTGCCGTCTAATCGTGTGGCTGGATTAATTTGTGCTTGTACGCTGGGTTGCCGAAGGCGTCACGACTAAGAACTTGGCTGTCGATGGACTGATTAACTATTAGGCAGATAGAAAGATGCAGATGCCAGACATGTCCTTGGAATCGAAAAAGAAAGAAAGATGCAGATGCGTTGAGACGTCCCGAGAGAGCGGCTTGCTGTGTAGGGAAACACTGGCTGTGCAACTCTCGTGTATGATTGTACTCTGGACATACGTCCTGTCTCCGTGATAATAGAGGAATATTAATTGCATCTGTATGCATGCGATGCATGATTACAGAGCACCGGTCCCATGCACGTTTATGTTCGCGTGGCATGCGACGTGGCAGGCATGCACGCATGCAACTACGCAAGCTGAAAGCGGTGGTGGTGGACCGGTGGTACTATGTCCTGAAAAAATATAAATGCGTTTATAAGCATGCAAAGTTGTTTCGAAGCAAAACTAGCGTTCGAGAATAATACATAATACTTCCTCAGTATCCAAATATAAGATGTTTTGCGTTTTATAGACAACTAGTAGGCTTGCACGTGCAACGCACGTAATATTCCCCTAAACGAAATGTAGTACCTGTTACCATGACGTTGCGCCCTCGGAGAGCAGGTTGTCAGGTCGGTGGACGACGATGCCGACCTTGATCCACACACCACCGATGCCCCTGTAGTGTGTACGCCTCGTCGAGGATCCACGCTTACCCCCGACATGCTAGAGATGGAGCAGGGAGGTTATTGATGGCCACGCCCAAGCAGGGGTATAGGAAACCAACGGTGCCCCTCGGCACCTGGCACGGTTGGCGCTCATCTCCATCGTTTGTGTCGCTGCCGCGTACCCAATCGCTTCAACTTCCCCTGTCGCCCTAGCCACAACCTTGATCCACCGTGTACTTACAACAGTCTTGCCTGTGGTGCTTGTGCGGATCGACCCGGACACAAGTTGTTGATTGTCCCAATCGAATAGGTTTCATTGAGAGTTTTTTCCTGCATTGTGTGCAACCGTGTTGAGCTGAGCTGAACATTGGAGCAGATTTAACCATTTGATCATTGATGTTTGACGGTCGAGATTTGATTTCTCTTTTATAGAAATAGTTGGTATGCACATGCAACACACGTCTATCTAAACATGAACCAACCATGGAAATTGTACATTTTTGGCCAAAGCATAGTTTCAGCAAAATAGGAAAATTCCAGAATTACTGTGGCGATCAAGCATGATCTACTTGCCTCCGTTGTGGATCTCTCCCCTTCGGCTTTTTGGATCTCGGGATGCGATACTTCGTTAGTGGTATCGATTGTAACAGAGGTTTTCCCCCATTGTTGTTTTTTATTTTGTACATCATCATTACATCATGCATCAAACAGAAAATTAATTTCCGCAATATTAAAATTTGATGCTTTATAAAACCTTTTGTTTTCTTTGGTGTTTTTTCTAAAACAAATATAATTATGATCGCTAAGTATTTTAAAATCTTGGATGAGCTTTGGCGATGAGCTGACCTTGCCCATGTGTACGGCGCATGGGGGTGTTACGCGGCCGTGCCGGAGATCGGCCTTTTTGGCGAGATCACTGAAGCCATTCTAGAGGTGTTCTATTTCCTTGGTGATCACATCCAGCAGCAATGAGAAATAAGACCCAGACCAAAAATAAATCAACTGAGATGTCCAAATGTTCTGCTAGAACTGAACTTAAAACACTCTTTAAAAAGTATTCCTAGTAGGGATAGATGCATAGCATGAAGGTGTACTGCTCTTACTGCAGAACGTCGCATGTGCACCCAGGGTCAAAAAGAAAATGCTCGCTTCGCTCCAACCGGAGGGGGTGGACAAGTTTGTTGCCGCCCGCGCTCGCTCGCTGTAAGAAAGCTCAAATTGTTGCCGGCGTAGCTTCTCTATTGGCCTGTGGCCTCCCGCCGTTGCTGGTCGCCGTCCTGCTCTGTCACTGCTGACGATGCGCCCGTGCTGTAGTGGACACCCGCGGGCTGAGCCGCGTAGCTAGCTCACTTGGGTGCAGTCACAGCTTCTCCGTCGGCCTGTGGTCTCCCGCGTCTGCTGGTCGTCGTCCTGCTCGGTGGACACCGAGGGGCTGAGTTGCGCCCGGCGTTACAGGTCTCCTCCTCTTGGCCTCTCACCTTGCACTCCTATATTCTCCATCTCCGCTCAGACACCTCACGTCCTCACCTCATCCTCGACCTCCAGTCGCGGCCGGCCTGGCCTCTTTGCTCCCCCTCACACTAAATATGCCGCCGTCGTTCCTCCGGCTCCACACTGGTTTGCGTGGCCAGCTCTCCGTCCAAACTCGCCTCTGCCTCCTCGACAGCGAGTTCGAGCAGGGCTGACCGGCACAGACGGTAGCAGCCCGCGCAGGCGAGCGCGTCGCACGAGCACTGCACCGGTCGCATTCCTGATCCTCTCCATCGACCCCGCCACCGTCCAGAGGGCGTCCGACCAGCCCGTTACCACCACCACCTCTAGGGGCTTCGTCACGGGAAGTTCAGCTCCTCCTACTCGTCTCCTGCCCCTCCTTGGTTGGCGTCCGTCGGTGGTTGTCGCTGCTTCCGCCTTGGGCCACCTCTTCTTCTTGACCTCTTCATGCGTGCAGGTCCTGCAACAGCTACGCTCAGCGACAACAGCTAGCCACGGTCGAAAAGAAAGATATATCTCCGTGTACCGTTTGGATCACTTTAGCGGTGGCAATTTTCGTAATTTCAACCTGCGTTTAGTAGCTCAACATTGAATCGATGTCGTCCGTTTGATTTAGCTGATTTGACGACCGAGATTTAATGTATCTACGAAGTTTGCTCTTTTATAAGTAGTTTAGAAACGTATCTCTAGACATACTAAAACTACGTGTCTAGATACGTCTTTTACAAAAAATACTACAGTAAAACATTTTATATTGGATATGGAGGGAGTATATTCTCTAATTACCTTGTGAAAATGAAAGGGGACAGCCAGGCTGGCTAGCAATACGGCCGGCGTAACTAAAATTACGTTCACGGATGGGACGTGCAGCCCGTGCGTGGCCGCAGATTTGATACTTCCATTTACGGGTGGATATACAGCACGAAAAATATACAGATGCGATCCAGTAAATGGCGACAGATACCCAGGGGTCGTAGTCACCTTCGCTCCTGGAGAAGAACCGAGAGAGAGAGTCGAGAGGGGGGCCATGTATCTTGGTCATGTCGTCATCAGGTCGCTTGGTTCCATCGAACAGCAGCGGTTGGGTTCCCGTCTCGGCTGAGCGGGACGCGTTGAACGTCGAGACCCACACAGGCGGCGCCGGCGCGTAGTTTGTTCGTGAAGCCAGGACTCTGTTCGAGTGCGCGCGTGTGTGTTGATTCATTTAGCATCCGCGGAGGAATCAATCAGTCAATCAGCTTTCTGGGGTTCCAAAAAGTTGTGTGGATACATGGTGATTCTTTTCCTCTTTTGAATCCTCACGTTATGACTCTCTGTCTGGTGGGATGGCACCGGAATTTTGTGCGGCGCCGTGGGAGCACGAGCGCAGTAGTCATTTGTTGGCACACGGCACGGGTGTCACTCAGATCCCTCCGCCGCTCGTTACCAAAAAGGCGGTGACGAGAGAGTCCGCTTTGTCTCCGCCCTCGCGGCGTGTCTCCTCCCGTCCCGTTGCTGACGACCCTAGAAACCGCGGGGCGGCTGCCGCAATCGCGCGCGCAAGCACACGGACTGGTCCTGCAGTTACCTAGAAGCTTTCACTCAATGCGGTCATGTTAAAAAGTGTTCCTACTGAAAAAAAAAATTGCAACAAAGTCCTTACATTTTGCACTGGAGAACCACGACCTAACCCTAAAACCGCCATCGGGTCCAGCTCCATTGCCATCGCATCTGAGGAGCACGGCGCAGCCAAGCACGCCACCGCTGGGACAGCACCACCATGGGTGAGGCACCGGGAGCCAACTGCGCCTAAGCTTGGGGGCATCAGTCATGGCACATCGGCCTAGCTAAAGGTTAAATCCACCTTCAAACATCGGACAGAACAACCTGCAATCGACCGAAAGGAGGGAGGGGGTCACCCTTCGAACATCATAGATGGCAGCCGATTAAGAACCGCCATGGTTGCCCTCCTGGGAGACCCTTCCAAGCTCCCTTGCTGCAAAGCCGACACCCAACCAGCTGACTATATAACCCACCTTCCTTCTCGCCCCACGACAAGGAACAGAAGGCGGTTTCAGCCACCCACCACGGCCACCAGATCTGCTAAGAACGAGCTTTTTTAGGAGGGGCGTCCCCGCTGCAACTCCTTCCTTTGACTCCGTCCGACGTAGTAACTCGGCAAGGGAAGATAACGCCGACAGCGTAGAGATGCAGCTCGAGTGCACCCACCGCCCAGCCCCTCTCGGCATAGCGACATACTCCACACATGAACAAACTACAAAGCAACACCACCTATCACTACTATGTACACGAAGGCTCCGAGCGCCTCTCCCATCCCTACTCCGGCCGGCGGCGCCGCTGGAGCAGATCCGGGATCGGGTCGGGCAGCTCCGGCGAAAAATGACTCTCAACAAGCTTTCTCGGGAGAGAAGGGGAAAGAGGGGGAGTATGAAAGGTCCAAAAGTCAGGCCCGGGCATATCCTGCCCGCCCAGTTCAATTCCAACTAATCAATTCGAAGGGTCAGGCGGTGAATTGAGCATACACTTGGTTAAGTTTTTTATGGCGGAACCGGTCTATCCAGATTTGCCATGAGTACACATATTTATCTGGAGAGTAACATGCATATATCAGTCGTGGATGTTACCGGCCATGTACACAAGGGTCTTAGAAAGATGCACCAATACGGTCATGGATGTTGCATACGATGTCCACCGACTGCTCTAAGTACGTATGGGCACCATATAGAGGTGACGTGGCAAGTGGGAGGGCCCACTACAACGCGGAGCGAGTCCAGCTCCCCCTCGCATCCCATGGATAAATTGCATTTCGGCCCCTGCAACTCAACTGGCCACTCCAATCTAATACATGTTCCCCTGTTTCCTCTGCTTTTTGCTGCAGAACACTCGAGCTGAATAACGATGACGGAGGCTGGATAACATGATCGGCGCCGAAAGAAGGTGATTGACAGCGGTGACCGAGACAGCGCAACAAGGCAATCATCTTGGTCGGCAGAGATGGCGCTCGATATTTACCGCATCCAACAATTTGTTTCTCTAGGGGACTCGCTTTCCGAAGTCAACCTCTCCCATGACTCCATTGACATGATTCGTTGGAAATTCTCTGATGAGGGTTCTGACATGGCCAAGTAGGCCTATAAAATGCAATTTGAGGGCATCGTCTCCACTTCTCTTGATGCTTTGGTTTGGAGGGAATTGGCGCCTAATAAATGTAATTATTCGCTTGATTGGTCATGCAAAATACGATATGCATAGTGGATCGAGTTCAATGAAGAGGGCGGGACAATTGTGGAAATTTTCCTCTTTGCAACCAAGTTCAAGAATCAATGTACCACCTCCTCCATAAGTGTCGTTTTACCACTGGGATTTGGAAGGAGATTCTCGCTTGGTGTGGCTTCCAAGACATCTTACCTATGAATTGGGACAATATCACATTCGTCAATGAATGGTGGACAAGCCTCATCATGGACAACGACATCGTGCCCAAGGCCATGTCCTCCTTGATAATGCGCATTTCTAAGGAAATTTGGATGGAGCAGAATGCTAGGGGTGTTCCGATATGTTGCTTCATCGGTGACTGATACGTCGAAAATGTATCTCCTTTTCCGAACACTCTTCTCATTGGTTTCCTCTAAACTTGTGTGTTTTGAATACAACTAACACGGACTAACGCTGTTTTCAGCAGAATCACCTTGGTGTCTTGTTTTTGTGCAGAAAAATCAACTTTCGGGAAATTGCCCAGAAAAGACCCTATTGGTGTTTTCACATCGGAAGACCCCGGGAGCCAGAAGGGGCCCAGGAGAAGAGCTACAGGGTGGCGCCCCCGCCCTTGGCCGCGCCAGCATAGGGTGTGGGCCACCCAGAGCCCCCCCTCGGACTCCCCTTTCGACTACAAATAGCCTTCAACCCTAAAACGCGAGGGGGGTCGTCATATTCCACATAAACACAACAGAGCGCCGCCGCCACCCCGAACCTCGAGTCGGGGATCAGAAGTTCATGTTCTGGCATCCTGCCAGGACGGGGAATTGGAGGAGATCATCGCCATCGTCATCACCAACGCCTCTCCATCGACCATCCAAGTTTCCCCATCCATGTGTGAATAATTCCCCGCTGTAGGCTGAAGGGGATGGTAGGGATTGGATGAGATCGTTCATGTAATAATGTCGGGATTGTTAGGGCATAGTGCCTAGTATCCTATATTAGTGCTATTGACATTGTTGCAACTTGTTATGCTTAATGCTTGTCACTTTGGGCACGAGTGCCATGATCTCAGATCTGAACATGTTGTTGAATCATGATGATAATTATTGTTTCTTGATCATACCTACAAGTTGTTTACACACATTGTTGTCCGGAACCCGAGGCATCGAAGTGGCAGAAATTGGGACAACCGGAGGGGATGGCTGTGATGTGAGAATCACATGTGTTCACCGAGTGTTAATGGTTTGCTCCGGTGTTCTATTAAAAGGAACACCTTAATTACCAGTAGTTCCCTTGAGGCCCCGCTGAAAACGGGCTGGTAGGACAAAAGATGTTGTGCAAGTTCTCATTGCGAGCACGTATGACTATTTAAGGAACACATGCCTATAGTTACTTAGTGCTTGGATGCTTTATCATATTTATCTACAATGCCTATAACTTGATCATTATATGAACTATCTTATCAATGCAACGCCCGTTCATCCATCCCTATGCCTACAGTATTTATTCCCGTTGTTTACTTCAAACACCACTGCTGATGTTTTCATTCCACTGCTGCTATTATTTCACTATTGCTGCTACTATAAAACGGTTACTACTGATAAACCACTGCGAACAAAAGTACTTTCAGGTGCAGGTGAATTGACAACTCGCTTGTTAAGGCTCACAAATATTCTTTGGTTCCCCTTGTAACGAATCAATAAATTTGGGTTTTACTTCCCTCGAAGACTGTTGCGATCCCCTATACTTGTGGGTCATCAAGACTATTTTCTGGCGCCATTGCCGGGGAGCATAGCTTTATTTGCGAGCTCACCGGAGAGTACTATTATCTACTGCCATCATTCATCATGGGTACGACTCGTGATGGAAAGTTTCCTATATTACCATCCACTACAAGAAGAGGTACAACACTGAGCACCTGTGTTGCTCTTGATTCACCGTCTGTTATGAGTAAATTGCTTACACCACCACATGCTACACATGCTACTTCTGCTGAATCTGAAAATACTTCTGATACTTTTGATGATGCTTCTACTGTGCTTCACGAGAGTGGTTCTCTCGATCCTTTCTTAGATGCTACTATTGCTAAAGCTAAGAATATTGCAAACACTGAAACTCCTGATAAAAATCCTGGTACTCCTGCTTTTTCACCTGAGTTTAGAGAGAATCCTAGTGATGATTTTGATGATTCCTATATTGAACTTAGTGATGATCTTATTGATGAAATACAAAGGATAAATATGTTGTTATACGTCTTATTGAAAGTCGTGTTGTTAAATACTCCCTCCGTATCGAAATATAAGATGTTTTAGCATTTTCTAGGTAAAATGTACGTAGACATGTTATAGTGTAAGATGCATATGAATCTACACACTAAAACATGTCTAGATACATTATATCTACAAAATGCTAAAACATCTTATATTTTGATACGGAGGGAGTATAAATTATCTCCTGATGCTAAGTTTGCCACTTCTCCCATTAATATTAGGGATAAGAATTACGATTTCTCTCTTGATTTATCTTATATATCTATTGTTGAGAAAGAAACTTTTTTTGGTACTGAAGATGCAAGTGTTATGAAACATATGAATGAGCTCTCCTCTCTGAGTAGTTTGTTCTCTGATGATCTTAAGAAACATAGCTATTTTCTTACTAAAATATTCCCTTTCTCATTAAAAGATGGAGCTAAAACTTGGTTTAACAATTTGTCTCCTGTATCTATTGATAGTCCTATTGGTTTGGTTAATGTTTTCTTTCAGAAATATTTTCCTGCTAGTGCTCAACATGCTGCTTTACAAAATATATTTAATTTCAAGCAATTGGAAGGAGAGAAATTGCATGTATCTTGGGCAAGGTTCTGTTCTTTAGTTAGGGCTACACCTGGGCATAAGCTAGAAAATAATAAACTTCTTGATATATTCTAAAATGGACTAACTGTTGAATCTAGGACATACCTGGATAGTTGTGCTGGTTGTGTTTTCACGCAAAGAACTCCAGAAGAAGCTGGGGAATTAATGGCTGAAATAAGCCAAAATCATGATGATTGGACTATGGTTGAGCCTGAGCCGACCCCTACTCCAGTATCAACACCAAAACCCAAGAAGAGGGGAATGATTGAATTAAATGAAGAAGTGATGAGAGAAGCCAAGAAATCTCTTAAAGAGAGGGGTATTAAATTTGAATATGTGAAGAATCTTCCACCTATAGAAGACTTATGTAAGCCAATCCCTCACTCATCCACCATTGAGGTACACTCTCTCCAATATTTTGATAGTATAGTTATTCCCCATAATAAACCTCCTGATCAATGTTTAGATGAATTTGAGAATTATGTTATCAAGCAAGATAATTTTAATATGAGAGTGCAAAATCACCTAATGGAAAAATCTAGAGCTATTGATAATTTGCATGGTATTATAGAAAGAACCTATAATGATGTTAAAATGCTTGTTAAACACTTTCAAATGGTTCAAACTCAAATTGATCAACTTTCTAAAGTGCAAAAATATTTGCTAGTCAATGCTTCTAAATAAAAACATGCTTATGAAATAAGAACTAGAAGTGGTATTGCTACACAAGATCCTTTATATCATGAGGGACATCCTAAAAGAATTGAACAAGATTCTCAGCAAACTAATGATAATGTTATTCATACTAAGAAGAAAAAGAAGAAGAATCATAAAACTGTTGTAGAATCCTCTAAACTTGCTAAAGATCCTAATAGTATATCTATCTCTGATGCTGAAACTGAAAGTGGTAATGAAAAGAATGATGCTTCTGATAAAGAAGAACCTATAGCTGAACCAGAAAAGCAAACTAAAACTGCAAAGTACACTAAGGAGGATTTCATTGCTAATAAACATGGTAATGAGAGAGAACCTTGGGTTCAAAAACCAATGCCATTTCCTAATAAGAAACACAAATCTAAGGAAGAAGAACACTATAACAAGTTTTGTGAATGGATGAAACCTTTGTTCTTGCAAATTCCTTTAACTGATGCTATTAAATTGCCTCCTTATGCAAAGTATATGAAAGATATTGTCTCTAACAAAAGGAAGAATTCTAATGAGGAAATTTCCACTATGCTTGATAATTACTCTTTTAATGGCAAGGTTCCTGAGAAGCTTGGAGATCCTGGTATACCAACTATTCCTTGTTCTATTAAAAACAATTATGTTAGAATTGCTTTGTGTGATTTGGGCGCTGGAGTTAGTGTCATGCCTTTTACTCTATATAAAAGACTCCTCCTAGAAAAATTCATACCAACTGATATATCTTTGCAAATGGCTGATAAATACACTGCTATTCATGTGGGTATATGTGAGAATGTTCCTGTTCAAGTTGCTAATAAGTATCTGATATTAACTGACTTTATTGTGTTGGAAATGCCTGAAGATGATAATATGTCTATTATTCTTGGAAGACCTTTTCTTAATACTGCAGGGCTGTTATTGATTTCAATCAAGGAAAGTTACTTTTAATGTTAATGATAAAGAGCACACTGTTTATTTTCTCAAGAAGATTGATAGAAAATATGGTCTAAATTCCATTGAAAATATTGAGACCATCAAGATTGGAGAATTTTATTGTCCTATTCCAAAGCCACCCAAAGAATATGAAATTATTATGATTGGGACTATGTCTATCAAGGTTGAGGTAACATGAGTATTTAGTGAAAAACAAAGTTTTGTTTCATATAAAATTATTTTGGTAGCAAGACTTGATCACCCTTGTTAACAAAATAATTTTAAATGAAGTGGGCAATTTTTTCACTATGTTTTCACCTTCCCCGTTATGTTTTCACTATGTTTACTTATGTTATTACATTGCTACATGAGTATAATCATGTTTTCACCCTGATTACTGAGGTTATGCATGTTTTCACCACCCATACTTTTGTTTTCACCACTACCACCTTTGTTTTCCTTGGATATTCTTTCATTAGAGTGTAATAGAACCTCTGTAGTGCTGGTTTTGGTTTTGTTTTTCGTGTTTTCACTTTCGTTTTCCCAATTTTTATTAATTATTAAAATTTTGGAAATATCTCAAAAATAAAGTTCCTTGAAAAATTCCAGAAAATTATAATAAATTTTTACGTCAAAAATGAGGCAGAAAGACACCTAGGAGGCCCCAAGGGGACCCACCAGTCAGGCACACTACAGGGTGGCGTGGCCAGCCCCTAGTGGCGCCAGCACATGGTGTGGGGCCCCCTGGCCCTCCACTTACTCTCTCCACTACCAAAGTCTTCTCTCTCACCTCCCAAACTGAAAACATTTCCTGGAACCCGTGTTCTTGTTGTTCTTCCTCTATATTTTCGATCTCCTTTTTCAGCCTATCATTTGTGCTGATATTTGGTGTGTTGACATGCTTGATTTGAGTATTTTGGTACAGTAGGTGACAGCTTATATGGGTTGACATGCTTGATTTGAGTAGAAATAATGTAGTTTTGATGTATGTTTAGCCCTCATATAAGTCCCTATGGTAGTTTCCACCTTATAGTTGCTTGAAATTAATTTTTGTGATGATTGTTGAAAAATTTCAGAGATGGATGGTTATAATTTTGCAGAAAATATTTAGGAGTGATGCTCCTAGAAGGACGAGGCCCTCACGCTCATCCACTTCAGTGAGGCAATCGTATAATTAAGACGTTATTGCATCGACTATTAACGATGAAGGAGATGATGGTATCGTTCACCCATCTAGCTTTCCTTGCAATACATTTTTAAGAAGTGCAGGTTTATTAGATGACTTTCGTATGCTTATTGAAAGAGTTGGTCTCACCAACTTTATGGAGGATAAAAGCCCTCAGTATGCCACTCTCACAAAAGCTTTTGTTAAGAGATTTAAATTTCAGAATACTCAATATGGTCCAACTGTTGCATTCAAGTTATATAGTAGTCCTACTTCTTTGTCCTTGGTGGATTTTTGTACTATTATAGGTATCAACTCCACGGGACAGCGAGAAGGATTCAAGATAGACCAGCATACCTCCAGGGGCTCTACCGAGAGATCACCAGCGATGATGGTCGCTTATCCCAGCGTGGGAAGATAAGTGATACATCACAAACGTATCCCTAATTTCTGATACTTCATGATCATATTATGCCAATTGCTACATGTTTTCTCCCTTCTTTATGTCATTTTTATCGATTTTCCGGAATAACCTATTAACAAGATGCCACACAGCCAGTTCCCTGTTTTCTGCTGTTTTTTAGTTTCAGAAAAGTTGTTCTCGAAATATTCTCGAAACTGGAAAATTCGAAGCTCGGAAGTCCTATTTTCCCCGGAAGCATCCAGAAGACCGAAGAGAAGCCGGAGAGGGGCAGCAGGGGGCCAACCATAGGGTGGCGCGCCCCCTAGCCGCGCCAGCTATAGGTGTGGGCCCCTTGGACCTCCACCGCCTTCGCCCTTTCGCCTATTTAAGCCCCCCGTATGGAAAACCCTAAACACCTGATCAAAATCCCCGAAAAAGTTCCGCAGCCGCCGTCACCGTCAACCCCAGACCAGGGGGGTTCTGAAGCTGTTTCCGGCACCCTGCCGGAGAGGAGATCATCACCGTAGGCTTCTACATCACCATGCCTGCCTCTGGAGTGATGCGTGAGTAGTTCATCCTTGGACTACGGGTTCGTAGTTGTAGTTAGATGGTTGTCTTCTCCTCATATGCCTCCATGTTTAGATCTCGTGAGCTGCCTATCATGACCGAGATTGATCTTATGTAATTCTTTGTGCTGTGTTTGCTGGGATCCGATGAATATTGACCTTATTTTAAGTTGATTATAGTCTTTATTTGCATATGTTATTTGTGATCTTGCATGCTCTCTGTTGCTAGTGGTTATTCTAGCCAAGTAGTTGCTAGGGACTCCGAAGGGATTATTTATGCTCGATAGTGGGTTCATGCCTCCTTGTTGGCTTGCTCGAGTGACAGAAACGTGAAAGGGGGAGGATGTGATGTTGCCATTAGGGAGGAAACAACGGTGAGAGTGCCCGCGTGCATAATCATTGCTTACATTACACACTTTTCTTAATGCAATTATCTGTTGCTTGCAACTTAATACCTGAGAGGGTTCAGATGATAACCTGAGGGTGGATTACTAGTCATAGATGCAGATG
This sequence comes from Alopecurus myosuroides, assembly GCA_028641055.1. NCBI lineage: Eukaryota > Viridiplantae > Streptophyta > Magnoliopsida > Poales > Poaceae > Alopecurus > Alopecurus myosuroides. Next base: position 487,014,064 of record CM054059.1, on the reverse strand, counting down.
GATGTCGGTTTATGTATCTTGTTGTAATACCCGCACTAAATATCATAGTAATCTCCATGTCATATTGTGCACCACGCTGCAACCTCTATTTGTCAACTGCCCAGCTGTTATTTGTTCACCCAACATGATATCTTTTATGGAGAGACACCACTAGTGAAACTATGAACCCCGGTCCCTTTTCCACAGTGTTAAACAAACCACAACAATTTTCTGCTTTCTTTACTTTCTGCAAGCATACACTGTTTTCCACACTATACGGCTAATATTTTTTTAAGCAAGACCTGTGAGATTGACAACCTCACTGTACCGTTGGGGCAAAGTATTTTGGTTGTGTTTTGTGCAGGCTCCACGTTGTTGCTGACACCGGTGAAGCGCCAGCACCACCATAAGTGGCATCAACCTTCCGAAGGTCCCCTTTCTCCTACTGGATTGATAACCTTGGTTCCTAACTAAGGGGTAATACCTACCACTGTGCTCATCACACCCTCCTCTTAGGGTCTCTCAACAACCGTGTGTATCACGAGCATCAAGGATATTTTATGGCACCGTTGCCGGGGAGAAGGAAGTCTTTTGGCAAGGGGAGTCTCTCACTCTCACTCTCTTTATTTTGTTTATTGTCTTGTTTTTATTTCTCTATATCAAAAACACATAAAAAATAGTTTATTTCTCTATATTGAAAACACAAAAAATTAGTTTACTTCATAGGTGTTATTTATTTGCTTGCTTTTATTCTGCTAAAACGAGTTCCTCTAAGAATACCAAGTTGTGTGACTTCACTAGTACAAATAACAATGATTTTATTTGCACACCTATTTCTCCAACTGCTCCTACTGCTGCTTTCTATGAGATTAAACCTACTTTATTAAATCTTGTGATGAAAGAACAATTTTCTGGTATTAGTACTGATGATGTTGCTGCCACCTTAATAATTTTGTTGAACTATGTGAGATGCAAAAATATAAAGATGTGGATGGAGATATTATTAAATTGAAGTATTTCCTTTCTCTTTGAGAGGAAGAGCTAAAGAATGGTTGCTATCTTTTCCTAGAAGTAGTATTGATTCATGGACTAAGTGTAAAGATGCTTTGATTGGAAAATATTATCCTCCTGCTAAGATTATATCCCTGAGAAGTGACATAATGAATTTTAACCAATTTGATAATGAACATGTTTCTAAAGCTTGGGAAAGAATGAAAACTATGATGAAGAATTGTCCCACTCATGGACTGACTACTTGGATGATTATACAAATCTTCTATGCAGGACTGAATTTCTCCTCAAGGAACCTATTGGATTCAGCTGCTGGAGGTACCTTTATGTCCATCACCTTGGGCAATGCAACAAAGATTCTTGATGGTATGATGATAAATTATTTAGAGTGGCACACTCAGAGAGCTCCACAAGGTAAGAAGGTAAATTATGTTGAGGAAACCTCCACTTTAAGTGAAATGCTTGATGTTATTATGTCTATGCTCGTTAATGGTAAATCTCAAGTTGATCCTAATAATGTTCCTTTAGCCTCTTTGATTGCTCAAGAATAGCATGTTTATGTAAACTTTATTAGAAATAATAATTTTAACAACAATGCTTATAGAAATAATTCTGGTGGAAACAATTATAAGCCCTATCCTCCTAATAATGGTTATGGTAATTCTTATGGCAACTCCTACAATAATAATAAAAGCTCTACCTCTGATCTTGAAAACTTGCTTAGAGAATTTATTAGCACACAAACTACTTTTAATAAATTATGTTGAGGAAACCTCCACTTTAAGTGAAATGCTTGATGTTATTATGTCTATGCTCGTTAATGGTAAAGCTCAAGTTGATCCTAATAATGTTCCTTTAGCCTCTTTGGTTGCTCAAGAATAGCATGTTTATGTAAACTTTATTAGAAATAATAATTTTAACAACAATGCTTATAGAAATAATTCTGGTGGAAACAATTATAAGCCCTATCCTCCTAATAATGGTTATGGTAATTCTTATGGAAACTCCTACAATAATAATAAAAGCTCTTCCTCCGATCTTGAAAACTTGCTTAGAGAATTTATTAGCACACAAACTACTTTTAATAAATTTGTTGAGGAAAAGCTTGGTAAAATAGATGTTCTTGCCTCTAAAGTAGATAGCCTTGTTATTGACGTTGATTTTCTAAAACTAAAGGTTTTTCCACAAGATGTCAAACAAAATAAAAATTTGAATGCCATCCAAGTTTAAATAGATGATAATGTTAGATTGATGGCTGAATTACGTGCTAGGTGGGAAAGAGGAGATGAATTAGCTAAAAAGAATAATATTGCTAGAGTTTGCACTATCACAACCACTAGTAAAACTGAAGCTCCAAGTGCTAGTAAACCTCCTACAATCAATGGTAAAGTATTTGGTGTTAATAAAGTCCCTACTCCTTTGGTGAAACATGCTAAATTGCCTCAAACTGCTGGAACTACTTCTGATAAAAGTGCTGAAATTTTTAGAGATGTGGGAGATAATGGTTCCATTACTTTTGATGATAATAATAATGATTTTTATGATTTCAATATCTCTGAAGTTATTATGTTTCTACAAAAGCTTGCTAGAAGTCCCAATGCTAGTGCCATGAATATGGCCTTTACTAAACATATTACCAATGCTCTCATGAAAGTTAGGGAAGAAAAGTTGAAACTTGAGACATCTATCCCTAGGAAATTAGATGATGGTTGGGAGCCTATCATTAAGATAAAAGTAAACGATTTTTATTGCAATGTTTGTGTGATCTTGGTGCTAGTATCTCTGTTATGACTCAAAAGCTTTATAATATGCTTGATTTGCCACCGTTGGAACACTGTTATTTGGATGTTCATCTTGCTGATAATTCTAAGAAGAAACCTCTTGTAGAATTGATGATGTTCTTATTATGGTTAATAATAAACTTTCCCATGTTGATTTTGTTGTTATGAACATTGAATACAATGCTTCTTGTCCTATTGTTTTGGGAAGATATTTTCTTATAACTGTTGGTGCTATTATTGATATGAAAGAGGGGAGTATTAAATATAAACTTCCCCTCAAGAAAGGTTTGGAACACTTTCCTAGAAAGAAGATGAAGGCACCCTTTGACTCTATTATTAGAGCAAAATATGATGTTGATGCTTCTTCACTTGAAAATACTTGAGTTGATTTTTCTATGCCTAGCTGAAAGGCGTTCAAGAAAAGCGCTACCGGGAGACAACCCGTTTTATTTCTCTGTTTTCTTTCAGTTTTCCTTTGTTTTCTTTGGTGTGCTTGCACCTGGGTGTTGTCTATTTCCTTAGCAACCCCGTTGTATCTTTTCTTTTGAGTTTTTGTTGAGCCAAGTAAATCCACTAGTGAAAGTTGAGCCTATATTTCGGATTTCTGCGCATGAAACATATTTCTGCTCTCCACTGTAAATTCCGTTAAACATCACAGAAAATTCAAAATGACCTGATCTTTTTTTTTCTTAATCCTGAGTTATATACGCAACTTTTATTAGAAGACCAATTTTTTTATTTGAGCAACAGAATATTTTTAAAAAATCGATCTTTACCTGCTATTCTGTTTTTGACAGATTTCTGCCATTTATCGCATTTGCATCTCAATCTATTTCTTTTGGTGTTCTTTTGAGAAAAAGAGTCTTGAAAGAAGTTATGACAGTAGCTAATGTGTTTTTGAGAGTTAGAGTTGTGTTGAAACTGAACCATGTGGATTTATTATTTCAATTGCACTAACGTTGCTAATGAAGATTGTGAAAATTTTGATGTGAAGGAAGTTTTCAAGGGTCAAGAGAAGAGGATGATATGAAGTGATTAAGAAGAATGAAAATACTAAGCTTGGGGATGCCCCGGTGGTACATCCAAGAAAATTCCAAGAAGACTCAAGCGTCTAAGCTTGGGGATTCCCAAGGCATCCCCTTCTTCATCAACAAATTATCAGTTCACTTCTAGTGAAACTATATTTTTATTCGGTCGCATCTTATGTGCTTTACTTGGAGCGTCTTTTATTTTTGTTTTCAGTTTGCTTTTGCTTTTGCTTTCAGTTTGTTTTTACTTTCATAATACGCTTGGTTGGACCCCAGCATTCTTTTATTGGAGAGTGACACGCTCCGCTTTTTCTTTAGAATACGTTGTATTCTTAATCTTTGTCTAGCTGCTGCATTTTTTTCAGCTCCTGTTTTGCATCTCTTCTTAGAGCTGCTAGTTTTAGTAGTTTTATTTGAGTACTCTCATGTTTGCTTGCTGTATTATAAAGAGTAATTTTGTTAAAGCATTTTTTGTATGGTGCTTGTTGGGAGAAAGAAAACAGCTGCTTGATGTAGAATTTATAACAGTACTAGTAGAAGCTTGTATAGACTGTGGCTAGGACTTTTTCATGCCATGATAAATGTTATTTTAGTTTTAAAGCCTTGTGGTTATGAGTAACATGATTAGCCTCAAATACCTGAGAGTTTTTAATATGTATTGAAAGATTCATGAGTTGTTCTTGTCATAGTAAAGCATCAATATATGGTATTCTGTTTCGAATGTTTTATTTGGTTGACTTGGCACATGCTCACACCATGTTTATGACTACAAAACAGTCACGAATAGCCTCCATGACAACTTAGTTTTTGAACTTGTGATACTTCTTATGTTTGAATTAATGATGCTTATGCCGCTATGCATGATTATGACTCTTATGCTCTCTTGATTTGTCGCTCCCAGTCTTTTGCTAGCCACCACCTGTACTGAGTACGGGCTCTACTCGTGCATCCAAACTCCCTTAAACCAAAAAATTTCCCATTGTGTCCACCATACCTACCTACATGTGGTATTTAACTGGCATTCCAAAATAAATTGCTCATGTGTTACCTTTAAAACCTTCAAAATTACTCCTGCTTTATGTTCCTGTTTTTGCTCATGAGGACGTAAATAGAGAATCTTTATCTCACTTGTTGATTGGATTTCACACCCTGGACTAGTGGCTTCATCCGCTTATCCAAATGATAGAAGAGCTGGCAGCGGGGTGCACAACCCCAAATTAATGCATACAAATTCTCTTCACTATTTTTGCCCCTGATTTATCAGTCAAAGCATAATTGTGTAAACAAAAGAGAAAGAGGGATGAACTTCTACACCAGTTGCATCCTTCACCATGGGAGCCGCTCTTGTGAATCTAGTTGACTTGTGACGTACTGTATTTTCTGTTTACCATTCGTTGACATTAGCATACATCTCCCAAAATATAGACATTCCTCCACAAATGTCAAACTTTTAATACATCTGTTTAATAAAATAAAAGCTCTAGCACATGAGTGGTCCCTGCTTCCCTCTGGGAAGGGCCTTTCTTTTACTTTTATGTTGAGTCTCCATCTTCTAACTTTATGCACGGTTGAGAGAGCATTTTTGCCATTCTGAGTTCTATGTGCATTTATCCCATAAACATCAATACTTCATGATGTGATATTATTTGTTCTTAAATTATTTTGTCTAGTCTTCCTCTTGAACTTTGAAGGTGTCCTGGCATTTATGTTTTGCCCCACTCTTAAGGACTATAGAAATATCACTTTGCCATGCTTTCTCTATACCTGAAACAAACGTTTACCTTTCTTTGCATTATTATTCATGATCCTTTATTTGAGTTACTTTTTGTGATGCAAAGTAATTGCTATGATTTATTATTAAAGTTTTATTTATCATGCATGTGTTTAAAGTTTAGGATCTCAGCGTGCATATGTTTTACATTAGATTGATCAAGTTTGTGTTAGTAGCATGTCACCTCAGAAATTATTGTTTTATCGTTTACCTACTCGAGGACGAGTAGGAACTAAGCTTGGGGATGCTTGATACGTCATAAACTTATCCCTAATTTCTGATGCTCCATGATCATATTATGCCAATTGCTACATGTTTTCTCCCTTCTTTATATCATTTTTATCGATTTTCCGGACTAACCTATTAACAAGATGGCACAGAGGCAGTTCCCCGTTTTCTGATGTGTTTTAGTTTCAGAAAAGTTGTTCTGGAAATATTCTCGGAATTGGAAAATTCGAAGCCCGGAAGTCCTATTTTCCCCGGAAGCATCCAGAAGACCGAAGAGGGGCAGCAGGGGCCGCACCATAGGGTGGCGCGGCCCCCTGGCAATTAGGGAGAAAACAGCGGTGAGAGTGCTCTACGGTGCACTACGGTGAGAAAACACCGTACTGGGCAATTGACAAAATAGCATATTAATCTTCATGTCATATTGTGCACTACGGTGCAACCTCTATTTGTCAATTGCCCAGCTGTAATTTGTTCACCCAGCATACTATCTTTGATGGAGAGACACCACTAGTGAAACTATGAACCCCGGTCCATTTTCCACACTGTTAAACAAACCACAACAATTTCCTGATTTCTTTACTTTCTGCAAGCATACACTATTTTCCACACTATACGTCTAATCTTTGTTTTCAGCAAGACCGGTGAGATTGAAAACCTCACTGTACCGTTGGGGAAAAGTATTTTGGTTGTGTTGTGTGCAGGCTCCACGTTGTTGCTGACACCGGTGAAGCGCCAACACCACCGTCAGTGGCATCAACCTTCCGAAGGTCCTCTTTCTTCTACTAGATAGATAACAATTGTTCCTAACTAAGGGGAAATACCTACCACTGTGCTCATCACACCCTCCTCTTGGGGTATCCCAACAACTGTGTGTATCAAGAGCATCAATAAGGAACATTCAACTTTCTGCTCTTAGATACTTTACTTATTTTCTTACTACTAGTATCCTTGGTAGGGAGAACACTAGCAACATTTCTAGTTACCACCTTGCTTTTATTGAAGATGCACTGAACCATAAGCATGAAGTATAACCTTGGTGCACTTGTTGCATGCCGCTGTTGCTGCTTCTGGGCCTATTTTTGGGGGTATTATTGCTACATGTGTAGCGGCTGCTTTAAATGTTTCAATTAACCCCAATGATGAAATAATTGCTCCATGTAGGCTTAACCTTGCTGCCATGAAGTCCCATCAATTTATCACTACTAACTCTACTAATGAACGTTTAGTATATAGAGTTTTATATATGGATGGAGAGGGGCGAAAAGTTACTTTGCCACAGCCTGGTTTGTTTAATCTTGATAGGTCACCATGGTCGCTCTCCAAGGAGCAGGTGGACGAGCATCTGAGCACCATGGAGTTTTACTGGCAGCAGGTGAGGCGAGACGCGCCTCCCGAGGACCATAACACGCAGTACACCGGCGCATCCTCGAGCACATATCAGGAGGAGGGTCCCTCCTCAGCATACTACGGGGGCGCCGCCTCATGGTCCCCTTGGTGATTGATCTCCACTTAGGCCAAAATTCTAAGCTTGGGGGGAATATGCCGACATCACACTCATTTATATATCATGTTCGGTCGGTTCTTTGTATATCCATGTTTTCTCTTTGTTTCTTTCGTTTGTTTTCGTTTTCTTTCATTTCTCTTTGTTTTTATTGTTCTGTTCTTGTTTTCCAAATCACAAAAACACCAAAAATATTTCTGTTGTTTCTCTCTATTTGTTTGTTTAGTTGGTTTGCTTTATCCTTTTAAGTTGCGGTTTAATATTCAAAAATCCAAAAATATTTTGCTTTGTTTGCTTGTTCTCTTTATGTTCTTGTTTTAATTGAAAAATCCAAAAATATTTATTGTTATACTTTGGTTTTGTAAAGTTTGTTGCAGAGTTCAACAGTCGTCCGTGACTCCACTGGAGCTTGGTTTTCATTATATATTATTCGAGCCACAAGTTGAGAGCAATAATGACGATCTACGGCAATTCAAGTTGTGGTGAGAGGATGGTATGAACTCTATTTACTTTCATTTTTGTACATATATCCGTCTATGTGAGCATGCTTAATTTGTTCGTATAAGATATATTTGACTTAATGGCTGCTTAATAGTTCGTGCTCTCTCATGTTTTGTTCCAATTTATTAATGGTAAATGACATGTCATATAAATATTTGTTCGCATTGTTCCATTCGTAGAAGAACATGATATTGTGGTAGCCTCCTCTGACTGTTTCATTTGAATCAACGTGGCACATGCTCACACATGCTAAGACTGAAAACAAAAAGTCAATAATCCTCGATGATTTATTTTGGCTGAGAGTTCTAGTATCAATTTTATGCTACAGTTAATTTTACTTTGTCGCAAATATGATTATGATAGTTGTTGCTCTCTTGATTGTCGCTCCCTGTCTATTTGCTAGCCTTCACCTGTATTGAGTATGAGCTCTACTCGTGCATCCAACTCCCAAAAACCAAAGTTTGCCAAATGTGTCCACCATACCTTCCTTTATGTGGTATTTAACCGCCGCTCCAAGTAAATTGCTCATGTGCTACCTTTAAAACCTGCTAAAAATTATTCATGTTTTGTGCCCCTGTTTTAGCTCATGAGGACGTAAATAGAGAATATTTATCTCACTTGTTGATTGGATTTCACACCCTGGACTAGTGGCTTCATCCGCTTATCCAAATGATAGAAGAGCTGGCAGCGGGGTGCCCAACCCCAAATTAATACACACAAATTCTCTTCACTCTTTTTGCTCCTGATTTATCAGTCAAAGCATAATTGTGTAAACAAAAGAGAAAGAGGGATGACCTTCTACCCAGATGCGTCCTTCACATGGGAGCCGCTCTTGTGAATCCAGTTGGCTTGTGACGTACTGTTTTGTCTGTTTACCATTCGTTGACATAAGCATACACCTCTCTCAAAATGTTTTCAATACCTCTGTTTAATAAAATAAAAAGCTCTAGCACATGAGTGATTCATGCTTCCCTCTGCGAATGGCCTGTCAGACCCCGGACCCAGAGATATACATACTGTTATGTGCTCCTAGCCATGGACTCACAAGGGTTTCAGGGTTACCAGCCCCGGCCGCAACAAACAACGGCAGGCAGACCGGATTCATCGGCACGTAGTCCGGATCCCCGGTCTACTACTCCTTGTACCCATGCTAGTCATAACCAATTATGCATACCCAAGCGTCCACGAGTCGGATGAAACTGAAGGAACGGGACCAAAGTTATTCAGAGATGCTATGTGTCCAGAAAGTGCAACAACAATCGAGGGTTACTGGGGTTACCTCGCCCCAGGCCGATCAAATCGACAGACGGGCTCGGACATGGATCATCGGCTCCACAACCCCTCGACTGCGACAACTATGCAGGCATAGCCAAAACTGTATAACAATGAGCTCAAAACCAACAACCGATCAAAGCAACACTCTAGACATTGAAATTGTATTGAACAGGTGTTACTAGAGTATAGCTTACAAACAGAGGTCACACGACCCAACATTACATCAGACAACGGAAGGCAAGTTATGTTGCTAATCAACAAGAACCAAAAAGGCCTAAGAGGCCGCAACATAAGGCGACGTCCCAGCCCATAGATTCCAGGCTGCTACCTGGGAACCCCGAACTACTCGTCGATGTCCATGTTGACTCACCACCGATGTGAGATCTTCTCCTGAACCAAAATTAAACAAACCTGAGTACGAGAGGTACTCAACAAGACTTAGTTAACCTATTATATATCTGCTATTTCGAAAAGGGTTTCATGGAGGCTGATTTGCGTAAAGCAAACTTTGTTTTGCAAGTTGAGGAAGGAATAGCACGTCTCATGGAGTATTTTGAAAACAGATGAGAAAGCTACTCAACTACGGATATCATCATCTTTTAATCCACCGAAACATATCAGCACCTCGTGCTTCAAAGATCACCTCCTCCAGTTGTTCCACACTATCCCATTCTACAAGGTAACCCCTCTCGGCATCTCCGAGGAGGCATCCTTCAATCGTTATCAGCAAGTTTTAGTCATTCCGTTCAAGTTATCTATGATCACAGAATCCGTCACCGAGTCGTCTTTAACCGCAGACACGGCTTTTCGAAAAGATTTAACCCTGCAGGGGTGTACAACTTTACCCACACGTACCAACCGACTCTTAGTGCCACCGGGTTAGCACTAGTCCGGGAAGTGCCGGCAGAGGGTGGTCGATTCCCGGCCTTTACCTTGTCGAACCATATCCATGAGTCAACCCAAACAGGGCCACCCCGTCAACAGGGAGTTGGCCACCTCCTGACGGCACCTGTTCTGTGAGTCGGGAACAAGATCCGTGTACGTCCATCACTTGTCCCGGTCACGACCTAGTTTTCTCCAAAACATTTTCCGACTCACACACAGATGGAAAGTTCAAACTACGTGGCTCATGGATAAGGTTAAACAAGTTAGTTAGCCGGGCGGGGTTCATCGTCCCACGTGTGGCTGTACGCTCAGTCTTGGCTCGAAGGCGAGAACTCGCTCCTAGGGGCATGAACAGGAAAAAACGCCACAACCCATTGTGGCCTCACATCCATGCCGTGATTAGTCAAGTTATCAAAGGTAATTCAAACCATAAACACCTGACATAGAAGATTCACGCATTGAACAGATTCATCAACTAGGCATGGCTAAGCAAGACTCACAAGGTTTAGCGGAGCGCGCACAAACAAGCCTATAGCTGCTAGGTGCAGTGGACCAGGATATCTAGGTTATGCAATATATAGGAGAACTCTATCTACTGACATCAAATAGTTTGGAACCGAATGCAAAGTACGAGATTCAAATCACTTTGAAATCATATATGAGCAGATAAGAGGTTATGCTTGCCTTGGTTATAAGAAAATCAGATAAAGTCTTCAGGAATAAGTGCTTGACTTGTCGGTTAAAATCAAGTATTCGTCATGGAACGACTGTCCTTCTCTTCGGAGTCGGATTCTATCGAGGGGGAATAACGCCGAAACAAAGAAGAACAATCAACCATGGCATCGATGCAATGCGCAATATGTATGCATGAGCAAGTTAATGCACTGAAATAAAGCCCTAAACATGATCGTTGGGTTGCTAGGGTTCGTATGTCAGTTAGGCAGTTTTACTGAAATTATCCCGAAATGGACCCCGGAGGGGGTTTCGGGCGATTCTGGAAGTGAGTGCAATTTTAAAAGCTCAAATAAGGTTAAAAACATCATAAATAGGTTGCATTTGTCATTTTGAGCAATTTGGTATATAACTTTTAATTTTCTAATTTTATTGAATAAAAACTTATTTTTCTATTTTAAATGATTAAACAACATTAAATAAAGGTCATTTTTTCAACTTTCTCAAACATATATGAAATTGATATAGTTGGGTAGAGAATAATTTTCTGAACATTTCCATGCTTTTATTTAATTTTTCTGATTAATAAAACATTAGTTATTGAATTTACAAAGTAACCATTTTCTATAATTAATAAACAATTCTGGAAATATAAAACAGGGTTATGACGTCAGGCTTACGTCATTGTGACATCATCGAATCCCAAATCGGCTCAGATCCTAACCAATCGCTCGAACTAGTGAGCAATCCGGCAAACAAACTATACCACGGGGAAGAGGAGGTCAAGGTGAGCAAAATGGTGGTGGCGCCACCCGAAATGGGTCGCCGGAAGCTCGCCGACGACGAGGATGTGCGACGGCCGACGGCGGAGCTCGGCGTCACGGCGAACCAGAGGGGTAGGGGTGAAGGGGAGGGGCATGGGGGTGCTCACCACGATGAGGTGAAGAGGATGGCGTGGTTGGGAGGGTGCGGCGGCGGCCGTGGAGGTTGACGACGGCGCGATTAGGCCTCTCCCGGCCTTCCCTGGATCCACACGACCTGGAGGATGCAGAGGAGAGCGAGGGGAAGGCGAGGGGGTGCTCGGCATGGTCCGGGACGGCCCAGAACGGCGGCGGAGTGCTCGCCGGAAAAAGCTAGGGTTTCGACCGTTCCATATACTCGCAGAGAGAGAGGGAGCGGGAGCAGAGGACTGAGGGAGGGCAACAGAGGAAGTCGGGTGCTCTCCTGGTGTGGTTATCCTCTCGGAAAGACAAAGCATGAGGTGGAATCGACGTCGGTGCTGCCTCCACGCACCTGCTCCTACTGGCAGGAGGTTGAAGATGAAGGAAAACTTACGAAAACCCTCTGCGGTTTTTGGAAATAGCAGCAAGGTCCTTTTCCTTTTAAAAACAGAACAAAAACCATTTATTTGAGGGCCTTTTTGCAAAGGAAAAATTTGGCAAAAATACTTTTTGGAAGCCTTGTAAAATTCCAACCTAACCATGTTTTGCTTTGATGAATTTGAAATAATTTTCAGAACAAAACTTTGGAGACCAAAATAAGTACCATATCCGGAATTTTCTCAAACCATTTAAATTCACAATTTAAATTGTTTCAAACATGGTTTAAAGTTTGTTTCATGCATGTATGACATGAACTCAACACCACACACTTTTGTTAGCAAAAAAATTTGGGATGTTACAAATCTACCCCCTTACAAGAATCTCGTCCCGAGATTCCTGAAGGAGAAGAAAGAAGGAACACCGGTTTTGAACGATCTTCTCGAACCTTACGGTTCTGTTCCCGAAGAGGTTGATCCATAGCATCTGGAAGTATTGAACGGATACACCTTAGGTAGGAGGGAAACTCTCCGGAAATGATCTTCACGAAGATCGAGTATCTCATGGCTAACTCAAGACAAAGATGTTCACAAAGAACTATTGAGTTAACATGCGTGAAACACAACAAGGTAACGGAGGGAACGGGAGAAGGTTTCAAGTTTGCGGACGAATGTTCTTGAAAGGATTTAGAATATGAGCTTTGCACAAGACTTTAAATCCTTTTGGAAAAGAAGGTTGGACAACTTATGACATCAAGGTTTCTTCAAACAGACAACCAAGATGGAGAGGATTGTCTTAGATATCACAATGTAATATCCGTAGACGAGGGAGAACTCGAGAAAACACGGTAATCGTGTGTCAGAGGAAATTTGATACAAGATCATGTTCACTCTTCGGAGTGGACACGAAAGATAACGGAACTTTCACTCCGTCAAAACCTTGTCGAAATCTTTGTCAAAGGTCATGATGTTACTTCATCACAGAAGATGAGTAACCAAAGGACATTGGAACACCGTAATGTAGGAGGAACTCTTGGTCACACCATAAAGATTTGTAACCAACGGGGATTGAAACACCGGAAGAAAACAGGGAATCTCTTTCCTATTGTGGTTTATCCGTAGCAATACGTTTACCACATGGTTAAGATCCCATGGCTGAAGTAACTGACAAATTCACACAATGTGTGAGATGAACAGAACTTCAGGTATCAACAACTTGAAATAGGGAACTGATCAAAGGCGGTCACAAAACACCACGAGATGTTTTTCACGATGAACTTGCTTCCATTGAACGAAAGGTTTGGAGGATTGACAAGGAAACATTGAAGGAATCAGCTTCCAGGTTATCCTTGATGTTCTAGATACGGACAACAGGCTCACGAAAAGCCTTCTGTAGGTCATCAAGTCAATGTAAAACTCCGGTTTGGAAGAACGGAGAGGGAAAACTTGTTAGAATAAGCCACACCAGAATTCTCACAGAGAGTGGTTGTTCACATGGATTCAAAGAGATATGACATTAGGCCTTCCGGCTAATTGTGTCAATCACAACATCAACCATGCCGGATTTCCAGATGGACCTAATTTAATACTTTTGAGGAAACACCAACCATCGTTGCTGCTTGAGATTCAGCTCTGGTTAGAGGGTTGATAACCGAAACTCAGTAGGTTTGATCCGTGGAATTGCACCGGTTACAATTGAAATACATTTACTGGATTCTCAAGGTATGGACTATGATGTCACACTCAAGAGGATGAGTGAGATTGTAGAACTCATGTATTAGCAACTTGCGAAAGACGGTTGCACCTACATGAATTACTTGCGACAAAACACATCGGAGTCCCTGTGGGAAAGATGATTACCGAGATAACGAAGTTCTTAAACTTCTTCCCTTTCAACGAACGATCAGTCCGTGGCCTGGTGTGGATGAAAGCTTCCTCAAGAAATGGATATAACGACCTACCATCTCAGGAGTAACCCACACATGCATGACCGACATAGGGTTATTCCCGAAGGAACAAGAAAACTATACTCGGGTCCACGGCGACAGCTTTCAGCATAAGCACATGAACCTGAGAAAGTCACCTCGAACATCCAGAACACAACTTCGTGATGACACAAAGATGGTTCTCAAAAGTTTCCAATATTAGTGCCAAGTGTTCAACTTGAACCTCTTTCAACTTGGATAAATAGGTATGTCATCGTTGGGCTCGACAACACGCTGATCCAGATACTCCAGGCAGAGGGATTCATATGATATATGAACAAGGCAAGGTATTGGTGAGACCATAGGACATGAAGGGGTACCTAGGCATAACACCATGAGTGGGAACACCCTCAAGATAGTCCTTAGAGCTGGACTTGATCTGACGATAGCCCAATTCAAACCAAGGTGGAAATTATAGCATGTCCATTGAGGAGATACTGTCCTTCTTCAACACAACGGGAACTAGACATCCCTTAACAGAGGATCAAGTTAGGCGGAACTCTTGTCTTTCAACTCTCCAAGTTGTTGTTTAAGCTCAACCTACTTGTCAAGGGTGTCCAGCGGAGTTTCTTGGAGAAAAGAGTAGTTCACACTACTCCTGGTTCAGACATCACAGTCAGGTAAAACCTGGTGATACTTCTAGAAAGACAACCAGAACATCACAACCTACCGGTATGTCTCGAAGTTCGAAAGGAATTCTTGCTTTTCAAAGCAACTGATATGGTATGGAGAACTTTGGCATGAACCTAGCTCTCTGACCAAGAATGTGCACCGGGATGGACGGTTTTGGTAACACAACCAACTTTAAGTAGATGCTGGGTGACCAGTAGTGCTAAGAAGGATACAGATGTTTTCTTAGATTTTTCGAAGCAATAAGAATTGCTAGGAATAGCTGATACACACCTCAATGCACACCCAACATTCTTGAGCATTCAAGCTTAAACTAAGGGTGAGTGGAAATGTGCAAAAGCATCACTTCATCAACGAGGGCATGAAACTCAACACAACCTCTTGATATATAAGAGTGTGATACTCGAAGGTAGAACATAACAGAAGCTAATGAAACTTCTCTAATCTGTGAATTACAAAACTTTGACCTGGTCCTAGAGATGAACGAGGTTCTGGAGTTTGTTTCTCCTAACATTCCAAGGTGGAAGGTTCTGACAGAAAACAAGAGCAAATGCATTGGAAGATCCAACACACATATGCAACTTGTATTCCAAACAATAGATGAGGTTTGGAAGTAAGCAAAGTATAGGAACGTGCTCTTGGAAAATCCTGAGATCACGTTGGAAGCACGAGGCCATACTCATTTGTATAACCCATGCTAAGACGAGAGGTATAGCAGGGTACAAAAAACAAGGATATGGGAATCATAAAGAACACTCTTGTCGTGGCCCTTTTGATACCTAGAGAAAACCTATGGCTATTGAAGTTGGAATTGCCTAGCCATCCCGAAGTAGAACGAATTCTTCAGGATCCAAAGGAACAGAACTTGGGTTAAAGGTCAGCATCCTGTACTGATGGCATGAGCATCACCTGGTTATGAAACCACATGACTCAACTCACCGCAATTCAGCACATTCCGGGACCTTCGGTTCAAGTCCAAGGTTGAAAACATTTGGAAAGGATTAGCTACTATCTTAGTGCCTTGAAGGACACTATGAATAGCAATCACGAAGTAGCTTTCAAAAGAAAAACATAGCTCCGGAAGAACTTTGAGCAGAGGATAACAGATACATTCGAGATGGAAAGCAGATCCCGAGGTTCAGGATTTAGAACTTTGAAACATGTAGGAATGTGGAAACCACACAGCTCTGAGAGATTAGAATGGAAAGGAAATCTCCCAGTTGAAACGAGAGATAACGGAATATGGAACACACACGACTCCGGAAACTAAACACTAGGTCAACTTGGGTGAAAGACGTCCTTGCCAGAGAAGGCACCTAGGTTTTGAATGACTAGAAGAGATAGCAAAACATTTTCAAATCAAAACAGGTAAGATGACCCAGAGTTAGAGCGATACCAGATAAGGAGTAAAAAGAATCCTAAGAAGGTTTTTCACAACTCATTTGAAGTTTCAAAATAGTTTTCACAAACTCTAGGCTCAACATCGACCAAGCAGTAAGGTTTTCCTACAGGCAGTCCTGCTCTGATACCATGACTTGTCAGACCCCGGACCCAGAGATATACATACTGTTATGTGCTCCTAGCCATGGACTCACAAGGGTTTCAGGGTTACCAGCCCCGGCCGCAACAAACAACGGCAGGCAGACCGGATTCATCGGCACGTAGTCCGGATCCCCGGTCTACTACTCCTTGTACCCATGCTAGTCATAACCAATTATGCATACCCAAGCGTCCACGAGTCGGATGAAACTGAAGGAACGGGACCAAAGTTATTCAGAGATGCTATGTGTCCAGAAAGTGCAACAACAATCGAGGGTTACTGGGGTTACCTCGCCCCAGGCCGATCAAATCGACAGGCGGGCTCGGACATGGATCATCGGCTCCACAACCCCTCGACTGCGACAACTATGCAGGCATAGCCAAAACTGTATAACAATGAGCTCGAAACCAACAACCGATCAAAGCAACACTCTAGACATTGAAATTGTATTAAACATGTGTTACTAGAGTATAGCTTACAAACAGAGGTCACACGACCCAACATTACATCAGACAACGGAAGGCAAGTTATGTTGCTAATCAACAAGAACCAAAAAGGCCTAAGAGGCCGCAACATAAGGCGACGTCCCAGCCCATAGATTCCAGGCTGCTACCTGGGAACCCCGAACTACTCGTCGATGTCCATGTTGACTCACCACCGATGTGAGATCTTCTCCTGAACCAAAATTAAACAAACCTGAGTACGAGAGGTACTCAACAAGACTTAGTTAACCTATTATATATCTGCTATTTCGAAAAGGGTTTCATGGAGGCTGATTTGCGTAAAGCAAACTTTGTTTTGCAAGTTGAGGAAGGAATAGCACGTCTCATGGAGTATTTTGAAAACAGATGAGAAAGCTACTCAACTACGGATATCATCATCTTTTAATCCACCGAAACATATCAGCACCTCGTGCTTCAAAGATCACCTCCTCCAGTTGTTCCACAATATCCCATTCTACAAGGTAACCCCTCTCGGCATCTCCAAGGAGGCATCCTTCAATTGTTATCAGCAAGTTTTAGTCATTCCGTTCAAGTTATCTATGATCACAGAATCCGTCACCAAGTCGTCTTTAACCGCAGACACGGCTTTTCGAAAAGATTTAACCCTGCAGGGGTGTACAACTTTACCCACACGTACCAACCGACTCTTAGTGCCACCGGGTTGGCACTAGTCCGGGAAGTGCCGGCAGAGGGTGGTCGATTCCCGGCCTTTACCTTGTCGAACCATATCCATGAGTCAACCCAAACAGGGCCACCCCGTCAACAGGGAGTTGGCCACCTCCTGACGGCACCTGTTCTGTGAGTCGGGAACAAGATCCGTGTACGTCCATCACTTGTCCCGGTCACGACCTAGTTTTCTCCAAAACATTTTCCGACTCACACGCAGATGGAAAGTTCAAACTACGTGGCTCATGGATAAGGTTAAACAAGTTAGTTAGCCGGGCGGGGTTCATCGTCCCACGTGTGGCTGTACGCTCAGTCTTGGCTCGAAGGCGAGAACTCGCTCCTAGGGGCATGAACAGGAAAAAACGCCACAACCCATTGTGGCCTCACATCCATGCCGTGATTAGTCAAGTTATCAAAGGTAATTCAAACCATAAACACCTGACATAGAAGATTCACGCATTGAACAGATTCATCAACTAGGCATGGCTAAGCAAGACTCACAAGGTTTAGCGGAGCGCACACAAACAAGCCTATAGCTGCTAGGTGCAGTGGACCAGGATATCTAGGTTATGCAATATATAGGAGAACTCTATCTACTGACATCAAATAGTTTGGAACCGAATGCAAAGTACGAGATTCAAATCACTTTGAAATCATATATGAGCAGATAAGAGGTTATGCTTGCCTTGGTTATAAGAAAATCAGATAAAGTCTTCAGGAATAAGTGCTTGACTTGTCGGTTAAAATCAAGTATTCGTCATGGAACGGCTGTCCTTCTCTTTGGAGTCGGATTCTATCGAGGGGGAATAACACCGAAACAAAGAAGAACAATCAACCATGGCATCGATGCAATGCGCAATATGTATGCATGAGCAAGTTAATGCACTGAAATAAAGCCCTAAACATGATCGTTGGGTTGCTAGGGTTCGTATGTCAGTTAGGCAGTTTTACTGAAATTATCCCGAAATGGACCCCGGAGGGGGTTTCGGGCGATTCTGGAAGTGAGTGCAATTTTAAAAGCTCAAATAAGGTTAAAAACATCATAAATAGGTTGCATTTGTCATTTTGAGCAATTTGGTATATAACTTTTAATTTTCTAATTTTATTGAATAAAAACTTATTTTTCTATTTTAAATGATTAAACAGCATTAAATAAAGGTCATTTTTTTCAACTTTCTCAAACATATATGAAATTGATATAGTTGGGTAGAGAATAATTTTCTGAACATTTCCATGCTTTTATTTAATTTTTCTGATTAATAAAACATTAGTTATTGAATTTACCAAAGTAACCATTTTCTGTAATTAATAAACAATTCTGGAAATATAAAACAGGGTTATGACGTCAGGCTTACGTCATTGTGACATCATCGAATCCCAAATCGGCTCAGATCCTAACCAATCGCTCGAACTAGTGAGCAATCCGGCAAACAAACTATACCACCGGGAAGAGGAGGTCAAGGTGAGCAAAATGGTGGTGGCGCCACCCGAAATGGGTCGCCGGAAGCTCGCCGGCGACGAGGATGTGCGACGGCCGACGGCGGAGCTCGGCGTCACGGCGAACCATAGGGGTAGGGGCGAAGGGGAGGGCATGGGGGTGCTCACCACGATGAGGTGAAGAGGATGGCGTGGTTGGGAGGGTGCGGCGGCGCCGGAATCGGCGGCGACGAGCGAGGGACGGCGACGGCCGTGGAGGTTGACGACGGCGCGATTAGGCCTCTCCCGGCCTTCCCTGGATCCACACGACCTGGAGGATGCAGAGGAGAGCGAGGGGAAGGCGAGGGCGTGCTCGGCATGGTCCGGGACGGCCTAGAACGGCGGCGGAGTGCTCGCCGGAAAAAGCTAGGGTTTCGACCGTTCCATATACTCGCAGAGAGAGAGGGAGCGGGAGCAGAGGACCGAGGGAGGGCAACAGAGGAAGTCGGGTGCTCTCCTGGTGTGGTTATCCTCTCGGAAAGACAAAGCATGAGGTGGAATCGACGTCGGTGCTGCCTCCACGCACCTGCTCCTACTGGCAGGAGGTTGAAGATGAAGGAAAACTTACGAAAACCCCCTGCGGTTTTTGGAAATAGCAGCAAGGTCCTTTTCCTTTTAAAAACAGAACAAAAACCATTTATTTGAGGGCCTTTTTGCAAAGGAAAAATTTTGGCAAAAATACTTTTTGGAAGCCTTGTAAAATTCCAACCTAACCATGTTTTGCTTTGATGAATTTGAAATAATTTTCAGAACAAAACTTTGGAGACCAAAATAAGTACCATATGCGGAATTTTCTCAAACCATTTAAATTCACAATTTAAATTGTTTCAAACATGGTTTAAAGTTTGTTTCATGCATGTATGACATGAACTCAACACCACACACTTTTGTTAGCAAAAAAAATTGGGATGTTACATGGCCTTTCTTTTACTTTTATGTTGAGTCTCCATCATATTATTTGAGCACTTTATTGAGAGTACAATGGTCATTCTTAGTGTGATGTGTTTGTCCCAAAGTACGGTTGATTGTGGTATAATTTTGATACTTGTATCTTTGATATCTTTACTTCTAGTCTTCCCTTGAGCTTCAGAGGTGCCCTGGCATTTATGTTTTTCCCCACACTTAAGGGCAAGCGAGATACCACTTTATTAGACCCTTTTATGAATATTACAATCTTGCAAATAGTTATGCTTCATGTTGTTTATTATTAATATGTTGTTATCTCCTCATGGTTTGCTTAGCTATTAAGTGACAGTATCTTGCATGTATCTTATCATGAGCATAATTAAGTATTTGATCATATAATGGGTATGTTTACATCATATGAAACAAATGTGTTCGTAAAAGTCTTTTATCGCACTCAGTTGTCACTGAATTTCTCGAGGACAAGCAATAAGCTAAACTTGGGGGGAGTTGATACGTCGAAAACGTATCTCCTTTTCCGAACACTCTTCTTATTGTTTTCCTCTAAACTTGTGTGTTTTGAATACAACTAACACGGACTAACGCTGTTTTCAGCAGAATTACCTTGGTGTCTTGTTTTTGTGCAGAAAAAACAACTTTAGGGAAATTGCCCATAAAAGACCCCATTGGTGTTTTCACACCGGAAGACCCCGAGAACCAGAAGGGGGCCAGGAGAAGAGCCACAGGGTGGCCACACCCCCTAGCGCCCCCTGGCCGCGCCAGCATAGGGTGTGGGCCACCCAGAGCCCCCCTCGGACTCCCCGTTCGACTACAAGTAGCCTTCAACCCAAAAATACGAGGGGGTTCGTCATATTCCACAGAAACACAACAGAGCGCCGCCACCAACCCGATCCTCGATTCGGGGATCAGAAGTTCCTGTTCTGGCACCCTGCCGGGACGGGGAATTGGAGGAGATCATCGCCATCGTCATCACCAACGCCTCTCCATCGACGATCCATGTTTCCCCCATCCATGTGTGAGTAATTCCCCGCTGTAGGCTGAAGGGGATGGTAGGGATTGGATGAGATCATTCATGTAATAATGTCGTGATTGTTAGGGTATAGTGCCTAGTATCCTCTATTAGTGGTATTGACATTGTTGCAACTTGTTATGCTTAATGCTTGTCACTTTGGGCCCGAGTGCCATGATCTCAGATCTGAACATGTTATTGAATCATGATGATAATTATTGTTTCTTGATCATACCTGCAAGTTGTTTACACACATTGTTGTCTGGAACCCGAGGCCCCGAAGTGACAGAAATTGGGACAATCGGAGGGGATGGCTGTGATGTGAGGATCGCATGTGTTCACGGAGTGTTAATGCTTTGCTCCGGTGTTCTATTAAACGGAACACCTTAATTACCAGTAGTTCCCTTGAGGCCCCGCTGAAAACGGGCTGGTAGGACAAAAGATGTTGTGCAAGTTCTCATTGAGAGCACGTATGACTATTTAAGGAACACATGCCTATGATTACTTAGTGCTTGGATGCTTTATCATATTTATCTGCAATGCCCATGACTTGATCATTATATGAACTATCTTATCCATGCAACGCCCGTTCATCCATTCCTATGCCTACAGTATTTAATCCCGCGGTTTACTTCAAACACCACTGCTGCTGTTTTCATTCCACTCCTGCTATTATTTCACTACTGCTGCTACTATAAAACTGTTACTACTGATAAACCACTGCGAACAAAAGTACTTTCAGGTGCAGGTGAATTGACAACTCACTTGTTAAGTCTCACAAATATTCTTTGGCTCCCCTTCTGCCAAATCAATAAATTTGGGTTTTACTTCCCTCGAAGACTGTTGCGATCCCCTATACTTGTGGGTCATCAGTGACCGTGGTTCTCTCTTGAATTAAGGACGAGGTGAAAGTTTGGTGCTTGGCCGAGGCCAAATTCTTAAGCAATGTAATATCGGGAGAGTAATCTCCATGCTGCAAAGTCCTAAGGATTTTCCTAGGCATCTATGTCTAAAAATCCTTACATAATGAGAAAGACAAATCTTTTGGCTTGTTTAAAAGAATACACCATGGTGCACTTGTTTACATATGATTTGTATAACATATATGATGTAGCGCAAGGCAAGGTGCTAAACAGTAGACATCAAGTTGTCTAAGAACCCTCCCCCGTGCGGCTGCACCGCCCGCACCAGGTAGCCCCCGCCCGCCCCCTCCAACCACCCCTCCACAGTCCTCTCCCCTCCGCCGCTGTTGCCAAGATTGTCATAGACTCATAGGGCAAGGCCCTTGTGGCGTGGAGGCGGTGGTGGGTTGTTCCTCGGGCCAAGATCTGATGGGGCGGTGGCGTTTCCTTCCGGCCAGGTCGGTGGTGGTGGTGTGGCTCGACGGCGACAAGTCCGTGGTGCAGCGGCGGTGGTGGAGGACGGCTGGGCTACGGAGGGATCAGTCCATTCCGATCTGTTGTGCGTCCGATCTCTTCCCGTCATCGGCGAACAGCTCCCGGATTCGAGCTGCATCATGAGGAGGCCTAGGTTTTGGCCCTAGGCGTGGTGGTGGGGATCTTCTTCTTCGTCGGAGGAGGTCGGCCAGCTGGCTGTGCTTGGAGTGGGGACGTGTGGCTACTGATGAAAGCCGTGCTCCGACTCCAGTCGTAGCGGGCGACAACGACGCATACGCGTCGTTACCTTGGTGAAGGCGTAGTCTTGGAAGTCCACGTCTGCCAACTCCTCCGCGGCTCCAGGTAGATTGGCAGTGTGGTGACCTCACTCCTACGCCGCAGGGATGCTACTTGCGGGGTTGGATCCCTTGATCTAGGAGGCGAGGATGGTGGCCGGTGCAAGCCGGGCTCATGCCGACGACTGCGGCACTCGCGAGTGTCGTCACCTTCTTGAAGGAGTCGCCGCTACTAATCACCCGCTTCCAGCGTTGTGTTCCGGGGAAAACCCTAGATCTGGTCTATCCAGATTGGATGATGGCGGCACCTTCAGTGTCGTTTACCCCCTTGGGGGCATCGTTTTTGGTACACGGGCTACCTGGAGGGGGTTTGTTGGTGGTGCGACGTTTCATCTTCGTCGAAGGCGTCGAGTCTTGGCGGCGTGGAGCCGTGGAGTCTCGGCGATAGATGCCCAAGGATGGACGTGCGCAGGATGGTGGTGCTGGCTGGCACCATGTCGGCGTCAATGGCAGGCTTTGCAAGGTTTTTGCATTGATCTCTGAAGACGATGGGTTGGCAGATGTTGACGGCATCGGCTTCCGAGTGTGCGCGTCAGTGCATATTGCGGGCCGACTGGACCGGTTTTATGCTCCCAGTCCGTCATCGGGTGGCCTGGTGGAAGCAGCCGGATTAGATGATGTGCGTTAGCATGTTAGGCCAGGGCATACGGCTCCGACTTTGACCACCCCCTTCATCAGGAGTTTGTAGGTGTGGCGATGATCGTCGGGAAGGTGATTTTCGGTTGATCATTGTAATTATTTGTAAAGCCTTTGTGGATTCGCTTTCATTATTAATAAAAATCCGGCTGTGTGCACCATTTTGGTGCAGATGCTGGGGATAGGACCTCCATTTTTTAAAAATAAGAAAAACATGGATGATGCAGACTAAACACTTGAATTGTTGCTATCAAAGCCTCTGAAACTGATACCGCATCATGTGCAGGTCCCCTGCCGCCGACGTGGCTGGGAGCAAGGAGAAAGCAAACAGTAGCCACATGATATGCACGAGAGCGTACTTACAGTAAGAATCAAACATGCTGGGGGAAGCGTAGCTGTGAAAGGCCCTCAAGTTAAGTGGAAGCATGTCTTGGACTTTTGGTCAGGAGGACTAACAATAGAAACCAAACGTGCAAGTTGCTACTCTCGTGAAGTTGCTGGTTGCGTTTTCCTTAGAACACTATACGTGGTACCATTACTATCAAGTGGTTCACTTGGAACGTAGCTATGTAGTTGCCTACCTGCATGTCATTCAGTTATCCAGGCGACCAAGAACACGTGCTTGCTCGGATGAAAAAATAGCAAAAGAATTCTAATATTATATGATTTTGATGATTGTAATAAATTATCACGCTTTAAAATTGTAAAAAGGTCTATAGATATATGGAACGATATGTCCGCATACCAACACGTCACCCGTGTACCCTCGGCATCGAAAGCGATATGCAGGACACGTCGTCAAAGCAGACTCGCCGGAAGCGCGATACGCAAGATAAACCAACTAGCACTTTTTGAAGACCCGAAACCCCGTATGTACGCACGACAGTGATGGACTGACCAAGACCGGTTCACCCGCCCCAACTTCGTAGATCGAAGCTCCCCGGTACGGAAAACGCCGATGAACGTGAATAAGATAACTAGGGTAAGAGATAAAGTTTCGTAGATATGTTTGTTCGATTGTGTATTTTGTTCAATCGGTCGTCACAACTCAGTTGTATAAGTGGCGGTTGGACTTCCCGCGCAAGAGCCAGGCTTAAAATCCCGTAAAAAACTAGGTCGGGCTCGAATTTGGCCGCGGGACGATCCGGTGGTTTTGTGTACCGGATGATTTGGCGCCTGGGACTGCGCGAGTGGCTGGAAGTCGCCTGACGATCCGGCATCGTCCCACGCCTTGGTAACGCTGCGCCGTGGCAGTTGTCGCCGGATGATCCGGCGTCGGAGGAGCCGGACAGCGTTGGCGTGGGGGACGAACCCGAGAGCCGCCGCATAGGCGCCGGTAGCTCCCGGCATGCATCCGCCATACCGAACTATCAGGCGTGTGGGGCGTCGGACGAACCGATGATGGAGCGGGGCTTAACCCGAGAGCCGTCGCACATGCGCCGGTAGCTACCGGTATGCATTTGGCGCGCCGGATGATACGGTGTCTGGGGCGCCGGACGATCTGACGATCGAGATTGCGCGTTGGCGTTGTCGGTAGTGTTTTGACTCTAAAATTTTCATTCGAATTTGGATTGGAATGATGCAACATCAAAGTTACTTGTTTCGATGAGGCGCACAACTTTTATTCACATCATTGTTTCATTTGAGTTCATCTGGGTGACATATCTTTGTAAGCCAAAATCGATCGTTAGCACCATAGAAATGAGTACATCAGAACCTTGGTAAAATAATAATATAAGAGCATCTCACTCGCTCGCGGCCCCAGAGCTCTTCCGGTAGAGTTATTGGTCGCACAGGACGAACAAACGTGCACTCGCGTTCCCATATCACTCTCTCGTCCGGCGGTCCAATAATTCGTATGGTTCTAGCTCTCAACCCATTTGGAGCCGCTTGATAGTGCCGGTCGAAACCAGGCACACCACCACATCGGACCCCGACAGGAGGGTCAGGCATATCATAGATAGAACTAGTATTGGTCAGTTTAAGTAGTTGCGTGGACTATGTCAGCTTCCTCGTTGCTACGCACGGCGCCGCTAACCACTAAGTTTTAGGTGAAGGGCTTTCCACATACCCCACGGAGGAGGCACACGGGCGCTCTCGTCATCCGCAAACGTGGTGGCACGCCTCCATCTCATTCCCTGCGCCCACCGGGCAAAGAAGGTGAAGCCGTAGCCGACGGAGCTAGAAGTCGTGCTCTGGGTGCATGAGGCGCTGATCGACCCGAACACCAACCCCTAGGAATTCCTAGGGTATAGCCGTCCGCTGGAGGTGTCGCGGTACAAGGTGCCTCCGATGACGCTGGAGGACACCCGAAGCTCATTGCCGACCTCAGCGCACCGACGATGGGGAATGCCCTAGCTAGCGTCGCAGACAGCGAGGAAAGCGGTGACAACGACGATGGTGCAAGGCCCAGCGGCACTTGTAGGGTCAAGGAGGAGGACCGGGAGGACTGTAGCGCCTCCCGTGTTGGTAGATTTACGTTTATTTAAATTGTGTAGAAATTTATAATTTTTCCTAAAAGCCTGAATGAAATCTGTTAAGTTCCGAATTCAAATTCTGTTATAAAAAACTCATTGGAGGCGCGACAAGAAACGACACTGCCAATACGCAGCAACACGCTCCGAGATCCCCAATAGAGCTGGCCCGGCGCTGTTGCCGGACATTCTATTGGGGGCTGAGCATGAGGGGAGATGCTCTAGCCATTGTTGTCTATATTTATTGAAGCAAATTACATCACATTTACCATAACATATTTTGTATACTAGTTGAATGTACATTAAATTAATGCGTAAACTTTTATCATCTTGGAAATGCTTCTATTTCCTTACCAATTTTACACGTATATGTGCCTAACATATTTTACACGCATGCTTCTTTTTCAAACTGTTAGACTAGCCATAGTGGTGGTATCATAGCTGGTATCATGCAACTTGGCCCTACAAAAAACCTGACGTGGCAGCTAATTAATGAAGAAAGAGAGTGTGGTGGTATCTACCTATGTTACGGTATCATAGCACATAAAACTAGATATTTTAATAACAACTAAATCTTGTCCAGATATTTATATTGGGATTCTACAAAACAATAAATACTATGTGGATATGATACTACTACATGATACTATGCATTAGAGGGGTAGTATCATACACTAGTATCATATGTATGATACTAATATATGATACTCCCCACTATGGCTAGTCTTAACAGCTCATAGATACGAAATTTTCAGTAAAAAGCGACGATCCAAGAATCAGAAAATTCCCGGTCAAAAGAAAAGCTCTGGATGGAACTATATTGCAACAAAATAGATTTATTATAACCAGTGGCGAATAATTGTCCTGCAACTTTATGAGTAGCATATCTTGAATTTCCTACTTTTTGTCTCACACAGTGCAAGTTAATAGTAGTGCAGCCTTATATCAACAATATCTTGAGTGGATTATGAAGATTCGGAAAAAGGTGGAATCATCGGCGGGGCCAGACCAGCTAGATGAGTAGGTTGCTTTTGGAGAACCAAGGGTAACACGTAGTACCCCCGTGGATGCAATGTGATGGTGTTCTTGATGGTATCCTACACCTGTCGTCCAGCTGGTGGCCTCCTCAAACTTAGAAAGCGTAACTCGGCACTGATGATGCTGCCTAATCCGTGGGTCTCCAATACTTCCTTGTACGTTCTGTTCATTCATCCGGTTGCCGAACCTGTCACGACTAATGTCCATGATGGTGCCGTGCGTACGTTACGTAGCTGTTGATGTGGATTATTAGGCTACGACGGGAGATGCACATGCCCCTGCCTTGTGCTGAACATCGACTGTTCACCGATGCATCATTGTACACGAAACGTACGTCCTGTCTCCGTAATAATACAGTACATAAATTTAATGGTATGTACGCGCATGCATGTGCATGATCGATTGAGATTTGAGAACATACATCAGGCCGCCGAGGTTTGCGCACGTGGCATGCTACATGGCTTGCATGCATGAGAGCTGAAGCTGGTGGGATATGCCATTGCTTTGCATGTTTACAAGCACCATTTTTTTTTTAACTTTTTAGGCGCTTTCTTTTTTGTTTCGAAGATAAATACGATTTGGAGGTTTTGTTTGCGAATGGTCGGACAGGGCCGCCGCTGCGTGCGTGACCGCGGAATTTGATCCTTTCTCCACCGTAGATTGTGCACCACGAAAGGTATACAGATGAAGAAGGAACGAGTGACGCACGCGCGCATCTTATTCGGTGGTGATCGCCGAGGGTTCACCGCTCCATGAGCGACAGTTGGATTTCACTCCGGCCGCGCCGTGGTGGATGGGACAGTCGGTGGAGTGAAGCCATGGTTTTGTTTCTATGCAAATGCACGGCAAAACCATGGGCCGGGGGATGCATGCATGGGGCCCAAGCCGTTTTGTTACTACGTGTGGGGACGCACAAGTCTCCGTCCAGCCAGCGCCCGTCGCCGGTGGAATGCTACGTCTCGCTTCCCTCCGTCCGCGTGCCTTTCACCCCCTGTCCGCTCCACAAGCCGCTGCCGCGATCGCACGCCTGCCTGTCCCCTGCAGGGCTACGCGCGGTGGCTGTGTCTTTCACCTTCCATGCCACTTTTCCGGACGGAAGAAATAAGGACATCTCTAGCGGGGCTGCTCATTTGGCCCGGACTGGCCGGATTTGAGCAGCCCCGGATAAAACAAGGCCCCAGCGAGGCTGCTCATAAGGACAAGCGTCCGATTTTTTGTCCGCGGATACTCAAACCTGACCCAAATTTGGGTCAGATTTGAGCATCCGCTGGACAGCTCACGGACACGTTTGTGTCCCAATTTTTCTTCACCTGGCCCACCACTGGTCACTCTCTCTCTTCTTCCCCTGCCATCCACCCGCTCGCCCAGCTCCACCCGCGCGCCGCCCCTCGCCTGCACGCGCCCGCGCGCGCCGCCGGCCGCCCAGCTCGCGCGCCCGCCGTTCTCTCTCCCCCCACCTTTATTTTCCACCTCACGGCGCGGGGCGGGCGGCGGCAGGACGGGGCCGGGCGGCGCGTGCTCTCCCTCTTCCCCGCGTGCTTTCCGCCGAGACCGCCGCCGCGCTGGCCGCCGGCTCCATCGTCTTCCGCGAGGCCGACCCCGTCTACTCCCAGCGCCTCCTCGACCGCGCCATGGCCGTAAGAAACCAAGCACCACCATACTTCTGACAGCTGAAACGAAGCCGGGTTCTGAGTTTCTGACATGAGCAGGTGTTCAAGTTCGCGGACCGGTACCGTGGCGCGTACAGCAGCAGCCTGCACGCGGCGGTGTGCCCCTGCTACTGCGACTTCGACGGGTACCAGGACGAGCTGCTGTGGGCGGCGGCGTGGCTGCACAAGGCGTCGCGGCGGAGGGAGTACCGGGAGTACATCAAGCGCAACGAGGTGGCAGATGGGCGGGCGAGCTAGCAGCGCGTCGGGCGGGCGAGCGGCGCGCCCACGCGTGGCGGCGGCGAGGCCAGCCGCATCGAGCGGCGCGTCGGGCGGG
This sequence comes from Alopecurus myosuroides, assembly GCA_028641055.1. Taxonomy (NCBI): domain Eukaryota; kingdom Viridiplantae; phylum Streptophyta; class Magnoliopsida; order Poales; family Poaceae; genus Alopecurus; species Alopecurus myosuroides. The sequence goes on along the minus strand of CM054059.1, from coordinate 486,985,515 downwards.
CGGACGGGGCGGGCGGCGAGCGCGCGTCGGGCGGGCGGCGAGCGGCGCGTCGGGCGGGCGCGCGGGGCGCGGGGAAAGCTCGGCGTTGAGGGAGGCATCACCGGCGGGCGGGGCGCGGGGAAGGCCGCGGTCGCCCTGGCAGCGTGCGAGGCGGGAGGCAATGGCGGAGCTGAACCAGAGTACTTGTGCTGAAACTCCTCCGTCGTGGCCGTGTACTAGCGCTGCCCTGGAAGCTAGCTCGCGTGTACTAGTGCTCTTTGATTCGTGAAAAAAAAATATTCGGACATGCTGTTAAATGAGCAGCCCCGCTGGATGCAGGGCCTAAATCCGCGTGGACAGGCTCCCGAAGGGCTGCTCAAACAGACAAAATGCGGACCAAATTGGTCCGCATTTGAGCAGCCCCGCTGGAGATGTCCTAACTGATGAATTAGTAGTGCTCCCGGGTCGGGCTTGACCAGCTAGCCGTGATTACATGTACAGTATGATGCCTCTTCCATTTTGTCCCAAATTGGCCGGTGTGTGTTATCTCTGTCCCGTGACTTATAATGCCTTATACCACTTGCCTAAGGCTGGTGCCAATGCACCGTCCACTATTCACGGGCTATAGCCCCCGCCACGTCACCTTCTCTCACCACTCTCACGCCACTCTCACGGGCACGGTGCCAGTGCACGGGCTATAGCCCGGGCTATAAGATTCTCTCTCTGCCACATCAGCTTTTCTCTCTCCTCCACGTCAACACATATTTTGAAGATTAAAAACATTGCAAATAATAGAAGAAATTATTTTATTCAACTAAAATTGTACCGATTACATAATAATAAATAAAAATTACATAAAAAATGAGAAAATTACATAATCTAGTTTTGATGAGCCCACACATGCTCAATCAAATCCCCCTGGAGCTGTGTATACATCGGCGAGTCCTGCATTTCGTTGTCCATCTGAATCCTTGCTGCTAGGCTTGGTGGTGCATTGGTATGTATTGGAGGGCCGACGTTGCTCGCAACTGTCTCATAGGTGTTCTCCAAATTGGTACCACGCTCATCGTCGATGATCATGTTGTGCAGAATGACACATGCACGCACGATCAACCCAAGAGTGCGCATGGAGTAGGAGCGTCCGGGAACTGCTAAAATGTTGAATCTAGACTTCAACACTCCAAATGCACACTCCACATCTTTGCGCCAACACGATTGAGCAGCAGTGAAGACACGTTGCTTGTCACTTTGTGGAAGAGTAACACCCTTCATGAACACCGGCCAGGAGGGGTAGATGCCGTCGGCAAGGTAGTAACCCCAGTTGTACTGGTGTCCATTCACCGTGAAGTTCACTGTGGGTGCTTCTCCTCTAAGCACATCCGTGAACAATGGAGACTGATTGAGCACATTGATGTCGTTGTTGGACCCGGCGACTCCAAAAAAAGCATGCCAGATCCAACGATCATACGACGCAACGGCTTCTAAGATTACGGTAGGGTGTTTGATGTCTCCCCTTGTGAACTGACCGGCATGCGCAACTGGGCAGTTCCTCCACTGCCAATGCATGCAATCTATGCTCCCTAGCATGCCCGGAAAGCCAACACGATCACGCCTGATGAACTGTCGACGGCGCCGCGGCGGTCTTGGCACCGCTTGGAGCGCCGCCTCGTACTCGGCCTCCATTGCCGCCTGCATTGCGGCGATCATCTCACGCTCCAGTCCCTCGCTCGAATCGCTGCTGCTTGACGAGGACATGGCGTCGAGAGGGTGGAAATGAAAAGTAGAGAGGATGAAATTGGTGTGGAATGAGTGCAGCATATGGGGGGTATTTATAGGAGGGATCAGCTCCAAATTTCAAATTTTTCGAATTTTTTTTCACTTTTTTTTGACAGCAACGGTAACCCTAACGGCTAGCTGACGTGGACCAATAGGGGGGCGCCACGTCAGCTAGCCGTTGGCCCCCAACGGCTCTTCCCTGCCGCCCCGCCCCGGCCCGCCATCCCACCGCCCCACCCTCTCTCCCTCTCGCCCCTCCCTACCGCCCCGCCTATGCGGGCGGCAAGCCGGGCGACACGGGCTATAGCCCGGGCGGCAGCGCCACCGCCCGCCGCCGCCTACCGCCCGCCGCTACCGCCTCCTCTCGCCCGCCACCGGACGGTAGCGCCCCTACCGTCCCGCGCTACCGCCCCGGTTGGCACCAGCCTAACCAAGTGCAGGCGAAAACCACGGTGCAAAAACCTAACCCTGCATGATGCAGACAAACACTCGAATAGTAGCTGTCAGGGCGCGCAACTCTCAGACCGATACTCCGTCATGTGAGGTGCAGATCCCCTTGCCCCCCTTGTCCGTCCGTCGCTCGCTGCGAGCAACGCTGGCCACATCATACGTACGAGTACGACCTCTGGTTGGCCGGCCACAAGCTCTGCCTAATCGGGCGGGCCGTGCCTACGTGGGAAGGTTTGGTAAGCTGATTCCGATACCGCGGGCCCGGCACACCTATGTCAGCTCGACACCTGCACCCTCGAGGTGCCCCACGAGGCCGACCCTCGCACTGCTCACCGTCACACGCTCACAAAGTCACGAATCAAACATCACGTCCTGGAAATATTACATTTCTGGTGAGCTATGCGTCACAGGTTCACAATTGCAGCTAGCTTGAACAGGTTTGACAAATTCAAAGAGAGCATGCATACTGCATACACCGGCCAGGACTTGTGCACCTGTACCTCTTGTTTTCTTCTTCGTTTTTTCTCTTGAGGATGTGATCTCTGCCTTGACAGTCAAAATAGTTTACGGACGGGACAAAAAGCACGGATAGTGATCCGTAACCTCAGATCTAGTCAAAGGCATTCCGAGAAACTGCAGCACACTGGTGATACTCCGGCAATTAAACCATTTTCAGCAGCTTAGACTAATCGACTCCGGCAATTCCCTACCGTAGAAGATGATAAGATTATGAAATGGCTGGCCAGAGACCCCGTCATTTTCAGCAGCATAGACTAATCGTCGACTTACCTAACCAGACGTGAGCGACAATGGGAATCTAATTGCCTCCTAATCATGCATGTTCACCAAGGACGGACTTCCTTTTTCAATGGTTACCTGTCTGAATCGGCTATAGAATACCAATTTCATGCGAAAATATCTGCTCTACTTTATGGTTCAGGCATTGGGCTGTACACCATATTCAGCCCAGATGCAGACATGCTCAACTGGAGTTGTTGTTGACTTGTAGCAACACATAGGGGTACAGATAAGCATGGCATCAGGAAACTAAATTGTACTTGATGTTTTGCATCGCCGTTCTGTAAACAGTTCCATGCTTAGAGCATGTCTAGTAGAGCCCCTAAACCCTTAAAACCTTATAGCAGTTTTAAGGGTTGAGATATGTTTTAAGGGTTGGGTTTGAGGGTTCTAGTCTTTGCCTCAACCTCAACCTGTAAACATCTCACATATTCATCACAATATGCCACAAAAACATAATGAACCATCAAACATACTACAAAATAACAACCATGGATGCATGGTTTCATAGTTTTTACATCACAGAATCATCATCTTGCCCATCTCAATGGCACCATCACCAAAAAATTGCACCTCGGCGCCATCTGCTAGGACACTCAACCACTATCAAACCTCACCATTATCCGGGGTGGACGTTTCATCAAGCACCTCCGGGGCGGCGGCGACGGGCGCGGCGGTGGCGGCCACATCCTTCTTCCTCGAGGCCACATCCTTCTTCCTCGCCTTCACCTTCCCGGCAGCAGCACGCGGCCCACCCGAGGCCACCTTGGCCCGAGCCCGAGGTGCGGCCGGTGCGGCGGCGCGGGCGGAGGCTCGACGGCCGGGGCGCGGGCGGCGGCTGCGGGCGCGAGGAGGTGCGTCCCCGCGCGCCGGCGCTTCGAACCGACGGGGTTCGTCACCGCCACCATGGCCGCGACGCGCGGGTCGGCGGAGGCGGAAGCGGCGGCCATGGCGGGCGCGGCCGGGGGCGGGGACGGCGGTGGCAGGCGCGGCCGGGGGCGGCGACGGGGCGGGAGGGGCCGGGGCGAGCGCGGCGGCGCCGGGGACGGCGGCCATGGCGGCGGGCGCGGAGGGAGGCGGCGGCGGTTGGGGAAAAATCCCTCCCGCGCGTGCGTGCGGGTGTGATACGGGGTGGTGAGGGTCAACCCCTCCAACCCTTAATTTTAGAGGTTGGGAGGAGATTCCCAGGTCCGGCCTGTATTTTTTTTTACGGGTTTAGGGGTTCTAATCTTTGGAAATTTTTCGTCGAAAACTGTAAAAAAGCAGTTAATTTTAGAGGTTTGAGGGTTTAAGGGCTCTACTAGACATGCTCCTAGATACGGTGTTTTTTTTTTTTTTTTGCGGCTACAACATATGAGCATGGGAGCAGGAAACTGAGTTGCACTTGATGTTTTGCATCGCCCCTCTATAAACATTTCCATGCTTAATTACATCGCAGCAGACATCGGTGTAGGCGTCAAATTGATGAGAGCCGGCCGTAAGCATTTGGAAAGCATCATCCCGGAAGCATCGGCTTCTGTGCTGTTTTTCTCGTTCTTTTTTCTGTTTTTTAGGACATGGACCCGACAATACCAAGTCCCATCAGGCAAAACGGGATAAATCCATATAAGGGATAAAACGGCCCACATAATTATTTAAAAGGAGTATCTTGGAGCAATTTTCGTCAAATGAAGTACACTCTATCACAGCTGCACACTTACAGAGGATAAAAATGGAATAATCTAACTAAATGGAATAATCTAATGTGCATATTCTTATGAGCAGAGGGAAAGGATCCTCTACAAACTCGCCCTTTAAATAACACTGCAAAATGTCCTTCCGGAAATAAAATAGAGAACACTGTAAATAAGGGAACAAATGCACGTTAGATAGCCAAAACCACCAGCCGCACACAGTCCCTTCCTGTCCTGGTGCTTTCACCTGACGCAAGCAACTTGCTAATGCTTAAACCAAATAAATAAGCATATAATTCCAATAGTTCTTACTATAATGATTGATTGATTAAAAAAAGGAATGAGTGCCCGACCATAACAACCATTTTTTAGCTGAATATGACGGAGTATAACATTTAAAAAACATATAATTCCCTAATATTTCTTACTATAATGATTGATTGATTAAAAAAGGAATTAGTACCCTACCAAAACAACCGGTTTTCAGCTGAATATGATGGAGTACTAGCTCCATAATTGTTGTTGTTTAATGCTCGGTTTTGTTCCGAGAGCTCCCAAGCGGCTACTAACTGAGTAAATAAATCTTTAAACACGTGAAATATCTAAACAAAATGTGTTTGTGTGGGTGGGGGTGGGGTGGGGAGGGGGTGTATTTTCGTGGAATATTCGTTAAATGAAGTACACCCTATAACAAATTATTGGTCACCCACGCGTGTCTTCACTTCCGACTGCATCGCAACAAGGGTGTCGTCGGTCCCAAACCCTAACCCTACTGGTCAGAGAGGAGGAAGGAGAGCACCACCACCACTAGATCAAGTGTTGTCGCACTGGGCACCATGACCAGATCGACTTCCCCTGCCACCACAGTGGGCTAAACCGACGGCCAACGCCACCCACTGCCTTACCAGCCCGCCAAGCCCAAATCGCCACCTTCCTCGTCGCCCGCCACCTCCGATCATGACTATAAGCCCATCTCACTCGGTGTTATTTCTTCTCTAGCGCATGCGAACTCCATACTCACCCTACCCACACGTGAAGATCATTGCTCGCCGTTGCCCCACTCTAGGCTCGTAGAAAACCTTGTGCGTGACAACTCCCTAGGGTCGCCACTACGTCGCCGACTCTAGCATGGTGGGCAGGGGTGAGCAAGAGAGTGAGAGGACACAAGGAAGATGCACATGGGGAGGAAGAAGTGAGAGGAGGGAGACGAGCGAGGAATGGCATGAGCAAGAGGAGATAAACCTCCCTGACAAGTGGGGCCCACATGTCATGTCTCTCGCGTGGGTTTGCCCATGAAGGAGCAATCTTGCACATATTCAATTAAGAGCATAAAAATTCAGTACATCTAATCAATGTATTTGTCTCTGTTCGAACAAACCGCAAAAATACTTTGTCATGGTCGGGGAAAATGATCATATATTAAATTACGCTTGAAATAACACCGCAAATTAGAAAAATAATGCAGATGAGATTGTTATGTATATTGCCAAAACCACCAGCCAAAAGCACACAGTTTCCCACAACAACCAGCCAAAAGCAGAGTCTCTTCACGGTGCTTTCACCTGAAGTATGCAACTTGCTAATGCTCAAACCAAATAGAGAAAGATAATACTCATGAGTTGCTGCTATCATGATTGTTGATTGATTAAAAAAGAAATGCCAAAAGGAATTAGTGTCCTACCAAAACAACCGTTTTGGATGCTGATATGATGGAGTACTAGCTCCATAATTGTTGTTTTTTTAATGCTTGGCTTTGTTCTAGGAGCTCTGAATCAGCTACTAACTGGATCAGGCTCCTAGTAGTATATTCCTTTCCATCACCATTCACAAAATGATCACCAGCATGCTGCAATATGCAGAGACAAGGAACCTTCAAACTGTCTGGTACACTTCGATTCAGCGTGAGTCTGCCGGTTTGTTCTCAAGAAAACTAGCCAGGTGGCCCATTGTTTGCTCCAACAATTCTTAACAAATTGGGATCTAATAATGGATTTCTTTAAGGATGCCCAACACCTTGCCATACACGTAGAAGATTCTCTTCAAACCGCACTGTGCTTGGCTTTTTGCTAATTAAGCCTGGAAACTTTATTTCCTTTTTGTTCACGGATCTTGGAATATAATCACGAAAGAATACATGAGATGCAGCATGTTTCTCATGGATCCAGACAAGTACTAAATTAAAGAAAGTGAGGGCGTTGTTATAACTATAATCAAATTCCATCTCCTACCCGCAAAAGACAAAAACAAAAACCATCTCCGAATTTACATCATAGTTACGCCACACTGATTACATGATCTTCATTTGGTTGCAGACTTGCAGCCACTGTTCATGTTAAGGATTAGGCCATTAGGGTGACCATGGACTCCTCGCAAGCATAAAAATGAGAAGTTCTTCTGATGAGTCATTTGAAGTGTGCGTACTTGAGGAAATGCGGCAGTTTTTTTTTTTTTAGACTTAAATGCGACAGATCTTAGATGGGAACTATGGCGTCATTGTTTTTGTTTTTTGAGGGAAGGAACTGAGCCACTGAGGCATCTTGTTCAGAAAATGAGCCATGCTCCTAACAGAGATGGGCCTGGAGTAGACCAAGTAGGTGTTCGGCTCACAGATGCTTGATTAGGCCGTTCGCTCGTGTTCCCCGTCGCCTATGCGCCGGCCTATTCCTCCACCGCATCTTCAGTGTGGTGCGTTCTATCGATTTTTCTCGAAAAAAAAATCGATTTTTCTCGATTCTTCTGTTGCTTTTTTCTTTTGTTCCTTATTTGGTTTTCTAACATTTTCGTTTTCTCTTTTCTAGATTTACCCATTTCTATTTACTTCTCTTTTCTTTGTTTTTATTTTCCTTTTCTTGCAGTAACATGTAACTTTTTCTAGAAATACACATATTTTCTAATATGCATGAACCTTTTTCTAATATGTATAAATATTTTTTATGATACACGAACTTTACTTTTAGGATGCATGCATGAATCTATAAATATGTGAATATTTATATTCAGTACATGTGGACATTTTTTCTATACTTTTTTTGTGAGGACATTTTTTTGTACACTATATATACACAAATACAAGAAAGGATAAAATAATTTTTCCATGAGGTACAAATAATATGTTTCCCTATTTTTTGTAAATAAATTGATTTCACTATATTTTACAAAAATTTAAAAATAGAGATCAAGATTGTTTTTTGAGAAGCAAAAGATCTAGTTGTCAAATCATTATATGGCATATGTAAGAAGAATATACATAGGAGCACATGGGTATCAGCATACCCGATGTCATGGTATTTTACACGGTAGTGCCACAGGGAATGGCAAACTAAGAGAGGGGGCACAGAACGAGGGAGAGGGAATCTGTAGGCGTGATTGAGCATGAGCGCAAAGACATAACGATGTATCCATGTTCAGGGGCCCTCAATGAGGTAAACCCACTAATCCCGCAAGATCAATGATATGAACTGAAGTAGTATACATTACATGGAGCTCTCGAGAGCTCCGGAGATGCCGATACGGAAGGAGCGTGTCCTTTGCCTTCATGAGTTGTAATATCATTTCTCGCAACCCATTGATTCGAGCTTCCATGGAGGAGGTAAATGATATTTCCATCTTCTTGAGATCATCCATGGGAGCCGTAGCCCCGGACAAGGTGGTTTCCTCTTCGGCGCCCATACTTTCTCTTAGGCGGTTAAGCCCGAATTAAAATTCGACGCTCTGATACCAATTGAACGTATCATATGGGCACCTACAGGGGTGAATAGGTTCTACCTCCAAATTTTAATACTTTTTTATTTAGGCTTGACACAAAGGTAAATTCTCGAGATATGCAACTAAGGTGAATTTACCTATATGATAAGGATTACACTAAGAAAGATATAAGCACAAATTAAAGCTAAAGGATAGAAGGAACCGAAGGTGGAAGCACACAGAGACAAGGATGTATTCCCGAGTTCCTCCTTTTGACGGGAGTACATCTCGTTGGAGGGGTATGAATTTCGCCATTAAGGGATACTCAATGCCACAAAGGGCTCACCCTATTCTCCGATGAATCTCGCCACAAAGGTCTAGTTCATCTTCCACTATTGGAATCCTTCGAGGCGGAATCCGAAGCCTTTACAATGACTATGAGGCAGAAACCCACAACCAAATTGGGGGCTCTCAAAAACACAAAGAATCTGTTACAACTAACAAGTGAGTAATAAGAGGTCTAGATTTTCCACAATGAAACCCTAGATACAAATCGCTCAAGTGAATGAGGGGGATGAAAAACGACTTGGTGAAGTTATAGATCCGGGCCTTCTCTTTCAATCCTCCAAGAATTTGGGTGGAGGAGTTGGGAGATCTCAAGATGTAGATGAGCTCATTAATGGGAGGCTTGAATACTTGACGAGTTAACCCTTTGCATAAGAAGGGGTAGCCTATTTATAGTCTTCCTTGAAAATTAGTCGTTTTTCAGTCAGTCAGCTAGTCACGACCATTCCGGAATTCGGAAATTCAGGAGCCAAAATAATCCGGAGCAATCCGGCTCTCCACCGAGTTTTTCACGGTAATGATTCTTGATTCCATGTTTCCATGATAAATTTCATGGTTCCATGGTTCCACGATAAATTTCATGAAAACCGATATTTTTTATGGTCCGTATAAAAAAATCCTTTGAAAAGCTTTTTTCCAACTCGGATACTCCCCTTTCCATTAAAAGCTTAACGGAAATAAAGAGTTCGACTACAAACACCACAAGCAAAAGGAAAGGGAAACAGAGGAGTAAACTAGAAGGAAAATGCTACGGGTAGGAAAACCCGCTACACAGCCTCGGCATTGGAAGCTGCGTTACGGCGCAAAAAACCTACAACCTACACAACGGAGAGGGTTCCAATCAGCAACCGAAATAGCAACAACATAATACCACCAGGTCAAACTACAACTAGAACAGCATGCGAACATGTCTAAACAAAGGACCAGTCTACCACCAGGTCAACAGGCATGGGACTTCAATCGGAGTTCACTCCATTTGTAATGCGCAGCATCCTTGACGTTCCAGCAGCACCTCTACCTCCAGTTGATGACGACACAGCCAGTCGGGACGCGAACTGCATCAGTTGGTCCGCGCCTCCTTTGATGAGCTCACCATCATCGTTGTCGTAGAGACCTGCCCAGTATCAGAGAAGGGAGCACATATAGAAAATAGTCACCAAGGGAGATTTCACAACCAAACCATCAAAGGTAATTCTGTTTCTGATTATCCAAATCGCCCAACAAGATGAAGCAAGGATGAGCATATGAAACCTTTTACCACCAGGAAAATAGGCAAACAACTAAACCCAACTTTGCCACAAGGAAGTAGGACATAAACGAGTTTTCAGAATAGACCCCAAACATCCCCAAAAAACTTTAGCATGAGAGCAAGAAAAGAACAAGTGTTGTGCAGATTCCAATTCATCACAAAAGGAGCACATAGGATTACCCATCCATTTCCTTTTCCTCATATTGTCCCCGGTGAGAACATCATTTTGAAATAGCTGCCACAAGAATATATTTATCTTCAAAGGAAGCTTGGCTTTCCAAATCCACTTGTTGTGGGAACCTGCCAGGTTTCTCTCCAAGTACATTATAAGGATTTAGTAGAGAAACAACCACTCTCAGTTAAGGACCATGTTACTTCATCAGGAGTGGACTCAAGACCCAACGTTTTGGCCCTATCCTTGATATACTCCCAATGATCAAGCAAACCAGGGGACATTCTCCTTCTAAAAGGAACCTCGAAGTTACAACCAATGGTCCTCTCAAAGGACCAATCCTGCGCCTGATAGATATCAAACAAGGCAGGGTAGGAAACCATAAGCGAACAATTATCTAACTAGACATCTTTCCAAAAACGCACCAAGTTACCACTTTTCAATATGAGTTTTATACCAAGGAAATAACCATCTTTAACTTTCATAATGGCCCTCCAAATTGGAGAATCAGAACATCTAGGTTTCACCTCCGCCACAGATTTATTGCGCAAATATTTAGCTTTCACGATATTCTGCCACAAACCATCTTGCTTTTCTAATTTCCACCACCACTTACAAAGGAGGCTAATGTTTTGCTTCCTAAGATCTTTCACTCCTAGCCCACCTTTGCATTTGGACATTCACACTCTAGTCCATTTGACCATATAATACTTGCACTTCTTATTCTTATCCCCCCCCCCCAAAAAAAATTTCCTTCTATGTTTGTCTAGTTTTTCCACAAAACTCTTACTCAAAAGGAACATAGACATATAATAAGAAGGAACCCCAGTCAAGCTGGAGTCCAAAAGTGTCAACCTAACACCCGAGGAGGCTGCATCTCCAATCCAAGCATCAAGTTTTTTGATCATTTTAGCATCTAGGAAGTCCCAGTCAATATTTTTCAAGTTGGTAAAGGTAACCGGTACCCCAAGATAGTTCACAGGAAGCTTCCCCACACGACAATTAAAGAGGTTAGAGTAGAACTCGGCAATAGTATTATCACCTCCAATCACAAAAATTTCACTTTTAACAAAATTGATTTTGAGGCCTAACATCAACTCGAATAAGTACAAGAGGAGCTTTACATTCACTGCATCATTAGGGTCATGGGAGATGCATAAGACTGTATCATACGCATATTGCAAAATCGCCACCCCATTATCAATCAAGTCAGGAGCAAAGCCAGTGAATAAACCATTTTTTGTGCCTGAAGCACCATTTTTGTTAACACCTCCCCTGCCATATTAAAAAAAATAGGGGACAGTGGATCACCTTGACGCACTCCCTTTGCACTTTGAAGATAAGACCCAACTTGATTATTAAGCTTGACATTAACAGTACCATCGAAAAGAATTATTCTTATCCAAGAGCAAAAGGTATCATCAAACCCTCGAATACGAAAGCAATCCAGAAGAAAATTCCAATTGACCTTATCGTAGGCTTTCTCAAAATCATGTTTAAGCACAACATCCGCTTTTTTTTCTAACATGAACATGATGCATGACTTCATGAAGAGATAAAATACCGTCCATGATACTTCTACCCTTAATAAATGCATTTTGTTGGATACTAAACAGCTTATTCGCTAACGGGTCAAGCCTAACAGTCAAGGTTTTGGTAAGCAGCTTATAGATGCAGCGAAGTAAACAAATAGGACCAAACTGTTGAATTTTATTAGCCTCGGTGATTTTCGGTAACAGGGTTATAGTACCATAGTTAATACGACGCACATCTAACTCTCCTCTATGGAAACTATAGAAAATATTCATAACATCATCCTTAACCACATCCCAACAGTGTTGATATAATTCCGTAGGGATATTGTTAGGGCCAGGGGCCCTATTTGTATCCATAAAAAATAAAGCATTTTCACTTCCTCCACACTGAAAGGTTTAATCAACTCGGCATTATCCTCGGCCGAGATAAGCTCATGGGTATCCCACAAGGTAGGGGACATATCAAAAAAGGTTACGAGGAGCAGGCCCAAACAACTCCTTATAATATGCAGTAGCATGACTTAAAACATTTTCAGTTCCCTCCACCAAGATACCATTGCTATCAAGATAATGAACCATATTTTTCCTTTTTTGACTATTTGCTATCTTATGGAAATAGGAAGTATTAAGGTCCCCATGAAGAAGCCATCTGGCATGGGCTCTTTGATGCCAATATTTCTCTTCTTTGGTGTTCATTTTGAAAATTTCAACCTGAATATAAGATTTTCTAACATAATCATCTGGAGACAGATCCCCAACCTCTTCCAACTGCTCCAAATTTTCTAACTCAACTTTTAAATCCATTTTCAGTTTTTAAAGGAACAAAAAATATTAGAGCCCCACCCTTTAAAGTATTTCATAATTCTTTTTAACTTGATGTTTAAAACATCAATAGGATCACAGCTATCCACATGTTTCCCCCAAATATCTGCCACTTTAGGCAAAAACTCAACATAGTTTAGCCAGGATGTGTCAAACTTAAATTCTCTCTTCTTTTAGGCCAAAGGAATATCCCCCGTATCCAACAACAACAAATTATGATCTGATTGGTCTCTAACTAACTTTAGTAAAGAGACTAGAGGGAACAAGGACTCTCAGTCAGAGGACATGAGAATCCTATCTCATTTTGCAAGGGTGGGATTTTTTTGTTTATTAGACCAAGTATATTTGCCTCCAATCATATCAATCTCCCTCAAATACAAAGTATGGATGACTGAATTGAACAACTAGAAGAATGAGGTAGCGTCATGGGTTTATTTTTCTCATCTATAGTTCTCAGAATATTAAAGTCTCCGCCAACAATATAAGGGCAATCAATCGCACCACAAAAGGAAGCAAGTTCAGCCAAGAAAGTTGGCTTTAAATTTTCATGCGCCGGCCCGTAAACCACAATAATGGTCCATCTGCACCTTTTTTTTTTCTTATCCCACAGATTCATTTTGATCATAAACTCACCCAATTTGACCGTTTGCACCTCCAAGGTCTCAAACCTGACACCGCAAAGGATACCTCCTGATTTACCCACCGAAGGAATCCATTCCCAAATATTTTCAGGATCAATTTTCCGAAAATAACTTATACTATACTTCTGTTTCATAGTTTCCTGTAACCCAATAAAGTCCAACTTATTATCGTGAATGATGTCAGTGAGGCAGGTAGAAATACCTTTCTTACCAGCCCCCCTAATATTCCAGATGGCACCAATCATTTAAGACGATTAGGTATATCTTTCTTCCCGATAGGTCTGCTAGGAGGATGAGCAGGCGTGTCAGTTTTGGTTTGACTCCTAGTCACAGGTTTACTAACAACCGCATTTTTCTTCCTACTTGCTCTAGTAGCTTTTCTAGATTTGAGAACAGTGAAGGAATCTTCCACATCATTATTATCAAGCCAAGCCAAACCAATAGGAGTCCTGCTACCACTATCATGAACAACCACCAAAGGAACATCAGCAACATGTATACTTTTATTATTCAAATCATTTATAGAATGTTCTAACTCCCTAAGAACATCCACATTCTCAAAGTTATCAGATGGTATATCAATCCCCATCAAAGAGGCCATAGACATAATTTCAAGATTGGAAAGAACAGAGAAAGAGTTACAAGATGGAGCAGATTCATTACCTTCCAGATTTCTTTTTGAGAGATATGCTCGGCCTGCTTCATAATGCCATCCATTTTTTCATCTGCATTCCTTAAGCTGCCACCAACTTATCTCCAGGAAACTCCTCTGTCACTTGATCAGATTGAGGGGACTGAACAAAATACACATGTTGTCCAGTTTGACAAGGTGAATCAGAACCTTCCACCTCAGTCACCACAGGTTCCTTCACACAGTTTTGTCCAGAATACAAGAGCTACCACCAAGAGTTGGGTTTTTGTTAGAACTCTCAGTTTGCGCGGCCTTACAAGCAGAAGAGTTCATGTTTTCACGTGCAATCACATCAATTAGCAGTTCATTATCATCGTCACTTTCATCCTCAGAAGTATGTTCAGACACCGTGGCAAGAACTTGAGTATGTGTCCTCCCATAACCAGTGCCAACAGACTGACTAAAATTCTTTGTCTGTCCTTCTGAGGCGGCTGCTGAAGCTGTTGTAACATTGTCCAATCTGGGACGCTTAGGAGACGATGGAGCGTTGGAGGTATAGGAATCACACTTCTATACACAGGGGGGCCTTGCACCACAACAGACTCCACTTCATAAGAAAAATCATAAAAGAAGTCACCCAAAACCCCTTCAGCTTGCCCAGGTAACTTAGAGATATCTCTGCAACCCAATAAGATCCTACAATACTCAGGTTTATTCAATTTTGCTTGATCAATCTACTGGGTAACTCCCACCAATGATCCCACATAGGCCACATGAGCATCGCATCTTTTCTCAACCGGAATGTTGCGGACTCTAACCCATGCTTTCTGTAACATTCCCTTGGCTCCAACAGAAGCCGGCCAAGGGGACAGACTCAAAACAACATTACACACCTTCATATCCATCTTTCTACCCCAATAACTCACGCTCAACTTCCTTATGATTAGGAAAACGCATTACAAACTGAGAGGAATTGATTGACCTAGCCGTGCAGCGCCAACTAGTGCCCATTAAACTCTTGTTCGATCTCTCTAGCAGTAGGGGTCCCTTCCAACACAGTAATGACCAAACTTGTTGCCCTTTCCTTTACTTGTTTAACATACGATGACTGAGGGGAGAAGAAAAAGGCATGTCCAGGAGATTGAAAACCACACAAAGCCGCAACACAGTTCCAAGGGAGTATAGTTTGGCAATTTTGAGAAATACGGCCAAGCTTGCTACATCTGTCGCATCTATTAGTGGGGCATTTTGCAGTGTAGTGACCCTCACAATAGCAGTTGAGACAAAGAGGATTTGGCGCAGGAAGATTCTGCTGCCCCAACACCATCGCAGGTCGAGAACTGGTACCTCCCTGAGTACTGGTTGTCGTCGTTCCGTCCTTGGCGCCGCCCCCAGAGACCTCCTTCGCCGCTAATTCCCACTTGTCGGCACTCCCTACTGTAGGATTCCCGCCCGAGCCATCACCTTGTGTCCTCTGCCACACGTTGTTGCGCCCCAGCAGGGGGAGCTCGACGCGGCCGTTGCTGGCGCGGGATGGATGCACCGAGCGTCCCCCGCCACTGCTTACGAAGGGATGGATCCTAGACCTATCGAGTGAGCCTACCCGGTCTGAGGCCCAAGACCCAAGCTCCAAGGGAGACGCCGTGGACTGTTCTTGAAGGCCCAATCAAGGCCCACCCGCAAAGCCTTGCGGGTTAAGAAAGGAAACTTGTAACCGACTTTAGGTTAGGGTTTGTATCCCCCCTGGGCACAGTTTGGGATCTGGCTATCTATATAAAGCCAGGAGAACCACCGGGGGAAAGGACCAAACAATAACGCACCATCAAAGCGTTGAGATCGAGATCATACTTTCGACTTGAGCATCCCCCATTGTAACCGATCTACTCGTTAATACAGATCGACAGAAGCAGCAGTAAGGGTTTTACCTCTACGAGGGCCCTGAACCTGGGTAAATCTTGCCCCCTGTTAGCCGACGATTGTCACCAGCGCCTACTCGTTCTCTTACTCGAAACCCTATCGGTTCATCCGAGGGACTTGTTGAGATGCATATTCGACAATTGGCGCCGTCTGTGGGAACGGCGCGCGCTGGATCTCCGGCATCTTCGGCTTCATCGACAAACAACTCGCGCTGGAACCCCAGAACTTCGACTCCAACCAATCCGATCCGCATCGGGTCGGTCATCGTCACCCCTCACTCGCCGGAATCACGCCCGGTGTTCAGCGAACTGGAGAAAAGCATCACCCTGACGTTCGGGAGCTTCCAGTTCTACGCCAACAAAGAAGGAATTCTACAGTTCCCCGAGCAATCAGATCTCGACGGATCGGGCTCGGAGTCGATCTTAAGCCCAGGAGCTGTCGACTCACGGCCCAACTACGCGGATCGCGACTTAGAGAAAAGCGGCGAATCTATCCACCTCAACACCCGCAACTTCCATACCCTCTACACAGATGAACCTTCTCGGGTCAGGAAAGCTTTCCAAACTACGCCTAGGACCCACGAGCCATATCTGGTTCAGGTCTGCATGGCAGGATCAGGAGACCCACCCGAAGAAACTGAAGACAGCGCAAGAGAACGCGCAGCCATCGGCGTATCACGAGCCGCTTGGAATCGGGCAAAGGAGGCCATCCGCACAAGCAAACCACTCGAAGCCGGAGCCCCTCACGAAGACATGACTGCATACCACTACCACCTAGTGAGAGCAGCAACTCTGATCAAGGAAGCTCGAAAAGACCTGGCTGAACGAAGAAAGCTAGCGAACGAGTCTAGTCAACGCCGTGCAGCGCTTTCGAAGACACCTTCTGTCGGGAACCATCCCGGGAGAAAAAGACATGTTTCAAGAACCGCGACTATGGATGGCGAATCCTTAACTGGGATCAATAGGTCACTCGAGGCCTCCCTTATGCGCGTCGATGAAGACGGCAACGTGCACCCGACGACTCCTGCCGCCGTAGTACTAGCTGCAGCCACCTACCTGTAAACAAACCAACCAGGGGAGAACGAACACCGCGCAGAGCAATACAGGCAGGTCCAGAAGGGGCTAGGCATGGCAGCCGCAAGAATCGTCGCTTACGACCGCAGGAAGGCGGCTGCGCAAAAAGATAAAGAAGCACCTCGCGGACACAGGAGCACATCACCCAGGAGGGAGAAGCCGCCTCGTCGCGCGCGAGGAAAAGAAGCTCGACGACGCGGAGATAGTCCGAGTGACATTGACGACAGCCCGAGAGGTTGGGATCGTAGCCCGCGGAGAGGTCCCGATTGCAGCCCGCGGAGAGATCGCGATCACAGCCCACGACGTCACGGTAGTCGCTCGCGACACCGCAGCAAGGAGCCGCGGAGAGACGTCAATCGCGACGAGCCTGGATACAATGTGCGATCAGACATCGCTCAGCACAAAGTTGACAAAGCTCGTGCGGCCAGGAACCGCGCGCGTTCCCCATCTACCTCTTCCGACGAAGAGGTCTGTGGAGCCTTATGCTTTGCTCGCGACATCCGCGAGGCACCGTTGCCCAAGAGGTTTAAGCTCTCTTCGGAGGTGCAAAAATACGACGGATCGCTAGAGCCACAAGCCTGGCTGTCATATTACCTCATGGCAGTAAAATGCCAACGTGGGAACAAAAACACGGCTATGCAATACCTTAACCTACACCTTGTAGGCGCCGCGCGTGGCTGGCTTGAAGGAAGATCGTAGGCATGCTACAAATCATGGGACGATCTAACCTTCGACTTTTGCAAGAACTTCTAGGCAACATACAAAAGACCTGTGACCATCGAGGAACTACGAGCTTGCAAGCAGAAAAGTGGCGAGTCTACTCGCGAATATATTCAGCGATGGACCACACTTAGGAATACAGCAGGAAATATATCAGAAGAAGTTGCAGTCGAAACATTCGCCAAAGGAGCTCGGCGAACCTCCTTCCGGGAAGAAGTGGGACGGGCCGCACCCAAAACCATTGGAGAACTGATGACTATAGCCAACAAATGGGCCAACGGCGAGGACGTGGTGCGCAATGAGAAAGCATCATCACCAGCACCAGAGGACAATCTCCATGGTCGAAAGAAAAGGAGAAAGCATTACGACCGCGATGATCGGGAGGAACTGGTGGCAGCAGAATTCACAAGAAATCGCGACAGCGGATTTGCAGAAATCACGAGTGGAAGACAAAGCCAGAGGACGAAACTCCCGAGGAGGACCTCGATGGTTACTGCACGCTACATCTATTTACAGATAAGCGCACTGGCAAAACTAAGGCAACACACCCTCTCAAGGATTGCCGAAAGTTCCTTGACATCCACGAGGCCTTCTCAAAGAAAAACAGAGCAGCAGTAAACCAGGGCTACCCGCAGCTCCCGAGAGGGGGAACTCAGGGATTCCACCCGCTGCAAGCCCTACCTCCACCAGGAAATCAAAACACAGTGCTAGCCGCTTTACCTGCGCCACCCGCCGCAAACCAAGGAGCCAACGGATACCCGAACCCAGCAGGACTCCTAGGGATGACACAGAAAGTTTGCCCGTCCCGCAGGGCCCAGAAAACAAACACTCGACAGGTATTCATGGCTGTCCAGGCACCACCATCCCAACCCGAGTATCTGAAGATGACCGACAAGCCGATAATTTTCTCCAAGGAAGACCATCCCCCCCCCCCCCCCGAGTCTATCGACCAGGGCATGCCGCACTCGTCATCCAGGCACAAATAGGCAACTATGAACTTGCCCGAGTATTCATGGACGGAGGCAGTGGGATTAACATCATTTACACGGACACACTCCGCGGGATGAACAGGAACCTGGACGGACTCACGCAATCAGAGACATCCTTTCACGGGATAGTACCAGGGAAGGCAGTCCACCCACTCAAAAAAATAAACTTGGAGGTGGTACTCGGCAACCGAAGCACTTACAGACGAGAATTCTTCGACTTCAAAGTAGTCGACTAGCCCTCACAGTACCATGCTATTCTTGGCCGAACAGCGTTCGCCAGATTCATGGTAGTACCACACTATGCATACCTGAAGCTCAAGCTGTCTGGGGAAAATGGCACCATCACCATCGACGGCGATTTCCAAAATCCAATAAATGCGACATCGAGTTCAACGGGATCGCCAAATCCTTCGGGATGCAGGAAGAGCTGGAAAAGATAGCAAAAATCACGGATCACTCCGTGATGCCTCTCACCAAGAAGAACGCCCCAGAGCTCGAGTTCAGCGCAAACAGAGGCACTCGAAAACATCAGGTGCACCCGACCGAATCTACGAAAACGGCGATGGTGTCCACCACCCTCTCGCCAGCATAGGAAGGCGCGCTCGTCGAACTCCTCCGTGAGTATTGGGAAATTTTCGCCTGGCAGCCTTTAGCTCTGCCAGGGATACCCAGGGAGTTTGCCGAGCACTCACTCAAAGTTTACAAAGATGCCAAACCTATCAAGCAGAAAACCCGGCGATTTTTAGAGCCAAAGAAAAAAACACTTGGAGAAGAAGTGAACAGGTTACTCGCAGCAAAGTTCATCCGCGAGAAAAATACTGACATCCTTCCCGTGTGCATCGACTACACGTCGTTGAACAAGCACTGCCCCAAGGATAACTTTCCCCTACCACGGATCGACCAGATCGTGGACTCCACAGCAGGCTGCCAGCGCCTCTCCTTCTTGGACGCCTACTCGGGCTATAATCAGATCACGATGAAAAAGGAGGACGAGGAGACGACAACATTTATCACACTTCGCGGTGTTTACTGCTACACGACAATGCCCTTCGGGCTAAAGAACACAGGCGCACCATATCATCGCTGCATGCAAAAATGCCTCGCCAAGCTCATTGGCAAGAATGTACAAGTGTACGTTGACGACATCGTCATCAAGACTCGAGTAGAGGACACTCTCCTCGATGATATCAGAGAAACATTCGACGCGTTGAACGCGTACCGAATCAAGCTCAACCCGACGAAATGCGTCTTTGGCGTCCCTGCAGGACACCTTCTCGGGTACCTGGTGTCTGCTCGAGGAATTGAAGCCAACCCGGAGAAAATCCAAGCGATTCTGACAATGAAGGAGCCAACTAATCTCCACGGTGTGCAGCAGCTCGCAGGACGACTAGCCGCTCTAAGCGGATTCATTGCGAGGATGGGCGAGCAATCATTGCCTTTCTACAAGCTACTGAAGAAAACGGATAAGTTCGAGTGGACACCCGAAGTGCAGAAAGCATTCGTAGACCTCAAGCGAGCATTGCAGAGTAGGCGTGTCCTGGCAACGCCACAAGAACGGGAGCCGCTGTATTTGTACCTAGCCGCAACAAATCAAGTCATCAGCATAGCAATCGTGGTCGAGCGGCCGGAAGATGGCAAGGCGTATGGCGTCCAAAGGCCAATATATTATATCAGCGATGTGCTTTCGCCCTGCAAATAGCGATACCCTCATTATCAGAACCTCGCGTATGGCGTGGTACTCACAGCTCGAAAACTCAAGCACTACTTCCAAGAGCACACCGTCACGGTGCTAAACGACGCATCACTCGGTACTATCATGAATAACCCCATGGCATCCGGAAGAATTGCAAAGTGGAGTATCGAGCTCGGCGCCTGGGACATCATATATGCAGGGCGCAAATCTGTGAAATGACAAGTACTCGTGGAATTCCTGAGCGAGTGGACAGAACTGCAAACGCTAGGCCCTCTAGAATACACGAGCATCTGGATAATGTACTTCGACGGGTCGAAGAGAAACGAAGGAGCTGGAGCCGGGGTTGTACTGATATCCCCCAGAGGACACAAGTTGCAGTACATCCTGCGATTGGATTTTCCAGCCGACGACCCGGCATCAAACAATGACGCAGAATACGAGGCTCTCCTTCACGGCATGAAAATGGCGATCGCCTGTGGAGCCACCCGACTCATGATCTATGGAGATTCAAACCTCATCGTACAACAGACGATGAAAGAGTGCGACGCCATTGCAGAAAACATGGTCGCCTATCGAGATATGTATAACCTACTCGAAGGAAGTTTCAATGGGTGCGAACTAAAGCACATCGCGTGATCCAGCAACAAGGAAGCAGATAAATTGGCAAACATGGGTTCTACCAACACACCCATACCACCTGGAATATACTTCGAGAGGATGATCAAGCGCTCAGTCAAGGTCAAAAAATCAGCAGAAGCACCCGCAACATTGGAGACAGAGGTGAGCCCGCAAACTGCTATGATTGAGCTCAGCCACAATATTTCGAGACAAGTGTTTCTGGTCGAACCAGTCTGGACGCAGAAATACCTCGACTACTTGTCCAACAAACAGCTCCCTGCAGATGTTCGTGAGGCTCGACAGATAGTACGACGCAGCAAAGCTTTTCGAGTGCTCAACGGAGAGCTATACAAACAGAGCATATCAGGAATATTGCAGAGATGCATAACACCCGAGGATGGCATGGAAATACTGCGAGATATACACCAAGGAGATTGCGGGCACCACGCCAGCTGAAAGGCGAATCGTGGGTAAAGCTTTTCGAGCAGGATTCTACTCGCTCACAGCGGCCAGCGACGCAAAGGACCTAGTCGACAAGTGCAATGCTTGCCAAAGATTCGCGCCCAAGCCGCACGCCCCTGCTACTGAACTTCACATGATCCCAATCTCTTGGTTCTTTGCACAATGGGGGCTAGACATGGTGGGGTCACTGCGAAAGTCGACACCCGGAGGATATACGCACTTGCCCGTAGCAGTCGACAAATTCACGAAGTGGATCGAGGCTATGCCAGTCACCTCCTCCAGCGCCCAATACGCCGTGAAATTCCTCAACTCCATTGTGTGCAGGTTTGGCATACCGCACAACATCATTACCGACAACGGTAGTAGCTTCACAACGAAGGAAACACAGGAATTCTGCGAACAGAAGGGAATCACCCTCAGTTTCGCCTCAGTGGCTCACCCGCAAACTAATGGTCAAGTCGAGCGATCAAACGGATTAGTCTCAGCCGACCTCAAGAAGCGGCTACTCGGTCACCTAAACCTAGCAGCAGGGCACTGGGCAGAGGAGTTACCATCAGTACTGTGGAGCCTTCGCACAACGCCAAATCGGTCAACAAACTATACGCAATTTTTCATGGTCTATGGAGCAGAGGCCGTCCTACCTGAAGATGTCAAATTCAGCGCACCCCGAGTTGTCGCATATAGTGAAGAAACCTCGAACATGGCACTCGCAGAAGACCTGGACACACTCGATGAAATTCGCGATATTGCACTCGCAAGATCGGCGGTATACCAGCAATCACTGCGCAACTACCACAGTCGTCGCATACGCCACAGATCGTTGGTGGTAGGCGACCTAGTGTTGCAGCTCAAGCAAAAGGAAGGGCACAAGCTCGAGCCACCATGGGAAGGACCCTTCATCATATACGAAGTTATCCCAGGTGGCGCGTATCGATTGAAGAACCCCGAGACCGGTGGCATCTACTCCAATCCATGGAATTTTGCGCATCTCCGCAAGTTCTATCATTAGGATTATTCTATTCGCAAAAATAAGGCTATACTAGCCATCTTGTAGCTCGAGGAAAATACATGGCTTCTCAGCCATATAAATAAAAACACATGGTTTCTCAACCATAGCTATTCGTGTTTCTTCATTTTACATGCTAAACAACATGTATACACCCCAAACGCACGGGGGCTACGCCTAACTAAGCATTAGAGGAAAATTTACAAATACAAGGTACAAACAAGGGCCACGCCTTATAAAACACCTTACAAAATCTCAAGTAAACTATACAAGGCAACAGGATATCTACATCCTACGATTACGCCTGACGATGAGCAGTTCTTTCGGCCAGCATCTGGTCAACCTCTTCGGAAGTCAGTCGAATGATCTCCTCCGCCGCAGGTTGAACGACAGCGTAATGAGGAGTAAAATCGACTGGAGCATTAGGAAGCCTAGCCACAGAAGGGAAATTGACCTCAGGGTGCCACACCCAAACAAAAACAAGCGCTACTTGAGCACCGCAGATAAGCTGCTGACAAACGCACTCACGAACTTCACCAACTCGGCCAAAAACTCTTAGCAGGTCGCTCAACCTTTCTGGAACGGTACCCAGCGAATAGAACGTTCGGTGCACAGAAGACAAGGATTCACGACAAGAATCCACAAGCAGCTTCGCGTGGCCAGCCTGGTACTTCAAAGTAGCCACAGCAAAGCTGCGGCTGCGGTCAGACCAGAAGTTGTTCACATGCGGCTTCGAGCTACTTGCTTCATGAAAAATGTGGTTGTCTACCCAATGAGTTTCACAAGGACCGTCGGGCTCAACAACTGCAAATAACAACACGAAAGGTTAAAAGGTGAAGCGAAGGTAAACAACAAAGTGCTAGGGGGCTAGCATGCTTACAAAGCATGTCTTTGGTAACAGCTGCCAGCTCCTCCATCACGAACTGTTCACGCTCAGCCGCAAACTTTTGCTTTGATTTAGCCACATCATCCACTTCACGCAAAGCTTTCAGCTTGCGCTCGCCATCTGCGACACGATCACGGAGTCCGACAAATGTACTAACAGCAACAACAAGGGGACCTACTCGTGCAACAGATCCACTCAAAGAATCTGCGTTAGGACCCACAACCTGGAAGGAAATGAAACAAGTTCAGATACACTCCAAGACCCCACTCGAGAAATATACCACCTACTTAACGGGTGCTCGGGGGCTACTCCCATCGGGAGCTCGTAACGCTTCAATCGCAAAAATCGGGCATTTTTAGACCTCAAAAGAACACTTCGATTAAAAGCAAAATACGCGAATGCATCGCAAGGTTCATTACATCGAAAGGGCAAAGTAAAAATAGACTATCCTATGGAACTGCTGAGGTACTAGCGCTCGCAGCAGGATGTCCCTTGCGACTAGCACGGGCAAGCAATTCAGATAGCTTCTTGGCGAGGGCTTCAGCCGGATCGCCAAAAGGACGAAGCGCTACCTTTCTGCCCGTGGCGGCGTTGTAAGGAAGGCTCGAGTACGCTTTCTCCAGGCCCTCGACTCCGTGCGCCAACGCAAACTGGATGGCAGTCTTTGCTCCGCATTCAGACTGGGAAACCGAGTAAGCCTGAAGAAGATCACCCTCCAGGAAAACTTTCAGAAGGCCGTCTAGCGTGGGCGGAACCGCGGCATCCACCAGAAGACGCTCGTGGAATTGCGTCAGCACTCGAATGGCTTCGCCAACGAGGGACCAGATCCCACTCGTGTGTTTCTGGAGCTGGGAGCAGGAGTCCGTCAAAGCATCCAATCGCCGACTCCCAGGTAGCTCCAGTGCAACACCAAGGATATCTACAAAAGAACACCGTAAACTCCCGAGATAGACAATGAAAATCGCGTCGCAGCAAAAATCAAGTACAACTTACCCGCGAATTGCTGAGCCAGAGGGCGGATGATGCCAACAAGATCGTTGTCGTGTTTAGCACCAGCATCCTCCAACTGCTTCAGCGCATCCTGGGCCTCGGCGAGCTTCCCCTCAAAGTCAACCGAATTCTTGCGAGTGGACTCCAGCTCCTTTCGGGTGGACTCTAACTCGGCCTCAAGGGTTTTCACCCGAGAGGCAGCCTCGGTTTTCTCGGCCTTCAGGAGATCGACTTGAGATGTAGAGCAGTGAATTCAGCCTAAAGAAAACCGATATGATCAAAAGAAATAGCGGAAGAAAAATGGAGTGGATTAACCTACCTTGGAGAGCTTGGCCGTCCGCGACAAGTCGATCACGATCCAGCCGAAAGCACGCGTCAGCCAATGGCGGCTAGGGAGTCAAGAAGAGACTGCAAAAGCACAAGACAAATTTCAAGTTAAAGAAAAAAGCTCTTGAGCCTATTCACGACTGTACACAGTCGAGTATAGCATAGGGGGCTACTCCCATCGGGAGCACTACCGTGCACCCGATAACATCAAAGGAAGAAAAAAGCTTAAACTTGAGTCCGTGGCTAATCGCAAGCGATTAACCACGACCTCGGGGGCTACTCCCATCGGGAGCACTGACGTGCACCCGATAAAAAATGCAAACGGACAAAGTAGAAGATGCGAAAGAAGTGACAAGATTTACCTAGCCCTGGGCGGTGCACACAGGATCCGCCGAGCTACCCGAGACTTCTTTGTTCGCCGGAGCCCCACCCGCGAAGCCAGGCAGTCTATAATCTGGAGCCGCAGCTGCCGGTACTGGGCTCGAAGGTTTCTGGGTGACCTTGGCGACTGGAGTTTCGCCCGCAGCCACTTCTTTTCTCTTCACAGAAGGAATAGAGGAAGCAAACTGACCAGGTCTGATGGATTGAAGCCTGTCATGAAAGGAAGAATCGAACAAAAGCATAAGGAAAACGAGAGAAAACATTCGACTAAAGGATAATAGGAAAGGAAGAACTCACTCGTTGTCATCGTCGTCATCCAGCATATCCGCATTCTAGGCGGTGCCAATCTTCGACTTGGGGGCTGGAGGAGGAAGCACGTTCAAGGGTGTCACCACGAGGGGCTCTGTCGCCTTGCCAGATCCGCCACCGAAAGAACTATCTTTGGAAGTGGATTCACCGTCTACCTGCCAGCGGCGCTTGCGGTGGTGGAGGTCGCTACCCGACTCTTCCACGTCGTCTGAAGAGTCGTGCTCGGAGCTCGACTCGGCCTCACCAACGCTGGTGTCGAGAGCAGCCTCAACGTTGCTCGCCAGCAAGTCCGAAGCATCATCAGCAGAAACTGACGGATAGCATGTGGCTATTTCCAAACTCTACAGGAGAAGAAGAAGAAGAAGAAAAGAGAAAACTCAGTTGACAAACTCTCGAATGGGAAAAAATGTTAAAACAGAGAATAGAAGGAAACTTACATCGGCTGGAGGAGGCCTTGAAGCCTCGAATGCTTCAAGAGGGCAAGCCGGAAACTTCTCACCTACCTTCAGTTTGGTGATAGCCGCAATTTTCATATCGAATTTGGCATTCGAGAGAATATCTTGGCACACACGGCTGGGGTCTTGAGGGCCCTGGTACTGCCACATAGTTGAGGGCCTCTCTTAAAGAGGCTGGATCCTACGCCTGAGGAAAACGCTCGCCAGATGAACACCATTTAGCGCGACCCCTGCTGTCTGGTCGCGGTGTCGTGGTGGTGTCACGGCAGATGCCATGGGATGGCTAAAGATGTGGGGACGAAGGACGCTGGAGGTGCTCGGGGAGGGATCACGCGACGAGTAGCCGCGTGAGGTACGAAGTAAACACTGCAAACAACACGATCTACCCAGGTTCAGGGCCCTCGTGAGGAGGTAAAACCCCTACTCCTGCCTTTCTTTGTGTATTTTGGTATCTCACCGAGTAGCCACAGTACAATGTTCTTGCTACCGAGTAGCCACTCTCCTCTCTAGGTGATGAACTAGGTCAAGAATTAGGTCACCAAGTGTTCTCTAGGGTTCCAGTGTGCGATCTGTGTGTTCGATCCTCACGCAGGAGGCGGCGGGGCACCTTATATACACAGTGCCCAGCCGGATACGTCCAAACATGGACAAGTGTCGACATAGTGTGCACATCGTCCTTCTTCCGGGTTCCCGCTGACAGCTTTGGTTCCTAATCTTGGATGCATCTGGAAAGTCGTTGGGCAAAACAAGGGGACAGACTGGTATCACTGTGCCAAACACAGAGTAGGCCCCCCTTATCCTGCCACGGCCTGCTTCCATGCTGTCACTGTCAGGCAGGCCGGTCCCAGATGAACAATAGTTCGAATACTGCCAAGTACGGACCCAGGATACGCGGGATCCTGTGTCAGAACGGCTCCTTTGACTTTCTGGCCCGAGTAGGCTCCCGCCAATTCTACTCGGGCCAACTCTTCTACTCGAATGGATGGAACTTGACTGATATCGCCTTCCGGTCATCTTGAGGTGAGACCGAGTAGCAGTCGACCGGGTAGCAAGTACCGGGTAGTCGGCTACTCGACCAAACCTCTCTTCTGTAAGTCGCCTTTAGCACTTGACTTTACCCTACTCGGGGGTAACCCCCCGACAGCAGTCCCCGAAGCTGGTTGAGTCTTGCGAACTCGATCACTAGGCTCTGCCAGCTTAAAACCAATTTTCGAAATATAGCCCTTGAACCTCAAGATGCCGAGTAAATGACCTCCGAGTAGTACTCTAGAAAGTACCTTGAGTTTCCCGTCTTCCGAGTAGCACCAGCTCTCTATTCTGTAACCGAGTAAAAAGACTTAGAGAATTTCTCCTCCTGTGCCTCTGCAGCGCAGAGCACAATCCAGCCTTCCGTGTCGCAACTGGACACGTGTCAGGCATCCGTGACCCCGTCGTTTCGTTGCCACGATACGACGTGCCACGCGCCCAGTTTTCACGGGGCGGGCCCACTGACCCGTTATGTCCCATCACACGCAGTAATTGGCCACGATCTGGTAGTGGGATCTGCTGCGGCCGTTACGCGCGCGCCTCGCGCGTGTGTGCGTTTCCAGTCGGCCACAGGCCCCACCATAGGCCACGATCGATCCCACTCCCCCGATGGTAACGGTAACCGCGGAGAGGATATAAATACCTCCGCCGGTAACTTCCTTCTCTCCTCCCATCGCACTTTTCCCCTTCCGTCTCTCTGTTCTTCTCCGCCGCCGAGCTCTCCGCCGCCGCGCAACTCCTTGCGCCGCTGCAGATTCTTTTCTTCCACCCAATCTCTCCAACTCTTCACCATCCGCGCACCCCTTGCCATGGCTGCTCGCGCCGGCCGGGCTGGCTCACACGTCACCGCCGAGGATTGCGCCTGGCTCGTGAACACCCGGAGGGTTCCTCCTGGTGTTCAATGCCGGCCGTCCGACGGCGAGCTCGTGCCAGCCCCGCGGGAAGGCGAGCACGTCGTGTTCTTGTCGCACTTTGAGCGCGGATTCGGCCTGCCGGCCTCCGACTTCCTCCGCCGCTTCCTCGACCACTTCGGTCTCCAAATGCACCACTTGCCACCAAACGCCGTCGTCTTCGTCGCCTATCACGCCGTGGTGTGCGAGGCCTTCCTTGGTATCCATCCCACGACGGATACCTGGCTGAAGTACTTCCATCTTTGCTAGCAAACCACCGGGAAGAAGGAAGGCGCGGGTGTGCCACGCGCGACTGACACCGGCTGCGCCATGATGGTGCAGCGGTCGGGAACCAACCATCCCCGTATCAAGGGGTTGGAATCCGTCCGAATGTGGCAGAAGACGTTCCTCTACGTCAAGAACATCCCCGCCACCGAAGGAGGAACGGTAGCCGACCGAATCAATCTTCCCGCTTGGAGCAACCGTGCTCCCACCGGGAAGAATTGGAAGGCGCGGCTCGGTGTTCTAATCGACGAGGGCCTCAAGAGCGATGATCCTGTGGCTTGCTGGATCAAGAATCGCGTGCTGCCTCTGCAGGAGCGCAGCCATCTGATGTGCTACATGGGTGGCCCCCGCGACTGCACCAGAACGACCACCATCGAGCTCGACAACGCGGATGTTCCTGAGCACGCAAGGGCCATCCTGACGACGAACCTCGACGAGCACTAGCAGTATGGGTTCATCCCATTCAGCCGCACGAAGCCGATTCCGCGGGTACGCTCTTCTTTCCCTGCTTTCTACATATGTATTCCGAGTAGCAAACTTCCTCTTCTCGCCGCGACTAGCAACCGTATTCGGTACCGAGTAGAGTACTTAGCTGAATTGCCTAGGCTTAGTGTGCTTTGTGCCTGCACGCCTTTCCGAGTAGGATGTTCAGTAAGTTTGCCTAGGCTTAGTGTGCTTTGTGTTTGCACGCCTATCCGAGTAGAGTGCCTTCCAGCTACTCGGCTAATATGTGATATTTCTTTGTTCTTCAGGTCCTCAATCGCCAGCTGATGGAGAGCTGTGAGCGCTTTGAAGGCAATTGGTTTGCTGACCGAGAGGAGGACGACAAGGCCTCCTTTGAGACTGCAGACCTGATCAACCTTCCTCACTCTCCTACGACCGAGAAGCAGCCTGCTGAACCATCTCTTCGCGACTGGTCTGATGACGGGTTCGAAGGTAACTGAATTCGCGCTCTCCCTCTGCAAAAAGCACAGGCCCTTTGCCTGCTGTTTCTGAAGTGTTTTCCTTCCTCCCTAATTCACAGATGCTGAAAATGCTGAGGACGAGGGTGAGGATGAAGACGAGAACGAGGCCGACAAGGTCCTTGACGTTAACCCTGTGTCCGTCGCCGCTCCTGTCACCCGTAAGCAGACAAGAAGTGATGCCCAAGAGCCCCCCGCCAAGAAGAGAAAAGCAGCCGAGAAGAAGAAGACGACCAAGACGGTCGTGAAGAGAACAAAGCGAACAATCCCCTCCACCAAAGCGTAAGTTCCTTCTCGGCTAACTCCCAATTTTGTACTCTGCTGTTTCTCTTATCCTTCCTCTGCTTTCTTCTAATTTCTGATTCTTCCTTTCTCACCAGCGCTCCCTTGGATGCGAACGCTGCTTTCGCGCCTGACCAGGCCAAGAAGCGAGCTGCTGTTGACGTCGACAAGGTTGTCGTCCTTGAGGACGACGAGACCGACACCACCCACACGCAAACGGGGCCTGAGCAGCAGTCCCGCGCCGATCCAGATGCGCAAGACGCCGCTCACCAGGACAAGCCCCCTTCTCCTCCGGCTAGCGCCGCCGAGGAGCACCAAGAGGAAGACCAGGAGATGCGTGATGATGACGCCGCCGTCGAGCGGCAAGAAGCTGAACCTGAGCAGCCAGCCTCAGGCGCTGCCGGACAAGCGGATCCCACTGCCGAGCAGCGGGTGGAAGATACAGCCATGACAGAGGAGTATCCCCTGAGCAGCGTGCAACCAGGCGCTGCACCGAGTAGCGCCCAACCAGATGCTGCACAAGCTGATGGATCCGTGGCGCCACCCATTGATCAAGGCACTGCACCGCCAGACTCCTCCTCGGTGCCGCAGACCAGGAAACAAGCCCTAGATGCTCTGAAGGAAGCAGTCGAGAAGAGGGCAGTCGAGAAGAAGGAAACCGAGACGCAGAAGATCGCGGAGCCAACCTCCGAGAAGCCACTTGCTCAGAAAGAGATAGCAAAGAAGAAAGCTGCCGACAAGCCGCCGCCGACATCAGCTGGCCAATCCAAGCAGTTGATTATCTGCAACCCCAGTGCGGTTCCTGCCGCCGCTAACATAGCTGATCAGCCCCTCTACCTGGATTATATGGTGAAGGTCAGCCAACAGCGCCAGATTGGCCTTTCCGTCGAGGACCGGAAGATTGCTCTCACAAAAGGAAGGAAAGCCGTGGCGACGGACTCCAGGTCCCCGGCCCCCGTCTCCATTGCTTCTCGGGGAGCTCAAGATCAGGCGATATCATCCCAGAGCCTCGAGCAGGTACTCGACTTGGTTGGTTTCATCGATGCCAAGTGGGACAGCAAGCTTCTCGGCACAGACAAATGGCACGGCCTTGGCCTGGGCGACATCGATCATATGCGGGTCGAGTGGAACAAGGTGGACTTGGGCTACAAACCCATGACCGTCTCCTCCAGCACCGCTACTCTTGCTGCCAAGATGTTCGTGCACCGCAAGAATGCAGAAGATCTCGAGCAGTCTTACGCGGTAAGTCTTAACTTGTCCTCTCCGAGTAGCATTTTTCTTCTCTCCTATCCGTTTTCATTTTCCTTTACCATCACCCAGTCCCCAAGATTCTGGCCGAGTAGGCAGATGCTCTTCCGAGTAGCCGCCTTCTCGGGTTGAATCTTCACTTCTCTGTCTAACTTGTTTTCTTTTCGCTTCTCAGGATAGCGTCTTGAAGCGGACCAGTCTGCATCGCCAGCTTCTCTGGAATCATGCTATCGCCAGGAGGCGAATTGCTGCACTGGAAAGAGAGAAAGCAGCTGCGGAGGCAGCCGGTAAGGATGCGAAGGATAGCACCCTGAAACTGTCTGAGGTGGAAGGTATGCTTCTAGCCGCGCGGTTCTTGCGTTTTTGTTTACGCCCGCTTCTGCTTTCTTGCGCTAACCTTTTCTACTCTGCAGGGAAACTGAAGGCCCTGGCTGACGAGCACGAGAACTGTCGCACCTTTGTTGCGAATGCCGAGAACACCATCAAGAAGCTTGAAGGTAAACCTCCGTCTACTCGGTTTGCCCTTGTGTTTGTTTCCTTTGCTTCTCTGCTAACCGTGCTTTGCTCTTTTCAGAAGACCATAAGAAGTTTGTTGTCGAGCATCAGGACTGTCTCAAACCTGCTGAGGTGCAGGTGCAACTGGCAAGCCAATCTGCTGCTCTGCAGAGCGAGCACGCTACAGAGATGGAGAAACTGCAACTCCAGCTGCAGAAGGCACTCTAGGATGCCGTCACGCTTGGTGAGGAGAGGGACAGAGTGATCGCCGAGAAGGCCAAGGCTGAGACAACCTTCAATGCTAAGATAAAGGCCCTTAAGCAAGAATGCGAAGTGCTGACGAAATCCAATGCTGGACTCTTTTCTCAGCTGGATGGGCTCCGCTTGCTCGAGGAGAAGCACGTGTCTAATGAGGAAGAATGGAAAATCCAGCTGCAGCAGCTACGCCACGAGCTTCACAGTAAGTTTCCTCCTTTCTGCCTCTTTTCTTCTCGGTTCTGCCTCTTCTCGGATTCTGTGACTAACTTTCTCCCTTGCCTTTGCGCAGAAATCTTCCCTGATCTCGTGTCCGCTTGCACGCCTGCTTTGGCCAAGGCCCGAGCAGCTCGCCTTGAGAAGGGCGAGGCCGCGGACACCAGAGCTGAGATCGAGGACAGCCTGCTGGTGATGCGAGGGCACTTCGAACGCCTAGCCGGCGTGGGCACCGACTTGGTGCGTGTCGGCTTCGAGCTTCACAAGCTGTTCTGGCCTGAAGATTCCCCGCCGACAACCATCGATGGCCTTGCTCGGAAGCTGCGCGGTGTGAAGGCCGAATTGAAGAAATGGCGCGCCTCTGGAGCTCGGGCAGGCGCTGACTTGATGCTACTCTGCGTCGCCTCCTGGTACGAGAACCTCAACATGGAGATCATCCGCGGGAAGCGCGACAACTCCAGGTGGGAGATGGACCCCCAGCTGTGTGACCTCGCGCAAGCTAATTGCGCATGAGGTTGCAGAGTATGCCGACACGGCCACCTTCATTGACGGCCCCACCGAACCCGACACCGAAGTGGAAGAGGACGAGGAGGAGGATGAAGAAGTAGAGGCCGAGTTGAGCTTCTTCCAATCTCCCCAGGGCAAAGGGAAGGCCACGGTCGTCACGAGTAGCGATGAAGAAACCGAGGAGATCGACACAGCCGCCCTCGAGTTCGGCACTTCATCAGGAGCCGCTCTCGACGACACGGTGCGCCCCCAAGGCCAAGCTTCAGATCCGGTAGCCCCCGAGCACGATGTCGAGATGGAGCAAACCGCCACCGTCCACCCGGAGGCGGATGCGACCAACACAAGCGCCGAGGAAGAAGCCGCGAAGGCAGCTGCTGCCAGCTCGGAAGCGGAAGCGAACAAGACTGCCACCGAAAATGAAGCAGTCCAGGCCAGCACCGACAACACCGCCTCTTCGACATGATTTTATCCTGCAAGCTTTTTTACTCAAACACTTATTAGATCCCCGGGATGTCGGGAGCAGATGTATCAGACTATTTTATTCCGTTGCTACTCAATTTTATTCCCACTTTTGTTATTTCCAACTTAATCAATTTGTTCAACCTGGGCTGAATGCCGAGTTGCGTTATCATGCGAGTCCCCGAGTTGCGTTTCTTATTCACCCTATCTTTCCATCTCTGCTCTACCCGCAACTTGTTGCTTTTTTGGTATTCGAGTCACAAGAATCAAAGAGTAGAGATGCAAATACTTAGCCGCTTAGAAACAATCATAGTAACGCAGCCCACCACTTAGCCGAAAAGACAATTCACAGAACCGTAATAACAACACCCTACTCGGTTCCTGCACTCTTCCTTTCCTTAGTAATTTTTCTTGTGCTCATGGACCTTTTTCTTGTTCTCTTGCTTGCCATGAAGCCGGGTTTCGGACAGCAGCAAAGTCGAAGAGTTGGCATGTAGGTTTAAACACAGTACTCAATGTACCTTTGAATTTTGAAGTAGAGCAACCGAATAGGCAAAAGGGGTAAAGCCGAGTAAAAACACTTAGAGCAATTTTGTACGAGGGCAGTCCCCGAGAACAATTTCAGATTGCAGAGTAGAATTTCAACTCGGATAAGAGGGTGCATACACATCTTTTGCTCACGAATGAAAACGACGGAGTAGAGCTACATTCCAAGGGCGCTTGGTTTCCTCTCCGGATTTGTCTGCCCTGTTCGCCTGTGGTGGACGCACATCTACAAGATAGTAAGCATCGTTGTGCAGCGCTTTGCTCACAATGAAAGGCCCTTCCCATGGAGGAGACAACTTGTGCATCCCGGCTGTGCGCTGCACAAGCCTAAGGACCATGTCTCCTTCTCGGAAAACCCTTGGGTTCACCTTTCGGCTATGATAACGCCGCAGGTTTTGCTGGTAGATAGCCGAACGTGACAGAGTCAGCTCTCTTGCTCCTTCAAGCAGGTCAACGTCGTTTTCTCGAGCTTCTCTCGCCTCCACCTCAGTGTAGAGGGCTACTCGGGGGGAGTCATGCTCTAAGTCTATTGGCAACACGGCCTCAGCCCCGTATACCAAGAAGAATGGTGTGTAGCCGGTTGACCGGTTAGGGGTAGTCCTTAGACTCCACAACACCGCTGGCAACTCGTCTAACCAACACCCAGGTGTTTTCAGCAGTGGCTCCATCAGCCTTGGCTTTATGCCTGCCAGTAACATGCCATTTGCTCTTTCAACTTGCCCATTGGAAGCGGGATGCGCGACTGACGCAACATCTAGTCGGATATACTTATCTCTGCAGAACCGCACCATTGCTCCCTCAGCAAAGTTTGTGCCGTTGTCGGTGATGATACTGTGCGGGTAGCCATATCTCAGGATCACATCCTTCACGAATTTCACAGCCGTGGCCCCATCACACCTCCGAATAGGTTTCACTTCAATCCACTTGGTGAACTTGTCCACCATGACCAGGATGTGAGTCATGTTGCCTCTAGCCGGCTGGAAGGGCCCAACCATGTCCAAACACCAAACAGCAAATGGCCAGGTGATAGGAATTGTTTTCAACTCGGAAGCAGGCATGTGAATCTTACTTGCGAACATCTGGCAGCCAGTGCACTTCCTCACGATATCCTCAGCTTGCTGCAGTGCTGTGAGCCAGTAGAAGCCATGCCGAAAAGCTTTCTGGACCAGCGCCCGAGAAGAGGCATGGTGCCCGCATTCTCCCTGGTGTATCTCGGTCAGGATCTCCTCTCCTTCTGCTGGATCCACACAGCGTTGCAGCACGCCAGTGGCACTTCTCTTGTGCAGCACATCTCGGACAATAGTGTAGCCTTTGGATCTTCTCTGAATCTGCCTTGCAGTCACCTCATCTTCAGGTAGAGTACCGTCCCTTAGAAAGGATAATATGGGCATAGCCCAACTCGGTGTCTCCCGCGTGGGAAACACTGGTTCGTCCAGTTCCATTGGGACAGGCTCTTGTGGTTGCTCAGGGGGAGTAGGAGCGCTTCTCTGAAGCCCAGACCGATTAGCAAGGACCTCCTCAATGAATGCGATAGTCCCCGGGTTAAGGACAGCAGTCCCCGAGTAAGGAGTGGCAGTCCCCGAGTAGGGAATGGCAGTCCCCGGGTAGGGAATGGCAGTCCTCGGGTAGGGAGTGGCAGTCCCCGGGTAGGGAAAGGCAGTCCCCGAGTAGAGAACGGCAGTCCCCGGGTTTCCTGTAGCACTCTCCCAGTCAATCTCCATTGGATCAGATTCCTCACTTGGCAGAGAAGGAGCAAATATGGACTCCGAGTTGGGAGAAGGCTTGATGGATGGCTTCCTCAAATGCTCCAAGGCGATTCCCGCCGGGATGGATTGCCGGGAAGATCCCAACTTGGATAACTCATCTGCTGCTTCGTTCTCTGCTCGGTGAATGTGCTGGAACTCACAACCTTCGAAAAACCCAGTCATAGACTGCACCAGGAAGCGATATGACGCCATGTTGGCCTCTAGAGCATCCCATGTACCCGAGACTTGCTGCACCACCAGATCTGAATCTCCATAGCATATGATGCGCTGCACTCCCACTTCCTTGGCTACTCGCAAGCCATGTACCACTGCCTCATATTCTGCAACATTGTTGGACGCCTTGAAATGAATCTGCAGCACATACTTGAGTTGATCTCGCTTGGGTGATGTCAGCACCACGCCAGCACCAAGGCCTTCCTTCACTTTCGAGCCATCAAAATGCATCCTCCAATAATTGGAAACTGGAGCAGGAGGTTCATACTGCACCTCGGCCCAGTCCACAAGAAATTCCGCCAGGATCTGAGACTTGATGGCGTCTCTTCTCGCATACGCGGGAGCATACGCAGCCAGCTCAATCGCCCACTTGGCTACTCTGCCACTCGCCTCCTTGTTGCCCATGATGTCCGAGATGGGAGCAGAGCTCACGACAGTGATGGGGTGCTCTTGGAAATAGTGTTTCAGCTTCCTGGCGCCTAGGTACACACCGTAGGTCATCTTCTGGTAATGCGAATAGTTTTGCTTGGAGCTGGACAACACTTCACTGAGATAATATACTGGGCGCTGCACACTCTTGCCCTCTTCTTCTCGTTCCACCACAATCACCACGCTGACTACTCGGTTAGTCGCAGCAATGTACAGCAGCATTGGCTCCTTGGGTAGCGGACTAGCCAGGATGGGAGCACTAGCCAGCATTGCTTTCGGCTCATTGAATGCCAAGTCCGCTTGCGGAGACCAGACAAACTTGTCACTTTTCTTCATCAGTTGGTACAGAGGCAGGGCCTTCTCGCCCATTCGACCCAGAAAACGGCTCAGAGATGCTAAACAACCTGTGAACTTCTGCACATCTTTCAGTGATCTCGGTAAAGACATGCTCTCAATAGCTTTTATCTTTGAAGGGTTGGCTTCAATACCCCGACTAGAAACCAGAAAACCGAGTAGCTTTCCAGCCGGTACACCAAAGGTACACTTACTCGGATTCAATTTCATTTTGTACTTGCGTAGGTTAGCAAAGGTTTACTCCAGGTCGGCAAGCAGAGTATGTGTTTTATTCGTTTTGATGACAATGTCATATACGTACACCTGCACATTCTTGCCGAGCTGGTCGTGCAAGCATTTCTGCATGCATCTCTGATAGGTTGCACCCGCATTCCTCAAGCCAAAACACATGACACGATAGCAATAAGCCCCGTACGGGGTAATGAAAGCAGTCTTTATTTGATCAGCAGGATTGAGTGCAATCTGGTGGAAACCAGAGTAGGCATCTATGAAAGACAGCAGTTCACAACCAGCAGTGGAATCGATCACCTGATCGATGCGAGGTAGCGGGAAAGGATCCTTGGGGCACGCCTTGTTCAAGTCGGTGTAGTCGACACACATGCGCCATGCAGTGGCAGCCTTAGGATCCTCCTTCTTCTTCTCGACCATGACCGGGTTGGCTAGCCAATCCGGATGCAGCACCTCCATGATGAAATTGCTTATCAGTAACTTGGTGATCTGGTCACCAATGGCCTTCCTTCTCTCATCTCCGAAGCGGCGCATAGCCTGCTTCACTGGTTTGGCGTCAGGACGCACGTGTAAAGAGTGCTCAACCAACTCCCTCGGGACTCCTGGTAGATCTTCATTGGACCAGGCGAAAACATCCCGATTCTCACGGAGGAAGTGGATGAGCTCGCTTTCCTATTTCTCCGCCAACCCGGAGCCAATGATGGCTACGCGGTCGGGGAACTCGGGGTCGACCTGGACCTTCTTTGTCTCCTTGGCAGCCTGAAAAGCAGTGCCATGCTGGGTACTCGGCACGCCTTGCGCGCTAGCTTGCGCGGATTGCGCCATGGCCACCACCTCATACATCTTCTTCTTCTCGGCAGCAATCACCATCGACTCTGCCAACTGGGAGCTAGCAGAGGCACACTCCATGGACTTCTTGTAATCTCCAGAGATGGTAATGATACCATTGGGACCAGGGATCTTCATCTTCAGATATGCAACATGGGTAGAGGCCATGAACTTGCTCAGAGCAGGTCTGCCGAGTAGAGCATGGTAAGGACTCTGATGGTCCACCACTTCGAACTGCAGGCGCTCTGTGCGGCAGTTATCCCTGGTGCCGAATAGCACATCGATCCACACTCGGCCAATCGGGTTGCACGAGATCCCGGGCACAATGCCATGGAAAGTGGTCCTGCTAGGCAGCATCATGTTCTCGGCCAAGCCAAGCTTCTCGAGTGTGTCCTTGTACACAATGTTGATGCTGCTGCCGTTGTCGATTAGCACCTTGCTGAACCTCACATTCTTCTCGGGACCCAGGAAGGTAGGATTCAGCACCAAGGCATAGCTACCCGGATTGGGCATCACCTTGGGATGATCTGCTCGGGTCCACCTGATCTCCTGGTCACACCAATACATGTAGTGAGGGACAGCAGGAATCACTGCATTGACCTCCATGGCCCGCCTGTGCTGTGATTGCTTGTCGACTGGCTCAGAGTTGCTACCTTCGCGAGTAGCGGAGCGATGATCCGGTTTTCTTCGACTGAGAGCTTGTGCGCCCAAGACTTCCGGCGCTTGAAAACAGCGAACGGGTGGAATTCATGGGCTCCACCCGCGCTGTTGTCGACGACATAAAACCACTTCCTCCGCCATCCTTGCGCGGAGTCGATGAAGTGCATCTCAAAGTAGGAGCTGTCAGTCTTCGCCTGGATTCTGAAGCCGCCAGTTCGCAGCGTCTCTCCAAGCTGGTCCTCCACCCACGATTTTTCGCGGAAGACCCACACTTTGAATAGGGCCTTCCAAAGGCCCAGTGCGGGCGAATGCCCAAGAAGCACTCGCAAAGTACGATGAAGCACGAGATGTGCTGCATCGCATTTGGAGGCAGGACATGGAGCTGTATGCCATAGACATACAGCAGACCAAGAAGGAAGGGATGAAGGGGGAGCGAGAGCCCGCGCGAGACATGATCCGCAAAGATGACGCGCTCGTTCGCGTGAGGGTTTGGTACCTCCTCTTTCTTGCCGAGGCGAACGCGCTTGTCGCCTTCAGGGCGCAGCAGCCCCTCCCTCTGCATCTCCTTGATGCTCTTGTTGGTGGTGTTTGCGGAGCGCCAGTCGCCCGTCCTCGCCGCGGGCAGCACAGGGATATCCTCGGTCGCCCTCGATGACGAAGCAGCACCGCCGCGTTTCTGGCCTCCCTCCATGAGAGCTGGTGGATGCTTGCAGAGGAAAAGATGTGCGCAAGGAAGAAGAAGATGGGGAAGCAAATGACCGGGAAGTTTTTACTTTCCGCTAAGGGTGGATACTTATACACAAGCCGAGCCCATCTGGGCCGCAGATCAAGCGACATGGCGTCCATCGCGGCTGCCACGCGGGGAGGGGAAATGAAGCGGCGGTGGAAAACTGTTTTATGCCACGATCTTAACAGCAGATCGTGCGCATTTACTGCGCGTGGCTCGCGGAAAAACAGGAAACGACGTCTCGTTTCCGGTCAAAAAGCTGACATGGTGGGCCAGCGTGCCCTGTTTTCACTTTGTCACGTCCCATCGGGAGGAGTCAGAGCGAACAAAGTGTACAATGACATCATTGTGTACATCATCAAACCCGAGAATTCTCTCGGGTAGAATCCGAAACACGAAATTTCTTTCGTATGGATACATCAAGACGCGGAAACATGAAATTTCTTTCGTATGGATATTCCAAGACGCGAAAACTCTTTTACGTAAACTCCATAACACGAAATTTCTTTCGTATGGACGTATCAGTAAGTGAAAACTCTCTCGTACAAAAGCCCTTGACACGAAATTTCTTTCGTATAGGCACAACAAGTCTTCCGGACAAGAAAAATCTCTTGTAAGGACAGGAAAACATAAAAACACAAAATCCTTATGCGTAAATTCAGACAAGGAAAAACTCCTTACACGCAAAGTGGTGAGGAAATATTCGCAGGTGAGCAGTCCCTGCTACTCTAAACATACGATGTATACACATCTTTACCCTGGATAGTTCATCTGACTAGGCACATCCGGATGCCGTATCCTCTCGATACGAAGATAAGACCCAAAAGATCTTTCTTGAGGGACTGGAATCGCACTAAAGCTGCGTCCTCCGGTATATTTCCGTGTCAACAACACGAAGAAAAATCCTAGCGGACGCGCCGGGTATCCTCTTAGGTTAAGTTCGACTCGGTAAGACCTCCACGACCCAGTCGCAATGATCACCTCACCAGATTCGAGTCGGAGGTCTCGAATCTGCGTAGGCCAGAACTGTTTTTGCCCTAGATGTAATTAATTGGCCCTGAGATTTCGGGAGAGCCAAGCAACTGAGCCACATCTTTCTGCGAAAACAGCCAACACACAGGCACTTTTATTTCCTCGATGCTCGAGTACAAGAAATGCATCGCATACAGAGTGCGCATCCTCTTCAAACGATTGAAGCCACCAGTCGAAAGGAAATCAAGATAAACTTTGAGCGCCCACCCGACAGATTCTCAGCCGAGTAAATGCTCGGGGGCTATTGACGAAGGGATGGATCCTGGACCTATCGGGTGAGCCTACCCGGTCTGAGGCCCAAGACCCAAGCTCCAAGGGAGACGCCGTGGACTGTTCTAGAAGGCCCAATCAAGCCTCACCCGCAAAGCCTTGCGGGTTAAGAAAGATAACTTGTAACCGACTTTAGGTTAGGGTTTGTATCCCCCCGGGCACGGTTTGGGACCTGGCTATCTATATAAAGCCAAGAGAACTACCAGGGGGAAAGGACCAAGCAATACCGCACCATCAAAGCCTTGAGATCGAGATCATACTCTCGACTTGAGCATCCCCTATTGTAACCGATCTACTCGCTAAAACAGATCGACAGAAGCAGAGTAAGTGTTTTACTTCTTCGAGGGCCCGAACCTGGGTAAATCTTGCCCCCCTGTTAGCCGACGATTGTCACCAACGCCTACTCGTTCTCTTACTCGAAACCCTATCGGTTCATCCGAGAGACTTGTTGAGATGCATATTCGACAACTGCCGCCCCGCCGGCCCCCAAAACGTCCACCACGGTCGCCCATCCGAGCAGGAGGATCCGAAACCGCACGAGGATTCACATGAGATGTAACCACCTGGGCGAAGGTGCGAGGATCGCCGCCGACCTTCCCCGTGAAAAGCCTTTTATAGCACTTTTTTTTACACACGATTCAGAACACGTTAGTCTCCATGAAATGATTTCTTAAGCACATAGAAGGTCTACATGTACACCAGAAATAGTTTATCCGATTTTCTGTGACATTTTAAATGTGTTTAAAATTGCATTTAAAAAAACAAGGCGCATATGCTCACGGGCCAAAACTCGCCAGCCCTATTTTAAGCCACATTTCTCTTTATACATGGGTTGGGCTTTAGTTTTTTGACAAGCGTATATAGGCTTGCCAATTTAAGACTGGGCTTACCCATAGAAACACTCAAAACATGGGTCTACGATTTACATCATCATGTCAAGTCAAAAGAGTCACCGGAGGTGTAACACAATGTCATAGCACGTAGACCATGCCGACCTCGAGCAGCGACGCCGGCGGCACGCGCAGCACGACGTCAGGGCCGCGGCAGTTCCGGCGCAGGAAGTTGTACACGTATCCGATGGCCAGCCTCCTGATCAGCGACGACCCGGGCTTGGCCTTCACGTGCGAGTGCCCCATCATGAACGCCGTGCCGGCCTCCCTCGCCTCGCACAGCTCGTGCAGCTCCTCCAGCACCCGCTTGTCCTCCACGTCGGGGCTCGCCTCGTCCACCAAGAACCTCACCCTCTTCTTCACCACCCGCGGCGGCGCCGCCGCCAGCTCGATCGTCCCGCCGCTCATCAGCGGGCTCTCCACGCGTATCTCCACGGACGACGCGCCGTCGTGCGAATGGGAATCTTCGTGCTCGTAGCTGATGCGGCGCCGCAGCGGGTTGCTCCCGATGACCGTGAGCGCGTTCTCCGACGAGTACCGGCGCTCCCGGAGCGGGTCGTAGTCGACGTCGCTTCCGGCTCCGGCTCCGGTGTCGCTGCACCGGTACAGCGCGTCCAGCCTGATGAACGTGGCGAGGCTCTCCACGAGCTCTGTCTCGAAGGAGTCCACGTCCTGGTGCACGTCGCGGTACCCGTACCGCACGATGCACCGGTACGAGTGGTGCCCCGGCGGGCCGACGCGGCCGACGAGGTACCGCTCGGCGGGGAGCACCCGCGGCACCTGCACCGACTTGACGCAGACGAAGACGAGCACGCGGTGGAACGCCGGGAGGTTGGTGACGAACCGGGAGAAGTTGGCGGGCACGCCGGAGGTGAGGTCGGTGTAGACGAGCCCGATCCCGGGGACGCGCACCATGCCTAGCTTGTCGCAGAGCGCGAGGAGCCACTCCAGGGTGACCTTGTTGTTCAGATCGAACTCGTACTTCTTGATGGTGGTGTGGTGCCACACGAACATGACGGCGACGAGGATGAGCGCCAGGAGGATGGGCAGCCAGGCGCCGTCCAGGAACTTGATGAGCGACGCCGAGAAGTAGAGCGCCTCGATGGAGCCGAAGAAGACGAGGAAGGCAAGCGCCAGCACGGGCGGCCGGTGCCAGCACAGCACCATCACGAGCGACATCAGGCACGTGGTCACCAGCATCACCGTGATCACCGCCAGCCCCGACGCGTTCCCCAAGTGCTTGGTGTCGCGGAACCCGACAGTGGCGGCGATGCAGAGGACCATGAGCAGCCAGTTGATCTCCGGGATGTAGATTTGGCCATGGATCTTCTCGGAAGTGTGCACGACCTTCACTCGCGGGAAGCAGCTGAGCGACAGGCTCTGGTTGATGATGGAGAACGTCCCGCTGATGATCGCTTGGCTTCCGACCACCGATGCCATGATCGCCAGCACCAGCACAGGCCACCTCACAATCTCTGCATTTCGCACAGGCACACAAACGTTTTACTGTCAATTAGTGTTTCTTTCCTGACAAAAATTGAAATCCAGAGCAGAACAATTTTTTGAGTACACGTGTTCATCAGATGGTACCTGGAACTGAGACGTAGAATCCGATCTTGTAGCTTGAGTCGAAGCCAGCATGGTGTTGGGTTAAATAGGCAGCCTGGCCCATATATCCTAAGATCAATGCAGGATAGACCAAAGAAGTAAAAGCAAGCTGCAGAAACAAGGAGCAGAGTTAAGATTTTTCCACACAGTTTGATGAAATTAACCCAAATAAGATATACTCAGACAGAGACTGAAATGATGTAGTATGAAATTACCTGGATTGAACTGTAGGAGAAGTGGCCAAGATCTGCAAACATTGCCTCAGACCCTGCAATGCCAAACATGTCAGACTGATGGAAAAAAAACCTGTGTAGTTTAGTTAACTATATATATTTCTCCAGAGTGATGCATCCTTACTGAACTTTAATTACCTGTCATGCAGAGCAGAATCCCTCCCAGGGACATCCAACCAGACTTCTTGGTCTTCTTCAAGAATTTGAGCATGTATATGGGATTAAGTGCCTGGTAAACCTGAGTGTTCCAGCGGAAGATGTTGTACATGCCGATTGCACTCATGCAGATCAGCCAGGCTAGAATTATCGGGGCGAAGAGAAACCCGACGCGATGGGTGCCGTAATGCTGGAGAGCGAACAGGAACAGCAGTATGCCGCAGGTTATTGGAACGACGGCATCTGCAATAATAAGAGGAAAATGAGCGTGACAGAGATCTAATGTAAGTTGTATGAACAACACCAGTACAATCCCATTCAACAGTTCCATCATGAAGTTTGTGACAGAAATTCAGACATGCCATAGTCCTGCTAGAGAGCTGCTAACTCGGAGTATTTGGGTCAGCTAACTGAAGTAGTAGTACCTATTTAGCTGTCTGTTTCTTTTTTTGAAAACATATCTGGTTACCTTTACAGTTTCACATTATTCTTACCAGCACAGAGCTATCTAAACCTTACCAATTTGCTAGGCTATTGGCATCAATAAAAAAAACCTACATGAATTAGTCTCTTTTGTGGACAAAAAGCAGGATAGGATTTCTATAGGGAAAAAAAAATCCTATAGTGCCAGTAAGAATAAACAAATATCTCATGAGGATGTGCTTGATATCCTGTAAAGTGAAATGGAACTCCCAATTGGAATTTTGGAGGAAAACAAACATAAGGTCTTAAACTCATTTATTTCAATTTTTTAGCAATATAAACTCATGTTTTATTTTCTCTGTCTTCACATGTTTCTCCTATGTGGTATCCCAATAGTAGTTTTGTAGGTTCATGTGTTTCTGCTTCTTGAAATCTAGGTTTATGTGTTCT
This sequence comes from Alopecurus myosuroides, assembly GCA_028641055.1. Classification (NCBI taxonomy): domain Eukaryota; kingdom Viridiplantae; phylum Streptophyta; class Magnoliopsida; order Poales; family Poaceae; genus Alopecurus; species Alopecurus myosuroides. The sequence goes on along the minus strand of CM054059.1, from coordinate 486,942,496 downwards.
TTGTGATCAAAAGTTCAGTACTCACTTCATAGGTAGCATATAGATACGAAGGCCTAAAAAGTGCTGAAAAAAACAACATTAAAGTTGAGAGCTTCAGACTTACACTCATGCTGATCCTTGGACAAGGAGAGCTCGAGCCCTGACACAGCCGAGAACACTGCACCGCAACAGGGAAAATTAACAGCAGTGAGTAACTGTTTCCTGACACTCTGAATAACAAAACTGAACAAACCATGTGCTGAAGTCTGAAGAATTGAATCGGTACCGGATATGGCCGGCGTGAGGACGCCGTCGCCGATGACCATGCATGTCCCGATCATGACCGTGACGAGCAGCGCGGTCTTGAGGCTCTTGTACCTCTCGAGCCACTCCTTGAGGCGGGAGCTGTCGCCTGCCGGCGGCGGGTGCTCGAGCCTGTAGGTGGAGAGCTCCTCGTCGGCGAGCTGCCTGTTGGGGAGCAGGCTGACGTTGGCGTGCCTGCAGATGAGCGAGTAGAGCGCGAAGGTGCCCCCCTCACCGTTGTCGTCGGCGCGGAGGACGATGGAGACGTACTTGATGAGCGGGATGAGGGTGAGCGTCCAGAAGACGAAGGAGAGGACGCCGAGGATCTCCTCGTTGGTGTCGGAGTGGGTGATGTCGTCGGCGAAGGTGCTCTTGTACACGTACAGCGGGGAGATGCTCAGGTCCCCATACACCACGCCCAGGCTCTGGTATGCCAGCAGCATCGTCGTCCGCCATGACTCCCTCTGCAATAATCCTCAGCTCAGCATTGATTCAGGCCAGCCTTTCTTAACTTTAAGCTGAAAGGAAATGGCTTTTACCTTTCCGGGCTCCATGATAGCTGACGATCCTCCACTCAAGATCGAGAGAATAGTTGGCTAGACCCTGCTGATCATCACACTATATGGATTACTTCTGTTGGCTCCAAGAAACACATCGGCGAAACACAACACCGTTAATAAACTGACTGAACCTACCAAGAACAAGGTTGCCACGCACACCTCGAAACTAAAGAAGCAAGAGCTGGCAATGCGAGGATACTTGTACTAGGGAATCAGACGATAATAACTATATAAAGCATATGAACGCAGCAAGGGGAAAAGCGCCAAGAGATGATGAGAAGAGGGGAAGGAAAGAAGAAAGGTGAGATACATATCCGAGGAAAACATGGTGGAGCCCCCCATAAGGGTATTATCACGAGTTGCGTACAAAGAGTCGAAACGTGTCACGTGTGGTGGGGAGCGCCGCACCTACAGACTCCACTACTAGTGCTCACCCCTCAGAAATTTCAGAAATGATAAATCAATATCATCCGGATAAAAAGTTTGGCAAATCGATCATGAGGCATAAGAGCATCTCCACTTGGTCATTCAAAGCCCCTAAAGGCCTATGTGGCGCCCCGACAAAAATCCGCAACCATTCGGGCACCACAAAGGCGTGTTTCGTCCGAACCGCGACCTAATTCCCGTCCGAAGCTATTGGCCAAGCCCCTAGCCGCTCTGTGAGGCAGCCGAGCGGCCAAGGTCGCCGTGGTCAAAGCCGGCGTTTCCCACGGCGCCACGGTCGCTTCTCGCCGCTTAAGAGATACGTCTCGTCGTAACGCATCGCTCGCTGCGTATCCCCATGCGACGCCGTTACTGCGAACGTCTATAATGTGCGTTGCGTGCCCTCTCGGCTGCTCTCCCTCTAAAACGCCGTCGCACCCACGCCTCGCAGCCATAGAACGCCCTCTCGCCACGCCTCTCCTCTCTCTTCCATATTCCACTGCACCACCGTACCCTCTCGCACGGTGATGGCCAACTGCGACGCCCCCGCAGTGAACATTTCTAGCCGTCGGAGCCTCCACAAGGCGGAGGCGCGGGTTCTGTTCGAGTCGTGAGTCGTGGTATCTGTGCCCGATGGATATGTGCGTCGGGTACGGCTTCACCATCGGGGTCTCCGGCGTGCCACCCCGGTACGAGCCAAGCTGGGGCGGCAAAGTTCTATGTCACTTCTACCACGTCCTACCGACAACCAGCAGGCGGCACCGGAGTGGGACCTGGCGAACTCAGCCAATCCCAATCGCTACGAGGCGGATTTCTACACCTCCACCGCGATCGATGGAACCACTGGGACAGTCCAGGCGAGGCACCCAAGGACAGAGACACCAAGGACCACCGTAACTTGTGGAGCGTATTGGGGCGCACGCTCCCATTCATCATCGCTCACATCAAGCACGACGACCAGCCGTGCCTCCAAGCGGCCAAACAGGTGGGTTCTGAGGCGCACCTCGACGCGCTCCTGCTCCTCCTCGCCTCCTCCTACTTTGTGCCCTTCTCCTCCCGCTGTTGCCGCATCTGCGTGTCCCGAAGTCAGAGTTGGGCATAGCGCCTGCAGACGAGGCCTGCGCGTGGTCGTTCAAGGAGCACCTGGAGTTTACCGGCACGCCGCTCATGAACGCCAACGACCACGAGACGGGGCCGACCAACAAGCCTCCAGGTGGTGACGATGACATGCAGCTACTCTGTGAAGGAGGAGGAATACTGCATGTTCTGCCGGTACCGCTAGAGCATGGCGTCTTTAGTTTAGTTGTTAGTTTCAGTTTAATTTTCAGTTTCATTCAAATTATGTAATAAATCAAAAAAAAAATGATATTATTTTAAATATATAGGACAATGTGTTTGGTCCAAACAACCCCAAAATATACTGTTCATACGCTGATAACGTTTGAGGGCAGCGAGTGGAGATGCTCTGAGGATAACATGGATGGCAACGGCCATGTGCAGACGGGTATCGTATCATCAAACACAAACGTGCAGCCGCACGAGGCCGGCCGGTGAGGCCAGGAGGAGGCGGCCGTGTGGTGAGTGTGGAGCCGAGGACAAAAGCATGTGGACTCACATTCTCATCACACGGCACTCTGCCGACTCGTCCCGGTCCCGGCAGCTTCTTTAGCTTTCCGAGACGCAGACCAGGACAGCCTCCCCTGGATCGATCCTGTCGTGGCTGCCTGCGTGCGTGCGCGTTAATGGTGGGGCTCGCCTAAAAATTCTAGCCTTTTCCCTTTGACGCAAAAAAAAAAAAAAAAGGAAGCGGCGATGCCTAGCTAGCGAACGGATCAGGCTCGGCTAAGACATGGGATATCTTGGGAGTTCGGCAGGGGGATTGAATTGATTGGCCCGAAATCGGCCAGCAGACCGGTGGTAGACTGATCCGCAACAACTCCGGCAACTACGAATCGATGGATGGAAGCAAGAGGCTTTGCTCAATTGGCGTACCGCTTCCTCCCCCGTCAGATCGAGGTCGACTGTGGTCTGGACGTCTGGTGATGGAGAAGGGAGGGGAATCTTGACATTCTTTTTTCTTTCCAATCAATGCCGATATATATATATATATATATATACAGATCTATCCAATAATTTCTCTCCATGATCGTGCAGAAGAATCAAGATCAGATCCTGATCCTTTTCTTGCGAGAAGGGAACACCAACAGCACGCACGATACCCGAAAGAGATTGAGGAGGGAAGAGTTCTGACCGACTGACTGACTGACCTTGTGGGTGCGAAATGCAGAGGACACGCGGGCGGACCGCCGGGAGAACCGATGGAGAGGAACTGGTAACAACAGTACCTCTTCTTGCTCGCTGTTCTGTCACCTGAAATCTCGAATAAAATAACAGGGCCCTCTGAGGATCATGTGATCCAGGAACGAAGCGTATCGGGCACTCCGGCCCGTAGTTACCACTACGCTCCAGAATATATTATGCAGCAGCAGCAGTAGCCTAGGACGGACGACGAGAGTAAATGACAGCGGCGTCCGTTTCCTCCCAAGAATTAATGGATTTTAGCATCCTCCAAATCTGACGTTTACGTTACCGTCGTCCTCGTCGCATCAGTCGCAACGCCACGCTGCCGCACTGCCTCGCCTCGCTCGGCCTCGGCGCCATCGATCAGCGGATTGGCCGCGTCGCGCTCGCGTGCGTGGCACGATCGCCGCGGGTTTCTTGTGGTGGACAGGCGAGATGCGGCGGACGAACGGTAAACGCCACTGACGACAACATCGGTTTCCTAGAGAAAAGTTAAAAACCCGTTCTTCGAGTCGCGGAGAAGTCACCAGGTTTTCCGAGCTAAGATGCTGGTCATGACAGCGCAGTCAAACATGGTGCAGTTGTCTCGGCCGGGCTACAACATGCATGCATGGGCACCAACTTGTATCCCAAGTTCCTAACAATAATACCACACTTTGTCACGCTACTATCCTAACCATGCAGTCCTCAGTTTTGAGCAAGTTGGTCACGCGTTTGGTTTATTTCCACGCTCGATCGTGACAAGCTTTGTTTACAATTCGCTAGGCCTCATAGGTTTTTTTTTTTTTTGCCAAAAAAGGCTTTTTTTTGGCAACTAATCCCGCATCTGGTCGGGTCTGGAAACTATTTCCAGATCTGGCCGCTTTTGTCGGCGCCAACTGCGATAGCGCCGAGGTAGTGCATCTCGGCGCTGTTAGGTACGTTCGCCGAACTAATCGGATGTGCCACACGGAATCCTACGTGGCAGGAGTCGGCTCCGTTTGCGTTGACGCCGACCCTGCCACGCCTGCTGAATCTTGGTCGAGGTGTTCGGCGCCGTTTGACTTGGCACCGACCTCTCGGGAGAAAACCCTAAGTCGAATCGGCCCTGTCCCGCACCATCTTTCTCCATTTCCCACACCCGTCGCCCCCCACGCATCCGTCGCCTCCGGTCGCCATCGTCGACGCCGCCGCCTCCACCCACTGCCCCTCCCCTCCACCCTCCGCCCCGTCGCCTCCATCCATCGCCCCTCCCCTCCAGCCTCCGCCCCGCGCCAAAGTCTCCGTAGCCGACGCCTCCTCCCCGCATCGGACGTCTCCGCCCCGCAACTTTCACCGTGGCCGGCGGCCGGCGCCGGCGCCGGTCTAGAGGCCGAGCCTACTTCTTTTGAAGGTACTAATCACCTCTTCTCCCCCCATCTAATTGTCCATCCGATTTAGTAATCAAATGTAAATTTGTGTGAATTAGTTTCCTTTTTTAAAATTGAATATGGATTGCAGAAATTAATGGAATTGTGGGTATCAATAGAATGGTTTGTGTGCAAAGTTTCTCTTCTTTATGTGCAATGAATATGAATATGAATTAGTATTTCTTTGCAAAACAAATAGAATTTTAATTTGGTGGTATTGTTTATGTGCAAACTCGTGGTTGTAGCGGTATGCTTTTAGTTTAGACATGAATTTATTTTCAGAAGCAATATAATATACAATTTGGTATTGTTATGTGTATGTGTGGAGCCAATGTAGGCCAAATAACTAGAAAATCAAAGGACTGCAAATGTGTATGTGCATTTATCAAAATGTGTAGTTATAGTTGCTATCTAAATTGGTATCTAATTCATTACTTGAGAGACTAGTTGCTATATATAGTTGTACAACTCCTTGATCATAGTTGTTGTATATATATTGATGTATAAGTAATTAGTTATTGAGAGGTTTTTGTTTGAAAATTCGTACTCTAATTGTACCGGGAAAATTTGTTTTGGTCCCGATTATAGATGGCTTACTCAAAGGTTCTTCATGTTCATCACGGAGGCCGTGTTGTGTCCTCTAGCAGTGGTGTTGAGTTTGTGGACATGACTAGTGAAGTTGTGTTCTTCCCGCATAGTCCTAGTCTTTGTGAGGTTGTTGTGAAGGTTCAAAAAGTGCTAGGTTGGTCCGAGCCATCTGTGGCTCTACGTTTGCAAGGAAGATATGATGCGGGTGGCTCTAGGTCTTATACTCAGATGATACCTATCGAAGGCAACAAAGAGTGTGAGTTGTACAAAGAACTTGTTGACAATTCTGAAATCAAATCACTTGTCATTGTTGCCGTGAAGGTCGACGTCACCGGTCGTAAAAGAGGACGACAAATCCTGGATTTGAACAAGCCTCCCTCGGTGATTGTAACTAACAATGATGGCCCTTATGAGCATGATGCGGGTCCAAGCCTGCCTCCCGAGTGGGAGAATGACCATATTGACAATGAAACTGAAAATGAGATGTTTAGGAATGATAAACTGAAGGGTGTGTTCTCCGCTTTTAATAGAGAAGCGATAATTGAGGAGAAATTCAATGTGAAAGTTGACAATGAAGCTGAAATGGAGAGGCTTAGGAAGGAGAAACTGAAGGGTCGAGCAGAAGATGAACCTCGTGTTGTCTCGTCCCCTTTGACAAGAGAAGAGATCATTGAGGAGAAATCCAATGTGAATGTTGAACATGAAACTAATTTGGAGCTTCTTAGGAAGAAGAAGCTTAAGGGTGTAGCAGGAGACGGACCTCGTGCTCTGTTTTCTCCTATGACTCGTAGAGAAGAGATCATCAAGGAGAAATTAAATGTGGGAAACTTGGGGGCGATTGATGAGGAGTTTGTTGTTGTCTCTCCAATTCACATTCCAATCCCACCCTTTGTACCTGAGGTGGCATCCTCTGAACTTGATGGAGATCCATATACTTTTGAAGACCAGAATCCCGAAGACGAGGCTTATGAGCACGCTTATGCGTCTGACTCTGATGAGGACCGTGAGGAGTACGCGTGGTCTGTGAAGGAGACATATGCCTTTTTCAAGGTATGGGGTAGAGATCCGAGAATTCATGAGTTCAAGGATGTTAGGGAGGCTCACCTAGCAGTTGCTGACTCGAACTTGCGGGAATATGGCCCGCAACCGCCTATACCCATCATTGAGGACGGAGACGGAGCAATCTATCGTCCTAGGTCAATGCCTTTGATATATAAGGGTCTAAAATTTAAGGCTCTGTTGGACATACAGATATGGCTGCAGGAGTACGACGTTAGGCATCATCGGCAGTACATTTTGTTCAAGTCCAACAAGAAAGAGCGATATGTTGTGATGTGCGAAGATGAAGAGTGTAGTTGGAAGGTGAGTGCAAGGAAGAAGAATCCCGAGGGTTGGTGGAAGATAAGTAGCTATGAAGGCCCACACACATGTGGCAACAAGGTTCTCCAGGGCACCGGGCACCGGCAGTTGACATCGATTTTTATTGCACACCGGTGTGCTGAAGCCATCAAAGCTACGCCTAAACTCTCGGAGACAGCCTTGATGAGGTTCATACATCTTATATTTTAGTATCATGTCAAGTATGTCATGGCATGGAGAGCTAAGCATATGGCTATGAAGATGGTGTACGGTGATTGGGAGGAAGCTTATGAAGGCTACCAAGGATGTTGGCAGCGATGGCCCATCGGAACCCTGGCATGATGCATGTCGTGCAGGCGCATCCAACGTTTACTCGCACCGTGAAAGGCGTAAAATACCCAGTGTTTGGACGAGCATTTTGGTGCTTCCGCCCCTGTGTTGAAGCATTCAAGCATTGTCGTCCATTTCTTTCCGTGGACGGCACCTTTTTGACGGAAAAGTTTAAGGGTTGTGTTCTTGTTGCTATCTCTTGTGATGCGGACAACCGTTTGGTCCCTCTGGCCTTTGCTCTGGTGATAGGGGAGGACAACAACAACTTGAGTTGGTTCATGCATTTTGATGGAGGGATAATAACCCGGTAGGCCAACTCCAAGGTATAACCCGGCCCAAAGGACGCTGCGCAAGATCCAGCTAAGGATAAAGAAACTTCTGGAAGGCCCAAGTTTGTAGGTCTCGTAACCCGGATTGTGGGTTACGGTAAAGGAAAGTTAGGGTTTGTATGTGGTGTCCGGGTAGGATCCAGGGTGCGTCTTGGAGGGCAAGCCAGGGGGTACGGGTGCTTTATAAACCGACCCCTAGGATTAGTTGAGAGAGATCGAAGAACCCTAGCAATATCGTTTGGTATCGAGTATCCAGTGTAACACGAGAGTCGAGTTAATATCTTGAGATCGAAGACTCGGCGACTTGATTGCCGGCTACCAGATCGAGTTCCATCATGTTTTCCTCTGAGCTAAACCCTCTCCCAAACGCCTGTGTCGTCTTGCCCCAAGATCCGTTACCCCCGGTAACGCTGCCGTGATTATCCCACGACAGTTGGCGCCCACCGTGGGGCCTGCGTCCAAAGGTGTTTACATCACGGGAGAAGCTCGGAAGAACATGGAGAATCTTGTCGTCGGCGAGATCTACATCGACCACGAAGGGGAGAAGATGGTGGACGATTCCAGCTGGGGGCCAGAGTCGGATCACCTTGAATCCGAATCCGTCGTGACAATCGGTCGGATCAGCGTCTTCATCGGTATGGTATGTACTTCCGGTTCGATCCCTGACAATTTTGGATCTGATTCTGTGTCAGGGGAGGCCACTTATATCCAATCAGATGAAGAAGAATCAGTTGGAACGACATATCCGACAGAAGAACCCATCGCGAAGTGGGAACATCCGGAGGAACCGGCATGGACCCCGCGTGACCGGGTCGAAAGAGAGGATGATACCGAGTCCATCCTGGATCTGCTGGAGAACCGGTATGAGGAGAATAACAGCGAAGAGCAACAGCATGAATTCGCGCCAAGCATCATACGCCGAGTTGCGGTTTACACGGCTCCCGCGACCAATCACAACCAAGAGACCGTAACCGCGGCCGCGGCCGGGTCAGCACAAGCATTAACCCGGCAGCAAGGGCCGGCTAACGGGAACACGGTTTTGGCCCAGGTTGACGGAGAGTCGGCATCGGTTACCAGTCAAGCGCCAGAAAACGAGTTACACGCGAACACGTTTGGATTCCTAGCAAACCGGACACCAGGAGCGGGTCCTTCCAATCCACAACATCCGGCCTTGTTCGACAACAATCTGATCCTAGATCCGACAGTTCTTGCCACAGTTATCACTCCAAAGAACGCGGCGGAACTTGTTAGGGATTTGGACGTAGCCCGTCGTGCATTGGAGCAGCAGAGGAGGCAAGTAGAAGCAGAAAGACAAGGGATGGCCACACGACAACGCGAGCTGGATGCACTGGAAACCCGGCTCCGAGAGGAAACGACTAGAATACATCAAAGGTACCAAACCAGATTGCCAGCATTGGGAGGAGTCATAAACCCGGCCGCATTATTTATCACGCCTCAGGATCAGCCGATTCCAGCGGCAAATCAAGGAACCGCCCCTCAGCCGACAACCGGAGGAGTACAACTGGTGGACACGCGGGCCGGGTTACCCGCACCACAGACTGGAGTTACTACCGGCAATACTGTACCACCGCCACCACCACCACCACCATCGCGTTTTCGCACACCAGCGGGTCATTACAACAATCCCATGGACAACGTGTACGCGGCAACGCTTGCACTAAATCAAATCCCCGTGAGAGAGTCACCCCACGCAGAGGAGACCCGGCGGGCGATAGATATGCTGCGCACCGCGGTGGCGCAACAGGTTAATTACCCGGATCACAGAAGTGGAATGCATGGGACACCATATGTCAGCCAACAGCAAGGTAACGCTGGAAACATCCAAACAAGTTCGGCACGGCGGAGGGAAGAGCAGCAGCAAATGCCGCCTCCTCCACACATTCAGGCAGTACCAGTAGCATCAGCAGCACAGGCCATCGTGGACAGTTCCAGAGCCAGGAGAGCCGTGGCCGGGTCTGCGGTACATGGGATACCAGCAGTACCGCGTCCAGCTGTACCCCCTGCGAGATCACACGTTTCCCGAGTAAGACCAGCTTCAACCATTCTTGCAGGACCTAAGTGTCTTTCGGATAGCATCAGGGCTGAGCCTTACCCGGAAAAGTTCAAAGAACCGGGTAAAGTAGTAAATTACGAGCCAACCATGGATCCGGAAACATGGTTGAGCAGTTATGAGATGGCCATGTCGATTCGCAATGCGTCCGAGAATCTTCAAGCCAAATTCATGTATCTAATGATGTCAGAGGGAGCAGCAAAGTTATGGTCCGGACAGGGTTGTTTGTGTGATATCAGATCGCCATCATGGCATATTGAATGCCATGAAGGATGAAATACATGGGCATCCCCTTGTGAACCATCGGTGGTGCATGAGACATTTTTCCGCAAATTTCTACCGTGCTTGTATTAACCGGGAAATGGCCGAGTATCTTCGTAGGCTTTGCATGGTGTTTGAGTATGATGTACTTGAAGAGATGTATGCAGAGTTGTACGGCTTGACCAATGCGAAGGGTAAGGCTTTCCTTAAGGAGCATCTTCCCCATAAATCTTCATGGTCACAAGCATTCGACGAGGATGGGGTTCGGCACAGTCACATGACAAGTAACATGGCCGAGGTATTCAATAAAGTTCCGAAGGGTATCTGTGCGTTACCGGTCACGGCAATAGCATCATATACCTTTGACAAGTGCAAAGAGTATTGGATGACGAGGAGGGATGAGATAGAAGTCCTTTGGAAGGAAAATAATTTGTGGCCAAAGACCATGGATGAAGAACTCGATTATCAGGAGAAGAAGTCTGAAGCCCAAACATCGATCTACTTCGACAAAGAGGTGTGGAAGTATGAGGTTACCGAATAAGGAGGTACCAACACTGGTGGTGAGCAATATGGTGGTCGAAAATATGTTGGCATCCTAGCCTCTTCGTATTGCATGTTGGAACGCGTAGAGATAAACGAAAACTTTTCCTACGCGGTACTTCCAAGATCTAGCCGAGGTAGAAGGCCACGATGATTACCACTAGACGCGCGGTTGCGGATTATCGGTGAAGCGCGTCGGGACAATGCAGTCCCACGATCCGGTCCGGCCGATCCAATCCCTCGAACGTCGAAGTGCTGAACGTACAACACCTCTGCCGGTATCCACACGTACGAGGAGAAGCTCCGACGGCGGACTGCTAGGTCCGGTGCGGCGGCTGGACTGAGTGGGGTTAGGGTTCCCAACGCATGGGAGAGTGGACTAACGTGCCCGCTGGGCAACCTGCGCCCCTCTTTATATAGCGTATGGTAATGGGCTTCACAACACTTGTGGCCCATTCCCTCTGTGAGTCCGACTCACAAAACCAGTCCATTTCCGGTTCGGGTCCAACCCGACCAATACTTGCTCCCGCTCTTAAGTGTGCGACCCTGCAGCCTCATGGCGACTTGGACACGATTGGAGTCCGACTCTCAATCGATCAATCGGTAGCGGCTCCTAGCAGAACGTGCCGACTCCCAAGTCCCATTGAGTCATGACGACATACCATGTGATATTCATCTTAGTCCCTTTTGCCTCACGATATACCTTGTCGAGCTATAGGCGATTTATCGTCATCCCTTAAATAGCTCAACTCTCTTCTCGATCTGTGACATGTGATTCATCTGACTAACTCTTAGTCAACCGACACAATTAACACTTAACTGAGTCGCGCATGGCCATGCTTCCTGAATCATATCACTCGAGAGGGCCCAGAGAATATCTCTCTATTCGGAGGGGCAAAATCCCATCTTGATTATCCATATCACGCAGCTTGCTTCTCATTCGACCCGAACTCTGCCTTTATAGTTGCCTTGTCACAGAACAACGTTTGACAGAACCTAAGTCGGTGATCCACAACTCGGATTGTGCGACAACCTCAGGTCTAAGGATTACATTGATTGAGACATGCAAATGACGACTTGATCGTTGCATCTCAATGTGGGTCAGTCCGACTTGCTAAACTCTTTAGCCAAGTCCGTGAACGTTGGAATGGCATCACCATGCCCATGACAAGTGGAACCGTGTCATCAGCCAACACTCACATTAGTCTAGGGTGTGTGTCCAGCACAACCTTAACGACCAAGGACAATTAGTATGAACAACATGAATACATAGTTCCACAATCGAATCACATATTCAATGACATATATCAGATGTTCAAACCAAAGGACAACTTAACAACTTTATGAATACATTGGGAATTACATCATCTATGATTGCCTCTAGGGCATATTCCCAACATTGCACTTGTATGATGCCGTTGCAGATTCATCTACCGTGCTCCCATATACTAACAGCGGCCCGTGCTAGGGGGTTTGACCCGCTGAGCTTGCCTTGTTTGTCACCGTTCTACTGACTTGAAGCGGCATAGGCACATGGGCTGCAAGATTCGAGCCATATGTAGACATGGCCCAATGGCCTAAGTATACCGGACCGGTGTATTTACCAGATAGCAAGCTCATGGTAGACACAAAAGGCCGACGACAGACAAAGAGTTTCAAGATGTACATGGACCGTGCACAGGGAGGGACACCCTTCAAGAGAGCGCGGGCAAATGATTATTTCATGGAGGACACTGTGAAGAACCAATGTTCCGTATGCGGCGAGGAAGGCCACAAGAACACAAAAAGGTTAAGCTGCGAGGACCAAAAAAATAAAATAGCCACCGAGGAAGCGGCGGCGGCAGCTGCTACAGCTACTGCCTCTAGTAACCCTTCGTAAAGTGTAAGTGCGAGAGGTAGTAGGCGTCCTCGAGGCACTAGACATTATAGAGGTGCTAGGCATCGTCCAGATGTAACTGGGAAGTTAGGTCAAGCAGTACGACGTAGTTGCCAGGTTATATTTTCTTACTACATGTGACACATCTAATTTATGTAAACATTGTTTTATTTTATGTTGGAAATTTTGATTTAAATATTTCTCATTTTGGCATGTCAATTATCATTGCAGGATGGAGGACGAGGAGCACGAGGAGGAGCAGTGGGAGGAGGAGGAGGTGGAGGAGCAGGAGGAGGAGCATCGGTACCTTCTTCTTGAGGATAAGTATGAGAAAAAACACTGAGGTCGGAAGCTCTTCTATGGGAAGGTATAAACATTTGAAATTTTGTGACTGTCAATTTGTTTGGTTGCTAAACGGAGCCTAATTTGTCTGTTGTGTTTATTTCCAGGAAATTCAACACCTTCGCGTACGAGGCCACAAGATGAAGCACGATGTTATGAAGTACTCAGATAGGTACATGGAGTATATTCGGAGGGCAAACCTGCTTCCGTTTGTGACCATGGCAAGGGGTGGCATGCCAATCTACAATAGCTGCGCCCTCACGACACTGATTGACATGTGGCGCCCGGAGACCCACACTTTTCACCTACCATGTGTACAGATGACTATAACTCTGCAGGACTTTGCCATAATCACCGGTTTGGGTATCGAGGGAAGGCCCGTAACTGGAAATATAGACGCACAAAACTTCAGGGACATGGTTGAGGAGCTTCTTGGAGTGATACCACCCGAGAAGAAGTCGGGGAAAAAGGGGAGCAAGACTGGTGGGTTGAAGACCACTTGGTTGGAAACCAACTTTGGAGAGCTTCCGGAAGGTGCTGATGACCCCACCGCATCAAGGTTGTATGTCATATATTTTTGCACATCTTTACACTTGCCGTATTGATTGTAGCCTTGTCTTTACAGGTATGCTCGGGCGTACGTGATGTATGTGTTTGGGAAAGTGCTCTTTCCAGACTCCGGGGAAGCGACGTGTCGTGGATGTTTTTACCTCTGCTACGTGACTGGGATGATGTCGGAAGGTATAGCTGGGGGTCAGCCGGGTTAGCCTACTAGTACCGGCAGTTAGACGAGGCATGCCAAAGGAGTGAGAGCACTTCAAACATGGGTGGTTGTGTGTTGGCATTCCAGGTATGGGTGTGGGAGAGAATTCCTGTAGGACGCCCCCTTCTAAGAGTAGTTGGCAACATGTTGATCTTGGCATGGCACCCACCCTCGTGCACAAGTATGATACTTGTCAGACCAATTGGGGGCCCTTCGAAAATATATATATATATGCAATACACCGAGGAGATCGACTCTTTGCTCACTACTCATGTGAGTTAACCAAAGTCTCTAATGTACCATATGATTTTTAGTCATGTGTTTTTTTTTGCATCATCTAGTTGCTCTCTTGAATAACAGGTGACATGGACGCCCTACTCCCAAGATAAAATAAAGTTTGACCTGAATGAGATGTGCAGACGAGATAGGTCTTATTGGAGAAGAAGATGACCTCTTATATGCTTCTACGCCGTCGAGTAACACCTTCCACACCGGGTGGCAGAACAGTTCGCTAGGTTTCAGGACACCCCACCGGAGTACTTCTATACGTCTCATAACCTTCACGAGTAAGAACATCTCATAACCTTCACTAGTTTTCTAGGTATTGTCTATGTTATTTGCTTGATGATTATTTATTGTTTTTCTCTTTGTTTATTGCTAGCCTTTCCAGGAGCAAGAACAAGAAAATTACAGACTGGGCTCATGTCTAGTCTCATGAACATCAAGAGTATATTCAAGAATGGAATGAAGGCAGGGGTCGTGAAATCGATTTCACGGCGCATGATGCGAGGGCCTTTGAAAATTACCTAGCTTGGCTCCACGATGCTACTCGCCTTCATCTTAGGAGGGCTTGGACAGACCATGATATAGTGGAATCGTCATCTCACTCGTTCGGTGCTTCGGATGACTACGATCATGCTATCCGGAAGTGAAAGCGTGTGAGCCATGGACCTACACGAGACCGTGTGGTACGAAACTAATTACACATGTCTGCATCATGTTCTTTTTCAAATATATGAGCTAAAATCATATCTGCTATGGTCCATAGACTGGTGAGCTTCTACAAGGTATTAAAGAAGCTGAAAAGGCTCTCGCGATTACACCGGGAAGCAAAGACGCCGAGTCCAGCCTTCGTGCTTGTCTACAGGTTCACATTTGATACATTTGTGTGAACAACTTTGTATCTTAGATGAGTTTGAATATAATCATGTTGTTTGCCCTATGTTTTATGCGGAAAATCATGAAGCGGTCCCGTAAGTTGATTGGTAGACTTGCATGCCGGGATCCTGATGAAGATTTGGACGAGATACAACCCACACCTCAAACTACTGAATCATCAGCCGAATGGGATGACGCGGATGAGGAGGACCGTTTCGATGACGCCATGTTGCTGTCGCAGACAAGGGGTGCACCGAATCTACTCAGACGAGTCCAGAATCGAGCCAGCAACCAAGGGTTAAGAAGAACAAGCGCCAGTCCCTTCAGACTAGCCGCCCTTTGCCTCGTAGGGGTGCCCGAGAGCGCAAGGCAAAGCTCTAGCACACTCCTCAAGAAGATCGAGGAAAGAGGAAAGGCCGGAAGTGATGTTGTCCAATCTAAGCTTTGAAAAGATGTTGTCTTGTCCATGTTTGGTTTTGCATTCTATCTTGTGAACTCATTTGTGTTTGAGAACTAATCTATGTTGTCGACTATTTTTTGTTTGAGAACTGAAAACTTGTGTTTGTAAGACTTATGTATGTTGTAAGCTCGAATATTTAATATTTGCAAGTAAGGCTTGAAGTGATATGCATGAAATTACATGCCTGATTAGTTCACAAATGTCTGATATGTTTGCTACAGGTTTAATCATGAAAATAGATGAAATTTTGCAAATTTTTGTAACTTCCCAGAGCTCGGCGCCATACCCATTGGAGCCAAACCCACCGTAAAAATCGATACGCAAACGTAATTTTCCACCGGGCCAACCGTTTGGCGCCGTCGCAAACGGCGCCGAAGTTCCCCAATTCGGCTCCATGGAAAATGGCGCCGACTAGCCCGTGAAAATCGTCTCGCATGCTAAATTTTCCACCGGGCCAACTGTTCGGCTCCGTCGCGAATGGCGCCGAAGTTGTCCAGTTCGGCTCCATCTGCACTGGCGCCGTAGAGCCTTGTTTTCAACTCTTTGCACTAGCTTTTTAGTGCGGCTATGTTGTTGACGTTTCCGTCAAAATATAATTGTTTGCCAACAACATCATACGTTCATCGATCAACCACCCTTCTTAATTAAACAAAACTTCACAAGACAAGTTAAAAAATCAATAACATCGATAATGATATTATGTTTGCTCCACTCAAGACAGCTGTTTGCTCCACTCAACGCTGTTGGAACATCACTCGTGAAATGAGTCAGTTTACTGTTCGTAGGTGAGGTAGGCGAGTAGGTGTACAGTGTACTGTTAGTTGGTGAGGTACTTATTGAAAGTGCACTATGGTCAACTAGAGGGGGATGAATAGGTTGACTACCAATTTTTCTTATTTTCCTTTTAATTAGGGCTAAACAAGATAAGATAAGGTTCTCTAGATGTGCAACTAGGTGAGCAACCTAAATGATACAAGATAAGATACGTAAAGGAAGTAAAACGAAAGGTAACAAGATAAACCACAAGTGTACACAAGGAGACAAGGATATGTTTCCCGTAGTTCCTTCTCAAGAGAAGTATGTCTACGTTGGAGAGGTGAGGAGCCACCTAGGCGCTCCCCAATAGTACGGTTGTGCACACCTTATTCTCTTTGAGCTTCTCCGGTGAGGGAGATTCTCGTTTCCACTATGAGGTAGACTTGAAGGCGTTGACCAAACCTTTACACGAGATTGAGGACACTCCACAATATGGATGGAGGCTCTCAACGAATCTGAAGCTTCTTGCAACAAGGTGGAAGCTACAAGCACAAGATCTACTAAGGTTTCTAGGCCTCAAGTAGGATTCTAGATCTACTAGGATGTGGTGGATATATTTGAAATTCCTTTGGTGGAATCACGGATCTAGTTCTCCTCTAGCTCTCCACAAAGTTTCGGGGTGTTTGGGTGGTTGGATAGGGAGATCTAGGAGGTCAAAGCTTTCATTAATGGTTAGGAGAGAGAGTGGGCAAAGCTTGGCATTTATGAG
Organism: Alopecurus myosuroides; assembly: GCA_028641055.1. Taxonomy (NCBI): domain Eukaryota; kingdom Viridiplantae; phylum Streptophyta; class Magnoliopsida; order Poales; family Poaceae; genus Alopecurus; species Alopecurus myosuroides. The sequence goes on along the minus strand of CM054059.1, from coordinate 486,925,940 downwards.
GTAGGGGAAGGGCTTTAAATACCCCTTCCCCAATCCAACCGTTGAACAACCCACGCAGCACCGGAGGCTTCGGTGGTCTTCACTTATGCGCACCCGCGTGGCTCGTTTGGTTCTTTTTGGAATCTTCAGGACGGAGGCTCCGATGGTGCTGGCGGAGGTTCTGCCCACCGGAGGCTCCGCTCTATCCTCCGCTCGTATGCATCCGAAGGCACTTTGAGCGGAGGTAGCACCGGAGGCCAGCCCTACAATGGTGGCAGTGGAACCAGCGGAGGCTCCGTCCACCGGAGGTTCACCAGAGGCTCCGCTGCAGCCTCCGCTCTTATGCACCCGAAGGTGTTTTCAGCGGAGGTTGCACCGGAGACTGGCGCCTGGAAGTAGCTGGGAAATGAACGGGGCGGAGGTTCTGGTGGTTTCACCGGAGCCTCCGCTGCTTGCAGAAACAACATCCCAACTTTGTTTCTTCGAGCCCTTTCTTTTAGAATCATTTCTGTAACCCATTGAGAATGTTTACTTGAAGAACCTGGGCATTTTCATAGATATCTAATAGAACCTGCAAATGCTCTTAGATAGACATTAGTCCTATAATTATGTTGTCATCAATTATCAAAACGGAAGATGATCTTTCATTCTCCCCCTTTTTGGTAATTGATGACAATATAACCATTTGCATAGCTAGAACAAAAACAACATGGACGGAGCTCCCCCTAGAGATATGCTCCCTTCATGTTGAGAGAATTAAACAATGGAGATAGCTAAACACACATAATAGGGAGCACATTACATGTGATAGAATTAAGGTACTAGGTTCACAAGATCACATAATGCATAACAAAGTTCACATCGAACAATAATTAAACAAACGAAGTTTGCAAAGAACCAACTCTCTCAAGCAAGACGAAAGACACAAATCGAGAACACGGCTTGAGAGAGAACCCGTGCAAATGCCCCAACGCTCCTAAGTAGATATCTCTCCCCTTTGGCATCAAGATACCAAAAGAGGAAAGAGACCGATGCTAACCTCCCAATGATCACTCGGAGGAGTTGTCCATGCTAGGAGGACGGGCGCGACGGCGAGAGCTGGTGACCTCCTCTCCAGATTCCTCATGAGACCACTCAATGATCTTCCCCTTGGAGTCCTTGGCTTGCCACTTGTCCCAGTGGGTGATGCTAGCTTCCTTCAGAGACTCCACAGTTTCCCCACCATCACGACGAAGCTGTCGTTCTTCCTGTGCTGCCTTGTGGTGCTTAAGTTCCTTGTCATAATGAAGTTCCCATTGATGCTGCTCGATCTTCTTGTTTACTCGGAACACTTTCTTGAGAGCCCTAGCCATCCACTTGAAGGCATTATCATAAGGAGGAGGACAATAGGGACCAACTTCTTCTTCTTCGTCTTCCTCATCAATAATGACATGTGGCTTGGCCTTGCCTTTGCGAGCAGCCGGAGTGGGATGCACAACATGATCAGTATGGTCCTTGATAAGAAGAAGTTTCTCCGTGTGTGGGATCCAATGAGTGTCATCAAGAGGATCTTCCGGGAACTTGTTCTCCCACACATGCAAGATGATATTCATAATGAAAGGCCCAAAGCAAGCATTCTTCCTTTTCACAATGACATGCCATAGTTCATTCCAAAGGTAGTCAAGCACATCAAGCTTCTGAGTCATACCGGAGAGCCGCTTCTCATGAGTAAGAAGCATGAGGTTCTTGAGGAAGCCTTGGATCTCATCAATGTTCCCCGCCTTGGGTTTGATAATCTCTCGATATATGCGAAGCATAATATCATAGGTGGGGTAGAGGCCCTTGACAAATCCAACACCAAACTTATTCCAGTGATAAAGAGGTGAAAGTTGATCCTTGGAGATGGAGGAAGCATTGGGTGCGTGCACACGGAACCACTCACGGTCAAAATCCGGGCCACTAGCAAAAGGTCCATGATCCGCGTATCCGCCAAGAAGAACTCCAACCTCGGACCACTTGATAGTGAGCTTATGTCCCTTTGTCATACAGATGAGATTACGCTCAGTTTCATTGGCAAGATGCACTGTGGCCAAGAACTCGCAAACCAATCCCTCATCATAATCTTGTTTCACTTGCATAATGGGAGCAAGACCGAATGCATCAACAATTTCGAGGGCTTCTCCAAAGTAGTCGGACTTCCTCTCCATATGACCAAAGTTTATAGCATGTTGAGGGGAAACATTTTCCTTGGGCTTCCTCATAAGGATCTCATGATAGATTTGAGCTTGAAACACGGTGTGGAACCGTGTGTCCCTTCCCCGGAACTGTGGCATCAAGCGGTCTCGGTCAACAATATATGGATTCTCGCGACGAGTCTCCAAGAACAGACACTCAGACACTTGAGAGGCGGATTTCTCCTTGCGAGGCAATGTCTTCTCAGAGGCCGGTAATCTTGGCTTGCGCTTGGTCTGAGATGGATCCAATGTTTCCTCAATTTCATCAACTGTCCATGCCTTGCGATCGCCCATTTTCTTGGTGTGAGGGCCCTTTCCCTTGGAACCGGAGGCATCTATGAAAGAAATATAGCGAGAAAAGAATGAAGAAGAGAAAATTCTCAAGTTTATATGACGCACAAATCTGAGAAACGAAGATATGAGGAATATTAGGGATGAATAGCAATGAGGTAGGGCATATGAACCAAAACCACCCTAAGAACCAAGGTAATTCATGCCTAATACTCACAATCTAGGTTTCTAGGGTGGTACTCGTGATTTCTTACTCCAAAACATATATCCATTCAACTAGATGTGAAGAACATGTGGTTCCTAGTGCTTCCCCATCCGTCAACGAGATGGGAGAGAGAGAGAGAGCTACATACCCGCATCCATGGAGGGAGGTGAAGGAGAAAGAAGATCCCGGAGCAATCCAAGGCAACGAGGAGGTCCTCCCGATGGTGGGGTGCTCTTCCCGGCGGTGGAGACAAAGGAGGCGGCGGCGGTTTGGAGGAGAAGGAGTGGGGGCGAGTGGGAAAATGAGATCTTAGATCTTGTTGACCCGCTCGCCCTACTCTTATCCCAGCGAAACCGCAGCGGGCGGAGGCTCCGGTGCATTCACCAGAGGTTCCGCCCCCTGTTCACGCGGTGCGGTTCGATACGGATCCACTGGGCGAGATTCGCACCAACGAAGGTACCGGTGGGCTCCGGTGGACAGGCGCAGCGGAGCCTCCAGTGGTTTCACCGGAGGTTCCGCTAGACCCAGTCACAACACACCAAGATTGGAAAAACGATAACATTTAGATGGAAATGGTCTTTTGGGAAAAGGGAGCTTGGGTTGGATAGTTTGTAACTGTCATACGAGAGACATTAGTTGATGTGGGTTCGCAAGATGCAAAGGAATAAAAGCCGAACCCGCACAAATTGTCAAGGGGGAATAGTATGTGTGTGAAAGAGCCAAAATAAAAACAACTCTGAGAGTAGGAGGTCGGTGGCCGGGGCCACGATGTTTGAGTGTGTACTTTGGCACCATGAAGATGTATCTTGGGTCCAAGAGTACTACTCACAATTAAGCACAATGAGTCACAAAATGACTAGATATGCAATGACGAATTGATTTTCGCATAATAAGAGGAGTGTATACTCATGAGTTGAGTGGTGCTCCCCCTATGTCCATGCCTACATCCAAACCTAATAACACCTATAATGAAGGTACATATGCAAGGTTTTAAGTGAAGTTGGATGAATCGATGACATTTAGTTCATTCCTCAAAGCTCTAAATCTTGGTTCATCAAGGGACTTCGTGAAGATATTGGCAAGTTGATCCTTGGTGGACACATATGAGATCAATATCACCCTTCTCAACATGATCCCGAATAAAATGATGACGTATTTCCATGTGCTTCGTATTGGAGTGAAGAACGGGGTTGTAGGCGATCTTGATAGCACTCTCATTGTCACAAAGAAGAGGCATCTTGTCAAAATGAATATCATAATCTTTCAAGGTTTGCCTCATCCAAAGAAATTGGGCACAACAACTTGCCGCGGAGATATACTCGGCCTCGGTGGTGGAGAGAGCAATGCAATTTTGCTTCTTTGAAGACCAACACACTAGGGAGACGCCAAGGAATTGGCAACCCCCGGATGTGGAATTCCTATCCGTATTCTCTCCCGCATAATCCGCAGCCGAATACCCGATGAGCTGAAAACTTGAACCCTTGGGATACCAAATACCAAAATTTGGGGTATGAACTAAATATTGAAATATTCGTTTAACCGCTTCCAAATGACTTTGCCTCGGAGAGGCTTGAAACCTTGCACATTTACCTACACTATACATGATATCCGGTGTAGATGCACAAAGGTAAAGCAAAGAGCCAACCATTGAGCGGTATACCTTTTGATCTACCTCTTTACCGTTGGGGTCGGGTTTCAAGTCAAGGGTTGTGGACATGGGAGTCTTCATAGGCTTGGCATCATGCATATTGAATCTCTTGAGCATGTCTTGAGTGTATTTGGCTTGTTTGATGAAAGTTCCTTCATGATATTGATTCACTTCAAAGCCAAGGAAAAACTCCAATTCTCCCATCATAGACATCTCAAACCTATCGGTCATAAGCTTGCAAAACTCTTCATTGAACAAAGTGTTAGTATACCCAAAAATGATGTCATCCACATAGAGTTGGCATATGAACAAGTCACCTCCAACTGTCTTGGTAAAGAGGGTGGGATCGATTAAACCAACATTAAACCCACGATCTACTAGAAACTCTTTAAGGTGCTCGTACCACACACGTGGAGCTTCTTTAAGTCCATAGAGTGCCTTATCGAGTTTATAGACAAAATCGGGGTGGTTGGGATCCTTGAAACCCGGAGGTTGCTTGACATATACTAACTCACTAATGGGACCATTTAGGAAAGCACTCTTAACATCCATTTGGTGTAACTTGAAATTATGATGAGATGCATAAGCAAGTAAGACGCGAATGGATTCAAGACGAGCTACGGGGGCAAAGGTTTCACCGAAATCAACACCTTCGACTTGAGAAAACCCTTGAGCCATGATACATCTCCAACGTATCTATAATTTGTGATGTTCCATGATGATATTATGCCAATTGCTACATGTTTTCTCCCTTCTTTATGTCATTTTATCGATTTTCTGGGACTAACTATTGACAAGATGTCGAGTGCCAGTTCCCTATTTTCTTCTATTTTTTATTTCAGAAAAGTTGTTCTCGAAATATTCTCGGAATTGGAAAATTCGAAGCTCGGGAGTCCTATTTTCCCCGGAGGCTTCCAGAAGTCCCGAAGAGCCCCGGAAGGGGGCCACACCATAGGGTGGCGCGGGTCCCCCCGGTGGCGCCACCTGGTGGTGTGGGCCCCCTGGCCACCCACTGTCATCGCCCTTTCGCCTATATATACTCCCCCGAGGGAAAACCCTAAAAGAATCGACCTTTTCCACAAAATACATCCGTAGCTCCTCCGCCGCCGCCGACAAGTTACGGGGGACATATCTCTGTTCTGGCACCATGCCGGGATAGGGAAGTGCCCCAGGAAGCCATCTCCATCGACTCCACCACGATCTCCATCGTCGTTGCTGTCTCCTATGATGAGGAGGGAGTAGGTCTCCCCCGAGGCTGAGGACTCTACCGGTAGCTATGTGGTTCATCTCTCTCTCTCTCCCATGGTGTGATCTGTATGTGATCGTGAGCTTTGTAATCTAGTTGAATAAGTAGATGTTACTCTCCATCTTGTGCTACTCAAGTGTTTTATTAATATGAACTTTGGAGTCACCTTGTCCCGCGGTGTGAAGAGAATATATTTAGTTATTCAATTATGTGATCATTGTTGAGAGTGTCCACTAGTGAAAGTAGGATCCCTAGGCCTTGTTTCCAAGCATTGAAACAACTTTTTCCGCCTGTTCTGCTACATGTTTGCTTGCTGCCATATTTATTTCAGATTGCTATTATTACTTATAACCATCCATATTAGTTGCATTTCATTATCTCTTCGCCGAACTAGTGCACCTATATACCTGACAAGTATATTGGGTGTGTTTGGGACACAAGAGACTTCTTGTATCTTAATTGCAGGGTTGCTTGAGAGGGATATCTTTGACCTCTACCTCGCTGAGTTCGATAAACCTTAGGTGATCCACTTAAGGGAAACTTGCTGATGTTCTACAAACCTCTACACTTGGAGGCCCAACACTGTCTACAAGAATAGAAGTGTGCGTAGACATAAAGCACTTTTCTAGCGCCGTTGCCGGGGAGGTAAGGTAAAAGGTACTCACATCCTCGGGTGTGAGTGCTCGGAGTTATTTCCTTTAGATTCTACAATTATATATTTTTGTTTCTTGTTTTTATTTTCACTAGTTAGGCTTAATGGAAAACAACAAAAAATTAGAGAGCTTTATAATATTTATCTTGAGTTAGGACATGAAGTGTTTGAAGAGAAAATTAAAAAACCTATGGAGCTTTATTTGCATGCTAATAGCAATGTTATTAGTATGAATTCTTTGAACACCATTATTGCTAATTCTATGGAAAAGTCTAAGCTTGGGGAAGCTAGTTTATATGAAAATGATATTTTTAGTCCCCCAAATTTTGAGGAAGAAATTTTCTTTGATGATACCTTGCCTCCAATATATGATGATTATATTGATTGTGGTATTCTAGTTCCACCTGTTTACAATGATGAATATGATATTTTCAGTCCACCTACTATTGAGGAAAAAATTAATTATGATTACAATATGCCTCCTATATTTAATGATTATGGTGATGAGAATAATAATGATAGCTATTTTGTTGAATTTTCTCCCACTACTATTAATAAGAATGACTATGTTTATGTGGAGAGTATTAATTCTTTTATGCAGGTGGCTCATGATAAGCATGTTTTATGTGATAGTTATATTGTTAATTCTATCCATGATGCTAATGAAAGTTATTATTAGAGAGGGAAACATTGTTTTATGCATCTCAACAATATTAAGTTTCCCCTCTTTATATTGAAATTTTTGATGTTGCACTTATTTTGTGTTCCTATGCTAGTCACTTTGTGCTTTATTGACTTGTTCTTTTACAAGATTATTTTTCATAGGATGTGGGGTAGACTTAAATTTGTTTTACATTTTCTTCTTGATGCTCTCTTTTGCTTCAATTCATATTTCTCATGTGAGCATCTTCTCAAATTATCATGCCTAACTAAAAGGCTTTAAAGAAAATTACTTCTTGGGAGATAACCCATGTTTTTATTTTTGCATTGTTTTTGTCTGTTTTCTTTTAGTCAAGGGGTTGTATACTTATGTAGCAAATCCTTTGTATCTTTATTTTCATGTAATAGTTGAGCGAACTAAAGCCTCTAGTGGAAAGTTGAGACTACATTTCGGATTTCTGCGCAGGAAACAGATTTCTGCTGTCCACTGTTAAAATCGTATAAAATCACCGAAAATTCAAAATGACCTGAGTTTTTTTGTGCGTAATTCTGGGTTATATAAGCAACTCTTATTAATTGAACACTTTTTGATTTGAGCAATAGAGGATTTTCGAAAAACAACCATCTTTACCTGTTGTTCTATTTTGACAGATTTCTGCCAATAATTGCATTTGCATCTTAATCTCTTTATTTTGGTGTTCTTTGGAGAAAAAGAGTTTTAAAAGAAGTTGTGACAGTATCTAATGTGTTTATGAGTGTTAGGCTTGTGTTGAAACTGAACCATGTGAATTTATTATTTTGATTTGCACTAACGTTGGTAATGAAGATTGTGAGAAGTTTGGTGTGAAGGAAGTTTTCAAGGGTCAAGAGAAGAGGATGATATGATGTGATCAAGAAGAGTGAAAAGCCTAAGCTTGGGGATGCCCCGGTGGTACATCCCAGAAAATTCCAACAAGACTCAACCGTCTAAGCTTGCATCGACAAATTATCATGTCGCTTCTAATGAAACTATATTTTTATTTGGTCACATTTTATGTGCTTTACTTGGAGAGTCTTTTTTTTCAGTTTGTTTTTATTTTTGAAATAAGCTTGGTTGGACCCCAGCATTCTTTTATTGGAGAGTGACACGCTTCGTTTTTCATGGGAATACTTTGTATTCTTAATCTTTGTCTGGCTGCTGCATTTATTTAACTCATGTTTTGCATGCATATCTTATCTAAGAGATGTTAGTTTTAGTAGTATTATGTGATTTCTCTCATGTTTTATTGCTGTATCATGAAGATTATTTTCGTTAAAACATATTTTGTATGGTGCTTGTTGGGAAAAGAAACTGCTGCTTGAAGTTGATTTTTTAATGGTGCAAGTAGAAGCTTGTATAGACTGTGGCTAGAACTTTTTCATATCATGCTAGATGTTATCTTAGTTTTAAAGCCTTGTGGTTATTGAGTAGAATGATTGGCCTCAAATATCTGAGAGTGTTTAATGTGCCATTGAAAGATTCATGAGTTGTTCTTGTCATAGTAAATCATAAATTTATGATATTCTCTTTTGAATGTTTTATTTGGTTGACTTGACGCATGCTCACACCATGTTTATGACTATGAACCAGTCACTAAATAGCCTCTATGATCATTTAGTTTTTGAACTTGTGGTACCACTTATGCTTTGATTAATGATGTTTATGTTGCTATGCATGATTATGGCTCTTATGCTCTCTTGATTTGTCGCTCCCAGTCTTTTGCTAGCCTCCACCTGTACTGAGTATGGAATTCTACTCGTGCATCCAACTCCCTAAAACCAAGTTTTCCTATTGTGTCCACCATACTTACCTACATGTGGTATTTAACTGCCACTCCAAGTAAATTGATCATGTGTTACCTTTAAAACCTTCAAAATTACTCCTGCTTTGTGTTCCTGTTTTTGCTCATGAGGACGTAAATAGAGAATCTTTATCTCACTTTTTAATTGGATTTCACACCCTGGACTAGTGGCTTCATCCTCTTATCCAATTGATAGAAGAGCTGGCAGCGGGGTGCCCAGCCCGAAATTAATACAAAAAAAATCTCTTCACTATTTTTGCCCCTGATTTATCAGTCAAAGCATAATTGTGTAAACAAAAGAGAAACAGGGATGACCTTCTATACCAGTTGTGTCCTTCATATGGGAGACGCTCTTGTGAAATCTAGTTGGTTTGCGACGTACTGTATTTTGTGTTTACCATTTGTTGACATTAGCATACGTCTCCCAAAATATAGACACTCAGTGTCAAACTTTTAATACCTCTGTTTAATAAAATAAAAAGCTCTAGCACATGAGTGATCCCTGCTTCCCTCTGCGAAGGGCCTTTCTTTTTCTTTTATGTTGAGTCTCCATCTTCTAACTTTATGCACAGTTGATAGAGCATTTTTGCCATTCTGAGTTTTATGTGCATTTGTCCCAGAAACTTTATTAATTGATTCATGATGTGTTATTGCTTATTCTCAAATTATTTGTTCTAGTCTTCCTCATGAACTTTGAAGGTGTTCTTACATTTATGTTTTTCCCCACTCTTAAGGACTAGCGATATACCACTTTTCCATGATTTCTCTATACTTGGAACAAACATATATCTTTCTTTGCATTGTTATTCATGATCTTTTATTTGAGATACTTCTCATGATGCAAAGTTATTGCTATGATTTATTATTAAAGTTCTATTTATCATGTTTGTGTTAAAGTTCTATGCTCTCAGCTTACATATGCTTTTACATTTTTATGATCAAGATTATGTGGTAGCATGTCACCCCAGAAATTATTTTGTTTATTGTTTACCTACTCGAGGACGAGTAGGAACTAAGCTTGGGGATGCTTGATACGTCTCCAACGTATCTATAATTTCTGATGTTCCATGATGATATTATACCAATTGCTATATGTTTTCTCCCTTCTTTATGTCATTTTTATCGATTTTCCGGGACTAACCTATTGACAAGATGCCAAGTGCCAGTTCCCCGTTTTCTGCTATTTTTTATTTCAGAAAATTTGTTCTGGAAATATTCTCGGAATTGGAAAATTCGAAGCCCAGAAGTCCTATTTTCCCCGGAGGCTTCCAGAAGTCCCGAAGAGCCCCGGAGGGGGGCCACAGGGTGGCCACACGATAGGGTGGCACGGGTCCCCCCTAGTGGCGCCACCTGGTGGTGTGGCCCCCCTGGCCACCCTCCTGCATCGCCCTTTCGCCTATATATACTCCCCCGAGGGAAAACGCTAAAAGAATCGACCTTTTCCACAAATACATCCGTAGCTCCGCCGTTGCCGCCGACAAGTTTCGGGGGGATAGATCTCTGTTCTGGCACCCTGCCGGGGCGGGGAAGTGCCCGCGGAAGCCATCTCCATCAACTCCACCGCCATCTCCATCGCGGTTGCTGTCTCCTATGATGAGGATGGAGTAGTTCTCCCTCGAGGCTGTGGGCTCTACCGGTAGCTATGTGGTTCATCTCTATCTCCCATGGTGTGATCTATATGTGATCGTAAGCTTTGTAATCTAATTGAATAAGTAGATGTTACTCTTCATCTTGTGCTACTCAAGTGTTTTATTAATATTAACTTTGGAGTCACCTTGTCCCGTGGTGTGAAGGTGACAATGTGCACATCGTGTGTGTCTCCTCTATGAATTGTGGTGTTTGTCTAGTACCTTCTAGGGCGCTCATAGTGATAGCGTGGGCTTAACTACACATGGGAATGCTTACTTTAAGGAATGCTCTTTGCAGCCCTATGCAATGATTAGTGTTTGTTATCCAACCGGAGAGGGTTACGAATAGCATAGTGAAGAGAAGATATTTAGTTATTCAATTATGTGATCATTGTTGAGAGTGTCCACTAGTGAAAGTAGATCCCTAGGCCTTGTTTCCAAGCATTGAAACACCGTTTTCTTCCTGTTCTGCTACATGTTTGCTTGCTGCCATATTTATTTCAGATTGCTATTATTACTTACAACCATCCATATTACTCGCATTTCACTATCGCTTCGCCGAACTAGTGCACCTATATACCTGACAAGTATATTGGGTGTGTTGGGGACACAAGAGACTTCTTGTATCTTAATTGCAGGGTTGCTTGAGAGGGATATATTTGACATCTACCTCCCTGAGTTCGATAAACCTTGGGTGATCCACTTAAGCGAAACTTGTTGCTGTTCTACAAACCTCTGCACTTGGGGGCCCAACACTGTCTACAAGAATAGAAGCGTGCGTAGACATCAATCCACCAATATTGCCTTGTTGCGAATGACGATACCATCTTTGTATTGCTTGTTCTTGAACACCCATTTGGTGCCAATAACATTCTTGCAATCCTTGGGTCTTGGCACTAACTTCCAAACTTTGTTGCGCTTGAAGTTATTGAGTTCATCATGCATGGATTCAAGCCAATCTTGATCTTCGAGAGCTTCATAAACCTTCTTGGGTTCAATGAAAGAGACAAAAGCATGAGCCTTGCTAAAATCCGCCAATTGCTTCCTAGTGACAACCCTTCCACGAACTTGCCCAAGTATCTTGTCCTCCGTGTGACCCGCTCGTTCAAGATTCTCTAGCCTTCTCTTTGCTCTACGAGCTAGTATCTCCTCCAAAGATTCTTTGGATATTTCTTGAGAATCACCTTCTTCATCGGAGACATGTCCATCTTCATCTTGGCCTTGATCATTAGTGGGTGAAGGATCACCACAAGGTTGAGATCTCTCAACAATGATGGTACTTTGATCATGACTTTGATGAGAAGCTTGGCCTTGATTATTATCTTGGCCTTTATTACTTGCTTGACATTGATCATTAGCTTGAGGGCTTGGTGCATCTTGTTGGGTAGCTTGTGTATCAATGGGTGTAGACAATGGCTCCACTTGAGTGGGGCATAGTCCTTCTCCCTCCGTCATCCGGTAACCATCATTGGGAATTATTTCACCAATACCCATTCTTCTTATGACGATGGGAGGAATTGCATCTCCTACAACACCATGATCTATACGCCCCCCTTGGGAGCCGTTATCCTCATCAAACACCACGTCTATAGCTTCTTCAACTTGTCCGATGGACTTGTTGTAGACTCTATAGGCGTGAGAGTTTGTGGCATAGCCAACAAAAATACCCTCATAAGATTTGGTCTCAAATTTTGACAAAAGTTTACCTTTCTTGCGAATGAAGCACTTGCAACCAAAGACCTTGAAGTAAGATACGTCCGGTTTCTTGCCCGTGAGAATCTCATAGGGATTCTTGTTCAATATCTTGCGGAGATATAAATGGTTGGTAGCATGAAAAGCGATGGAGACGGCTTCGGTCCAAAAGTTATAAGGAGAAGAGAACTCCGCAATCATTATCCTAGCCGCATCCATCAAAGTCTGATTCTTTCTTTCTGCAACACCATTTTGTTGAGGGGTATATGGAGTGGAGAATTCATGAGCAATGCCATCTTCACTAAGAAAACCCTCAACGGTATAGTTCTTGAACTCTGAGCCATTATCACTCCGGATGGCCAATATGAAAGCATTGTGTTGGCACTCCACTAGAGTGATAAACTCTATGACTCTATTTTGAGTCTCACTCTTCGTCTTGAAGAAATACACCCAACAATATCTTGAATAATCATCCACAGTCACCAAGCAATACTTCTTTCCTCCGAGACTATCATAAGATAGTGGACCAAAGAGATCTAAGTGAATGAGATCGAGAATTCCTGTGGTGGAGATATTAGTCTTGGTTGGGTGAAGTTCTCCATTTTGCTTTCCAAAGGCGCAAGAACTACACACACGATCTTTAGCAAACTTAGCCTTGGTTAGTCCTAGAACATGACTGCCAGTTTGAAGGTCATGCAACATTCTCATATTGGTGTGGGCTAACCGCTGATGCCAAAGCCACCCCACATCAACTTTAGCCATTTGGCATGTCGCGACACACGTGTCTCCTTTAGAGAAGTCAACTACATACATGTCGTTCTCGAAAAACCCAACGAAGGCTACTTTAAGAGTTGTTTGCCAAGTGACAATCACATTCTCTTTATTAAAGAAAGAGGTAAAACCACAATTTGCAAGTTGAAGAACGGACATCAAGTTATAACCAAGGGACTCAACAAGGAGAACATTCTCAATTGATAAATCATTTGAGATAGCCACCTTGCCTCGTCCCAATACCGTAAGTGTCGGGGGGTTGGGATGCTTTGGATGCCAACATGGCATCATATCGCTTCCTGGTACAGTCTATGACTGGGTTTTTCGAAGGTTGTGAGTTCCAGCACATACACCGAGCAGAGAACGAAGCGGCAGATGAGTTATCCAAGCTGGGATCTTCTCGGCAATCCATCCCGGCGGGAATCGCCTTGGAACATTTGAGGAAGCCATCCATCAAACCTTCTCCCAGCTCGGAGTCTATATTTGTTCCTTCTCTGCCAAACGAGGAATCTGACCCAATGGAAATTGACTGGGAGAGTGCTGCAGGAAACCCGGGGACTGCCGTTCCCTACTCGGGGACTGCCGTTCCCTACTCGGGGACTGCCGCTCCTTACTCGGGGACTGCCGTTCCCTACTCGGGGACTGCCGTTCCCTACTCGGGGACTGCCGTTCCCTACCCGGGGACTGCCGCTCCATACCCGGGGACTGCCATTCCTCACCCGGGGACTGCCATTCCTTACTCGGGGACTGCCGCCCTCAACCCGGAGGCTGTTGCATTCATTGAAGAAGTTCTCGCCAATCGATCTGGATTACAGAGAAGCGCTCCTACTCCTCCTGAGCCACCACAAGAGCCTGTCCCAATGGAACTGGACGAACCAGTGTTTCCCGCACGGGAGAGACCGAGTTGGGCTATGCCCATATTATCCTTTCTAAGGGACGGCACTCTACCGGAAGATGAGGTGACGGCAAGGCAGATTCAGAGAAGATCCAAGGGCTACACTATTGTCCGAGATGTGCTGCACAAGAGAAGTGCCACTGGCGTGCTGCAACGCTGCGTGGATCCAGCAGAAGGAGAAGAAATCCTGATAGAGATACACCAGGGAGAATGCGGGCACCACGCCTCTTCTCGGGCGCTGGTCCAGAAAGCCTTCCGGCATGGATTCTATTGGCTCACAGCACTACAGCAAGCTGAGGATACCGTGAGGAAATGCACAGGTTGCCAGATGTTCGCAAGTAAGATTCACATGCCCGCTTCCGAGTTGAAAACAATTCCTATCACCTGGCCGTTTGCTGTTTGGTGTTTGGATATGGTTGGGCCTTTCCAGACGGCTAGAGGCAACATGACTCACATCCTGGTTATGGTGGACAAGTTCACCAAGTGGATTGAAGTGAAACCTATTCGGAAGTGTGACGGGGCCACAGCTGTGAAATTCGTGAAGGATATAATCCTGAGATATGGCTACCCGCACAGTATCATCACCGACAACGGCACGAACTTTGCTGAGGGAGCAATGGTGCGATTCTGCAGAGATAAGCATATCCGACTAGACGTTGCGTCAGTCGCGCACCCTGCTTCCAATGGGCAAGTTGAAAGAGCAAATGGCATGGTACTGGCAGGTATAAAGCCAAGGCTGATGGAACCACTGCTGAAAACACCTGGGTGTTGGTTAGACGAGTTGCCAGCGGTGTTGTGGAGTCTAAGGACTACCCCTAACCGATCAACCGGCTACACGCCATTCTTCTTGGTATACGGGGCTGAGGCCGTGCTGCCAGTAGACTTAGAGCATGACTCCCCCCGAGTAGCCCTCTACACTGAGGTGGAGGCGAGAGAAGCTCGAGAAAACGACGTTGACCTGCTTGAAGAAGCAAGAGAGCTGACTCTGTCACGTTCGGCTATCTACCAGCAAAACCTGCGGCGTTATCATAGCCGAAAGGTGAACCCAAGGGTTTTCCGAGAAGGAGACATGGTTCTTAGGCTTGTGCAGCGCACCGCCGGGATGCACAAGTTGTCTCCTCCATGGGAAGGGCCTTTCATTGTGAGCAAAGCGCTGCACAACGATGCTTACTATCTTGTAGATGTGCGTCCACCACAGGCGAACAGGGCAGACAAATCTGGAGAGGAAACCAAGCGCCCTTGGAATGTAGCTCTACTCCGTCGTTTTCATTCGTAAGCAAAGATGTGTATGTACCCTCTTATCCGAGTTGAAATTCTACTCCGCAATCTGAAACTGTTCTCGGGGACTGCCCTCGTCCAAAATTGCTCTAAGTGTTTTTACTCGATTTTATTATTTGTCTATTCGGTTGCTTCACTTCTGAACTCATACGCGTACTGAGTACTGTGTCTAAACCTATATGCCAACTCTTCGACTCTGCTGTTGTCCGAAACCCGGCTTCATGGCAAGCAAGAGAACAAGCAAAAGGTCAATGAGCACAAGAAAATCGCTAAGGAAGAAAAAGTGCAGGAACCGAGTAGAGTGTCTGTTATTTCTGTTCTCTGTATTGTCTTTTCGGCTAGGTGGTGGGCTGCGTTATTATGATGGTTTCTAAGCGGCTAAGTATTTGCAGCCCTACTCTTGGACTCTTGTGACTCGAATACCAAAAAAGCAATAAGTTGCAGGTAGAGCTGAGATGAAAGGAGAGGGTGAATAAGAAACGCAACTCGGGGACTCGCATGGAAACGCAACCCGGCATTGAGCCAGGGCTGCCCAAAATGACTAAATCAAAGATAACAAGTGGAAATAAAATTGAGTAGCAAGAGAAAAACATAAATAAGTCTGGTACATATGCTCCCGGCATCCCGGGGATCTGATAGGTGTTCGAGTAAAAAGTGTGCAGGTAAAATCATGTGGAGGAGGTATCGTTGCCGGCGCTGGCCTTGGCTGCTGCATCTTCTGTGGTGGCCTTGGTTGCTTCTGCTTCCGAGTCGGCGGCAGCTGCCTTCGCGGTTTCTTCCTCAGTGTTGGTGTTGGTCGCATCCGGGAGGACGGTGACGGCTTGCTCCATCTCGACGTCGTGCTCGGGAGCCACCGGATCTGAAGCTTGGCCTTGGGGGCGCACCGTGTCGTCGAGAGCGGCTCCTGATGAGGTGCCGAATCCGAGTGCGGCGGTGTCGACGTGCTCGGCCTCCTCATCGCTACTCGCGACGATCGTGGCCTTCCCCTTGCCTCTAGGCGTATCGAAGAAGCCCTCCAAGTCGGACTCTGTATCTTCATCCGCTTCCTCGCCCTCCTCCACTTCGGTGTCGGGCTCGGGGAGGCCGTCGATGAAGACGTCCGTCTCAGCGCACTCCGCGACCTCGTACGCAATCAGCTTGCGTGAGGCCGCGCAGCTAGGATCCATCTCCCACCTGGAGTTATCGCGTTTCCCGCGGATGATCTCCATGTTGAGATTCTCGTACCAAGAAGCGACGCAGAGTAGCATCAGGTCGGCGCCTGCCCGAGCTGCAGAGGCGCGCCATTTCTTCAACTCGGCCTTCACACCGCGCAGTTTCACAGCAAGGCCACCAATCGTCCTCGGCGCGGAATCCTCAGGCCAGAACAGTTTGTGGAGCTCGAAGCCGACGCGCACCAAGTCGGTGCCCACACCAGCTAGGCGCTCGAAGTGCCCTTTCATCACCACCAAGCTGTCCTCGATCTCGGCTCTAGTGTCCGAGGCCTCGCCCTTCTCAAGGCGAGCTGCTCGGGCTTTGGCTAAAGCTGGCGCGCAAGCAGACACGAGATCAGGGAAGATGTCTGCACATATGCAAGGGAGAAATTCAGACACGGGAACCAAGAAGAGGCAGAACCGAGAAGAAAAGATGGAGAGAAAAGGAGACTTACTGTGAAGCTCGTGGCGCAGCTGCTGCAGCTGGATTCTCCAGGCCTCCTCATTGGAAATGTGCTTCTCCTCGAGCAAGCGGAGTCCGTCCAACTGAGTAAAGTACCTAGCATTGGACTTTTTCAGTGTTTCGCACTCCTGCTCGAGGGCTTTGATCTTGGCCTTGAAAGTTATCTCAGCCTTGTGTAACATCCCAAGTATGAAAACCTACCAATTAGAATGTTTGATTTCTTGTTATTAAAGTTTTGCATCATGTCATCATATTGTTTCCATGTTGTTTGCATTTGTTTCTTATTTGTTGCATTTGTTTTCCACTGTTTTCACAACTCAAATTCAAACTTTATTCAAACAATGTTTTCATACTTGTTCTGTTACAACTTTTGAAATAAGAATAACAAGTGAAAACAACCAAATTGTTTCATTTTATTTCATATTGGATCACTTATTAAATTGTTGCTTAATTGAATCAATCACTTTAATCAATTAATTCCAAATCACTCCCAAACTCAAACCATGTCTCCAAATCATTAAACTTTTGAATCCATGAAGTTCACCACTAATTGGAATTCCTTAAATCATTCTAAACCCTAGGGGAAACCCTATTGAAAATGCCTTTATTTTCTAATATTAATTAATATTGGGAATTTCAAATCAATTTGGTTCAATTTTTTAAACAGCAAGCAAACATTAAGATTTTGAAAACAAAAGCTACCAAATGTTTGCTTTTCACCTAAGGAATTTATCCTATTTTTTTCCAAATTTTTCTATAAACAAAAACCTATGTTTTTCTTCCAAAAACAAAACTACAAAAAAAAAACAGAAAAAGGAAAAAAAAGAGAGGAGAAAACAGCCGCGCGCGCAGCAGCTATCTAGCCCAAGCCCACCTAAACTAACGCGCGCGCAGCCCAGCCCGCCTACCGCGTCACTTACCGCTTCAATCTTCGTGCTGATCATCTGTTTCCCGTACGGCTGCAATCGCAGCGGTGCCACCGCGGCAGTGCGGCGACGCCGACGGGATCCACCTCGACGGCCGCGCCTATAAGTACCTAGGGCACCCCGCACCTAACCCTAGCCCCTAGGTATCCTGTCCCATCGCCCGCCGCCGCCAATCGCTCCTTCCCCGACGCGTTTCCTCCTCTGCTCCACCTCGCCGGAATCCAATCGTCTGAAACCCTGCTCGCCGCCGACGCCATGGTGAGCTAGCCACCTGCCTATCTACTGGAATCGAACGGCCTCGTCTTCCTCTACGTCTTGGACACCGAAGCTCGCCTGGAGTACATCTGCATCGACGGCGCCGTCCTCGACTCCGCCACGGCCGCAGTCGTCACCCTCCGTCAGCAGATCGCCGCCGAGCCTCTGCTCGACCACGCACGGTGGTGAGCTCACCTTCTCCTCCTCTCTCTCCCTCCGTTGCATCCAGCACACGCTGCGCCACCAGATCGAGCACCCCATCGCTTCCAGCACACGCACAGCGCCACCGCTCGCCGCCGGCAGCGATACCTGACGAAAGTTCAGAGTTGCGCTTCAGTTAAATTCAGTTAACTCGTGGATCTGAACGTTATCCTCTTTGCATCACCTATACTGACAAGCACACGAAAGCAGCGCACTGGTTCAGTGCACCGTGCGTTAGCAGCAGGTCCTGGGATCGAGCCCTCGCGCTGCGGGATTTAATCCCACCTTTTTGCAACCCGTGGCTGACAGGCAGGGCCCACCTGTCTGTCACCCTGGCTGCCACGCCAGCGCACAGCACGCCACGCTGGCCCCAGGCCCACGCACAGTGGCTGTGGTTAGGTTGCTGCGCTGTAACAAATGTTTCCAACCCATTTCTGTTTTAAAACCAAATTCTTTTAAATAACAGATTTGAATATAAACTTCAAAATTCAACATCTTTTGTTCTGTAATTCCAATTACTGCAAACTTTATATGAATTCTGATCCAAATTTCCTAATCTTTCCAAATAACCTATTTGTGTTCTGTTTTGAGTTTTCAAAATACTTTTAAAATTCAAATTTGAATAATTCAAATGCAATTTGCAATAAATCATAAATAATTCATACTAATTCCAAACAATGCAAATAAAATATGTTTTTCATACCATTTTGAATAACCTATTCAAAAATAATTTTTGTTTCCTGGTTTGAATAATTTAAGTTGCCTAAATAATTTAATACTTGTTTAATCCAATTAAAATTGCTAAAATCATAACTTGCTTAATATAAAATATTTTTTAACATGTAAAATATGTTTTCAAACCATAAAAGCATAACCTTTTCACATATGAACTTCACCTAATGTTCTGAACAAATAAAAAAATTCAAATAAGTTCATGTTTGAATTAAATCCACTTAATTCTTGTTTAACCTTGTTTAACTCATAAATAATTTATTTGAAATCCTTTTTCAACAAGTGAAACATGTAATCCACCTAAAATTTGGTGTTCTTTTCAAATATAAACTTGGTTATCTATTTTGAACAATTTAACTTGATGAAAACAACAAATGCTTGTGTGACACCTTTAAGTAACCAAAATTTCCTAAATTAATAAATGAATTTCTAAACTTGTTAAACCTTATTTCCATTTGGTTCTATTGTTGTTATTTTGTTGTTTTCCTCATCCATGCATCATGCTAATACACCTACACAAGTTGGTTAGTTGTAAAACAATTAATTCAACCATAATTCATGGGCTTTTCATATGCAATCCAATTGCATGTGGGTCCATTTAATCATGTTGTTATCTTGTCAACTAGTTTATTTCTATGCATCAATTAAATTGACATGCATCATCCCATTGTTTGTGCACTATGCCATGTTATTGATTGTTTATCTTTCTGCATTGTTTGTTTGCTTCTTCTCGGATAAACGACGACGTTGAGACCGACGATCCTTACGACACCCCTTCTAAGGATTTTAGCTCAGTGCCAGGCTACTGGGTTTGCAGGCAAGTTATCACTCACATGAACCACTGTGTTCCTTTCAACATTGGTTACCGATACTTTCCGTTGTTCTTTTCTGCTAGCCTTAGTAGTAGTTGTTCTGTTACGAACCTATCACATGAATCCCTTAAACCCTGATATTGCCTCATCTCCCTTCCTACAACCCATTGTTTGAGCCAGTGTCTTACTAGCATGCTTAGGTTGTTTTTGCTCGAGTCTGTTCCCGTTACTTTCTGTTACTACTTCATTATGTCCTGGGGGCTCGATGTTTAATCAATCAATCATGCTAATGTTACTATTAATAATAAATTTGATGATAAGGCACCGGCAGGAGGCCCTTTGTGGTTTTGAGGCCTGCTAGTGTCGACCCTAATAGGAAAAGGGTCTTGTCTACTGATCCATGATGAGCGCACTAACCGCATGTGGGAAGCGAGTATGGGCGCCCCCCTCAATTTGACTCGATTCGCATCTCGTCCAAATCGCCTCATTAGTTCGGGTTTTCCATTTGCTGCATGCATGATCTTGCGAGCCCTTGGTACCCGGGTGGAACTTTCGTAGTCGGCATATAGGGGGACACGGTCTTAGAGTGCTATGAGGGTCCATTTTCTTCTGGGCTCGATTAGCCGTGCGCCCAAGGTTCTTTGGGCTTGATGCGAAGAAGAGTTGAGTTGTGTTGAGTGCCCCGCTTGGTGGAAGGGCCTTTCCATCTGGCGGGTTATTCATGCGTGTACGGCCAAATTGGTGCAACCCTGCAGGGATAATCTTCTCGAGAAGCCGTGTTTTCCGCGGTTATGGATTACTTGGTGAAAGTACTGGCTAACAAGTACTCAGGACAACTTAAACTAATGATTCACAATCTCACCCAATGATTAACAACTTGACTAGTAATAGGCTTATTGACACAATAATCTGAACCATCATTATATCAACTGTGTGAGTTATCCTCGGATTGCTTCTTTGGATAAGGGGCGAGATCCAGGATGGGTTTGTTTGAAGTTATCTTTCAGTTGGTTACAATCCTCGATCTCATCTCCTTTCTGTTAGCCGGAAGTGGTAGAATCTCTGTAGTTGGTTAGTGCAGCCAGTTGCCGCATCTTTATATCCCCTTCCTTTCCGTTGAACCCAAAGCATCTGTGCTTGGTGTTGACGGGTTACACCTTGGTGAACTGTGAGTCTTGCTTGCCAGTACGTTGGTGTACTGACCCCTTTGGGGCTGTGGTTTACGCAGACGACGTTTCCGAGGATCTACATGGTGGCTACTACGTGGAGTATGACGAGACTGCTGACGAGTAGATAGCGGACCCGGGCAGGATCCGAGACTTCGTGGATGGGCTCCGTCTTTTCGTTTCCGGCCTCTTAGGCCTATTTGGTTCTTGTCTGTACTCAGACATGTTGAATGCTTCCGCTGTATTGTAATGATGTATTGTTGGGGCATGTGCCCTCTGAATGATTGTATTTGCTATCTCTGCTCTAATGAGAGCTATTTGCAACTTATTTCAATCTTTTGTGTCGTAGAGATCTGTTGTGATATCACTTGTTCCAACGCCGTTGACGTACCATGTGTGTATGGTTTGAAGTACGTCAATGGAAGTATCCTGATT
This sequence comes from Alopecurus myosuroides, assembly GCA_028641055.1. Taxonomy (NCBI): domain Eukaryota; kingdom Viridiplantae; phylum Streptophyta; class Magnoliopsida; order Poales; family Poaceae; genus Alopecurus; species Alopecurus myosuroides. The sequence continues at coordinate 486,904,782 of CM054059.1, read as the reverse complement.
TCTACGGGATAGTTTACATCGACGGTGAACAGTAACGGTTGGTTGTCGCACATAAGTGCTGGCCTACCCGTAAGGGGACACGGGAGCCGTTAAGCCCCGTAATCCAACCAAAATACTGTTCAGTTCGTACGGTGAGTATCCTCTAGAAGTCTGGGTGCGACAAATGGTATCAGAGCCTGTCTGCCTGTAGGATCCCTTTTTACTGGTCGCAGTTGAGTCTAGAAACTATTTTGTAACTATATAGGAAAAATGAAACGTGAGAGTAGGAATTCTGTTCTTTTTCTTCTTTCCCCACCCACCCTCCCTTTTCTGGTAAGGAAGTGCAACGTTGTTTTTCCCTTCTCATCTAAACTTTCAAGTTAGGATTTCACGTATCCTGGTTTCTCTAGGATGGTTATATCTACTAGACCATAGGAATGGAGGTGGTTGTGACATGATTTATCATGTTGCCTACTCACGATTGAGAACGGAGGCGTGTAAGCCCCGGAAGCAAATCCTCTATTCCTTAAGCAGTAGATATTGATCCTTTAGAAGCCCGGATGGGTTTTTCCGTAGTACCTCAGGAGTTTTGTTCTCGTTTTCCCCGATGTTGATATCCTGTTCTTCTCAACATCCTTTTCGTCCGTTGAAAATCTTGTTGTTGTTTTCCACTTCAAATCTTCTACCGGCGTCTAATCAAAACTTCCTCGTAAACTCTATTCCAGCTAAAGTGTTGTTTGATACCGGAGCATCACATACTTTTGTGTCAAGGATCTTTTCCACAACATACAACCCAATTCTGGTTCCACTAAGCAATCAAATCACCGTTCACTCTCCGGAATCTCAAGTGTTGACTTCCAACATAAGTAAGAACAATCCAATTCTAATGGGAGGCCACATATTCCTCGTTACTCTCATGTTGATGATTCTGACATTGATGATTATTCTTGGTGTTGCATTGATGTCAATAACTCTGTTCCACCTTTATTACAGATAATCTACTCTCCAAATGAATCAAATTCTTTTCAGCTATACACCATCCATACAATACCTATACCTCTCCCTTTACTTCAAAATGTTCCGGTGGTTTCCAAATTCCCTGACGTCTACCCAAGAAGTTTCCGGACCTTTTCTTTTCTCAGTAGGAATCTCGGGGCGCGATTCCTTCAAGGGGGGGCGTTTTGTAACATCCCAAGTATGAAAACCTACCAATTAGAATGTTTGATTTCTTGTTATTAAAGTTTTGCATCATGTCATCATATTGTTTCCATGTTGTTTGCATTTGTTTCTTATTTGTTGCATTTGTTTTCCACTGTTTTCACAACTCAAATTCAAACTTTATTCAAACAATGTTTTCATACTTGTTCTGTTACAACTTTTGAAATAAGAATAACAAGTGAAAACAACCAAATTGTTCCATTTTATTTCATATTGGATCACTTATTAAATTGTTGCTTAATTGAATCAATCACTTTAATCAATTAATTCCAAATCACTCCCAAACTCAAACCATGTCTCCAAATCATTAAACTTTTGAATCCATGAAGTTCACCACTAATTGGAATTCCTTAAATCATTCTAAACCCTAGGGGAAACCCTATTGAAAATGCCTTTGTTTTCTAATATTAATTAATATTGGGAATTTCAAATCAATTTGGTTCAATTTTTTAAACAGCAAGCAAACATTAAGATTTTGAAAACAAAAGCTACCAAATGTTTGCTTTTCACCTAAGGAATTTATCCTATTTTTTTCCAAATTTTTCTATAAACAAAAACCTATGTTTTTCTTCCAAAAACAAAACTACAAAAAAAAAACAGAAAAAGGAAAAAAAAAAAGGAGAAAACAGCCGCGCGCGCAGCAGCTATCTAGCCCAAGCCCACCTAAACTAACGCGCGCGCAGCCCAGCCCGCCTACCGCGTCACTTACCGCTTCAATCTTCGTGCTGATCATCTGTTTCCCGTACGGCTGCAATCGCAGCGGTGCCACCGCGGCAGTGCGGCGACGCCGACGGGATCCACCTCGACGGCCGCGCCTATAAGTACCTAGGGCACCCCGCACCTAACCCTAGCCCCTAGGTATCCTGTCCCATCGCCCGCCGCCGCCAATCGCTCCTTCCCCGACGCGTTTCCTCCTCTGCTCCACCTCGCCGGAATCCAATCGTCTGAAACCCTGCTCGCCGCCGACGCCATGGTGAGCTAGCCACCTGCCTATCTACTGGAATCGAACGGCCTCGTCTTCCTCTACGTCTTGGACACCGAAGCTCGCCTGGAGTACATCTGCATCGACGGCGCCGTCCTCGACTCCGCCACGGCCGCAGTCGTCACCCTCCGTCAGCAGATCGCCGCCGAGCCTCTGCTCGACCACGCACGGTGGTGAGCTCACCTTCTCCTCCTCTCTCTCCCTCCGTTGCATCCAGCACACGCTGCGCCACCAGATCGAGCACCCCATCGCTTCCAGCACACGCACAGCGCCACCGCTCGCCGCCGGCAGCGATACCTGACGAAAGTTCAGAGTTGCGCTTCAGTTAAATTCAGTTAACTCGTGGATCTGAACGTTATCCTCTTTGCATCACCTATACTGACAAGCACACGAAAGCAGCGCACTGGTTCAGTGCACCGTGCGTTAGCAGCAGGTCCTGGGATCGAGCCCTCGCGCTGCGGGATTTAATCCCACCTTTTTGCAACCCGTGGCTGACAGGCAGGGCCCACCTGTCTGTCACCCTGGCTGCCACGCCAGCGCACAGCACGCCACGCTGGCCCCAGGCCCACGCACAGTGGCTGTGGTTAGGTTGCTGCGCTGTAACAAATGTTTCCAACCCATTTCTGTTTTAAAACCAAATTCTTTTAAATAACAGATTTGAATATAAACTTCAAAATTCAACATCTTTTGTTCTGTAATTCCAATTACTGCAAACTTTATATGAATTCTGATCCAAATTTCCTAATCTTTCCAAATAACCTATTTGTGTTCTGTTTTGAGTTTTCAAAATACTTTTAAAATTCAAATTTGAATAATTCAAATGCAATTTGCAATAAATCATAAATAATTCATACTAATTCCAAACAATGCAAATAAAATATGTTTTTCATACCATTTTGAATAACCTATTCAAAAATAATTTTTGTTTCCTGGTTTGAATAATTTAAGTTGCCTAAATAATTTAATACTTGTTTAATCCAATTAAAATTGCTAAAATCATAACTTGCTTAATATAAAATATTTTTTAACATGTAAAATATGTTTTCAAACCATAAAAGCATAACCTTTTCACATATGAACTTCACCTAATGTTCTGAACAAATAAAAAAATTCAAATAAGTTCATGTTTGAATTAAATCCACTTAATTCTTGTTTAACCTTGTTTAACTCATAAATAATTTATTTGAAATCCTTTTTCAACAAGTGAAACATGTAATCCACCTAAAATTTGGTGTTCTTTTCAAATATAAACTTGGTTATCTATTTTGAACAATTTAACTTGATGAAAACAACAAATGCTTGTGTGACACCTTTAAGTAACCAAAATTTCCTAAATTAATAAATGAATTTCTAAACTTGTTAAACCTTATTTCCATTTGGTTCTATTGTTGTTATTTTGTTGTTTTCCTCATCCATGCATCATGCTAATACACCTACACAAGTTGGTTAGTTGTAAAACAATTAATTCAACCATAATTCATGGGCTTTTCATATGCAATCCAATTGCATGTGGGTCCATTTAATCATGTTGTTATCTTGTCAACTAGTTTATTTCTATGCATCAATTAAATTGACATGCATCATCCCATTGTTTGTGCACTATGCCATGTTATTGATTGTTTATCTTTCTGCATTGTTTGTTTGCTTCTTCTCGGATAAACGACGACGTTGAGACCGACGATCCTTACGACACCCCTTCTAAGGATTTTAGCTCAGTGCCAGGCTACTGGGTTTGCAGGCAAGTTATCACTCACATGAACCACTGTGTTCCTTTCAACATTGGTTACCGATACTTTCCGTTGTTCTTTTCTGCTAGCCTTAGTAGTAGTTGTTCTGTTACGAACCTATCACATGAATCCCTTAAACCCTGATATTGCCTCATCTCCCTTCCTACAACCCATTGTTTGAGCCAGTGTCTTACTAGCATGCTTAGGTTGTTTTTGCTCGAGTCTGTTCCCGTTACTTTCTGTTACTACTTCATTATGTCCTGGGGGCTCGATGTTTAATCAATCAATCATGCTAATGTTACTATTAATAATAAATTTGATGATAAGGCACCGGCAGGAGGCCCTTTGTGGTTTTGAGGCCTGCTAGTGTCGACCCTAATAGGAAAAGGGTCTTGTCTACTGATCCATGATGAGCGCACTAACCGCATGTGGGAAGCGAGTATGGGCGCCCCCCTCAATTTGACTCGATTCGCATCTCGTCCAAATCGCCTCATTAGTTCGGGTTTTCCATTTGCTGCATGCACGATCTTGCGAGCCCTTGGTACCCGGGTGGAACTTTCGTAGTCGGCATATAGGGGGACACGGTCTTAGAGTGCTATGAGGGTCCATTTTCTTCTGGGCTCGATTAGCCGTGCGCCCAAGGTTCTTTGGGCTTGATGCGAAGAAGAGTTGAGTTGTGTTGAGTGCCCCGCTTGGTGGAAGGGCCTTTCCATCTGGCGGGTTATTCATGCGTGTACGGCCAAATTGGTGCAACCCTGCAGGGATAATCTTCTCGAGAAGCCGTGTTTTCCGCGGTTATGGATTACTTGGTGAAAGTACTGGCTAACAAGTACTCAGGACAACTTAAACTAATGATTCACAATCTCACCCAATGATTAACAACTTGACTAGTAATAGGCTTATTGACACAATAATCTGAACCATCATTATATCAACTGTGTGAGTTATCCTCGGATTGCTTCTTTGGATAAGGGGCGAGATCCAGGATGGGTTTGTTTGAAGTTATCTTTCAGTTGGTTACAATCCTCGATCTCATCTCCTTTCTGTTAGCCGGAAGTGGTAGAATCTCTGTAGTTGGTTAGTGCAGCCAGTTGCCGCATCTTTATATCCCCTTCCTTTCCGTTGAACCCAAAGCATCTGTGCTTGGTGTTGACGGGTTACACCTTGGTGAACTGTGAGTCTTGCTTGCCAGTACGTTGGTGTACTGACCCCTTTGGGGCTGTGGTTTACGCAGACGACGTTTCCGAGGATCTACATGGTGGCTACTACGTGGAGTATGACGAGACTGCTGACGAGTAGATAGCGGACCCGGGCAGGATCCGAGACTTCGTGGATGGGCTCCGTCTTTTCGTTTCCGGCCTCTTAGGCCTATTTGGTTCTTGTCTGTACTCAGACATGTTGAATGCTTCCGCTGTATTGTAATGATGTATTGTTGGGGCATGTGCCCTCTGAATGATTGTATTTGCTATCTCTGCTCTAATGAGAGCTATTTGCAACTTATTTCAATCTTTTGTGTCGTAGAGATCTGTTGTGATATCACTTGTTCCAACGCCGTTGACGTACCATGTGTGTATGGTTTGAAGTACGTCAATGGAAGTATCCTGATTTCTACGGGATAGTTTACATCGACGGTGAACAGTAACGGTTGGTTGTCGCACATAAGTGCTGGCCTACCCGTAAGGGGACGCGGGAGCCGTTAAGCCCCGTAATCCAACCAAAATACTGTTCAGTTCGTACGGTGAGTATCCTCTAGAAGTCTGGGTGCGACAAATGGTATCAGAGCCTGTCTGCCTGTAGGATCCCTTTTTACTGGTCGCAGTTGAGTCTAGAAACTATTTTGTAACTATATAGGAAAAATGAAACGTGAGAGTAGGAATTCTGTTCTTTTTCTTCTTTCCCCACCCACCCTCCCTTTTCTGGTAAGGAAGTGCAACGTTGTTTTTCCCTTCTCATCTAAACTTTCAAGTTAGGATTTCACGTATCCTGGTTTCTCTAGGATGGTTATATCTACTAGACCATAGGAATGGAGGTGGTTGTGACATGATTTATCATGTTGCCTACTCACGATTGAGAACGGAGGCGTGTAAGCCCCGGAAGCAAATCCTCTATTCCTTAAGCAGTAGATATTGATCCTTTAGAAGCCCGGATGGGTTTTTCCGTAGTACCTCAGGAGTTTTGTTCTCGTTTTCCCCGATGTTGATATCCTGTTCTTCTCAACATCCTTTTCGTCCGTTGAAAATCTTGTTGTTGTTTTCCACTTCAAATCTTCTACCGGCGTCTAATCAAAACTTCCTCGTAAACTCTATTCCAGCTAAAGTGTTGTTTGATACCGGAGCATCACATACTTTTGTGTCAAGGATCTTTTCCACAACATACAACCCAATTCTGGTTCCACTAAGCAATCAAATCACCGTTCACTCTCCGGAATCTCAAGTGTTGACTTCCAACATAAGTAAGAACAATCCAATTCTAATGGGAGGCCACATATTCCTCGTTACTCTCATGTTGATGATTCTGACATTGATGATTATTCTTGGTGTTGCATTGATGTCAATAACTCTGTTCCACCTTTATTACAGATAATCTACTCTCCAAATGAATCAAATTCTTTTCAGCTATACACCATCCATACAATACCTATACCTCTCCCTTTACTTCAAAATGTTCCGGTGGTTTCCAAATTCCCTGACGTCTACCCAAGAAGTTTCCGGACCTTTTCTTTTCTCAGTAGGAATCTCGGGGCGCGATTCCTTCAAGGGGGGGCGTTTTGTAACATCCCAAGTATTGAAACCTACCAATTAGAATGTTTGATTTCTTGTTATTAAAGTTTTGCATCATGTCATCATATTGTTTCCATGTTGTTTGCATTTGTTTCTTATTTGTTGCATTTGTTTTCCACTGTTTTCACAACTCAAATTCAAACTTTATTCAAACAATGTTTTCATACTTGTTCTGTTACAACTTTTGAAATAAGAATAACAAGTGAAAACAACCAAATTGTTCCATTTTATTTCATATTGGATCACTTATTAAATTGTTGCTTAATTGAATCAATCACTTTAATCAATTAATTCCAAATCACTCCCAAACTCAAACCATGTCTCCAAATCATTAAACTTTTGAATCCATGAAGTTCACCACTAATTGGAATTCCTTAAATCATTCTAAACCCTAGGGGAAACCCTATTGAAAATGCCTTTGTTTTCTAATATTAATTAATATTGGGAATTTCAAATCAATTTGGTTCAATTTTTTAAACAGCAAGCAAACATTAAGATTTTGAAAACAAAAGCTACCAAATGTTTGCTTTTCACCTAAGGAATTTATCCTATTTTTTTCCAAATTTTTCTATAAACAAAAACCTATGTTTTTCTTCCAAAAACAAAACTACAAAAAAAAAAACAGAAAAAGGAAAAAAAAAAGAAGGAGAAAACAGCCGCGCGCGCAGCAGCTATCTAGCCCAAGCCCACCTAAACTAACGCGCGCGCAGCCCAGCCCGCCTACCGCGTCACTTACCGCTTCAATCTTCGTGCTGATCATCTGTTTCCCGTACGGCTGCAATCGCAGCGGTGCCACCGCGGCAGTGCGGCGACGCCGACGGGATCCACCTCGACGGCCGCGCCTATAAGTACCTAGGGCACCCCGCACCTAACCCTAGCCCCTAGGTATCCTGTCCCATCGCCCGCCGCCGCCAATCGCTCCTTCCCCGACGCGTTTCCTCCTCTGCTCCACCTCGCCGGAATCCAATCGTCTGAAACCCTGCTCGCCGCCGACGCCATGGTGAGCTAGCCACCTGCCTATCTACTGGAATCGAACGGCCTCGTCTTCCTCTACGTCTTGGACACCGAAGCTCGCCTGGAGTACATCTGCATCGACGGCGCCGTCCTCGACTCCGCCACGGCCGCAGTCGTCACCCTCCGTCAGCAGATCGCCGCCGAGCCTCTGCTCGACCACGCACGGTGGTGAGCTCACCTTCTCCTCCTCTCTCTCCCTCCGTTGCATCCAGCACACGCTGCGCCACCAGATCGAGCACCCCATCGCTTCCAGCACACGCACAGCGCCACCGCTCGCCGCCGGCAGCGATACCTGACGAAAGTTCAGAGTTGCGCTTCAGTTAAATTCAGTTAACTCGTGGATCTGAACGTTATCCTCTTTGCATCACCTATACTGACAAGCACACGAAAGCAGCGCACTGGTTCAGTGCACCGTGCGTTAGCAGCAGGTCCTGGGATCGAGCCCTCGCGCTGCGGGATTTAATCCCACCTTTTTGCAACCCGTGGCTGACAGGCAGGGCCCACCTGTCTGTCACCCTGGCTGCCACGCCAGCGCACAGCACGCCACGCTGGCCCCAGGCCCACGCACAGTGGCTGTGGTTAGGTTGCTGCGCTGTAACAAATGTTTCCAACCCATTTCTGTTTTAAAACCAAATTCTTTTAAATAACAGATTTGAATATAAACTTCAAAATTCAACATCTTTTGTTCTGTAATTCCAATTACTGCAAACTTTATATGAATTCTGATCCAAATTTCCTAATCTTTCCAAATAACCTATTTGTGTTCTGTTTTGAGTTTTCAAAATACTTTTAAAATTCAAATTTGAATAATTCAAATGCAATTTGCAATAAATCATAAATAATTCATACTAATTCCAAACAATGCAAATAAAATATGTTTTTCATACCATTTTGAATAACCTATTCAAAAATAATTTTTGTTTCCTGGTTTGAATAATTTAAGTTGCCTAAATAATTTAATACTTGTTTAATCCAATTAAAATTGCTAAAATCATAACTTGCTTAATATAAAATATTTTTTAACATGTAAAATATGTTTTCAAACCATAAAAGCATAACCTTTTCACATATGAACTTCACCTAATGTTCTGAACAAATAAAAAAATTCAAATAAGTTCATGTTTGAATTAAATCCACTTAATTCTTGTTTAACCTTGTTTAACTCATAAATAATTTATTTGAAATCCTTTTTCAACAAGTGAAACATGTAATCCACCTAAAATTTGGTGTTCTTTTCAAATATAAACTTGGTTATCTATTTTGAACAATTTAACTTGATGAAAACAACAAATGCTTGTGTGACACCTTTAAGTAACCAAAATTTCCTAAATTAATAAATGAATTTCTAAACTTGTTAAACCTTATTTCCATTTGGTTCTATTGTTGTTATTTTGTTGTTTTCCTCATCCATGCATCATGCTAATACACCTACACAAGTTGGTTAGTTGTAAAACAATTAATTCAACCATAATTCATGGGCTTTTCATATGCAATCCAATTGCATGTGGGTCCATTTAATCATGTTGTTATCTTGTCAACTAGTTTATTTCTATGCATCAATTAAATTGACATGCATCATCCCATTGTTTGTGCACTATGCCATGTTATTGATTGTTTATCTTTCTGCATTGTTTGTTTGCTTCTTCTCGGATAAACGACGACGTTGAGACCGACGATCCTTACGACACCCCTTCTAAGGATTTTAGCTCAGTGCCAGGCTACTGGGTTTGCAGGCAAGTTATCACTCACATGAACCACTGTGTTCCTTTCAACATTGGTTACCGATACTTTCCGTTGTTCTTTTCTGCTAGCCTTAGTAGTAGTTGTTCTGTTACGAACCTATCACATGAATCCCTTAAACCCTGATATTGCCTCATCTCCCTTCCTACAACCCATTGTTTGAGCCAGTGTCTTACTAGCATGCTTAGGTTGTTTTTGCTCGAGTCTGTTCCCGTTACTTTCTGTTACTACTTCATTATGTCCTGGGGGCTCGATGTTTAATCAATCAATCATGCTAATGTTACTATTAATAATAAATTTGATGATAAGGCACCGGCAGGAGGCCCTTTGTGGTTTTGAGGCCTGCTAGTGTCGACCCTAATAGGAAAAGGGTCTTGTCTACTGATCCATGATGAGCGCACTAACCGCATGTGGGAAGCGAGTATGGGCGCCCCCCTCAATTTGACTCGATTCGCATCTCGTCCAAATCGCCTCATTAGTTCGGGTTTTCCATTTGCTGCATGCATGATCTTGCGAGCCCTTGGTACCCGGGTGGAACTTTCGTAGTCGGCATATAGGGGGACACGGTCTTAGAGTGCTATGAGGGTCCATTTTCTTCTGGGCTCGATTAGCCGTGCGCCCAAGGTTCTTTGGGCTTGATGCGAAGAAGAGTTGAGTTGTGTTGAGTGCCCCGCTTGGTGGAAGGGCCTTTCCATCTGGCGGGTTATTCATGCGTGTACGGCCAAATTGGTGCAACCCTGCAGGGATAATCTTCTCGAGAAGCCGTGTTTTCCGCGGTTATGGATTACTTGGTGAAAGTACTGGCTAACAAGTACTCAGGACAACTTAAACTAATGATTCACAATCTCACCCAATGATTAACAACTTGACTAGTAATAGGCTTATTGACACAATAATCTGAACCATCATTATATCAACTGTGTGAGTTATCCTCGGATTGCTTCTTTGGATAAGGGGCGAGATCCAGGATGGGTTTGTTTGAAGTTATCTTTCAGTTGGTTACAATCCTCGATCTCATCTCCTTTCTGTTAGCCGGAAGTGGTAGAATCTCTGTAGTTGGTTAGTGCAGCCAGTTGCCGCATCTTTATATCCCCTTCCTTTCCGTTGAACCCAAAGCATCTGTGCTTGGTGTTGACGGGTTACACCTTGGTGAACTGTGAGTCTTGCTTGCCAGTACGTTGGTGTACTGACCCCTTTGGGGCTGTGGTTTACGCAGACGACGTTTCCGAGGATCTACATGGTGGCTACTACGTGGAGTATGACGAGACTGCTGACGAGTAGATAGCGGACCCGGGCAGGATCCGAGACTTCGTGGATGGGCTCCGTCTTTTCGTTTCCGGCCTCTTAGGCCTATTTGGTTCTTGTCTGTACTCAGACATGTTGAATGCTTCCGCTGTATTGTAATGATGTATTGTTGGGGCATGTGCCCTCTGAATGATTGTATTTGCTATCTCTGCTCTAATGAGAGCTATTTGCAACTTATTTCAATCTTTTGTGTCGTAGAGATCTGTTGTGATATCACTTGTTCCAACGCCGTTGACGTACCATGTGTGTATGGTTTGAAGTACGTCAATGGAAGTATCCTGATTTCTACGGGATAGTTTACATCGACGATGAACAGTAACGGTTGGTTGTCGCACATAAGTGCTGGCCTACCCGTAAGGGGACGCGGGAGCCGTTAAGCCCCGTAATCCAACCAAAATACTGTTCAGTTCGTACGGTGAGTATCCTCTAGAAGTCTGGGTGCGACAAATGGTATCAGAGCCTGTCTGCCTGTAGGATCCCTTTTTACTGGTCGCAGTTGAGTCTAGAAACTATTTTGTAGCTATATAGGAAAAATGAAACGCGAGAGTAGGAATTCTGTTCTTTTTCTTCTTTCCCCACCCACCCTCCCTTTTCTGGTAAGGAAGTGCAACGTTGTTTTTCCCTTCTCATCTAAACTTTCAAGTTAGGATTTCACGTATTCTGGTTTCTCTAGGATGGTTATATCTACTAGACCATAGGAATGGAGGTGGTTGTGACATGATTTATCATGTTGCCTACTCACGATTGAGAACGGAGGCGTGTAAGCCCCGGAAGCAAATCCTCTATTCCTTAAGCAGTAGATATTGATCCTTTAGAAGCCCGGATGGGTTTTTCCGTAGTACCTCAGGAGTTTTGTTCTCGTTTTCCCCGATGTTGATATCCTGTTCTTCTCAACATCCTTTTCGTCCGTTGAAAATCTTGTTGTTGTTTTCCACTTCAAATCTTCTACCGGCGTCTTGGAGGGCCTTCTGAAGCTGGAGCTGCAGCTGCTCCGTCTCGGTGGTATGGTCCTTCAGCAGCTCAACGGCCTGGTCGGACAGCCGCTGCTGCACCTCTTCAGGTTTGACGCAGTCTTGGTGTTCCTCAACAAACAATTTGTGATCTTCTGAAAAGAGCAAAGCACGGTTAGCAGAGAAACAAAGGAAACAGACTCAAGGGCAAACCGAGTAAATGGAAGTTTACCTTCGAGCTTCTTGATGGTGTTCTCGGCATTCGCAACAAAGGTGCGACAATTCTCGTGCTCGTCAGCCAGGGCCTTCAGTTTCCCTGCAGAGTAGAAAATGTTAACGCAAGAAAGCAGAAGCGGGCGTAAGTAAAAACGCAAGAACCGCGCGGCTAGAAACGTACCTTCCACCTCAGACAGTTTCTGGGTGCTATTCTTCGCATCCTTACTGGCTGCTTCCGCAGCTGCTCTCTCCCTCTCCAATGCAGAAATTCGCCTTCTGGCGATAGCGTGATTCCAGAGAAGCTGGCGGTGCAGGCTGGTACGCTTCAGAACGCTATCCTGAAAAGCGAAAAGAAAGCAAGTTAGACAGAGAAAGTGAAGATTCAACCCGAGAAGGCGGCTACTCGGGAAAGCATCCGCCTACTCGGCCAGAATCTCGGGGACTGGGTGATGGTAAAGAAAAATGAGAAAAGAAAGATGCTACTCGGAGAAAGGAAAGATGCTATTCGGAGAGGGAAAGATAAGACTTACCGCGTAAGACTGTTCAAGATCTTCAGTGTTCTTGCGATGCACGAACATCTTGGCGGCGAGGGTAGCGGTGCTGGAAGAGACGGTCATGGGCTGGTAGCCCAAATCCACCTTGTTCCACTCGACCCGCATGTGATCTATGTCGCCCAGGCCAAGGCCATTCCACTTCTCTGTGCCGAGAAGCTTGTTGTCCCACTTGGCGTCAATGAAACCCACCAAGTCGAGTACCTGCTCGAGGCTCTGAGAAGATACTGCTTGATCTTGAGCTCCCCGAGAAGCAATAGAGACAGGGGCCGGGGGCCTGGAGTCCGTCGCCATGGCCTTCCGTCCTTTGGTGCGAGCAATCTTCCGGTCCTCGACAGAGAGGCCAATCTGGCGCTGTTGACTGACCTTTACCATGTAGTCCGGGAAGAGGGGTTGGTCAGCCACGTTGGCAGCAGCAGGAACCGCACTGGGATTGCGGATGACCAACTGCTTGGATTGTGCAGTAGATACCGGCGGAATCTGCTCGGTAGCTTGCTTCATGGCCTTTTCCTTCTGAGCAGTTGGCTCCTTGCCCTTCTGCTTCTCGGGCTTCTTCCCTTCAACCTTGGCCTTCACCTTCTCGGCGGCCTCCGCCTCGGCTGTTTTCTTCTCAGCCTCTGTCTTCTCGGCAGTTTCCTTCTCGGTAGCCCTCTTCTCGACCTCCTTCCTCAAAGCATCCAGGGCCTGTTGCCTGGCTTGGTCGGTTGGCGGCGCCAGGGGCGCGCTATCCGGTGCGCCAGTCGGCTGGGCGCTACTCGGTGCGGCGCCTGTTTGTACATCACTCAGTGGGTAGCAATCCGTCAAAGTGGCATCTGTCTTGGCGGCATCTTCCACCCGCTGTTCGGCAGCAGGATCCACTTGGCCTGCGGTGGCTGTGGTTGGCTGCTCCTGTTCAGTTTCTGGTCGCTCGAGGGCAGCGCTATCCGGCATCTCTTCATCTTGAGTCTCCTCGGTAGTGTTGGCCGGAGGAGAAGGGGGTTTCTCATGGTGGGCGGCAGTGTCCTGTGCTGCTGGTTGTTTTCCTGAATCTGCTTCTTGAGCATCAGTGCCCTGTGCACTGGGAGTGTTATCCTCGTCATCGTCGAGGTTGATAAGTGGCGCTGCTGGCTTCTTAGCCTGGTTGGGTGCGAGAGCAGCATTCGCGTCCATGGGAGGTCTGCAGAGAAGAAGGAATTCAGAAATTAGAAGAGGATTGGGGAAGATGGCATAGTAAGAGAAGGGAGACAATAGAGAAGAAACTTACGCGCTGGTGGAGGCGAGTTTTCGCCTTGGTCTCTTCACGACCACCTTAGTCGTCTTCTTCTCCTCGGCTGCCCTCCTCTTCTTCGCGGGAGGCTCTTGAGCGCCGCTGCCTGTCCGCTTGCGAGTGGCAGGGGCTGCGACAGAAAGAGGGTTGACGACAAGTGCTTTATCGCCCTCCTTCTTGTTCTCGTCTTCGGCTTCATCCTCGTTCTCTTCAGCAACATCATCTGCGGATCCAGGGAAAGAAGAGGAGCATATCAGAAAACAACAAACAGTGGATTGGTGTTTCTCGTGAACAAGCAAAGCAAGTGTGCGGTTACCTTCAAATTCGTCCTCAGACCAGTCGCGGAGAGAAATTTCCGCGTGCCGCTTCTCCATGGTGGGGGAGCGAGGAAGGTTGATCTGGTCAGCGGTCTCGAAGGAGGCCTGGTCGTCCTCCTCTCGGTCAGGAAACCAGTTCCCTTCAAAATGTTCGCAGCTCTCCTCGAGCTGGCGAGTGAGGACCTGAAGAGCGGAGAAGTGTCACTAGCTGGCCGAGTAGCAGAATGGTATCCTACTCGGATGGGCGTGCAAACACAAAGCACACTAAGCCTAGGTAATCTTATCGAATACTCTACTCGGATGGGCGTGCAAACACAAAGCACACTAAGCCTAGGTAATCTTATCGAATGCTCTACTCGGATAGGCGTGCAAACACAAAGCACACTGAGCCTAAGTAAGTTTACCGAATGTTCTACTCGGAAGGGCGTGCAGGCACAAAGCACACTAAGCCTATACAATTCGGCTGAGCAATCTACTCGGTGCAGACTATGATTGCTAGTCGAGGCAAGAAGAAGAAGAAGTTTGCTACTCGGAATACATAGTACAGAAAGCAGGGAAAGAAGGGCGTACCCGCGAAATCGGCTTCGTGCGGCTGTATGGGATGAACCCATACTGCCAATGCTCGTCGAGGTTCGTCGTCAGGATGGCCCTCGCGTGCTCGGGGACGTCCGCGTTGTCGAGCTCGATGGTGGTTGTCCTGGTGAGATCGCGGGGACCACCCATGTAGCACATCAAGTGGCAGCGCTCCTGCAGGGGCAGGATGCGATTCTTGATCCAGCATGCCACTGGATCATCGCTCTTGAGGCCCTCATCGATCAAAGCGCCGAGCCACGCCTCAATCTCCTTCGCGTGGAGGTCGTTGGCGGGCTTCTCCTTCCAATTCTTCCCGGTGGGAGCACGGTCGCTCCAAGCGGGAAGGTTGATCCTGTCGGTCACCAGTCCTCCTTCGGTGGCGGGGATGTTCTTGACGTAGAGAAACGTCTTCTGCCACATCCGCACAGACTCCAGCCCCTTGATGCGGGGGTGATTGGTCCCCGACCGCTGCACCATCATGGCGCAGCCGGTGTCGGTTGCCCGTGGCGCTCCCGCGCTTTCCTTCTTCCCGACGGTCTGCTGGCGGAGGTGGAAGTACCTGAGCCAGGTGTCGGTTGTCGGATGAATGCCGAGGAAGGCCTCGCACACCACGGCGTGGTAGGCGAGGAAGACGACGGCGTTGGGCGGTAGGTGATGCATTTGAAGGCCGAAGTGGTCGAGGAAGCGGCGGAGGAAGTCGGACGCCGGTAGGCCGAAGCCGCGCTCGAAATGCGCCAGGAACACGACGCGTTCACCCTCCTCCGGGGCAGGCACGAGCTCGCCCCTGGATGGCCGGCATTGAACACCAGGAGGAACCCTCCTAGTGTTCACAAGCCAGGCGCAGTCCTCGGCGGTGACGTGCGAGCCAGCCCAGCCGGCGCGAGACATGGCGGCGAGTAGGAGGAGTGGAGAAAATTGGAGGAATCTGGTTGGCTGGATTGGATTCGCGGCGGCGCAAAGGTTTGCGCGGCGGCGGAGAGCTCGGCGGCGGAGGAGAACAGGGAGACGGAAAGGGAGGAGAAAAGGAAGTTACCGGCGGGGGTATTTATATCCTCTCCGCGATTTTACCGTTACCACCGGGGAAGTGGGATCGATCGTGGCGTGTGGTGGGGCCTGTGGCCGCATGGAAACGCACGCAAGCGCGGGATGCGCGCGTAACGGCCGCAGTTGATCCCACTACCAGATCGTGGCCATTTACTGCGCGTGATGGGACATAACGGATGAGTGGGCCCGCCCCGTGAAAACTGGGCACGTGGCACGTCGTGTCGCGGCAACAAAGCGACGGGGTCACGGATGCTTGGCACGTGTTCAGTTGCTGTGCGAAGGGCTGGATCGTGCTCTGCGCTGCAGAGGCTCAATTCAAGAAATTTCTCCAAGTCTTTTTACTCGGTCGCAGAGTAGAAGTCATCTGCTACGCAGAAGAGAGGAAACATAAGGTACTACTTGAGAGCTACTCGGAGGTCATTTACTCGGCATCTTGAGGTTCAAGGGCTATGATTGCAAAGATTGGTTTTAAGCTGGCAGAGCCTAGTGAACGAATTCACAAGGCTCAACCAGCTTCGGGGACTGCTGTCGGGGGGTTACCCCCGAGTAGGGTAAAGGCAAGTGGTAAAGGCATCTTACAGAAGAGAGGTTTGGTCGAGTAGCCGGCTACCCGGTTCTTGCTACCCGGACGACAGCTACTCGGTTTCTCCTCAAGATGACCGGAAGGGGATATCAGTCAAGTTACATCCATTCGAGTAGAAGAGTTGGCCCGAGTAGATTTGGCGGGAACCTACTCGGGCCAGAAAGTCAAAGGAGCCGTTCTGACACAGGATCCCGCGTATCCCGGGTCCGTACTTGGCAGTATTCGAACTACTGTTCATCTGGGACCGGCCTGCCTGACAGTGACATCATGGAAGCAGGCCGTGGCAGGATAAGGGGGGCCTACTCTGTGTTTGGCACAGTGATACCAGTCTGTCCCCTTGTTTTGCCCAACGACTTTCTAGATGCAGCCAAGATCAGGAACCAAAGCTGTCAGCGGGAACCCGGAAGAAGGACGATGTGCACACTATGTCGACATTTGTCCATGTTTGGACGTATCCGGCTGGGCACCATGTATATAAGGTGCCCCGCCGCCTCCTGCGTGAGGCACGTTGAGATTGAACGGAGGAAACCCTAGGTTCTTGACCTAATTCATCACATAGAGAGAGGAGTGGCTACTCGGTAGCAAGATCCATTGTACTGTGGCTACTCGGTGAGACACCAGAATACACAAAGAAAGGCAGGAGTAGGGGTTTTACCTCCTCACGAGGGCCCTGAACCTGGGTAGATCGTGTTGTTTGCATTTTTCTGTTTGCACTTCGCGCGGCTACTCGTCGCGTGATCCCTCCCCGAGCACCTCCAGCGTCCTTCGTCCCCACATCTTTAGCCATCCCATGGCATCTGCCGTGACACCACCACGACATTAAGTTCGGAATTGTGATCAATAGTGACGCAATTGAGATGAGGTAATGGAGGTTCAATATTACTCATTGCGTCATTGTTTCCGGTCATATGTTGGGATGCACAATTATCCACCGTCCATCTACCCGACCCAGAAGCACTTCCCTACAAGAGATCAATTTCTTGATTTAGGTACCCATCCTTCAATGGGTCCTCTTTTGTTAGTAACAAGGGTCTTAGTAACCCAAGTAGTCCAATTATAATCATCACCATAAGAAGTACCAACGTATTTAGCATAAACATGACCATCTCTAGATTTCATGAGAACATAAGAGGGGTTATATTTTCCGGCAAAGTCATTGTGAGTGATGCTCCCCCTAGAGGTATCACCACCCTCCACGGTGTTGGTATCCTTCTCCTCGGTCACCTCTCCCTCTCTCACAAAGACAACATTCCGAGAGGAAGAGGTGACATTCTTGGTTTTCTTCTTTGACATGGCAACGAAGCCAAGCCCTTCCTTCCCTTTCTTAGCTCCTTGAGAGCGTATGGCGTCATTGAGAATTTTCTCCCTTCCTACAATGTTAGTAGTAGTGCAAGAGGTAGGCATGATAACAATGCTATTAGAGGAAGAAGTCACTTTCTTATTAGATTGTTGAGCTAGAAGCTTATTTCGGGACATGGTGAGTTTGTCATGGATTTCTTTAAGAGACGCGAACTCCTTTTCTAGTTTTCCATGACGCTCAACAAGTTCCTCATGAGCTATTCCTAGCTTCAACTCTTCTTGTTGAAATATTTTAAGTAAAGCAAGAAATTTTTCATTATCCTTCCTAAGTTTGGAAACACTAATAGCATAAGTATCTTCTAGACTAGATAGTCTCTCTTCAAGAGAGGCTCTCAAGGATCTCTCTTTCTCAAGAGCTTCCACAAGCTCATTGTCATGGTTCTCATGGCCACCACCATAGCTTTCCAAGGTCATGATGATCTCTTCCTTCTCATCTATGAGAGAGTTAGCATCATCAAGTTGCCTCAAGAGGGCCTTTACCTTTTCTTTGGTTTCACCTTCAAGACTACATAACCAAGAGCCAACATTCTTGGCCTCCTTATCATCCACAATGTTTTCAACACAATCCAATAATGAGGGAGAACTAGTAGCAATAGACTTGGAGGTGGAAGATATTACCTCTGTGGCTTTTTCCATGAGACATGTAGGTCGGATCGACGGATTCTCATTGGGGGATTCAAATAGAGAGACTGATGAAGAAGAAGTCATAGCTATGGCGACATGGGCCACACCTACGACTTTGTCTTCTCCTTCATCTCCGGAGTAGTATGTTTCCAATGTGGGCCCTTCTTGAACATATAGAGCCCTTGGGACTCTTCTAGCGAGGTTCTTGTTTTGTGGAGCTTTGTTCTTGTCCTTGCGAACAAGCTTCCCTTCATTCTCTTCTCTTGGCTCAAAAGGACACTCCTTGACGAAGTGATTTTCACTTCCACAATTGAAGCATGTCCTTGGCCGCTCCCCCTTCTTCTTGTAGATTTTGTTTCTTGAAGGTCTAGGAACACCAACCTTGTGAGCCTCCCATCTCTTCCAATAACCATGCATGGCAAGAGAGATGCACTTATGAGCACCCTTGTGTGTGTCTTCATAATCCTCGTCATCCTCATCATCCTCATCCACTTCTTCTATCCGAGAAAACGCCTTATACTTCAAGGCGAGGTTGGGAGACTTTCCAACTCCTCTTGAGCGAGCGAGAGCATCATCCGCGCTCTTGTGAGATAGGGATATGGCTATGAACTCACTAAGAACACCAATAGAGTTGAGAGAGTTGTAGTCCGGTCTTGTTTAAATGCTAGTGGAGAGGTTCTTCTCGAAAGGAGTTATGGACTTGACAAACTTCCTATTGATCCACTCATCAGAGATTTCCTCTTTTCCAAAGTCCCTCAATTGGTTTCCAAGGGTGACAACTCTTCTATATAGCTCCTCGGGACTTTCATCTTCAAGCATAACGAAGTTCCCGGACTTGTCAAGAGCTACATCATACTTGGAGGATTGGATGCTAGCATTGCCTTGAAACAAGGTGTCAAGTTTATCCCAAGCCTCCTTGGTGGTCTTGATACCGCGGATGTGTTCAAGATGTTCTCTTGGGAGAGCTTTTTGGATAGTGACCAGAGCGGTCTTGTTGAGTTGAAACTCAATGTCTTCTCTCGGAGTCAAGTTGCTTGCATCGTGAGGGTGAAATCCATGGAGAACACTTCTCCACAAGGCGGTGCAAGACCCTGAAATATGAGACTCCATATCGAAATTCCAAGAAGAGAATTTGTTAGTGTTAAGCATGGGAGGAAGTCCAACATTTAGAATGTGTGTCATTGTATCAATAGGATGAATAGTGTCATAGTTGGGATGTGGTGGGACTTTTGAGTTAGACCCCGAACCGTTAGCCGTTTGAGACTTGGAGCCTTCGGAGCTCCCACCGCTCTTAGCCTTTTTATCGGCTTTTTCCTTGGCTAAAGAAATATTAGCTTCCATTTCAGAGATGTACGGAATGGACTCATCATCCGAGCTAACATCTTCGGCGGTGAGAGGTGGTTCCTCGGACTCCTTGGTTTTCCCCATCATGGCCTCCAACATCTTCTTTATGCTACAAACCTCCGATCCAACACTAGAGCTAACCTTGGACAATTCGGTTTGGATGATTCCAACCGTCTCTTGTAGGTTAGTTATAGTGTCGGCCATTTTGGCGATTTCCGCACTAGAACCGTCGGGCTCATTTTAATTGACCATTATACTCTTAGGCGGTTAAGACCTTAGCAAGAGCCGAGGCTCTGATACCAATTGAAAGTGCACTATGTTCAACTACAGGGGGTGAACAGGTTGACTACCAATTTTTCTTCTTTTCCTTTTAATTAGGGCTAAACAAGATAAGATAAGGTTCTCTAGATGTGAAACTAGGTGAGCAACCTAAGTGATACAAGATAAGATACGCAACGGAAGTAAAATGAAAGGTAAAAAGATAAACCACAAGTGTAAACAAGGACACAAGGATATGTTTCCCGTAGTTCCTCAAGTGTAAAACGAAAGAGAAGTACATCTACGTTGGAGAGGTGGGGAGTGACCTAGATGCCCCTCAATAGCACAGTTGTGCACACCTTATTCTCCTTGAGCTTCTCCGGTGAGGGAGATTCTCGTTTCCACTATGAGGTCGACTTGAAGGCATTGACCAAACCTTTACACGAGGTTGAGGACACTCCACAAGATGGATGGAGGCTCTCAACGCATCCAAAGCTTCTTGCAACAAGGTGAAAGCTACAAGCACAAGAGATACTAAGGTTTCTAGGCCTCAAGTAGGATTCTATATCTACTAGGATGTGGTGGATGGATTTGAAATTCCTTTTGTGTATCATGGATCTAGGTCTCTTCTAGCTCTCCACAAAGTTTCGGAGTGTTTGGGTGGTTGGAGAGGGAGATCTAGGAGGTTGAAGCTTTCATTAATGGCTAGGAGAGAGACTGGGCAAAGCTTGGAATTTATGAGGTAGGGTAAGGGCTTTAAATACCCCTTCCCCAATCCAACCGTTGAACAGCCCACGCAGCACCGGAGGCTCCGGTGGTCTTCACTTTATGCGGACCCGCGTGGCTCGTTTGGTTCTTTCTGGAATCTTCAGGACGGAGGCTCCGGTGGTGTTGGCGGAGGTTCCGCCCACCGGAGGTTCACCGGAGGCTTCGCTCTAGCCTCCGCTTGTATGCACCCGAAGACACTTTGAGCAGAGGTAGCACCAGAGGTGCCACCGAAGGCCAGCCGCAGAGTGGGGCATTGGAACTAGCGGAGGCTCCGGTGGTTTTGGCGCAGGCTCCACCCACTGCAGGTTCACCGGAGGCTCCGCTGCAGCCTCTGCTCTTATGCACCCGAAGGTGCTTTTAGCGGAGGTTGCACCGGAGGCTGGCGCCTAGAAGTAGCTGGGAAATGAACATGGCGGAGGTTTTGGTGGTTTCACCGGAGCCTCCGCTGCTTGCAGAAACAACATCCCAACTTTGTTTCTTAGAGCCCTTTCCTTTAGAATCATTTCTGTAACCCATTGAGAATGTGTACTTGAAGAACCTAGGCATTTTCATAGATATCTAATAGAACCTGCGAATGCTCTTAGATAGACATTAGTCTTATAGTTATGTTGTCATCAATTATCAAAACGGAAGATGATCTTTCAGTTATGATGTTGTCTTTAATAAAGTGTCGGTGGCTTTTCTTCATAAATATGTATCTATTTTACTTCAATTCCGGCCCTTGCGTCCGTCTTCCCTCAATAAATAGCTTTCGATGGTTCAATGTTTTCATTCCAATCTACAACACTCACTAATCCAGAGACAACAATGGGAGATGCGGGATCCTCTTCAGGGAGAGGGAAAGGGAAAGAGCCGGTCATTGAACTCGTAGGTCCTCGTAGTGGTACATTCGTGCCACCGAACATGCCACCAAAATAAGATCAAGATGGCCATGTGCCATGGATCATACAATGTGCCTGTGGTGTGGAGTGCTGCTACACAGCAGATGCGAAGAAGATCAAAAGTGGTGGATATGGTGGAAGCTGAGGATTTGTTTGCTGATACGTCGCCAACGTATCTAGAATTTCTGATGTTCCATGTTGATATTATGCCAATTGCTACATGTTTTCCTTACACTTTATGTCATTTTTGTCGATTTTCCGGACTAACCTATTGACAAGATGCCACAGAGCGAGTTCCCTGTTTTCTGCTGTTTTTAGTTTATGGAAAAGTTGTTCCGGAAATATTCTCGGAATTGGAAATTTCAAAAGCTAGAAGTCTTAGAAGTCCCAAAAGCTTCCATAAGTCCCGAAGAGCCCCGGAGGGGGGCCACAGGGTGGCCACACCATGGGGTGGCGCGGGTCCCCCTGACCACGCCACCTAGGGGTGTGGCCCCCCCGGCATCGCCCTTTCGCCCATATATACTCCCCGATGCATAAACCCTAGGGGAATCGACTTTTTCCACAAAATACATCTGTAGCTCCGCCGCCGACAAGTTTCAGGGGATATATCTCTGTTCTGGCACCCTGCCGAGACGGGGAAGTGCCCCCGGAAGCCATCTCCATCGACTCCACCGCCATCTCCATCGCCGTTGCTGTCTCCTATGATGAGGAGGGAGTAGTTCTCCCCCGAGGCTGAGGGCTCCACCGGTAGCTATGTGGTTCATCTCTCTTTCCCATGGTGTGATCTATATGTGATCATGAGCTTTGTAATCTATTTGAATTCGTAGATGTTACTCTTCATCTTTTGATACTCAAATGCTTTATTAATGTGAACTTTGGAGTCACTTTGATCATGGTGTGAAGGTGATAGTGTGCACATCGTGTGTGTCTCCTGGTGTTCGTTATTTGTTATGAGATCTCCGTAAACGCTTTGATCACGGTGTAAAGGTGACAGTGTGTGCACCGTGTGGTTTAGCACTATATTTATATTTTGTGTTGGATAACCCTATGAAATTGTGGTGTTTGTGTGGAACCATCTGGGTCCCATGGTGATAGCATGGCGGTTACTTGGTTGGGAAAGTGCTTACTCTGAGGAGTGATGTTAAAGCCCTACGCAAGGATTGGTGTTTGTTATTCGACCGGAGAGTGGTTCGGAGTAGCATAGTGAAGAAATGATATTTATGCATTCAATTATGTTTTCATTGTTGAGAGTGTCCACTAGTGAAAGTAGGAGCCCTATGCCTTATTTCCAAGCATTGAAACACCGTTTTCCGCCTTATCTGCTACATGTTTGCTTGCTGCCATTTTTATTTCAGATTGCTATTATCACTTATTATCGTCCATATTACTTGCATTTTACTCTCTCTTTGCCGAACTAGTGCACCTATATATCTGAGAAGTATATTGGGTGTGTTGGGGACACAAGAGACTTCTTTTATCTTGATTGCAGGGTTTCTTGAGAGGGATATCTTTGACCTCTACCTCCCTGAGTTCGATAAACCTTGGGTGATCCACTTAAGGGAAACTTGTTGTTGTTCTACAAACCTCTGCACTTGGAGGCCCAACACTGTCTACAAGAATAGAAGCGTGCGTAGACATCAAGCTCTTTTCTGGCGCCGTTGCCGGGGAGGTAAGGTAAAAGGTACTCACATCCTCGGGTGTGAGTGCTCGGAGTTATTTCCTTTATATTCTGCAATTTTATCTTTTTGTTTCTTGTTTTCACTAGTTAGGCTTATTTTTACTCGCTTCTTGTTTTTCTTTTTGTACGAGTATGACTTAATGGAAAACAACAAAAATATGAGAGAGCTTTATAATATTTATCTTGAGTTATGACATGAAGTGTTTGAAGATAAAATTAAAAAACCTATGGAGCTTTATTCGCATGCTAATAGCAATGTTATTAGTATGAATTCTTTGAACACCATTATTGCTAATGCTATGGAAAAGTCTAATCTTGGGGAAGCTAGTTTATATGAAAATCTTCTTTTTAGTTCCCCAAGCATGGAGGAGAAAATTTGCTTTGATGATGATCCTATGCCTGTTACATATAGTAGTGATCATGATTGGTAAAAGCACACTACTTTTGATATTAAAAATGATGATATAGAAAGCTCTAAATTTGTGGATGATGCGTTTGAAAATCCTTTTGCTACTGATGATTATATGCTTGATACATCTCCTCCTAGTAAAAATGATGATATGTTTATAAATGAACACATTTTGGAGGATAACTATTCTATTGCTTATGATGATATTATTCTTCCTATATATGATGATTACAATGATGAATATGATATTTTTAGTCCACATACTATTGAGGAGAAAATTTATTTTGATGATACTATGCCTCCTATATTTGATGATTATGGTGATGAGAATAATAATGATAGCTATTTTGTTGAATTTTCTCCCACTACTATCAATAAGAATGACTATGCTTATGTGGAGAGTATTAATTCTTTTATGCATGTGGCTCATGATAAGAATGTTTTATGTGATAGTTATATTGTTAATTTTATTCATGATGCTACTGAAAGTTATTATGAGAGAGGGAAACATGGTTTTATGCATCTCAACAATATAAAGTATCCCCTCTTTATGTTGAAATTTTTGAAGTTGCACTTATTTTGTCTTCCTATGCTAGTCACTTTGTGCTTCGTTGACTTGTTTTTCTACAAGATTCTTTTTCATAGGAAGTGGGTTAGACTTAAATATGTTTTATGTTTGCTTCTTGATGCTCTCTTATTGTGCTTCAACTCTTATTCTTATGTGAGCATCTTAAAAAAAATCATTATGCCTAGCTGAAAGGCGTTAAAGAAAAGCGCTACGTGACAACTCGTTTTATTTCTCTGTTTTCAACCCGTTTTCCTTTGTTTTCTTTTGTTTTATTTGCACTTGGGTGTTGTCTATTTCCTTAGCAACCCCGCTGTATCTTTTCTTTTGTGTTTTTGTTGAGACAAGTAAAGCCTCTAGTGGAAAGTTGAGACTATATTTCGGATTTCTGCGAAGGAAACAGATTTCTTCTGTCCACTCTTATATTCGTATAAAATCATAGAAAATTCAAAATGACCTGAATTTTTTTGTGCGTAATTCTGGGTTATATACACAACTTTTATTAGTTGACCACTTTTTTATTTGACCAAGAGAAGATTTTCTAAAAAAATCATCTTTACCTGCTGTCCTGTTTTGACAGATTTCTGTCAATAATTGCATTTGCTTCTTAATCTCTTTCTTTTGGTGTTCTTTTGAGAAAAAGAGTTTTAAAAGAAGTTGTGACAGTATCTAATGTGTTTATTAGTGTTAGTCTTGTGTTGAAACTTAACCATGTGAGTTTATTATTTCGATTGCACTAACGTTGCTAATGAAGATTGTGAGAAGTTTGGTGTGAAGTAAGTTTCCAAGGGTCAAGACAAGAGGATGATATGATGTGATCAAGAAGAGTGAAAAGCCTAAGCTTGGGGATTCCCCGGTGGCACATCCCAGAAAATTCCAAGAATACTCAAGCATCTAAGCTTGGGGATGCCCAAGGCATCCCCTTCTTCATCAACAAATTATCAGGTCACTTCTAGTGAAACTATATTTCTATTCGGTCACATCTTATGTGCTTTACTTGGAGCGTCTTTTATTTTTGTTTTCAATTTGTTTGGTTTTCTTTGCTGTAATAAATGGTTGGATCTTATGATACTTGTGTGGGAGAGATACACACTCCGTTTTCATTGCTTAGAACACTCTAGCTTTCATTCTTATTGTTCTATGAGTGTTCACTTTTTGCTAGTAGTGCTTCCAGCTCTTGTTTTGCATGCATCCTTTGTTCAGAGTTGTTAGCTTTTTTAGTTAGGTGGTTCTCATATGCGTGTTTGCTTGGAAATAGGAATGTTATTGTGATAGTTGGTATAGTAGAAAAATCCGCATGGTCTTGTAGATCACTAAACTGCTTCACTTGAATCACTACTGTTGTTTTCAGATACTAATTTGATTAATGGATAAACAGGAAGGACTAGTAAGTATAAACTTTTAATGGTTGGTCTAAGAAACTTGAAACTGTGCCACACTTAAAATTACCACCTGATAGAAACATTGGTATATGATTGCTACGAGTGATACATTTCTGATCGGCCTTTTGTTACGCGCTACGGTCGGGGTAGCTAACAGTGACTTGTCACTGCCACAGACCCTCTTGAAGTGATTTGCATTGTGCCTTGTAAGATGATTTGCTTGCTTTAATCTTGTAAGTCGTGAGTCTATGTTGCGGTTCTGGCACTTCCACCATCCATATTTGCTAGCCTCTTCGGTACTCTGCATTGCCCTTTCTCACATTGAGAGTTGGTGCAAACTTCGCCAGTGCATTCAAATCCCGTGGGAGGAATTTGTTCTCCTACACATAAGCCCATATATTCTTCCTCAAAAAAGCCACCATACCTACCTATCATGGCATTTCCATAGCCATTCCGAGATATATTGCTGCACAACATCCACCTCCATTATGTTACTTGGTGATGAGCTTCATGGTTATTTATGCATACTGCTACACTGGCAGGAGCATGCAGTTAGATACATCAGAAATATTCCATTATGAGTTATGAGTACTAAAAGTGTGATCATTCATTTTAATATAGGATGTTGCCCCTACGGTGAGGATATATAGAAAAAAATGAAAAATCCCAAAAAGGAAAAAAAAAGAAAGGGCCAAAGAGAGAATAAAAAGAGAGGAGGCGCATCACTATCCTTTATACCACACTTGTGCTTCATGTTTAGCACCAATAATTCAGTTTGGAGAAAGTTTTCATATTGTCATTCATTCATAACTATGTGGGGAACTTTACATTATAGAAATTGGCTTGTATATTCCAATGATGAGCCTCCTCAAATGAGCTCTAGTTCTTCGTGAGCAAGCAAGTTGGATGCACCCCCAATAGTTCCATTGGAGAGCTTTCATACACTTATAGCTCTATGTGCATCCGTTGTGTGGCAATCCCTACTCCTTGCATAACTTCGGTTGTAAGACTTTCTCTTGTCTAATGACCACTTTCAGCTTTGTGAGCCTTTCTTCCATTGACCTTCCAAACCCCCCATAATGTTCTCTTAGCCATAACATCCCGGTTCCAGGGACCAACGCAGAACACTTACTTGTTTTTAGTGCGCAAATAGTTTAAGATTCAAGCATTGCATCGTGTAAAAAGTTTGACTTGGTCCTAACAAGGGTTGTGAAGATCGTTTGACGTGCATGATATTGTTGTTCTTGAAAGCTTGAATCATCTCTAATAAACTTTGCACGGTTGATAGTCTTTTAGTATTGATTCATTAAAAGTTTTGCTTCTTTCTTCTTATTTGTTTATGCATTACTTGTTGATATCAAATATAGATCACAGCTTTAGTTCATTTGATCCTAGTTTACATGCTCTACTTTACATATTATGATCAAGATTGTGTGGTATCATGTCACCTCATATTATGAGGACGAGTAGGAACTAAGCTTGGGGATGCTTGATACGTCTCCAACGTATCTATAATTTCTGATGTTCCATGTTGATATTATGCCAATTGCTACATGTTTTCCTTACACTTTATGTCATTTTTATCGATTTTCCGGACTAACCTATTGACAAGATGCCACAGAGCCAGTTCCCTGTTTTATGCTATTTTTAGTTTCAGAAAAGTTTTTCTGGAAATATTCTCGGAATTGGAAATTTCAAAAGCCAGAAGTCTTAGAAGTCCCGGAAGCTTCAAGAAGTCCCGAAGAGCCCCGGAGGGGGGCCACAGGGTGGCCACACCATGGGGTGGCGCGGGTCCCCCTGGCCGCGCCACCTAGGGGTGTGGGCCCCCTGGCCACCCCCCTTTCTCCCTTTCGCCCATATATACTCCCGATGCCTAAAACCTAGGGGAATCGACCTTTTCCACGAAATACATCTGTAGCTCCACCGCCGCTGCCGACAAGTTTCGGGGGACAGATCTCTGTTCTGGCACGCTGTCGGGACGGGGAAGTGCCCCCGGAAGCCATCTCCATCGACTCCACCACCATCTCCATCGCCGTTGCTGTCTCCTATGATGATGAGGGAGTAGTTCTCCCCCGAGGCTGGGGGCTCTACCGGTAGCTATGTGGTTCATCTCTCTCTCCCATGGTGTGATCTATATGTGATCATGAGCTTTGTAATCTATCTGATTTCGTAGATGTTACTCTTCATATTTTGCTACTCAAGTGCTTTATTAATGTGAACTTTGGAGTCACTTTGATCACGGTGTGAAGGTGACAGTGTGCACATCGTGTGTGTCTCCTAGTGTTCGTTATTTGTTATAAGATCTCCGTAAACGTTTTGATCACGGTGTAAAGGTGACAGTGTGTGCACTGTGTGGTTTAGCATTATATTTATATTTTGTGTTGGATAACCCTATGAAATTGTGGTGTTTGCGTGGAACCATATGGGTCTTATGGTGATAGCATGGGGGTTACTTGGTTGGGAAAGTGCTTACTCTGAGGAGTGATGTTAAAGCCTGACGCAATGATTGGTGTTTGTTATTCGACCGGACAGTGGTTCGGAGTAGCATAGTGAAGAAATATATTTATGCATTCAATTATGTTTTCATTGTTGAGAGTGTCCACTAGTGAAAGTAGGATCCCTAGGCCTTATTTCCAAGCATTGAAACGCCGTTTTCCGCCTATTCTGCTACAAGTTTTCTAGCTGCCATTTTTTATTTCAGATTGCTATTATCACTTATTATCATCCATATTACTTGCATTTTACTCTCTCTTCGCCGAACTAGTGCACCTATATACCTGACAAGTATATTGAGTGTGTTGGGGACACAAGAGACTTCTTGTATCTTGATTGTAGGGTTGCTTGAGAGGGATATCTTTGACCTCTACGTTCCCGAGTTCGATAAACCTTGGGTGATCCACTTAAGGGAAACTTGCTGATGTTCTACAAACCTCTGCACTTGTAGGCCCAACACTATCTACAAGAATAGAAGCGTGCGTAGACATCATATGCGGACACACTACCGGTCTGCGCCTTACTTTGTAAGTGTTAATGCGCTTACTATAATTGTTTTACAAAATATAAGCTATGTCCATAATTTTGCGACTCTACAACAAGAAGGAGCTCGTTGCAAAAAGACATTCTGGTTCGAATCGAAAAGGCAATATGAAGTTTCTTGGTATGGAGAAACATATGTAGAGAAAAAAGAGGCCAAAGAACTAGAAGAGAAGAAGAAAAAAGACCACAGGGAGTGCAACCAGAAAGAATATGAAGCATGGTGCGCTCAGAAGATGGCCAACTGGAGGACCCGTTAGAACTTATATGGACAAATTGCCAAGACAATTTGATTTCGTTGTAATCAAGTTTTTCATTTCAAAAAGGAGCTCTTGTATCGTAAGTTTACATAGGTTGATTGTTCACATCACCCGAGCACCAGCACCGTAATGTTTTCTTTTGTAACAATTTAGTGTGATTGTATGCAATTTATCCAGTATTTATGCAATAACAACAAATATGAAGAGCATAGAACTCTCCTTATCACAAACAATATGACATTAGATCCATATTAATGACATCAGCAGAGTACTAAACATTACAATAATGATCAAATAATCCAACTACATCAACTGAAAAAAAACATCTTGGTTCAACATGATTGTCATCATGACAAACAAACCCACAATATGAATTCGAAACAATATTTATATTCAATCAGAAGTGGTAATCACCACCAACTCTTAGAGCACCCCGAAGTGTACCTTTTCATAAATTCTTTGCTTTCCTTCAACATATTATTCATCTCCTCTTCCTCTTCTCTTTCTCCTTCTTCCTTCATTATCTTCTTCTGTACCTCCCTTGCTTTTCGGTCCGCCTCTAGTTCCTTCTCCAAGAGTTGTCTCTTCACTGCTTCTTCTTCCCTCTTTCTCTTGCGCTCAACATTGAATGCAAGATATTCTTGCCTCTTTTCTTCATCAAAAACCTTCCATGACTCGTCCAACGTGTCAGGTCCATAAAGCGGGAACCACCGTGTCATGTCTTCAAAATGCTCACACCAAACCAGCGGAGGAGCCTTGGGTGTTGTTTGGTCAATTCTCCATATCTTTGGTGGAGATGGAGGTGGGCGCACAATACGTCTCCATGTCTCAGCCTGCCATGGCCCTGCTAGAATTGAGCACGATGGTGTAAGAAGATAGTCATCATACATCTCGGTCCCATCAATCCATTAGAAAAAGTAGCATGCACAATATGGCTGTCAATTTAGTAACCAAATAAGACATCGAATATAAATAAACAACCAATTAAACCATACAAGGAAAATAAATTACATAACTCACACGTCGATCACTGCACATGTAAAATGCACGACCCGCCATGGCGGGTTGCATTGATTGTGAGATTGCACAAACCCTATCACAAGGACAAATAGGTACCGGATATCTTGGTGGCACCGGAGCATCTTTGCATAAAACATTGCGATATTTTCCTTTTGTGGTTTCTACAAACTCCATCTTACGTGCAAGTTCCTTGTAGATGTCACCCGATTCTATACAACAAAAATACATAAGAAATAACTTTACCAACGAGCAAACACATATTCCACATGACACAAATATAGGAACTAAATTATATTATAGAACCATACATGCAACTAGTGCATCCGAAGAAATAATATGGCATCTACTATTTAAACACAACACACCCAATGCCTCACAACCATATATGCAACTACTGCATCCTAATAACTAATATGGCATCTAATATTTAGACACTAATATGAAAACTAATATGCAACTAGTTCATCCTAAGATTACACAACAATATAAGCATTACCACTCACAAGCTCAATTGCACACATACATCTACTACATATATTACTATAGTTTGAGTAAACATAAATTACAAAAATGGATTAAACCATATTGTTAGAAATCTAAAAATTGCAACAAAAATTAGATAAATTTCGCATTAAAATGGATGGAATCAAAGGGATTTGAGAGAGTTTACCTCCAAGAAGCATTGCCATGGTCTAAATCGAAGAAATTAGTGAGTTTTGACTAGATTTGAATTTAGGGGCGGAATTTAGGAGAGAGAAGCTGGATGCGGCTGTGGGGAAGAAATAGAGGGTTGAGGTCGGGTTTGGTGCGGGCTAGGTCTTGTAGACGAGATGTCGGCGCCAAGGCAAATGAGGCCGAACCCCTCGACCAAGATTTAGCAGGTGTGGCAGGGTCGGTGCCAACGCAAACGGAGCCGACCTCTGCCACGTTGGATTTCGTGTGGCACCTCAGATTAGTTCGGCGAACGTACCTAACGGCGCCGAGATGCACTACTTTGGCCATTTGGTGCCATCGCAGTTGGCGCCGACAAAAGTGGCCAGATCTTGAAATAGTTTCCAGACCGGCCAGATGCGAGATTAGTTGTCAAAAAGGGCCATTTTGGCAATAAAAATACCCTCACAGGTCACACACACACACTTCAAAAAGTGTGACAAAATTACGTATTCTACATGTGGCAAAGTGCGGGACCAATTTTGACCGCTTAACTAAACCCTAAAAAAAGGTGTGGCAAATGGTGGAAACTTTAGTACAGATTTGTTCAGAGAGCAAGTATCCGTGGGTCGGGATGGAGAAGTTGTGCAACCCCCGGCGATATGGACTTCTTCTACACGATTGGTGATGGTAACAAGGCCAGATTTTGGGATGTTTCTTGGACGGATGGGCTCAGCCCCAAGTGTATCGCGCCCTCCATTTTCCATCTCGCTCAGCGTAAAAATTGGAGTGTTCGGCCCGCGCTTACCGACGATGCCCGAGTTCTCCAAATTGACACCTCTAGGGGGCTCGACGTGCATCATCTTCAAGAGTTCATATATTTTTTGGCATTTCACTGCTCAACTCACTCTCGTCGACGGACCCGTGACTCCATTGTTTGGAAGCTCACCTCCTCGGGCTCATACTCTTGTAAATCGGCGTTCTTGGCTCGATTTGCCAGACTTGTTCGGTCCCAATGGATTACTTTGTGTGCAAGAACTGGGCGCCCCCGGAGTGCAAATTTTGCGCTTGGCTCGTCGTTCAAAACAGGGCGTGGACTAACGATCGGCTAGAGCGATGCGGATGGCCAAAATGGCAAACTTTGCCCTCTTTGTAGATGTGTCGACGAGACATCGTGTCATGTTCTTCTTCATTGCCGCTTCTCCGTCCGGATTTGGGCTATGATCAAAACTTGGCTTAGGCTTAAGGACTTGGACCCCCCCTACCTGGAATTCCTTTCCCGACGTTGATGATTGATGGTCCAACCTCGTTTGCAACATACTTGTTGCAAAAAAGGCAATGTCGTGTCTTCTCGTGTTTGCTTTGTCGGAGCTTTCGAACGCAAGAACTTTTAAGAACACTAGCACCATGCCCACCGTTATTTTTTTTCAAGGATCAAGTTGGAAGAGAGAGCGTGGGTTCTTGTGGGTGCAAAATATTTGGGTCACTTAATTCTGGAAGATCAGCTTCCTTCCTTTTCGTTGCCTTTGGCGGTCTGTAATCGCTAAAATCTGTCACTATCTCCTTCTCTATGAATGAATTGAGGCAAATATTTTGCCTTTCTATCACAAATTATTTTTGCACACTAATATGGTTGCGACAAGGAGACATTTTATCACCTATATTATTTAATTTAGTGGTTGGTATGTTGGCCATTCTAATTGAAAGGGCAAAGGAAGGTGGACAAGTGGGAAGCTTGATACCTCATTTGGTTGATGGGGGGGGGGGTATCCGTTCGACAGTATGCAGATGATACTATTATGTTTCTTGAGAATGATCCCGGAAAGGCTGTTAATATGAAACTGAATGTTTGAGTAGCTCTCGTGGCTAAAATATAATTTCCATAAGAGTGACATATATTGTTTTGGAAAGGCAATAGATGTCCAAGATGAGTATCGTCACATTTTTTGCTTATGATGTTGGTACTTTACCATTTAAATACCTTGCGATTTCTATCCATCTACGCTGTTGTGTAATAAAGAGTGGAAACCAGTAGAAGAACGCTTCGAGCATAATGTGGGGTCTTGGGTGAGCAAGATGTTACTGTACGGAGACCGTCTTCTCTTGATAAACTTGGTTCTTACTAGCCATCCAATGTTCATGTTTTATTTCTTTGAGATTCCTAAAGGGGCAAGGAAAAGACTAAACTTTTATCGTTCAAGATTTTCTGTCAAAGTGATAGTAAAAAAGAAAAAAAAAATCATCTCACTAAGTAAAACATAGTACGTCACCCAAAAGAGCAAGGTGGACTCGGTATTGAAGTGTTAGAGATAAAGAATATGTGTATCTTAAGTAAATTATTGTTTAAGATTATGCATGAAGAGGTTGTTTGAGAGGAGTTACTATGTAACAAGTATTTGAGTGACAGAAACGTTGTCGCAAGTACAAGGAAAACCTCACGACTTTCCGTTCTGAAGGGGATTTATGGGGGTAAAGCAAGAACTTTTCACCATGGGGGTCTTTTATGCTCGGGAATGGTCATCAAATTTGGTTTCGGGAAGGTGTCTTCCTAGGAGAAAATTCGTTATCACTCCAATAGTTGTTGCTATATAATATTGCTTGTCATAAGAATGTTATGGATGTGTCCTTACTTTCTAATATCCCTCTTAATATTCACTTTAGGCATCCTATAATAAGTGATAAAAAGAACCCTTGGCTTCATTTGATAGAAAGGTTAATGTGAGTGCTCTTGTCAAATGAAGCAGACAATTTTAAATGGAACTTGACAAAAACAAGGTTTTTTGGTTAAATATTTTTATTTAGATTTATGCCGCGACCCCGGATCCAAAGGTATACATACCATTATTCGCTCCTAGTCATGGACCCACAAGGGTTTCGGGGTTACCAGCCCCGGTCACAACAAACAACAGCAGGTATGCCGGATTCATCGGCACGCAGGCCGAATAACATCGGTACTACTACTCTTTCTGTCCAGGCTAGTCAATAACCAACTATGCATATCAAACCGGCTGACGGGTGGGTCCTGGTGACGTCGCGATGATGGCACCACGACGTCAGCGGTTGTCCGGGGCAGCTCGGGTGAGCACGCCGGCGGCGAACCTCCGGGCCCCTGGGGAGTGCGTAGGCTCGTTGGAACGAGCGCGCTGAGGCGCATCAAGACTCGGCGGCGCCGCCCGTCTATGGTCGTCGGAGCTTGCTCCACGACGAGCAACCGCGACAGCGGCCACGGGAAGACGACGACGGCAACGAAACTGAGAGCAAGTAAGGGAACGGAGGGGATGGTGAGGTGCAAAAGCTCACTCTGAGCACGTTGGATCAGACGGAGAGGATTTTGGTGGCTGGAATCGACGGCAAACGGCCATGGCGGCGGCGGCCGAAATCGGGGAAGACGCACCCGATTCGTGATTTCCGGGCGTTCCGGGTAGCAGTCCACGACGAGGACGAATAGGAACCCACGGCGGAGCTCCTGGAAATCTCAGCTCGGCGGGAGGGGGCGCGTAACGGCGGTGTTGAATCTCCGGCGAGCTAGGGTTAGGTTTTCTCCAGGAGAGAGATACAAAGAGAGAAGTGTGAGGGGGCGGGTGAGAAGAGTGAGAGGCCTCAACACCTCTCCTTTGTGGCTTATCCGCGCGTGAGGCCCGGAAGCAAGACGTGGCGGCAGCCCTCCGGCGAGGTACCTGCCTGCTGGCCGAGGTGGAAGAGGACAAAATGCCATTTTCCCCATAACCCTCGGCCATTTCTGGAATTACAATGGAGCCCTTCTGAGGTTTAAAACTAAACAGAAAACTATGTTTTGAGGGTCATTTTGCAAAGATAAAATTTGGTAAAAATAGTTTTTGAAATCCTCACAAAATTTCCAACCTCATCATATAAAGTTTTTCCCAATTTAAAAATGTTTTGAATTCAAACTTTGGGTGATCACTTTAAGTGAGTTTTGAGCAATTTCTTATTTAAATTTAAATTCAAGCTTGGTTTAAAATTTTCAGGCATGCTATGACATGAACACAACACCACAAACCCTACTTTAGAAAAAAGTGGGATGTTACAATTTACTACATGTCCGCACAATATTTTGGCGAACATATTTGTGGAAGCTCAAGATTCCATTAAATATTAAGATCTTTCTTTGCTTTCTTCATCGCAAGGTACTTTTAACAAAAGAGAACTTAGCAAAGAGGAACTGAAATGGATGTAAGAAATATGTTTGTCTGTTACAAGGACAAGACTGTTGATCATCTGTTCATATCTTGTTATTTTGCACAAAAAATTTGGAGGCTAATTAACTTTATGCTTTGTATTTACCTTCCAACAAGTATCAATAATTTTTTTGGTAACTGGTTGAGTGGCATAGATAAGAAAACTAAAGCGCGCATACATGTAGGTGTGTGTCGGCTTTTCTTTGGGTAATATGGAAGTGTTGAAATGATTTGGAGTTTAACAAGAAGGACATTATTCACTTTTTATAGGTTACCAACATGACGATCTACTAGATTCATATATGGTCGTTACTAATCCCTTCCGACCTACGGGGACTTATGGATACCGGATGTGCTCAGCTGATGGTGGTCGTTCGTGCTATGTTCTGCTAGGGTGGTTGGCTCAACACTAGACGACTAGATGTTTAGATGTGTTATTTTTTAGTGATTATCTCTGTATCAACCTTGAATGATGTGTGAAGTTGTAAAACGAATATATATATTAAACTCTTCATTTTTTTTAATAAAGTGGTTGTTTTCATTGTTTCGATGCAGAGGCTCGGGCTAAACTCCCTTTTTGGAAGAAAAAAAAAACCTAGGATGTGATTTGATCAGATCAGATCCAATAATTCAAACTATATATTTTTCTTGAATTAAAAAATTATGAGCACATTTTTACCAACCATTTTTACGGTTCATACTTTTGTAACTCCCTTCCAAAATGTTGTTCAAAATTCAAACTTAAATAATCGGAATTCATTCTAGCAGTTCTTTCTGGCTGTGAACTTGGATCAAGTTGCTGATATTTTTTTCCCAGATTTCTATTGAATTCTTTTCAAATTTTGGTTAATTTTGCTTGTGAAATTTATGTCACGAGGTTATTGCAATAAAAGGGGTAAGTAACTGCGCTTTTGCTTTGAACAGGAGACGATACAACATTTTTGTCAGAAAAACGATACCGGTAATAGAAAGTTGCATTCAGCGCATTTGCTTTGGGATAAAAATTTGTGTTATTATGTTAAAAGAATCTTAAAACAATTACGCATCTTGGTATCCATGTTCCATGTGCACATGACAATTTTGTTTAAAAGGATGAGTTTGGTGGCCCGTGTTTAAAGAAAACATGACTCTTTTACATGAAACTTTGCAGTATATTAGAGATACGAATACGTATGTTCTCCAAAGATATTTTAGCGCTTCTACGATTCATCAGAGAACAAATGTACCAACACTAAGACACTTTGCCAGCGGTGTGCTCTCGTGTACGTACCAGTTGGCCGCGGTCGTTTCTTCGATGCAGAGGTAGAGATCATGAAGCTCCTAATTTGAAATACTGTAATAATTTTGTGACCATGGTTCATTCTGCTGCCATCAACTTTATCTTTATTTTCCAGGAATGCAGGCCAGGACAGCCCTCCCCCAGATCAACGCTGTTCTGCGTGTGCGTTTACGGTGAGACTCATGCAATCTCTCGTGCGTGGGTACGGATCTGCGACTAAAAATATGTAAGATTCTTCCTATTTGGCGCGAAGACGGTTCGTGCACAGATGCCTACAATATGCACCTTTGGTAGACAGATTTTCAGAGTTTGGCAGGGAGATGGATTGGTCCGAACGGGCAACAACTCCACAATCATGAACGAAAGCAACGGACTCGTCTCAAGTGCCATACTACTTCCTCTCCATCAGATCCAATCATTTTTTTGTTTGCATGGTCGTGCAGGAATAGAAGAAGCAAAAGATATAAAAGCAGATTGGAAAAGCCAGTTTCTGAGTGACCTTCTGTTGCAGTGCAACGAGATTCCAGGATGTCGATATATCGATGCAGGAAGGATCTGTAACAGTAGATTAGTGGTTATTCTTTTATGATGCCTGACATACTTAGTCACGTGTGAGGTGAATGCCACAGTCTCCGATCCTGAGTAAAATACGCACCTGGTGATCATCTGACGCAACAGAAGGCGTTGCCACTTGCGACGGGATCGAGCATCAGACGGCCGGCCACACCACACACACACAAGCTGTTCTTAAATGGCGTACCGAGTAGCAAGAGCACATGGGCTAGCTGCTATCTCCTCGTGGATCCCGGAACCTACGGTCACATGGATGAGCGAAAGAGATCGAACCGAATCGTATCCGCCACTCCAGCCCGTATTCTCAACGTAGGACAAAGTTTTTTACTCTAATTAGGAGAAAGTTTTTTACTAGTACTAGATGACAAGGCCGTCCGTTCCTTGCAAAGAAAAGAAACTGAACGTTTTTCTTTTAATATTCTGTACGCAAAACTGAACGTCGACGTACCGGTGGCGGCGATCCGCGTGGCAGGTTACGTTGCTATCGACGGCCGCCTCAGTCGCAACGCCACGCTGCCTCGGCTCCACCGATCGATTCGCTGCCGTCCAGTGTGGGCCGTGGCGCATCGTGCGCGACCGGGACGTGCACCGCCGGCCGGCTTTCCGGCTGCTTTTGCCGCCCACGGCGAGCCGCGCGCTGACAGGAACATGGATCAGTGTCACTCACTGGCCAGGAAAAACAATTTAAGCTGTCGCAGGACGTAGGACTGCTCACAAGTCGCCCGGGTTTCCCGAGCTACGCCTACGTGGCCCGCGACAGCGAGTGGCCCGATTGGATGATGGGCGTCGCGCGCGGAACAGCCGAGCAGCGAGCAGGCCGCCCCCAAGCTACAACATGCGCACGCAGGCCCACGATCAGAATCAGAACGTCGCTTTCGGTGGTCGTCCCTCTGCGACCTGGATCAATTGCAGCTAGAGACCACTCAACGGACGGCTCCAAATCAAAGGCACCGAAGCCTTGCTTGTCATTTCCACTGCTCTGCCACGTGCGGACACTTACTCAATGGTCACATTTTCGACGAATTTTTCGCGTTGGAGTCATTGTTTTGAGAGCGAGAATTATTATCTTCAGAGTGAAAACCCGAGGTCTGACATTAATTGGTTGTGTCTAGCACTGTTCTTCTTCAAGACATTGCTTTTGAAGAATTGTATACCAGGTGTTGTTTTGGTGGTGGTTGTGCGGCTGCTCCAAGGATTAAAACCCTGTAGCGGGACATTTCTTTTTATTTCTTCTTCTTATGTTCTTTCGGCTGTGTGCATCCGTAATGACTCTGATTATTACGTTGTTGCAGAGGATGTGTGTAATTTGTATCTTCTCCATATTAATATATATTTTTTATCAAAAAAGCACTTACATCCCAGTAGCTCACGCAAAAAAAAAAAGAAGCCAAACGACAAGTGCCTATCCATTCATAAACTTCAGATATCCTAAGCTATGTATGTTCATCCTTAGAGGAACAAGTCATAGAAATTAATTCGCACTCTCCTTATGCATGAATCGTCCAGACGGCCATTAGGCCCGCGGTCTCCCCGGTGACGTGACCAGCAACAAAATTTACGGTACCACTCTCAGCTTGAAGAAGCAATTCTACAAGTGCCAAATGGCGTTTGAACTCTAAAGACGCATGGCTTCTAATGTCCCGAAGAATCTTCGAATTCCTGATCTGCTTACATCGATCAATGGGACCGTGGAAGGTACGAAGGACCCACCTAGCGTATTATTGCATGGTCCGCTGAATATACAAAGGCAACAGACTAATTAAGGGAAGCTACATAGTGTGGCATGCCATGGTCTAACACCCAATGCAACCAAATTAATTGAGTGTCAACACGTTCGTTGTTAAACAGAACTGCTGATAAATCGAACTGTCTCTCTCTTCATGTACACGATATTGTAATGACTACTAATCCAGTAGCTATAATCAATTTTGATAACCATGATGTGGTTGTAACCAGTGGGTGTAGCTTAGTGGAGGCGAAATGGGCGTAAAACCCCCTTGTCTATTCCCTTCAGTCAAAATCCGTCCAACTCCTCTTCTGTTATGAGCAAGCTAGTAGGGATACTAATCCGGTGGCACATGAGATTGCTCAAACGGCGAATTACTGTTATCCTAATGTTTGGTTAAAAAACCAGCTCCTAAAATTAAACCTCTTTTAATAAATGATGTAACCCTTATTATGCAAGAATAAAGAGGTATCATTTTGTTAAAAAGAAGTTGATCTGCCTAGGGCACAAGAATAACTCAACGTGAATGTGTGGCAAACTGACACAAACACACAAAGAGAGGTATGTAGTTAACCAAGAGAATATGGTTATATCATTTCCTACAGCCTAGGTAGGGGCGGAGACAAAAAAAATGTAGACTAAGCCACGAATCGAAAAAAGGCTTAGAAAATAATTGTTGGGAGGACCGGAGACAGAAAATTGTATACTAAGTTGTGTCTCAACTCCATCGAGGACATCATGGTGATGAGGAGGCCATCTTGCCCATGTTTCAAAGTAGTGGCGGAGCTTGCCAAACTTTCTAACCTAACATGTCCCAAAAAACTTCCTTCAGGCTTGTACTAATCCGGAGGGGGGGGGGGGGTGGGGGTGGCCCGGGTTCGTTGCATAGAAAACAAAAAATTTCCTACGCGAGAGACGCCCGAAAGGCCAAGATCTAATCTAAGAGATGAAGCAACGGGCATACAGAGGTTTAAGGAGAACATACCCTCGAAGACACAAAGCGTTACGAGATCAAATATCGTTGTTGGCATAGTCGTACTCACACCGATCCCGAGAGCGAGAAGATGTGCACCGCAATCCGGTGGTGCCTTCGTGATCAGTCACGCGTACGGTTGATGACGACCTCCGTTCCCTCGATCCAGCGGGGCAGCGGAAGTAGAGGATCCCTCGGAACTCCAGCAGCACGACGACGTGGTGGTGGTGAAGAATTCCACGGTCAGGACTTCGCCAAGCCGGAGACCATGGAATGGAGCATCGGGTGGAGAGGAAGTGAGGTGGGAAAGTGTGTGGAGGAGGGAGAGCTCTGACCCTCCTTTTATAGGGGCAGGGGAGGCAGCTCAAAGGGGTGGTGCGGCCAGCCATGGTGTGCCCCCACCTCTTCCCTCTTCATGTGAGTGGACACTCCACTCAAACCCACTCATGCTCCCATAATTTCCCACTTAGAAAATCCAAAAGTTTTTCTTTAATAAATAAATAAAATATTTTATTTCTTTATTTATATTTGTTAATTTCATTAACAAACATTTGCATATAGCACCTCGAATTGTTTGTTAATTCTATTAACAATCATTTGACGAAAAACCCCTTGAACTATTTCAATTTTCTCCAAAACAATTTTGGTGCTGCCCCAAACATTTTTCGATATTCCGTATCCTCTCAAATGCGTCATCGAAGCTTAAGTGTGTCACCCTACGGTTTGCAAATAACATAGACATGATCGAGACTCCTCTCCGACCAATAATCAACAACGGGATCTGGAGATCCGTGATGACACATATATATTCAACGATGACTCTTGTGATCGTGTGAACCATCAACGTCGTGACTATTGACTTTGTCTCGCGATATTTTACATGTCTGAGATCCGATCATTGGTATCAACCATACCTTGTTCAATCTCGTTACCGACAAGTACTATTTTCTCATTCCGTGATATGACATCCTTGTGACCTAGTCACGTGCTTTCAAGCGGTGTCGATGTGATATCACCGAGAGGGCCCAGAGTATATCTCTCAGTCATTTGGATGGACAAATCCCACTCTTGATCCATGAGCCTCAACTAATACTTTTCGAATACCTAACGGCATCTTTATAGTCACCCTGTCATGGTGTGACGTTTGATGACATCAAATCACCCTTCCGTATTAGTGATTGACATGATCTCATGGTCTAAGGAATAAGTTACTTCGTATGTTTGATATAACAATGTAAACTCAATGAATTGATCGCATTGCTATACTCACTTTGGGTATATGTTCATCAGATCATTCTTCTAATGACATGACCCCGTTATTAACAACATCCAATGTTCATCATCATGAAACATTGATCATCTATTAATCAACGAGCTAGTTAAAAGAGAGGCTTTACTAGGAACCATTACTTGTTTATTAAACACATATGTATCAACGTTTCCGGTTAATACAATTCTAGCATGAGAAATAAACATTTATCATAAACAAGGAATAAGATAATAACCGATTTATTATTGCGTCTCGGGCATATTCTCTTCAGTCTCCCACTTGCACTAGAGCCAATAATCTAGTTTGTAAGTACTTAACACATATGGAGTTCCAGTGTTATTACCATGTTTTGCATGTGGTAAACATCATCAAAAAGATCTGAATTGTTCATGTCCTATTGTATTTGCATGTTCTTTGCGTCTACACGCATCACTCATTCTCTAATGAGATGGCTTTGTGTATATTTGGTCAACCGGTGAGACCTTAATTCCTCAGCTTAAACCAATATCACTAATATTGTGAAAATGTAGCTTCATAGTGTTAGCATTCTTGGAAATTCACCAAGTTCAATAAAGAACTCTCTGACATAAAATAATCCTATTATTTGTTGTCAACACAACGCTATACTTAGCCTTTGTTGTAGTATCGGTCATAATTCTTTAATTTTGAAGTAGGGTAGCAATTAGAATTGCAACTAAGATTGCATCCAACTACAAGTGGGGAAACTAAGATGCAACTAGGGTTTTTTTACTGGTGGATTGGGTTGTAGCTCGTATTTTTTCAGTTACAATTGAGATATTTAACAAGTTGCGAATAAGATTACAATTGAGACATTTTTCAGTTGCAAGCGTGGTTGCAACTAAGATTTTAACCGTGACAAGTGGGGTTGCAACTGCGATATTTCTCAATTGCAATTGCAAGTTCCGTTGCAGCTAAGATTTTATCCAATTGCAAGTAGGTCCAGTTGACCGTGGCTAATTCTAATGTCCGAAGAATCTTCGAATCCCTGATCTGCTTACATCGATCAATGTAGACTGTGAAAGGTACAGAAGACCCATGTAACGTATTATTGCATGGCCCACTCAATATACAAAGGCAACAGACTAATTAAGGGAAGGTACATAGTGTGTCGTGCCAAGATCTAAGACACAACCAAATTAATTGAGTGTCGACACGTTCGTTGTTAAACAAGAACCGCTAATAAATCGAATTGTCTCTCTCTTCATGTACACGATATTGTAATGACTACTAATCCAGTAGCTATAATCAATTTTGATAACCATGATGTGGTTGTAACCAGTGGGCGTAGCTTAGTGGAGGCGAAATGGGCGTAAAAACCCCTTGTCTATTCCCTTCAGTCAAAATCCGTCCAACTCCTCTTCTGTTATGAGCAAGCTAGTAGGGATACTAATCCGGTGGCACATGAGCTTGCTCAAACGGAGAACTACTATTATCCTAATGTTTGGTTCAAAAACCACCTCCTAAAATTAAACCTCTTTTAATAAATGATGTAACCCTTATTATGCAAGAATAAAGAGGTATCATTTTGTTAAAAAGAAGTTGATCTGCCTAGGGCACAAGAATCACTCAACGTGAATGTGTGGCAAACTGACACATACACACAAAGAGAGGTATGTAGTTCAACAAGAGAATATGGTTATATCATTTCCTACAAGCTAGGTAGGGACGGAGACACAAAAAATGTAGACTAAGCCACGAATCAAAAAAAGGCTTAGAAAATAATTGTTGGGAGGACCGGAGACAGAAAATTGTATACTAAGTTGTGTCTCAACTCCATCGAGGACATCATGGTGATGAGGAGGCCATCTTGCCCATGTTTCAAAGTAGTGGCGGAGCTTGCCAAACTTTCTAACCTAACATGTCCCAAAAAACATCCTTCAGGCTTGTACTAATCCGGGGGGGGGGGGGGTGTGGGTGGCCCCTCTAAAGTAGACTAAGCTTTAGAGGAACAAGTCATAGAAATTAATTGGCACTCTCTGAAGGGGTTCGTTGCATAGAAAACAAAAAAAATTCCTACACGAGAGACGACCGAAAGGCCAAGATCTATTCTAAGAGATGAAGAAACAAGCATAGAGAGGTTTAAGGAGAACATACCCTCGAAGACACAAAGCGTTAAGAGATCAAATCTCGTTGTTGGCGTAGTCGTACTCACACCGATCGCGAGAGCGAGAAGATGTGCACCGCAATCCGGTGGTGCCTTCGTGATCAGTTACACGTACGTACGGTTGATGACGACCTCCGTTCCCTCGATCTAGCGGGGCAGCGGAAGTAGAGAATCCCTCTGAACTCCAGCAGCACGACGGCGTAGTGGTGGTGAAGAATTCCACGGTCAGGACTTCGCCAAGCCGGAGACCATGGAATGGAGCATCAGGTGGAAGGAAGTGAGGTGGGCAAGTGTGTGGAGGAGGGAGAGCTCTGACCCTCCTTTTATAGGGGAAGGGGAGGCAGCCCAAAGGGGTGGTGCGGCCAGCCATGGTCTGCCCCCACCTCTTGCCTCTTCATGTGAGTGGACACTCCACTCACACCCACTCATGCTCCCATAATTTCCCACTTAGAAAATCCAAAAGTTTTTCTTTAATAAATAAATAAAATATTTTATTTCTTTATTTATATTTGTTAATTTCATTAACAAACATTTGAATATAGCACCTCGAATCGTTTGTTAATTCTATTAACAATCATTTGACGAAAAACCCCTTGAACTATTTCAATTTTCCCCAAAACAATTTCGGTGCTGCCCAAAACATTCTTCGATATTCCGTATCCCCTCAAATGCGTCATCAAACCTTAAGTGTGTCACCCTACGGTTCGCGAATAACATAGAAATGATCGAGACTCCTCTCCGATCAATAATCAACAACGGGATCTGGAGATCCGCGATGACTCCTATATATTCAACGATGACTCTTGTGATCGTGTGAACCATCAACGTCGTGACTATTTGATGCATGTAAAATGCATACATGAACTTTGTATGTTATTACTTGTTTTTCCTACATATTAGCAACTTATATTCATTTTTTATAATGATTTGGGGGATTTTCTAAACAACCCCCCTTCTTTTGGTTCTAACCCTGTTTTTCTAGAAAACGTACTTTTTAGCGTTTCAGACTTTTCGGGAGCTTCGGAACTCCAAAAAGGGCAAGGCCAAAGAGCACGGTTCAGAATTTTCGAGACGAAGACCATGGGCCAAAAGGCCAACCAGGTGGCAAATAGGACGCTCCATGCGGCCAGATTCCTTGGCCGCGTGAGAGGCCCCCTTTTTGCCCCCGTGGCTCCGATGCCGTCGATCTTTCTTCTCCCGAGTGTCTCGTGACCTAAAAACAACTATATAAAGGGTCCCCTGGCCTTTTTGAGGAGGGGGCGGCGCCGAGAGACGAAACCACAAAACAGAGAGACAGAAGGCTGCCGCCGGAGAAGATCGGAGGGGGAAACGCCGCCGGGATCACCCCCGGAGGGCTCCACCCCCCTCCGGCGTGTTCATCATCAACATCTACAGCAAGATCAGCTCCATCTCTCCACTGTAATCTCTTGGCAAACACGATGTATGATGCAATACTATATTCCCTTGATGTATTGTGTCTCCCCGTCTATGTTTGAGTAGTGAATTGTTCTTGGCAATGGTGAAATAGTTCGTTGATTGGTTGCATACAAGTTTGTTATCTTCTATGATTGTCTTTATGTACAATATATGAGTGCACGCATATGTTGGGGAATGCATGTAAGGTGATCACCGGTAGCATAATGGAGTGGTGGTGACTTGGGAGTGACAGTAACCTGAGACCGAGCCACAAAGTTAAGTTATTGGGGGATATATATAGGGGACCTTAGAACGTAAGGCTATGGTGGGACTTTATGTCTTAATCAATCTTGTGCAGTCATTTACTTGGCCACATGATCCATCATAAGGGGTTGTAGATCATTTACTTGACTATACCTATTCATGGCTCCTTCCTAGAAGAAACAACTAAGACTAAAACATGTGCTTCACTAATTGTGACAACCACACGAACGAAACACCTATTGCTAGAACACTTTCTCCCTTGAGATACTTGAGATATTTGCTGCTTGCTACTTGTGAAACTTGCTTAGAAACTTGCATTTTAAACTTGCTTCACTAGTTACTAGACAAACCACACTCCACATCACTTGCTTTTAATTAGTTAGTTCCTTTTAGTCAAACTTATTGCTTTGCATAAACAGCCATATAAGAGGGTTATAGGGCTTTTAGAATAGATA
Organism: Alopecurus myosuroides; assembly: GCA_028641055.1. Classification (NCBI taxonomy): domain Eukaryota; kingdom Viridiplantae; phylum Streptophyta; class Magnoliopsida; order Poales; family Poaceae; genus Alopecurus; species Alopecurus myosuroides. Next base: position 486,860,048 of record CM054059.1, on the reverse strand, counting down.
GCTTACCTTCAGCTCCTCGTGGGTTCGACACTCAAATACTTATCGAAAGGTACTACAATTGATCTCCTGCACTTGGGAGTCATCAAGCACTTTTCTGGCGCCGTTGCCGGGGAGCGTTGTGCTAAGCTTTTATTCTTGTTTGCATTGCATACTAACATATAAACCTAAAACACAAAAAAAATTATAAAATGGAAAACAACCAAACAATTTTAGAACTGTATAATATCTACCTTGAATTAGGACATGAAGTGTTTGAGGAGAAATTGAAAAATTATTTGCACAACAATCATATTTGTGGTAGTACTAATTCTTTGAACACCTTTATTGCTAAGGAAAACCTTGAGCTTGGGGAAGTTTGTCTTGATGAATATGATATTTTTAGTCCCCCTACTATTGAGGATAAAAATGATATACTTGCTGATTCTATGGAAAGTTTTAAGCTTGGGGAAGTTGGTTTTGATGAGCATGATATTTCTAGTTCCCCAAGCTTGGAGGAGAAAATTCACTTTGATGATACTATGCCTCCTATATATGATGATTGCAATGAAAATTATGAATGTTTAACTCCCACTATCACTAATGAGGATTTTACTTATGTGGAGAGTAGTGATTCTTTTATGCATGTGGCTCATGATAAGAATTTTTTATGTGATATTCATATTGTTGAATCTATTCATGATGCCACTGAAAATTATTATGAGAGAGGGAAACATGGTTACACATATTTCAACAATATTAAGTTTCCCCTCTTTATGCTGAAAGTATTGGAGTTGCACTTAATCTACCTTTCTATGCTTGCTATTATGTGCTTCTTTTATTTGTTTCATTATAAAATGCCAATGCATAGGAAATGGGTTAGACTTAAAAATAAATTGTTTAATATTTTTTTGGTGTGTTCCTTATGCTTTAATTTCCTATTCGGTTTGAGCACACATTTATGTCTTTACAACATGTAAAATGCCTTTACCTACTGTTATGTATCATTTAGTTTAAGATTTTCATTTTATAAAAATTTAAGAAAGTAAATGAGAAGGATGAGTAATGGAGAAGTTGGGGTCGACCTTGAACATGTGTTGTTCATGCCAATGAAAGCATTGCAAAGTCTCTATCATTAATTTTTTTTCCAAAGCTAAAAACAATAAAAATATTAGTTCACTACCGTAACATCACATTTCTGTCTTATTTCTCATCTTAAATGGCAAGAATAATCTTATATGAGAGATAGGATTAAACAATAGTAATTAGCTGTGAAGAAAACATATTCCTGAACTTCACTGCGAAAAATGTTTAAAATCACAGAAGTGGAATTTTGACCTGGTAATTTACGACAGATATATTTAGTTAACACTACATATTTCATTAGTTTTAAGTTTTCTGATTTGAGCAACTTAAGTGACTCTAAAAATTCACTCTTTACGAGCTGTTCAGTTTTTGGCAGATTATGTCTTTATTTTGCATTGCTCTCATTACTTGTGTTTTGTGTGGTTCTTTTGATCAAGGAGCAATGTACAACTGTAGTAACAGTAGTTAATATTTAGAATCAACTTATGATGTGTCTTTGCTGTACCTATGTGGATTTTATTTATGGAGGCACTAACCCCTCTAATCAAGTTTTATGTTGAGATTTGTGTAAGAAGAATTTTTCAGGAGGAAGAGTTGAGTGAGATGAACAAAGATCAAGAGGGACAAACAATCAAGCTTGGGGATGTACCCCTGGGCTCACCCTACATGTATCAAATAAGTACAAGAATCCAAGCTTGGGGATGCCGAGCCACCTCACTCCAACCATCATGATGTTAAGTAAGTAAAGCCTAGCTATATGGCTATAAAGAAAGCGCTTTACGGGAGGCAACCCGGTTGTTTTTGTTTGGATTTTCCTAGTGTACTCTTGCTGTCTCAAGAGATTAGTTTTTTTTGTTTTAATTCTGGAGTTTTCAATAAAGAGTCAAGTCAAACCCATTTGGACTTATAAGTTGCTATCCTAGTGCATGAAATTTCTGTTTCAGCACAAGACTGCTCACCGTATGATTTTACGTTTTTTATTGGTATGTCGGCTTGAGATAATTTTTTTAGTATGTTCTGCAACTTTTCGTCCTCTGTAATCACAAAAATTGGCTTAATTTTTTGACGAGTCTAGCTTAGGGAAAAATGTTCGTTTTGCTGCTGTTGCTTTTCTGGACAGATTCTGCCTTCTTTTGTTTTATGCACTCTTTGGGCTTGGGAATCGAATTTCCATGATTCTTTCAAGCAATAGAGTGAACATACAACATAATGAACCTTATTGTCTATCTACTGGAGCATTTGATTTGGAATTTTGCACAGCAAGCATGTGATTTGTTTGTCCTTGTTAATCCCACCCCACAGAAAAAGAATGGGTGAAACATGTTTTGTGAAGTTCTTTTCACAGGGAATAGAGGAGCTGCGCCTCAAGACATACAAGAATGGTGAAATCCATAAGCTTGGGGATTTGATGAACACCCCACTGGAGCTACACTCTTTTGGTTAGCACACGTCTACTTTCTGTTTTTCGAAGCAAAGCATTTATCGTAGAGACTTGAAGCGTCTAGTTTTTGTTTTTATTTTTGTTTTGATAAGACCACACCCATCATTTTATATGAGATTGAGCTACTGGAGTTTGGGGTTGGAATGTATTGGATGCTAGTATTATGACTTGAAATAGGGATGCCATGGTTGATTTGAAGAGCTACATATGTTTGCATGATTTATAGGCTTTTTATGTGTAGAAATTTGCAATAATGTTGTCTTGAGCTATCTCTTATTCATGTCCTTGATGTTAATTGCTGGTTTATTTAGTTTGTCATGAAATGAGTAGTTCTATGGACATATGCATGCATAGTATCTGGTCAACTATCTTCCTCTTGCTAGCCAAAAATTTAAAGATTCCAACAAGTAAAAACTTGTTTCCAACACTCCTTAGCCAAGTATTTCCAGTGAGTCCACCATATCTTCACATTAGCTTCATTGCTATTCCGAGTATGTTCACCATGTTATTGTGTTATTTATGTTCTAAATTAAGATATTCACTTTATTAATTGTCATGGGTTGAACTTGGGATAGGACTCTCACGAACTTTTGAAGGCGCACTTTACTTTTTATGCATCTAATAAACATGACCCAATAATGGGAGCCACCAGTTTTGTGTTTGACAAGTGTGTGGTTGGGAGCTAGCTACAAACGTGTATCACCGGAAAGCTTTCAACATTGCACAAAAATTTACATTTGGTTGATATCATGTACTTTTGTTTTTGGACTCCTGCCATGCCGAAATGAAATAGAGGAATAGTAAGTTTTGATGAGTAAGTATCTATATGACTAGAGAAACGCATTGGGCCGCTAACCCAAGCCATGCTTTATCATGGTGGAAATTTACTTACAGCTTGAGTGACTCTACAACACATCCTACAATAAAATAAGAAGCTATGCATAATAGTGAATGAAAATAAAAAGGATGATGAGTCTACTCCGTTTGTTTGTCTTGTCATTGTGACATGGGCTTGTTTCCATGTCATGGGGCAAGAGGTACCTCTTTGCGGTTCTCTATGATGTCATTAATACTTATTATGATTGTAGAATGCTTGTTAGGAATCTTAAGTTGAGTAATCATGGAGTAGGTTTTCACACTCACGGGGCATGAGGCTTTCAACCACCTTGTCATTCACATTACTTCAACATTCACCATTTAAGATGCTAGTGATAAAGGGGCAATGAGAGTCCTAGATCAATGGATACCACATTTCAATTAGTAATTTTAGTTGAATAATTTAGAGGGTAAATAAGACTTGATCATGTTTTACCTCTACTCAATTTTCTCCAAAGTGTCCACCATATTTTCTATTTTCCATTATGCTATTCTTTCACCAATATAGGATTTTATTTTTCATTTTGTGTATGCATTTGGTCCATAGTGCTTTTATTTCATTATACACTTTGTGAACTTTCATGAAGCATCTTTGCTTGCATATTTGATATTTCTTATAACATGAATTGTATGTTGCTACTCATCTACATTATGAATCATTTGATTATATGTAGCATGAATAATCTTCTTTGATATTCCATGATTGTTTTAAAATGCAAAGTCCATGTTAGTTTTATCACCTTCATACTCGAGGACGAGTATGGGTTAAGCTTGGGGATGTTGATGCATGTAAAATGCATACATGAACTTTGCATGTTATTACTTGTTTTTCCTACATATTAGCAACTTATATTCATGTTTTATAATGATTTGGGGGATTTTCTGAACAATCCCCCTTCTTTTGGTTCTAACCCTGTTTTTCCAGAAAACGTACTTTTTAGTGTTTCAGACTATCCGGGAGCTTCGGGACTCCAAAAAGGGCAAAGCCAAAGAGCACGGTTCAGAATTTTCGAGACGAAGACCATGGGCCAAAGTAGAGGGCCAAAAGGCCAACCAGGTGGCCAAGAAGACCCTCCACGCGGCCATATTCCTTGGCCGCGTGAGAGGCCCCCTTTTTGCCCCCGTGGCTCCGATGCCGTCGAACTTTCTTCTCCCGAGTGTCTCGTGACCTAAAAACGACTATATAAAGGGTCCCCTGGCCTTTTCGAGGAGGGGGCGGCGCCGAGAGACGAAACCACGAAACAGAGAGACAGATAATCCTTCTTGGGTATCAATGCCTTTCTGAACCATCCCCTTACAGGATAATCCTAT